>OY041615.1:7867875-9090823 GCA_955876795.1 Eupithecia tripunctaria | reverse complement strand
TCTTCTTCTTCTTCTTCTTCTTCTTCTTCTTCTTCTTCTTCTTCTTCTTCTTCTTCTTCTTCTTCTTTCTTCTTCTTCTTCTTCTTCTTCTTCTTCTTCTTCTTCTTCTTCTTCTTCTTCTTCTTCTCTTCTTCTTCTTCTTCTTCTTCTTCTTCTTCTTCTTCTTCTTCTTCTTCTTCTCTTCTTCTTCTTCTTCTCTTCTTCTTCTTCTTCTTCTTCTTCTTCTTCTTCTTCTTCTTCTTCTTCTTCTTCTTCTTCTTCTTCTTCTTCTTCTTCTCTTTCTTCTTCTTCTTCTTCTTCTTCTTCTTCTTCTTCTTCTTCTTCTTCTTCTTCTTCTTCTTCTTCTTCTTCTTCTTCTTCTTCTTCTTCTTCTTCTTCTTCTTCTTCTTCTTCTTCTTCTTCTTCTTCTTCTTCTTCTTCTTCTTCTTCTTCTTCTTCTTCTTCTTCTTCTTCTTTCTTCTTCTTCTTCTTCTTCTTCTTCTCTTCTTCTTCTTCTTCTTCTTCTTCTTCTTCTTCTTCTTCTTCTTCTTCTTCTTCTTCTTCTTCCTTCTTCTTCTTCTTCTTCTTCTTCTTCTTCTTCTTCTTCTTCTCTTCTTCTTTTCTTCTTTTAATCCAATCTTTAATCATGTAGATCTCTTTTTACGACGACGTATTTTAATACAAACACATCTTGACAATCGCGGCAGCAGCCACGTCAATTCATGGCGATGGAATGTACCACACTGAATTGCAGTCTGTGTCAGATAGTTGATTCGTGGAGACGGCAAATACACTGGAACCGGTACACTAGATGTCTACACTATGTCGACATAAAAAATTGCTCACCGTGTGGACGCGATCGACACTAGTGTCGACATTTCTGTCCAATGTCAGTGTCGTCGTGTGTACTTAGCTTAAGAAAATGGAAGAATTATCAAATACCAGAACAAATATGTAAACAATGGTGTTTATTCAGATGTTGCCAAAACTAGACTAAACTAACTGACAGGACTAAAAATTGTGCCATCCTTATTATTTTGATCGTTAAGACAAGTACAGCGACATCTTAATTACTGTCAAATTAGTTTTGTTTAGTTTTTGGCAACATATGAATAATATCTTCTAATAATCTGTACGCACATTAACGTGTCCATAATTCATCTAACTTATAGAAATATTTTTTGTGAGCCATTTTTTGAGTCTAAACTTAAAGGATTACAAGACATGAAAGGACACAATAATTTGAAGATGTGCGCAGTGAAGATTAGGAGGTTAATTCTCAGTATAATCAAAGCAAGTATTTTTCTCAGTTTATGCCGAAATCAAGCTAGAGTCCAACGCTTGAACGGTTAAAGC
Organism: Eupithecia tripunctaria; assembly: GCA_955876795.1. Classification (NCBI taxonomy): domain Eukaryota; kingdom Metazoa; phylum Arthropoda; class Insecta; order Lepidoptera; family Geometridae; genus Eupithecia; species Eupithecia tripunctaria. Next base: position 9,089,488 of record OY041615.1, on the reverse strand, counting down.
TCTAAATTCCAACTGAATGCCAACTTCGCGATTTGAATTCAAATTTAAAGCAAATACTCACTTTATTGCGCAATAACTTAGATAAAACCGAGTTCGCACTGTTACATCTGCCTTAGATAAATACGGCCCCTATTCTGGAAGTCGACCTCTATAGCTACTTGGTTTGCTGTTTTTTAAATGGTAATGAATCTGAATCTGAATCTCATTATCTGTCTGTATGACTTCCGCCTTCACTGTTCTTATTTATCCCGTATAGCAAAGTCGTATATACCATGACGCATAATATACATAATAAGCGCATAATATACGGTTACTCGTAGTCAAACTCAGACTACGAGTAACCGTATATATTTTTGTTACTTTTCTTTTGTTTTTTTTTGTTAATGTATTAACCTAATAAATCAATTAAGAAAGCCCAAGCCAACACTTACACTCCAAGCCTAAAATATACCCTACTAACACTTCAAGCCTGAATAAATTGATAAAAATACTCATGTACAAGGCGGAACTCTGTAATACTATAAATTTCAATATCAACTGATAATTTTGAGCATTATTTTCATTGATCGGTCTACGATGATGCTCGATCTTGTCCAGCGGCCACCATAGCCCTAATCAGAAAAGACCACCAGACAGTTGTCTATCTTGAAAGTTGTCTCCGTTTCCTAAAGATTGTCTATGACATTCAGAACCGTTTATTTGAAAGAAAGAACCATAAATAAGACCACAATCTAGCAAAGGTTAACCGCAAAGAGGTTATCAGCCTTAGAATTATCTCTGATAAAAAACCCTGTAGGCTATCTAAAATACAGCCCTCGTCTACAAACAATAATGTACCTAATAATGATGGACATCGCACATCATCATCTAGCCCCAAGCTTAGCAGAGCTTTATGGCGACTAGATAACTTAATATTCTAATGAAATTAACTTAACAAAACAGCGCCCTTCAATTATGCCGCAAGTATCACTTATGATCACGATAATGGCTCTGCATTTAAATATTTGAAGCAATTTACTGTGATTAGCTTACTTAGTCTTTAATTATTTCACCATTTACAAATTACAAGTGCACAGCAATATTGTTAAAAGTGGTTGAAACCTCACAAGACCTTAGCAGTCCTGGGATATACCTCATAAACTTTGATTAATAAAAAAGGGAAGATGAGGTACTAGTCTTCTTCTTCTTCTTCTTCTTCTTCTTCTTCTTCTTCTTCTTCTTCTTCTTCTTCTTCTTCTTCTTCTTCTTCTTCTTCTTCTTCTTCTTCTTCTTCTTCTTCTTCTTCTTCTTCTTCTTCTTCTTCTTCTTCTTCTTCTTCTTCTTCTTCTTCTTCTTCTTCTTCTTCTTGTTCTTCTTTTAATCCAATCTTTAATTCATGTAGATCTCTTTTTACGACGACGTATTTTAATACAAACACATCTTGACAATCGCGGCAGCAGCACGTCAATTCATGGCGATGGAATGTACCACACTGAATTGCAGTCTGTGTCAGATAGTTGATTCGTGGAGACGGCAAATACACTGGAACCGGTACACTAGATGTCTACACCTATGTCGACATAAAAAATTGCTCACCGTGTGGACGCGATCGACACTAGTGTCGACATTTCTGTCCAATGTCAGTGTCGTCGTGTATACTTAGCTTAAGAAAATGGAAGAATTATCAAATACCAGAAAAAATATGTAAACAATGGTGTTTATTCAGATGTTGCCAAAACTAGACTAAACTAATCTGACAGGACTAAAAATTATGCCATCCTTATTATTTTGATCGTTAAGACAAGTACAGCGACATCTTAATTACTGTCAAATTAGTTTTGTTTAGTTTTGGCAACATATGAATAATATCTTCTAATAATCTGTACGCACGCACATTAACGTGTCCATAATTCATCTAACTTATAGAAATATTTTTTGTGAGCCATTTTTTGAGTCTAAACTTAAAGGATTACAAGACATGAAAGGACACAATAATTTGAAGATGTGCGCAGTGAAGATTAGGAGGTTAATTCTCAGTATAATCAAAGCAAGTATTTTCTCAGTTTATGCCGAAATCAAGCTAGAGTCAACGCTTGAACGGTTAAAGCTCTAAATTCCAACTGAATGCCAACTTCGCGATTTGAATTCAAATTTTAAAGCAAATACTCACTTTATTGCGCAATAACCTTAGATAAAACCGAGTTCGCACTGTTACATCTGCCTTAGATAAATACGGCCCCTATTCTGGAAGTCGACCTCTATAGCTACTTGGTTTGCTGTTTTTAAATGGTAATGAATCTGAATCTGAATCTCATTATCTGTCTGTATGACTTCCGCCTTCACTGGTCTTATTTATCCCGTATAGCAAAGTCGTATATACCATGACGCATAATATACATAATAAGCGCATAATATACGGTTACTCGTAGTCAAACTCAGACTACGAGTAACCGTATATATTTTTGTTACTTTTCTTTTGTTTTTTTTTGTTAATGTATTAACCTAATAAATCAATTAAGAAAGCCCAAGCCAACACTTACACTCCAAGCCTAAAATATACCCTACTAACACTTCAAGCCTGAATAAATTGATAAAAATACTCATGTACAAGGCGGAACTCTGTAATACTATAAATTTCAATATCAACTGATAATTTTGAGCATTATTTTCATTGATCGGTCTACGATGATGCTCGATCTTGTCCAGCGGCCACCATAGCCCTAATCAGAAAAGACCACCAGACAGTTGTCTATCTTGAAAGTTGTCTCCGTTTCCTAAAGATTTTCTATGACATTCAGAACCGTTTATTTGAAAGAAAGAACCATAAATAAGAACCACAATCTAGCAAAGGTTAACCGCAAAGAGGTTATCAGCCTTAGAATTATCTATGATAAAAACCCTGTAGGCTATCTAAAATACAGCCCTCGTCTACAAACAATAATGTACCTAATAATGATGGACAATCGCACATCATCATCTAGCCCCAAGCTTAGCAGAGCTTTATGGCGACTAGATAACTTAATATTGTAATGAAATTAACTTAACAAAACAGCGCCCTTCAATTATGCCGCAAGTATCACTTATGATCACGATAATGGCTCTGCATTTAAATATTTGAAGCAATTTACTGTGATTAGCTTACTTAGTCTTTAATTATTTCACCATTTACAAATTACAAGTGCACAGCAATATTGTTAAAAGTGGTTGAAACCTCACAAGACCTTAGCAGTCCTGGGATATACCTCATAAACTTTGATTAATAAAAAAGGGAAGATGAGGTACTAGTCTTCTTCTTCTTCTTCTTCTTCTTCTTCTTCTTCTTCTTCTTCTTCTTCTTCTTCTTCTTCTTCTTCTTCTTCTTCTTCTTCTTCTTCTTTTCTTCTTCTTCTTCTTCTTCTTCTTCTTCTTCTTCTTCTTTTAATCCAATCTTTAATTCATGTAGATCTCTTTTTACGACGACGTATTTTAATACAAACACATCTTGACAATCGCGGCAGCAGCACGTCAATTCATGGCGATGGAATGTACCACACTGAATTGCAGTCTGTGTCAGATAGTTGATTCGTGGAGACGGCAAATACACTGGAACCGGTACACTAGATGTCTACACCTATGTCGACATAAAAAATTGCTCACCGTGTGGACGCGATCGACACTAGTGTCGACATTTCTGTCCAATGTCAGTGTCGTCGTGTATACTTAGCTTAAGAAAATGGAAGAATTATCAAATACCAGAAAAAATATGTAAACAATGGTGTTTATTCAGATGTTGCCAAAACTAGACTAAACTAATCTGACAGGACTAAAAATTATGCCATCCTTATTATTTTGATCGTTAAGACAAGTACAGCGACATCTTAATTACTGTCAAATTAGTTTTGTTTAGTTTTGGCAACATATGAATAATATCTTCTAATAATCTGTACGCACGCACATTAACGTGTCCATAATTCATCTAACTTATAGAAATATTTTTTGTGAGCCATTTTTTGAGTCTAAACTTAAAGGATTACAAGACATGAAAGGACACAATAATTTGAAGATGTGCGCAGTGAAGATTAGGAGGTTAATTCTCAGTATAATCAAAGCAAGTATTTTCTCAGTTTATGCCGAAATCAAGCTAGAGTCAACGCTTGAACGGTTAAAGCTCTAAATTCCAACTGAATGCCAACTTCGCGATTTGAATTCAAATTTTAAAGCAAATACTCACTTTATTGCGCAATAACCTTAGATAAAACCGAGTTCGCACTGTTACATCTGCCTTAGATAAATACGGCCCCTATTCTGGAAGTCGACCTCTATAGCTACTTGGTTTGCTGTTTTTAAATGGTAATGAATCTGAATCTGAATCTCATTATCTGTCTGTATGACTTCCGCCTTCACTGTTCTTATTTATCCCGTATAGCAAAGTCGTATATACCATGACGCATAATATACATAATAAGCGCATAATATACGGTTACTCGTAGTCAAACTCAGACTACGAGTAACCGTATATATTTTTGTTACTTTTCTTTTGTTTTTTTTTGTTAATGTATTAACCTAATAAATCAATTAAGAAAGCCCAAGCCAACACTTACACTCCAAGCCTAAAATATACCCTACTAACACTTCAAGCCTGAATAAATTGATAAAAATACTCATGTACAAGGCGGAACTCTGTAATACTATAAATTTCAATATCAACTGATAATTTTGAGCATTATTTTCATTGATCGGTCTACGATGATGCTCGATCTTGTCCAGCGGCCACCATAGCCCTAATCAGAAAAGACCACCAGACAGTTGTCTATCTTGAAAGTTGTCTCCGTTTCCTAAAGATTGTCTATGACATTCAGAACCGTTTATTTGAAAGAAAGAACCATAAATAAGAACCACAATCTAGCAAAGGTTAACCGCAAAGAGGTTATCAGCCTTAGAATTATCTATGATAAAAACCCTGTAGGCTATCTAAAATACAGCCCTCGTCTACAAACAATAATGTACCTAATAATGATGGACAATCGCACATCATCATCTAGCCCCAAGCTTAGCAGAGCTTTATGGCGACTAGATAACTTAATATTGTAATGAAATTAACTTAACAAAACAGCGCCCTTCAATTATGCCGCAAGTATCACTTATGATCACGATAATGGCTCTGCATTTAAATATTTGAAGCAATTTACTGTGATTAGCTTACTTAGTCTTTAATTATTTCACCATTTACAAATTACAAGTGCACAGCAATATTGTTAAAAGTGGTTGAAACCTCACAAGACCTTAGCAGTCCTGGGATATACCTCATAAACTTTGATTAATAAAAAAGGGAAGATGAGGTACTAGTCTTCTTATTCTTCTTCTTCTTCTTCTTCTTCTTCTTCTTCTTCTTCTTCTTCTTCTTCTTCTTCTTCTTCTTCTTCTTCTTCTTCTTCTTCTTCTTCTTCTTCTTCTTCTTCTTCTTTTATAATGCTTCTAGAGCCGGGTTTATTAAGGTGTATTATGATAGAATGTGTCTGTGTTCTAGTTCTCCTGAGGCACCAGTCTCATGAGAGTCTGGGCAGCCGGAGACCTTATGAGCGTGTCTGTTTGTAAGAGTGTGTGTTTGTGGGTAGGATTTTCTGAGACACCAGTCTCTTGAGAGTCTGGGCAACAGATATGTGTGTGTGCGTTCGTAGTTGTGTATGCTGAAGTGCTGAGATATGTGTGTAATGTTATTTTATGGGTGTTAGAGAGAGCGATTTAAAAGTTTAAAGGTGGTTTCTATCATGTGCTTCTGTCGTGAAAGTAGGAATATTTTAACCTTTCTTTTGAATGTTACAAAACTTTTAATTCGTAATGGAGGCGGTAAATTATTCCATATCTTAGAAGCCCTGTATTTGAAACAACCCTTAAAACTATTAGTCTTGTGATTTGGGATGGCCAGAAGGTTGGTATGTTTGGAGCGAGTGTTGCGATCATGTGAATCCTTGGACCAAGTAAACTTATCAAAAAGATATTCTGGTTTCTTGTTCCAGAGATTTTTTTGAATAGTGCATGCTTCAGAAAAACCATAACATACTAGTTTTGCAACAAGTAGGTCACGGTTTATGCAGTCAAAAGCGCGTGAAAAATCTAGGAGTACAAGTACGGAGCAGAGTCCAGCATCCGATGCAGTAATTAAATCATCCGTGACCCGTATGAGTGCGGTTTCCGTGCCGTGACTTTTCCGAAAACCCGACTGATATTTAGGAATAATATTCTCTTGTGCAATGTGGTTTTCTATTTGGTAGAGCACAATTCTCTCTAAAACTTTAGACAAAACCGGGAGAATGCTGACTGGTCGCAAGTCTTTTACCTCTTCTACTGAGCTGGATTTGGGTATAGGTCTGACCAGGGCGTGCTTCCAGTCGTTTGGGAACTCATTTGATACGATAGATGAATTTACAATGTTTGTAATTATTTTTAATGTCTCTGGTAAGGTCAATTTAATCATTTCCGCGGTCAGATTATCGTATCCAGATGCATTAGTGTCGATATTTAAGATAATCTTACCAACCGCTTCTTCTGATACTGTTTGTAAATGGAAAATATTATTCGATCTAATGTTTGATTTAAAAAATAGATAGACCTTATTGTCAATTATTCCCGAGCCTGGTACGTTAAGAAAATGAGTATTTATTATGTTTGGATTCATCAAGTGGTTAGGAATCGGTGGTGTACTATCGTTAAATGTTTTAATTTTTTTGAAGTAGGTCCATAGCTTTTTAGGGTAGCCTAAGTTTTTATTTATATTGTGTGCGAAAAATGCCGCTTTTTCTCTCTCTAAGGCCCCCGTTACTAAATTTTTAAGACTTTTATAGTAATCTTTAGACGATTCCGTTTTTTTAGAATTCGCTTTAACCAGAGCTTTATCCCTTAAAAACATCATAAGCCTAACTGTGTCCGTGAGCCACGGTTTTGGAGAGTCTATCACTTTCTTACGTTTCAGAGGTGCGTTTTTCTCTTCTCGTGGTTGCGCATCGTAGTAGCCCTGCAGACCGAAGAGTATATATACGACTGAAAGTGGCGCCCCCACCTATTTTATCTTATTAATACGTTAAACACAGGAAGTTTGAAATATTCATCGTACAATTTGTGGTATCTATTAAAAGTTATTTATCTCTTTAATAGTTTCATTTTGTAAAGCATAGACAGAGATACGAAGTTGCGCATTTTGGCCACCAAACTCTGTTTTCGCATCTCTTCCTATATAAGATAAAACTGTTACAGAGGTATCAAAAAATAGCTTATAATAGATACCTACCACAAACTGTACGATGGATTTTAAAAATTTCCTGTGTTAAACGTTAATAATAATGACAAATAGGTAGCGCTGTTATATTGGCTCGTGTATGCGCCTTAAAACACCAAGACTGTGGTTGATTCGTGTGGGAAATATTCCTACATAAAATTAAGCCGTATGGCAACATTGTTTTTGATGACAAATTTTGTTAGCTGTCAATGTTAACTTCCTCTTCCTCTTCTTAGCTTTACAAACCAACATTGTGCCCTCGATAGTTAATTAGTTTTCACGTAAATAGAATCTAGTACAGTCCGTGTCGCGAAACCTGTCGAGGCGAAGTGGGCGCGCGCGCAGCGCCGTCCTTCGGCGACGAACGGCCGACCATTCATTCTGTTACGAGACGACGAGCGAGACACATTGGTGAGTAACTTTGAGTTACATTGTATGCAATTGAGATCTTTTGTCACCGATATTAGAAGCAGATTATAAATGCTGTGTGTATACCAATGCGTTGGTCTGTCTGCGGACAAGTAGATCAAAGATAAAGTGTGAGGAACGGGGTGGCTATAGGGCAGGATGGAGGCCATAAGGGGAAATGTCCCCATAATAGTAAGAATCAGTAACCAGAGCACAGGTGGAACAGCCATCATAACTCGCTGAACCAGAGCACAGGTGGAACAGCCATCATAGCTCAATGAACCACAGTCCGATGGAACAACCATCACAGTTCGATGAATGAGTCATCACATCCAGATAGAACAGCTAAGTATCATGTCAGATGACTTAGCCTTAGAACCGGTGGAACAACCACCTCGTTGTTGCATAACCTTGTTTCAGCACTTCCATAATTACTTTTTTAATGTTTACCACATATAACCTACATTTATTATTCGTCATAATTCAGACTATTGAGGTATTTGGCAACAGTCCGTAAATACGCCTTTTATTCAACAGTTCGTTTTATATACATTTTCAGCTGCATTATTTAACCTTCCAAGCGGCTACAAAGGTAGCCTAATGCAAGATAAATTTCTAGTTTAAACTATTTGCAATTCACTTAACGTTGCAAAGCAATATCAACGCGGTCTGCTTTTTCCAAATAAACTCCCAAAACCCAACTGTAATTAGAATCTCTAAAATTGAAGTTATGTCGTTGAAAACATACAGATTCAAATACTAACCTGAACTTCATTGGGACATTGAAATTCCATGTTTTGGCTAACTGATTATGATATCCAAGTGTTGATTTTGCTACGTCGTCGAGTCTTCTCGTCATCCATACCGCAATGCTTGAAAACGAAAGTTTTCAATTAGTTCGTCCTACTTGTTGTACCTACGGAGTGGACACTCACCAATTCAAAGTCGTTCAGCAAGACATGGAATGAGCTATGCTCGGAGTCTCTCTGAAGGATAGGATTCGTAACGAATACATCCGACAGAGAATAAAAGTTATCGACATAGCTCAAAGAATTAGCAAACTGAAGTGGCAGTGGGCCGGTCATATCCCGTGAAGAATCGATAACTGCTGGGGTAAACGAGTTCTTGAGTGGAGACCGCAACTCGGTAAACGTAATGTAGGACGCCTTCCGGCCAGGTGGGACGACGATCTGCGAAAGACTGCAGGCAGATGCTGTATGCGTCAAGCTGAAGACAGGGGGCTATGGCGCTCATTAGGGGAGGCCTTTGTCCAGCAGTGGACTAGTATAAGCTGATGATGATGATAATATTTTAATATAGAAAAATTCGTAGATTGACGAATTCATTATGAATATAACGCCCTCGCTCTGAAGATGTCCCTCGTTAAGGGATGAAACGTTGGTGTTTTTCCAACACAAACAAGGTTCATAGTTAACCCGCTTATATTCATAATGGATGATAATATTCATTATGAATTAAAGCGGGTTAACTACAACCTTGTTTATGTTGGAAGTGGCCGCTGGTGTATTACGAAGGTCTAGCTAGAAGATGCACTCTAGAACTCTCTTGAACACTATGTTCAACATAACTATGTTCAAGAGTGTTCTAGAGTGAATCTTCTAGCTAGACTTTCGTGATACACCAGTGGTTGGTTAGTTTTTGATTGGCCGGTCAATCAGAAGCAGGAAGCGAGATCCATTCCTTAGCATTTCGAACATTAAGGCATAGAGAGTGTGTTTAACGCATTCACTGCCCAGTCGCTTCACCGGGCTGAAGTAAGACATCCGCGTCTTGGGCCATGAAGGTGTTAGTTTTATATTGATACATGTAAGCCAGGGTTTAGTCCCAGTCTCTTAATTCTTTTTTTTATTGGAAACAGGGTTTTTGTGTACAATCGTTCACTTTAAAAAAAATCGCCGTAATTCATATGAGATTTCTTTATATCTTTATTGTTTAGGCTTGATTCGGCTATGGGAGTAAAAAAATCATATACGAGTACACATTTCAAAGTGGTCATTTAGCACGAGGGCTAAGTTAGGTTTGGGCTAAGTAAAGATTTTCAATGGGGACAATATGCCCTCCACCCCGGTCTGAGTTGACTATAAAAATATTTATAAATAAATTTCGTAGTAGACATTTCGGCGGGTTGAGGTATGAGCCGAGTTGACCAATGAATCCCCGAAATTGGTCACGTATAAATTTAGGCAGATTTTTGTAAAATAGTGATCGATACGCAATAAATCTTATGCTTCCAAAAAAACGAATTATCATAATCGGACTACTCTGTAAAAAGTTACACGCGAAAACACATAAAAAAACAGGTACGCGTCGACTTGCGAACCTCTTCCGTTTTTTCGTTGGATCATGAAATAAAAGAGTTAATTTAAAAAAAAAATAAAAAAAAATGAACTAGCGCCTCTTGAACGGTTGCGCCGATATTTATAAACAAAACGACAAATTTCTGGGACCCCTATTGTTGTCAAAATAAAAGTAAAACTATAGAAGTATTTTTCATAACAAGGTTTTCACTACCAAAGCATAAAGTAAATACTTACATGTAAATATTTATCCAGCGTATTAAAATCACCCAAAAAGTCAAGACTTTTCCGTGAATTTCCTTGAAAATTGTCATCGTAATTCGAGAGAATTCAATTTGAAAGCTACGGCCGCCGGGCGCCTCGCTCTGGCTCTGCCCACGCGGTCCACAGTAATTGATGGTCCGATGCAGCTGCATTCAAAAACCGTTCGAGATTCCGCAATACCTATCGAACGGAGATCTGGTAATTCGTGGACAAGCCTATAAAATAAACTGATCGAATTATTTGTAGGGCCATGGAATAGTCTCGCCTTTCTTCAGTGGTTATCGTTATATAACATTGATTAATTAAAAAGGGAAGTTGAGGTACTAGTTTCTCAAAAATGGCATCCTCATATTGTGTAAAATTGTGTGCTTCTACCTCAGTCACCGTCTGACCGGCGGCAAGGGCGATCGTGATTCGCGTGAAATATTGTTGTCTCGGTCTCACTTCGGTCTTATATACGTCTTTCCGTCTTTGTTCTTCTTTGTATTGTACAGGACTGGAAATATAACTGTGAGCGTATTTGTTTGCGTGTACTTGTAACACATGCCAATTTTTGAGTAAGTGCTGGGAGAACGTAACCTATCTTCCCTTTTTAATTAATAAATGTTACGTAATGTTAATTTAGTAATGTAAATAATGATACAAAAAAGTTGACAGCGACGTGATTCGAACTCGCATCCTTCCCTTAGTACGCTAAGGTAAGCAATTATTTTAATTTTTTTTATATATTACTGGCTGCACCCCGCGGCTTCGCGTTATTCCTATGGAAACGTTTAAAGGTGATTTTTATCCCACGGGAACTGATTTATGGGATAAAAAGTAGCCTATGTTTAATTCCGGGATAAGAGTTACCTTAGTGCAAAATTTCAGCCAGATCCGTTCAGTAGTTTTGGCCTGAAGAGGTAACAAACATCCATCCATCCATACAAACTTTCCCATGATATCTTTGTAAAACCACGTTGATGTTTAATTTTTTTTTTATTCAGCCCATTTCGTCCTACTGCTGGGCAAAGGCCTCCCCCTCACCTTTCCAAACTTCTCTGTCTTTTGCAGACTCCCACCACTCCGGGTCAAAAGCTGTGCTCAGGTCATGACATCCAAATTTTTTTATCGTGCCATGTTTAATAAAATATTGATATCTTTGTAAAACCACATTGACTGTAGAGTAGGCATCCACATTCAAAAGGAAAAAGAGCCCGAAAAAATGGCAGGTCCATTCTTTATTACCTCCCCTCCGTGAAAAATCTGTTGATTGTTTTGCGATTGAGTTCCGCTGTCTGAAATACGGCTTCAAGGTCCGTATTCTCGGGATAGTTTGCGATCAGCAGGGGTATTTTAATTCATCGGAAAAGCTATCGGATTCGATATCGGAAACTTTTGACGAATTAAAATAGCGTTCTTAAGTACCATCGGAATAGAATTCAAATTCGAATCTGACGTTTTCGTTTCGGAAACGAATCGAATGAATTTAAATACCACTGCAGTTCACGATGCTGCATTCTAAAAGGTATACTACAACCACGATGACCTAAACTTACTAAATCGAATTGACGTCCTGACGTCGACCTAAAAGTTAGTTACCTCGAAAAATGTTAAAAAGTGAACCCAGATCTTCGAATGTTTCAATAAAATATATATAGAACTGCATTAATAGGTAACCTTTCAACTTCAACCGCCTAAATTGGTCCACTGTTGGACGAAGGCCTCTACCTGAAAGCATCTTTTTAGTTTTGATTTCCTATTGCCCATAGTCCTCACACTGGGCATGTGATGTGGGCAGTGGTTGAGTTGATATCCCTAACTCGCCTCTTACTACACCGTTCGGAAGAGTTGGAGTGGTGCAAATTCTAAGTCTGCTCCACACGGCGTGTAATTTTTTTTTACCTATTGGAAAAAGCCAGGAGCAATTATGGAACTTGTAACCTTTCGATGCTCACTGTACATAATCGAACGTTTCCACCAACCCTATAATATTTCCTGTAAAAATCTTTCATCTTAACTCTGAATAACAAAGATTCTCATTTTCGAATTAGAAATCTCGGTTCCGGAAACTCTTTAGCTTAAAGCAACACCAAAATAAATTCAAAACAACAGCTCCCATCGATCTTTTCAATTAGATGAGCGAAAGATAACTTCCATCGTTATTTGAGCCGCCAGCTGATCACTACACATGGCCGGACTTGTGCTTTGCAAAGCGAAAGCGAGTGTTGTACGGTCTTGTAATCGTCCGGATATTTCGGATTATATCCGGCCTTTATTCGGCTTTTTACTAATTGTTTAATGTCGTCTTATTTAATGTCGATAGATTTTTTTTGAAATTTATATATATCAATTTTATGTTTGGTATTCTTGTAAGATAAAATTACAATTGAGTTATGACTCCTTATTAATCTTTGCTTCCGGCTATTTAGAGTCCTTAGTGGTCATTTCTGGCAACTATCAATAAATAGGTCTCCATGCACGTTTAGCGTTAACGAGTTCCGAGTAACTGCTACACTGTAGAGATATTGTAGGAACTTAAGATGGATCTCATCTAGTAAGTAATTCTAATCCTGGAATCAAACATAGGCAACTTTTTATCCCATAAATCAGTTCCCGTTGGATATAAATCACCTTTAAACGTTTCCATAGGAACAATGCGTGCAAAGTCACGGGGCGCAGCTAGTATAAAATAATACTGCTACTACTAAGTAAACTTCGCGCATTATCTGTATATGAAGAAATATTTTAACGTAAATATTTCTGGTTGGCTTAGAGATGGAACGTTTTTTACGGTATTCTTGTGGAATAGGAAAACTATCCTGAAAATTGTACAATTCTATTTTTTATCCCTTTATTTTCGGCTATTTAGAGTCCAAAGCGCACATCCTTAGAAGCAATCAATAAGGCTCGCTACACGCTTAGCGTTAAGTAAAGTAAAGTAAAGTAAAAATTTATTGCATCAAATACATGTAAATAAGGCTGTTGAATTAATTGAAAGTGGATTTAAATGTAATTTTAATTAATAAATTATAATGATTTAAAATTAAAATATGTACATATTGCCCGTCACTTTCATATATAAAATTGAAATAAGTCGTAACAAAGTACTATTGTCGTAACAAAGTATTTAAGTGCTATTGACTCGTAAGTCAAGATGGATCTCGTCTAAAATCGGTTACTATTTTAAAGGAGTTTCACCTCATACCATGGAAGTATAAAAAATACTGATAAAAATTTAAGTATATTCCTCAAACGATCGGTATGGGATAAAATCTTTCAACGTAAATATTTTACGCAATATTTCTCATTGGCTTTGAGATAGAGATTTTTTACGGTATTCTTGTGAAATGAGTATTAATACTATAACTATATATATATAACTGTTTAACTTTATACCTTTATTTCCGGCTATTTAGAGTCCAACGTGCACATCCTTAAAAGCAATCAATAAGGCTCGCTGCACGCTTGGCGTTAACGAGTACCGAGTGACGGCTACTTTATGGAGATATTGCATGAACTCAAGATGGATCTCGTCTAAAATTGGTTACTATTTTAAAGGAGTTTCACCTCATACCATGGAAGTATAAAAAATACTGATAATTTAAGTATATTCCTCGCACGATCTGTATGGAATAAAATCTTTCAATTTAAATATTTTACGCAATATTTCTGGTTGGCTTTGAGATAGAAATTTGTTACGGTATTTTCGTGGAATGAGTATTAAAATTGTTAAACTGTTTAATTTTATACCTTTATTTCCGGCTATTTAGAGTCCATAGTGCACATCCTTAGAAGCAATCAATAAGGCTCGCTGCACGCTTAGCGTTAACGAGTACCGAGTGACGGCTACTCTGTAGGTAGGGATATTGCATAAACTCAAGATGGATCTCGTCTAAAATCGGTTACTATTTTATGAGATTCTAGACGTAATATCCTCAATCTCAACAGCCTGTATCGGTCCACCGCTGGACGCAGGCCTCCCCCTGATACTCTGAACTCATGGGAGGTAATGCCCATAATCGCCATGCTGGGCATGCGGGTTGGGGATCGCATTTTAGTGGAAGATTATTTCTGAAGGGGGCGCTGCTGCCCACCCCCCGGAGGATATCTCTTAGTCGCCTCTTACGACACCCACGTATGTAGACGTAAGAAAAAAAAAAGCAGGACATCCCGGCACAAGTATATTTCATACTTAAAAGGATGTCCTAAACACTGTTTAGCACGTAGTGTAACATATTTTGATAAACAATTTACTTTTTTTTTCCAATATAAGTATCGCCCACTTTTGTGTAAGAGAAAGAAGTCATTGACGCGCATACCCGAGCCAATATGACAGCGCCACCTATTTTATCATATTATTACATTTAATATAGGATTTTTTTAAATTCCATCGTTCAGTTTGTGGTATCTATTATAAGCTATTTTGGATATCTCTGTAACAGTTTTATCATTATATAGTTTAGAGATGCCAAAATAGAGTTTTTGGTGGCAAAAATGCGCAACTTCGTATCTCGGTCTAAGCTTTACAAAATGAAACTACATATTACAGAGGTATTAAAAAATAACTTATAATAGATACCACAAATTGTACGATGGATTTTAAAACTTCCTGTGTATAACGTAATAATAAGATAAAATAGGTGGGGGCGCCACTTTCACTGGGGTCCGCGACATTGCGCCTGGCAATATCGCGGAGCGCCCTAAAGTAAAATCGCTCCAAAAACACGATTATCTGTTTGTCTTTATTTATTCGAAGAAACCTCTATTCAACGTTAAAATCCAGCAGACACTCGCTTCATTATTAACACAACTTGTAGACGCAACAAAATAAGATTGTTCAGAGGTGTTTCACCCTTTATTGACTTCTTGTAAGAACCTGTGTACGATGCGAATTATTTAGTCGGACGATGAAAACACCTTGCGTTATTGATACACAATGATAATAGATAATAATTATACTATATTGCACACTTAAATCTAAAAGGAAATATTTACAACAACAAAAGTCAATGATCTCCTTATTTATTACCGCACATGTCCATTCTTTGTCTAAATGTGAAATTATGGATGCGATGGATATTTGAATTTGTTACTTTTTCAAGCTAAATTAACTAAAACAACTAAACGGATTGGGCTGAAATTTTGAATAGATGAAGAATGGAACCTGAAATAATAAAACAGCTACATTTTATCTACTACGAAAGATCCAAATGACACCTTGTTTAAATATTTAAGAGCAGTTAGAAGTCTTGTTTTCGATGTTTGTTGAAACCTGAAATAACAAAACAGACTACTTTTTATCTTTTATGAAAGATTAATCCAAATTACACCTTGTATAAATATTTAAGAGCAGTTAAAAGTCTTTTTTTCAATGTTTGTAAATCGTAATAAGATGCGGTGCGAAGCAGCATACCGTGTGTAAAATCCTATTTAGCTTAGTCACTCAAGTGTATCGGGTCTGAATAGTAACACAAACAAGTCACGTTCAAGTCTGGGTGAGTAAAACTATAATTATTATTGTATGTGTTATGTATGTACGTCTAACAATAGAGGTAATAATATATTTTATTTTGAAGTAGGTACTTTTTTTAAGTGTAACTGCATAATAATTTTAACACTTATACAGAATGTATAGCGATTAAAATCTATATCCTTGTAAAATATTAAGTCTATCAGTTATTTAGTACCTATTATACATGTTCTGTTTAGTTTGGGGCTAGATGATGCTGTTTCGATTGTCCAGCATTATATTGGCTTTTAAACATAGGTTTCTGTCTAGGTTAGGATTACCTACAACCAAAACTGTTTAGAATGATTGTCAACACCACACCACCATGCAGCATGCTTACACGGCTCTTGGTGTGGTAATAAACAAATTGCATATGCATAGTTTTTTTTCGATTTCTAAGTATAATAGACAAACGAAAAAAATATAACACTTACAAAATTTTAGATTATTGAGGTAAAAAACAATAAGTAAAACTTCACTCAGTTTCGGGTGATAAAAACGCTGCCCTGTTAGCCCTTGCATTTTATGACGTCATGTTTCATTGAATCACCTATGCCAACTCATAGTCAAAGCTTCATGACCATACAAAAAAGTGTAAGTGTTACGTCACGGTTCAGCTGAAAATAACGTTTCGTTTAGAAATTTTGCGGTTGTGATTTAAAATATCTACTTTTCAATGATTGGATTTCACAATAAAAAAAAAAAGACGTGTGGCACTCGGGGACTGCCGCGGTAAAGCTATTGCAATGCCATCTAGATGCGAGTTGCTGAACTAAAGAGACAAACGTCAAGGTTTTTTCGTTACGGAATTTCTGGATTCGGTCGCCGCGCTCAAGGCCCGCGATAGAAGCTATGCAATAGCTTAACAAAAAAATATTTAGAGATAGAGATAGATAGAGATACATTTATTGAGCAACACAGTTACAACACAGAACAGATAGGTATAACTAGGTAGGTAGTAACAATTATACAGACTTGCGTAGTATTTACAGCTATATTACTATATCAATAGAGAATACGTAAATAAATTATTAGCTTTTTTGAAGTAACATGCTTAATATACCCTATTCGAATCAGTCGGCACAAAATTAAATGTTCGCACGGAGACGGTGTAATATTAAACCTTATCATATGGTAGTAAGAGTGTGGTATTGCCTAAAGTAACTCTATTTTTTTACCTAAACCCATTGCTTTATTCAGCATGTATGTACTGTACGTGACGTATGACGAACGTACTTTCCGCGTGTAAGTGATGTATAACGAACATATCACACATATTGTATGAAGTCAACGAAATATTTTCATTCGACGATACATGATTTTCTTGCGGTTCTTTTGTGTAAATTTTTGCCTTCGGTAACATTTATTTCTAATCGAATTCAAAAAAGGAGGAGGTTCTCCATTCGACTGCATTTTATTTTTTTGTTTCTTCGTGTTTTTATGTTAACTCGGACATAAAAAAAATCAATTTCAATTTTTAATTCTTTTGTCTGGCTGATCCGATTTTGATGATTCTTCTTTTATTTGAAAGCGAAGTATGCTTTCCGTGTGGTCCCATTTAAATTTGGTCTAGTTCTTACAATGGTATCCATAAGAAAACCATTAAATTTAAGTCAGTTTATAGTTTTTTTAAATAAAAACAATTATTTGGTTTAATAAGTGTACACTAAGAATTAACGAATGAATTAGCAACTCCCCGCGACTTTAAACGTATTTTTCCGGAATAAAAAGGGGCCTCTGTCTTTTCACAGTATACAATGATGATTGTATACTGTGAAAAGTAAATATGTATACATATTATATATGTCCAGCAGTGGAGTAATATAGGCTGATGATGATGATGATGATGAATGATGATTTCCTCCTAGCTGAATATTCAGACACGACAGCCTCTACGGAGACTAGCTATATGGCCATAGTGCATAAGGGTGTGTGCAATCACAGGTGCACTCTTTGTCCCTCACTCTCATAATCCGATCGACCGACACGACTGAACCCAAAACGGCTTAACATGCACGGAAGTGTAACAACGTCAACTTCACCAGTATACAATACATCACTCTATATCCATGCAAAGTTTCATTAACATTACACAAAAAAATTCATTAACAAAAACAAGAAACAGGAGACAGTCAGACTTGTATTCACATTTATAGCATGAATCGAAAGGTTAAAATATCTTATTATGTAGGAAGTAAAATTTTATATCATTTTTCTTTTGATCTGCGCTTGTATGAAAACTTTACGGTATAAAACTATTTAACTCTCGCGTTGTAAGCACATCGAACTACCCGCATTACTGTGATGCTTGCCAAAGAAGACTAGACATAGTGTCGTTGGATACAGAGTTGCAACTTCATTAATCATCATTCGAAATTCTCGCTAGAATCTTCGAGATCTATCGAGGTTGGCCACAATCTTTAATTTAACTATAAGCCTTGAGAAGTATTTTTCATAGTTTAAGTAGTATATTTATTATAATATGTAATTGTTAAAAAAAAGTTATTGTAACTAGCTTGCAGCATCAGTTTCGTTGACACCAACCAAAAAACCTAAAAAGTATTTGAGGTAGGTACCCTCTTTAATTTCACGTCATCACATTAGCAGCCTTTACCAGTCCACTGCTGGACATGGGCCTCCCCTGATAAGTAAATAAATAAATAAATAAATAAATAATGCTGGACAATTCACACAGCATTATCTAGCTCCAAGTTAAGCAGAGCTTGTGTGTCTTAATAGTTTTAACCATAAAGTAGTAATGCTATAATTCACATATTGGGCCTATGTTAGGAGAATGCAGTTCGGTGGTTGATCTGTTCCTAGCACACACATTCTTGCCTTGTGTTTAAAATTACCATGTGATGTATGAAACATCGGACGGCATTCGTTCACAGTTGCTTGGTGGTGGTAGACTGAGTTAATATTTGAGGTGAGATTAAAGCAAGAGGGCGTGCTTCCGATATGAGCAGAACTATTTTTTTTTTAACCTTTTTAGTATATTATATTATAATATTGTATCGTTATTACTGCCCACTCTCGGCGGTGTGACCAGCAGGGGCGCGCCGCCGCTACACGGGGACGGAGACTGGCACCTGCGTCTTGGGCCATGAAGGTGATAGTATATTATATCGTATTCGCTGCCCAGTCTCGGCGGTGCGACACGCAAGGGCGCGTTGACGCTACTCGGTTACGGAGACTGGCTCCTGCTTCTTGGGCCATGAAGGTGTTAAGGGGAGAGTGAGTAAGGAGTGTGGCAGCACCAGTTTTCACCAGGCCCCGCCCTGGTGAAAACTGGTGCTGTAGTAGAGACAACTGCAGAACACTGCAGGAGGCGCTGCCTCGTGAATCACCTACGACACCTGCGATAAAAGTTGGGTGTTGCAAGTTCTAAGCCAGGACCACACAACCTTATTTTGCAGTCGGTCAAAAACAAGATTTACTTCACTCTGTTTACTCACTATGCCCAACTTTGGCCTGCATCCAATAATGCTATCCGCGAACTCCAATGTACCTTTCCGCCTTAATTTTTATACATTTCAAAGAATATACGACTTATTACTTAAACTGACTACACTCACTACATTCAGAAGAGATTTTTTTTATCAGCTCCAATTGAAGTAGGTATTTCTTTACATTTCTCTCTAAACTTTTAATTTCATAAAGATGACATACGAGACGGCAAATGTTTTATTACATGTACTTGGTGTACTTGTTGTTGTTAGCTGTGTGCTGCTGGCTTAGAATTTGCACCACCCCATCTCTTCCCGTGGGTGTCGTAAGAGGCGACTAAGGGATATCTACCGGGGGCGGGCAGCAGCGGCCCATACAGAACAATTCTACCACCAAACTGCTATCCACAACCCGCATGCCCAGCGTGGGGATTATGAGAATTACCGCCATTACATAAACGCCAACAAAGCGCTTATTAGGGGGAGGCTTGCATCTAGCAGTGGACCAATACAAGCTGTTTAGGTTGAGGTTGAGGTGTGTTGATGAGAAGCTCAAAATTTGTAAGTTTGTGGTTACCTACTTATATTCTACTCTCTTACATCCGACATAAATTTTACATAGAAAACATCCAGAATGACCTGAACAAATATCTGCAGATCCTACAAATATTTCTACCGAGGCGGAAATCGAACCCGCAAACTCCTGCGTTGCAGGTGGACCTTCGCTCGCTATGCCACATAGGTTGCAATGCAAAAATTAGAATAGGAATTGATTCACAGCCACACACACGTCATGTTATACAATAATAGATTTTGTTGTAAAAACTATTGACTGACTTCAATTATATAATTATTTCAAGTTTTTATATGGATCTCAGTGTCAGAACTGGACCAAATAAAAATGAGACCACACTCTCGAACTCTATTACGTTAAACATGTGTGCGGACTTCGGTTACTAGTTTTCAAATAAAAAAGATTATTTTTTATTTGTCAAAGTTCTGAGGTAATAAACATAAAAAATACAATCCAATTGAGAATTTCCTCCTTTTTTTAAGTCAGTTAAAAATATACGTAAGAAAGAAATAGAAACCTTTGTATTTTTGTATACATAATTGTAAGTAGCAGCGTGTAGAAGTCCAAAGGGTAAAAGAAAATGGTCTTTCTCTATAAGCGGGGCTAATCAGGTCTAGCCTCAGCTAGTGCGCATTCCCAGCACACGTCCACCCAGTGGACGAATGTGTGGGCTTGTAAAGTGGGTAAGGAATTATTATCCAAGTTACATCACATAGATTCATTCCATATATCGAGACTGACCCAACTTCCATCAGAACTTCGCAGATACATTTTGTGAATAATGCATGAGCTGGATCGACGGGTAGCCATTACCAAAATTCAGTATACATTAAAATTTTAAATCAGATACATCTACAGGAATCTACTTACGGAGTTTACTTGGCGAGCTTGTTTATTGATAATTGGGGATTATAAAAAAGCTGAGAATGATATACGTTTTTATTATGAAGGCGCATACACCAGTGAAAGTGGTGCCCCCATCTATTTTATCTTACATTATTATAACGTTAAACACAGGAAGTTTTAAAATAAAAAATCCATATTTAAAATCCTTCGTATAGGTTTTGGTATCTTTTATAAGTTATAACCAAACACTATTTTCACATCTCTTCTAAACTATTACAGAAGTATTAAAAATAGCTTATAATATAATATACCACAAACTGTACGATGGACTTTTAAAATTTCCTGTGTTAAATAAACGTAATAATATAATATGATTAAATAGGTGTGTGCGCCTTAATACACTTGAATTATCTGTTTCTTATCTGCATTGTTAACTTTAAATGTCTATAAAATTTGCAGTCAAATCATGACAACCAGAAAAAGTCATATCTAATTTATTTATATTATTGTATGTATTTTGGTGCGAACAGAACGTGTGAAAAGAACGTGTCACGTAAAATCAAGTATAGTTGTATAAAATCGCGAAACGAAATTGGAAGAAGAAAAATCCACTTCAAAATACATTGTAGCAGACAACAAAGTTCATCCTATCTAAATTCATGACCTATAAAAATGTTGGGAACCTGTCAATTTGTCTAAAACTGTGAAAATCGTGTAGCATGCTTTGTAACTTTCCGAAAATTGCAAGGTTCACGCAAAACCAGTTTTGTCGGTAAAGTTTAATTAATAAAACAGCTGCTGCAAAAAGTTGCATATATTATATGTATATCCCAGTGAAAGACATAATAAATACCTTCTATCATACTAATAAGTGTAAGTACTTTGTATAAATAAATAAATAATCTTTCTGACCAACATTAGGATCCATTCAGCCGTTTCTTTGTAAAGAGATAGATAATATGCAAATACACACAAGCCGAGAGACGAGTAACTAACACATTTTAATATTAAACATGGATTAGTAAGCTCAGTGATTTTCACACGATTACGCGGAAACAAATCATTTGGAAATTCAATGAACAAAGGATTTTATTAAATTCATTATTGGTGTGCGGACTTCGGTTCAGTATAACGAAAATAAAGTTCAGTTCATGTTTTTATACGGCTTCGAAAGCTGCAAGCGCTGCCATGTTCGAAACCCTGGTTACACTATGAAACCAGCCAAACTTCCGATAAACTGTTTAGCAACAGCAAGTAAAGAAAATTGTGTTAGTCGAGCGCCTTGAGGGCCAACAGCTTGTAACGACGGGAATTTTGATAGGTACCGAGCTATAAAACTGTGGAGCACCCACTTCAGACAAGAGCCAACAGGCTACCATAGTGGTAGGAGAAAATATGTTTTGGTAGAGCCCTAACGCGAGAGCTAGTCGCCTTCTCCATAGCTAAAACTCAGATTTGAGGGCAACCCCTTGTTGGTCCTTCAATTTTTGCTGAGCTAAATTACCGACAGGGATATGTTTTGCAAGTGTTTCTATGTAGTTGGGGGACACTAATTATTACCTCCACCTCCTACGCTCAAAATGGTTAAAGTAATTTCATACTCTTGGCATTTATTTTTCTTGTGATTGCCAAAACAACTAGTATTTCGGTTTATTTTCTCTCCCCTCATGCTCTTTCGTGGGGAAGAGCAATCATACCAAAAAAGCTTAATGTGTGGGCTTCACATTTTTCTTTGCTCATATTTTATTTTAATTTTAAAACAACCGTATTTTTTGCATTTACAGTAACTTTTCTCCTTTTTTTCTGTTTTCTTATGTTATAATATGTTAATCCAGGTCTAGAGCTACATCTGTGCAAAGTTTTTCCCCGATTCGCGTAGTCATTTTGGCGTAGAGTTAACTGCACCCACAATATTAGTGTGATATTGAGACTTGTTCCGATCTTCTTACATCCATGCTTTGCTCAATTTTGGTTCAAAGTGAGGCCTAGTCTATTGACGTTACGTTGCATATTTTAAAAAGCATTTTCGTTGATGCACATTTTCGAGTAAGTTCAATTTACCACGTCAATCACTTGAAATGAAATTATTCGTGATTGACGGAAAACATGCATCAGAGCAGCCTCTTAAAAATTCAGTCAGTGTTTTGTTTTCTTTAAGATTAAACTATCAATATATAATATTTTGCTGTATGGCAGGTATTGAATGCAACTAATCTACCACTTTGCTAGCTGAAAAGTCTTGTAGTATCTAAAAGAATCCGACAAATAATCTTAAACAAAGGTTTTTATTTCAATAGCCACAAAAGAAAAGAAACCATTTCAAACCACGCTTATTGCCTCTAGTAATTTATTTCTATCACACACTCCGGCCATTGCTCAACTATATTGAAGGGACGAAGAAACTATAACGGTTCTGAGGATATCTTAATTTTCCCGCGATATTACAGCCTTGAGGCTAGTTTTCTAAAAACCAATAAATATAATAGCATTGGATATCCAACGAAATGAAAAGCTATCGACTCGGTTTTATGTTCGTAGAGTACGGTTGTGATGGTGTTACATAGAGACAAATTAAATTAAATTTATTAAAAAATCTTAAACCCGACTTCAAATTCCTTAATCTTACACTGTTTTGAAATTTTATCCTCGGGATCAATATAGCATAATAATTTTCAAAATAGTCCCGTAATTGATGTGAAAACCAACAGAAATACAATAAATAAAAATATATATGACCGAACATACAATCTTTAACCCTAAAAAACATGGGTTCGTAGCATGGACTTTATTAATTAGGCTGTTCCAATCAACTTTATAAACAAGTGTGAACAAAAGTGAGCAAGCGTTCGGAGAATAAGTATGAATGTAATTATAAGTAATTTAAGAAGGTATACATAGATTGAAGTTAAACATAGTAGCTACTATTTCTAACGATACGCTTATGTGTCTGTAAACTATTATTACTGCTGTAATAGAGGTATAATTCAAGAAAGGCTCGTGCGGGTTAGTTTTTTTATGCAATCGATGACTCACATCATGGCCGATAAGTTAGCCTAAAAGTTTTTTTTTTAATTTATATTTTTAGTAAACAATTCTATTTTTATTGGAGTCACGGTATTGTGTCTATATCGGTCTTCAAGAATACTTTTGTTGCTCTAAGATCGCGTCTAATATTTTGTATTGGACTTAAATTTCGTGGCGACGACGGCGCGGTTCCCTCTAAAGTAGTTTTTGTGTTCCCTTTGTATTCGTAAAGCTTTTTGTTGAACGGTTTTAAGATTGAAAAACAACTTTTATATTCGAAATTCTATACAGTGAAATAATATTTTTATTAAATTTTTGGAACTGGAAAACAATTGATACGGATCATGCCAACGCTACGGAATGAAATACGCAACTCTGTATATCAACTGTTTTTTTTATCTACTACGCCACGAAAGTTGTCCAAGATTTTATTTATATCTAAAAGTTTAAATTGCAACTCCATTCTGGAAATCTAGCAACAAAATAATTCAGCACTAAAACCAATAGAAAATATTGAGACATTTTCCACTTTAAAAACTAAGTTAGCCATAATAACTTTGCGAGTTTGGCTACCTCACGTATGTTGTAGCTTAAAACGCATTTAAACTTATCCTTTCAACAATAGAGTTTATTTTAGTTACAACTCGTCTGCTTTATCACTGTACGTTATTTTTAATGGACTCGAGGGCATTCTGTTTTAAACAATGAAAATATCATACATTTCTTATTATTTTTTGTATGATTATTTTATTTTGTTTCATATTTTAACCTATCCGTCGCGGTGACTCAGCAAAGAGGGCTTTAAATCGAACATCATTGTCCATGTGAGTCCGATACATGATAGTCATTAGATCAAATGAAAATCTTCCTTTTAAACATACGAACCTCTGTAGCACGGTGAGCGAAGGTCCGCCTGGGACGCAGGAGGATGCGGCTTTGATTACCGCTTCAGGACAAAAATAAATGTTTGTTTGATCTGCAGATATGATATTATTCAGGGTTTTATAACACAAGGTCTGATTAGCATGGGGCTAGATAAGTAATTATGTGTGAATTCCACATTATTTATTTATTTAGACCTTTATTTATTATTTTATTTATAAAACAATCGATAACTACATGACATGGTGTTGTTGACTTGTGGTTTCATATTAGGAAGACAAGTTAAAAAATGCACAGCATTTATATCAAAAGACTGATTATTCAAGAGACAGTGTCATATTTTACCCCAAATTTCGGTAACTTTAGAAGCTAGGTCAACACTTCACTGCATTAAAATTTACGGGTCAAAGTTATTCATGAAAACTGTCTTTGTCGACACTTTTACAAGTTTAGTTAATGCACTGTTGGTGTTGCATCCCAGTTTTTGAAGTAATCCACACCGCAAAATGATCTCTATCACAGAATAAATAGAAATAATTTTAGTTTGTATCACTCCAAAAACGGAAGGTACCCCAATATTTCAATTATCTTTATTAAAATTACATCTAACTTTTTGCAATATTATTTAAATTAAATTTTACTGTGACTATTGTGGCAATCATCTAAAATGTATAACCTAAATAAACTTAAATACAAATTTAAAACATTCACACTATAAATAGACTTAAAACTTCATTGGAAGAAGGAAACACTAAGTTAAACGGTAAGTACTTCCTTCCTTCATGATTGTAGATCTATTAAAATTCTCATCAGACAATTTAAAAGCTTACACTTTCTGAATAAAGTCGACAATTCTGTACACGTAAATAAAACTGATATTGTCTAGTGGCTTCGGTTCAGTGAGAAATAGAAGCGAATACTAATCCGCTGAAACTGATCTGCAGACACGAGTACCGAAAAAGCATTTTTGTTGACTCCCGTACCAAATGTGTGAATACAAATGGCCGCTTCAAGGTATCGGTTTTTGAAGATAAGGAATAATATTATTCTTTTCTACCTTCCTTTTTTAAATATATTGCTGGAAAGGTGCCTACTGCTCAAGGGTGAAAAGAAAAAACATGTAGGTAGATTGAATTATATCGGATTTAGAATCTACGATATTCAAAATACGGCTTATTTTTCAATATCCTAAACATTACACATTTTTGACGATCTGCGGAGACTGCAAGCTGACGCTAGGTGCGATAAGCTGAAGTCAGGGCGCTATGTAGCTCATTAAGGAAGGCGTATGTCCAGCAATGGACTAATATAGGCTGATGATGAGTATGCTTAAGCTTTATACTCTGTTATTTACAGGTGAAAATCTTTGGTTTCCTATAAATAAATATATTAATCAGCCTTCTTTTAATTTCTGGGTTGGTTTTCGGATGTTCTTATTTAAATTTAACAAGTAAATCATCCAGAAAAGGGCAAATTATAAAAACCTTTAAAATAGGCATAACAGTTAGTGCACATTCGAAAAGAAAAAAATAATAATGAAAAAAAACAGTGAAAGTTGGTGAAATACCAGAAATCTGTTTATAATAATGTCATGTCTTCACTGATAAACAGGAAAATAGGAACATGAATAGGCTTTTTCTTTGAGGAGTTCAAAGATCCCTGTCAGCCGTCTGAACTAAGCCACATGGGAGCAAGAGGAAGTTTCCAGAAATATTTACTGGTCTCACTGTCATCATCAGTCTCATCGGAGCATTTTCGAAAAAGATTTTTCACTTTTTACACACTTTTTTATTTTGCGTAATGACTATTGTGCGGATTTATGATCAACTAGTTTTGGCTCGCGGCTTCAAACGCGCTGTTCCTATGGAAAGGTTTTATAGTTATTTCTATACAAAATAATTACGAGTATAAAACATTAAGAACTGATTAAAGAAAAAAAAGAATCTAATTTTAAACTACTTTTTATGCCATAAATCAGTTCGCATGGCATAAAAAAATCATTTCTATACCTACAACACGTGCAAAGCCGTGGGCAAAAACTAGTTTATAATATTAGTGTGATGGTGTCTATTCAGATTTTGCCAAAACTAGACTAAACTAATCTGACAGGACTAAAAATGATGACATCCTTATTATTTTGATCGTTATGTCAGTGACAGCGACATTTTTAGAACTGTCAAATTAGTTTAGTTTAGTTTAAACGACCTCCAAATAGGCGCATGTAATTGACGGATCAAACCTTACCGTACAACGTTGCCCAAAATTTTGTTATTTTCTTATACCTTTTTGATTATCATTTTATCGAAGAATTCACTTCCTTTATCTATCTTTAGTACCGAACAACGTTGTTTTATTTTTATTTTACTCTAATATTACGGACACTGGCAAAATTATGTCAACCCAGACGTAGACGCCATTAAAAGAAAGAGAAAGAAAAGGAAGGAATGCTGCGATTGTCACAGTGCGCCTGAATCTAGCTGTCGACGATGACAGTTCTCTCAACTCTAACCTAACTCAACTCTAACCCATACCTTATTTTTTCGTGTGACTTTAATTTTTAGTAGGTACTACTTGAAAACAATAGGGACCGTAATCATTCGATTACTCTTCATTATTCTTGACTCTTTGACTCTGCTGGAATAATTGCTGCAAATCTAATCCTTAATTGTTCTTAAATAGTGCACAAACAAAACTCTGCAATCAATCAATCAAATCTTTTAATTTGCTTATTATATTATTACAAGTATATTATTATGTCAGATCTTTTAACAAGAGTAATGTCAAATTTAATAACCCCGCAAGCAGGTGTGTAAATATTAAATTTGGTAGATTCCATTAGTTACAATTTTCAAAATCAAGCAATGGTACAATAGTACATATAATCTAGAATAAAATAAATAGTTAACAATTAGATAATAAAAATTTACAATAATAGTCAAAATATAATCAACTATTCTTCTTTACACTATAGAAACATTTGTCAAGCAGCCACTGATTTAATTCGTTCAAATAAATTACCATTGTGGTATTTAATGGATTCTGGTAACTTATTGTATGTAGATGACGACGATGCACATTATTATAAACATTTCTCATAGATCCGCTTGCGGCAATAGAGAGCGATAGACAGCTATCATTGCATCCATTCTTTATTAATCTTATCTCTATCACTCTGACAATCTCTACCACTGTCACTCTGTACAGTGATGTGGGAAAACTAACCTTATGGTAAAGGATGTACCTTTACCATAAGGTTAGTTTTCCCACATCACTGTACAGAGTGACAGTGGCGGCTGCTTGCCACCTGGGAGTAAGCCTCAGTATCCAGAGTTATTTGATTTGCGGAATCAATTCGCTCGCTTGCAAACGGTAACTTAATATTTCCATTACCGCCGTATTTCCTAATGCCTTTTAATGTTGCGGATTATTTTGTAGACATTGCTTTTTAAATTTTCTCTTTTAAGTAACGAGATTCTTTATTTGTTTTAGGTCTGCTTATGTATTTTATATGTCTGTTTTTGTTTTAGTGTTAATTTAAATAATAAATATGAATGGATGAATGTTGCAGTTGTTGTTGTTATGTTGTTAAATTTAATAAGCTTCCTGCTTGTACATTTTCTTTAAATTGTTATTTTATTCCATTTTTAATTGTAAACACAAGTTATTATTTGTTGTCATTACTTATTTGTAAAAGATATAGATATAGAACACGTTATTTATTAAAAGCTTAAGAGAATTCATCACTTACTCTAAAAAGTTTTCTCGAAAACTTCCAACAACAAAGACTTCAATATCAAAAATAATCTCGAAACGGCGTATGAAATTGAAACAAAATATCTCGTCCTAAAGCCCTTTCTAATCTTATCTATCCCATTGGACCCTTGAGGGTTGCTATCATCTGTCAGCGTTGTCGTCTGAAGTTAGCTGCGAATGGGTAGAACAGAACATTGGTGGATCAAAAAACTTTCAAAGTAGAATTAGAAAACTATAGGAACAGTGAGATGTATGCTTATTGTGTATTGCCATACTTTTTTCTACAAAGTTTGCGTTACTGTATTTCTTATGGATATGTGACAGCAGTGGTGCTGGCTAGCTGTGTAGTGCTGGCTTAGAATTTGCACCACCCCATCTCTTTCCGTGGGTGTCGGTAGAGGCGACTTAGGGATATTCACCGGGGGGCGGGCAGCAGCGCCCCCTGCAGAACAATTCTACCACGGAACTGCGATCCCCGCATGCCCAGCGTGGGGATTATGGGCAATACCTCCCATTAGATAAACGCCAACAAGGCGCTTGTCAGGGTGAGGCCAGCGTCCAGCAGTGGACCAATACAGAATTTTGAGGTTGAGGTATGTGATAGTGCTCCAAGCGGGAAGTTTTCGTTACTTTCACATTTCCATAGAAAAAACATAGTTAACGCAAATATTGTAGTAAACCGTTAGGCAGTAGGCATTCTGAGTTATATTAGAAATCTGATTTAAGATCGAATAGCCCAGAAATGATGACACTTCTTTCTTACGTTCTGCGATTTAGATCTCTGTAAATAAACTATAATTATTTTTTGTGATGTCAACCAAAAATAAAATGGTCTAAGTCAGGTTTTAATCTAGATTTTCGATTTTATCATAATAATAAATAAATAATGCTGGATAATCCACCAGCATTATCTAGCCTCAAGCTATGTAGAGTTTGTGTTATGGGTACTAGAAAACTGTTATACTTACGTACTACACTATTGTTATTTCTCTCTTCCGAAAATAACTTAGCTTTATACTGTCTATCCAATCATACAGTATTATATTTTATACAATGCATTTGATGCCATCTGGTGTCTAATAAAAACTATTTGTATTTCATTGTTTATTTATTCATGAAGCTTGCACAGTGATGGATTTGTTAGCGTTACCGCAGATGTGCCTCTATTGGAATAGCAATGGTGTCAAATATACTCGTAGCTGTCGTTTTTGATTGGATCTTCTAACAAATCAAACGAAACAGTTCCAGTGTTTACTTTCCTGTAAAGGAAGTTTTGGGTTGTTAGTCTTCCTTATTGTCATCATCAGCCTATATTAGTCCACTGCTGGACATAGGTCTCCTTTAATGAGTGCCATAGCATGTGTCTGCAGCTTCCACATCCAGCATCTGCCTGTAGTATTTCGCAGATCGTCATCCTACCTGGCCGCAGAGCGTTCTACACTACGTGTGCCGAGTCGCAGGTTCCTGCTATTTTATAAACTCTCTCGTAAAAAGACAAAACATAAAAAACATTAAACGATTAAATATAGCTAAGTATAACATTTTAGCTTTAAAAATAATGACGATGTAATTTACTTCTAGTTCGCTGTGTAATAAATAACTTACGGGTTGATAGAATCATCTTTGTTATAATACAAACTGTAACAAGTTTACGTAGTTATGTTGGTCGTATAATAGAGTTCAATAAAGCCATGTGAGGTAGTCAGAGCTCATCAACGTATAAACAATGTCAAACATTAACGAACGGATTTCAGTACGGTGACCATGATTTCGTTCTGTATAGTTCTCGATTCCTAAATTAATAAAGATAATATTTAAGAAAAGTGATAATTTTTCAACTAAATCAATCTAAATAATTCGATTAGAACTTTTCGTAGGTGTGCTACGCGCCTACGGCGTAGACTAGTGCTACGCGCACAAGCGCTACGAGGAAGTAGAATTATTTAAATTGTGTATTTGGTACTTCGTAGTAAACAGTGTGTTTGGTACTTTGCAGATAAAACAATATTATTAACGCTCAGCCCGCATTGTCCTATCCAGACATTCTTTTAAATCTTTTTTTTTGGAAAAATAAATTAAAAAACTGTTGTGGGCTAGTATAGGCTAATGGTGATGTTTCGAATACAACTGAGACATTTTCTACGAGAAGTCAATATTCTAAACTAACAGATCGCAAACTTTTTTTAACTGCTTTTTTAGTCTGATCTTGTTTGTACTACCAAGTTTTTCATCATACTCATCACAATTTCAGCCGATTATGGTCCACTGTACATAGGCCTTCCTCAAACATCGCCACAATGACGGGCCTTGCATCCAGCAGCTATTACACTCATCAACGTAATTGAGAACGTTGTTACGTAATTAAGATTATAAATAAACGAACCTAGATGCCGTAAGTAACCTATGAAATATGACAGAATTGTGGGTATTCTTCTATATACATACTTCTTCTGAGCCCAGCTTTTTCTCTTCCCTCGTTAAGGGATTAACACGTTTGTGTTCTTTGAAAACAAACCAGTTTTGTAGTTAACACATTTACATTCATGACGTACCTAATTGAAATGCTTTACCGTAAAATACTTTAAGTGCATTGTAATTAGGTATATGTGTAGTGTACACTATTGACCCGTTTTATTAGACAAGTTACACCTGATTATTATGATATTTAAATATTGGTTCGCTGGTGTCGTGCAACGTTTATCACCGGCCACGGAAACACACCAAGTGATCCGTTTTGCCTGCCATAACTTTCGTCCACGCCACACCGAAACAACAGATTGCATTCTTGCTCCAGGCATTTACTTATAATGTATATACTTGTGTATACTACAATATGCATAAAATGATTATTTAAATCATGTCTCATTAAATCCATGACGCATGGTACTAACAGCGAGAGCTGACACAGCACTAGATTGGATTCTGTAAGTGATAGGGCTTTAGCCCATTTCCTTGTAGCGTGGCTTCGGAAGCTATTGACAGTCACGAAGAGTGATATGGCGCTAGCCCATTGAATTATTTTAAATAGGCCCGATATGCATTTACTCGGCAAGATTGCGTTAGTCAGCTTTGTCAGCTTTGGTTCTTAGTTTCACTGTGCAGAATAGAAAGTACACCGTTTTATGAAAGTTTAAGAGTATGTCGTAACTATATACAGGGTGGAAATTTTGGACTCCAATGGGTTAGGTAACTGCCCTTACTGGGCACAAAAAACATTTTTATGTAGCTCCAACGGTTAGGTAACCGTTGGAGCTACATGAAAATGTTTTTTTTGTGATTTTTGACTTCGAGCCTCTCTGGTGCACGCTAATGAGTTGTTACATTTCGGGTGCCAACTGTTTTTTTGACGTACTATTTATTATTTTCCCTAAAGATGTAAGAATTTAAATGTCGTTTTAAAAAGTGCGTAGTTGTTTTAAAACAGTCAGCATGCATTCCAATGAGGACACTGATTATACCTCAATCTCACCAGCCTATAATGGTCAACTGCTGAACTCAGACCTAGATATGCACCTTATTGGCTTTTATCACATGGGGACCCATAATCCCTATGCTGAGCATGCAGGTTGGGGATTGCAGTCTAGTTGTAGAATGGTTCTGCAGGAGGCGCTGATACCGCCTCCTGATGGATATCCCTTAGTCACCTCTCAGGACATTCTGGGAAAGGTTGGCTATAAACCAGTTAGTTTTTGGAATAGAATAGAATCATTTATTCACAGAAAACATGTCAAACATTACAATGCTGTTGTTGTATGAGTAGTATCAATGTAATACTACCAGTAGTTATGAACTGGTGTGTGAATTTAAAAAACCTACCTACTGACATAAAAATAACGATTAAGAATTAAATTACATACATATGTCTTGTCTGTTTACAATTAAAATATTCCTCTACGCTATAAAAACAATGAGTCAGTAACCATTTATTAAGTCTTTTTTTAAATAATGTCATTGGCAAGTCCTTAAATTCTACCAAGAAGAAGCCATTCAGACCATTCCTGGAACATTCAACAGACCATTCAATATAGTTCACGCAAAGGCAATTATTGCATATTGTATTGTTAAATGGTGGCGTATCTTTTATTTCCCGACATTTTAAGAGTACTATGTATATCGTTCAACAAGTAGAATACCTTATTGAAGAAATAAATTTTCAACCAATTAAATAAATGAGAGGTATAAAAATTAAAATAAATAAGAGTATTTACAATAGAAAAAATTTAGCTAACTGCAGACTGCAAAGAATCTACAGGTAGCTTAACTGATTCACTGAAACAGTGAATTCACTTTATGTAAACTTTACACTCCACTTATTAGTTACTGATAAGAAAATCTAACTTTAGTAAAAACAATACTTTTGTAATACTAGACATAATTCCAGAAATTTTGTAAACGCAAGAAGACTGAAGGTTATGAAATAAATTAACTGAGTAATTTAATCAAGAACTGCAACAAGAGATGTACGTGTGATGTGCTCTTGGATTTAGGGCTGTCTACCAAAATAGCTGCCAAAATTTTGGTTAGAAACGTACCCTAAGACGTTTCAGTATAAAACCAGAAAAGATGGCGGACTTTCGACAGTTTTCAGAAGAGGTCTCGCACGCGTGTGTATCAGATCGCTTATAAGCGATAAGGCCGCATTGTACTTACGTCTTTTGTATTGTCTGTTTGTAATGTGTTTCTGTTGATATACGTACAATGAAGCATTCTTGTATCGCATTGGAATCTAAATGCATGCAGATTTCCAGCATACAAATAACAATTGATTGGCGTCATTTTTAATATATATAATATAATAATAAAAACATATTTGTTTCACTTAGGAACTATGACAGACATACAGACCATTTTAAAGACACAGACGTCAATCTCAAAATAACAATCAGAGGTATATAAAGACGAACTACTCTAAGCGATTGTTTTAAGTTAAGAGACGGTTATTCTCTAAGTTGAATTACTCTCGTTTAGTTGTATGTTAACTAAGCGTGTTATTTACGTAGCAGCCCTATAAAACCAATTTACGTATTTCTGTTAAGGAACGACGATTTGTCTCAAGTGGTCCACCGAAGTGTGAATTTGATTCTCAATGAAACTGAAATTGACAACGTATGGACAATAAGAATATTAAATTTCTGAGTAATCAAAGTTTTTCAAGATTAAACAATATAGTAAAATACTTTTTATTCTGTTGAGGATGATTCTTGATATATGTACTATAATTGATGCATACCATAATTTTGTACAAGAACTTACTTATTTGATGTCTACCTTACTTTGGTAAGGAAAAAAATCGTATTATTTTAAAACACGGTTTCTTTTCGTAAAGAAAAACACGATAAACAGGGCCAATCTTTTTAAAATGTTTTAGTTTCTTGAATTGCACATTGTTAAACTAACAGTATTCAAAATGTTTTTTGTCATAAGAAAACTCTATAAACTGATATGTAGGTAAAGAACCATAGTGTAAATGTATCACAGAATGTACCTAGACTGAATTAATGTGTTATACGTTTCAGTTTCATTAAATGTAATAACATCAGTTTAATTAAACTGTAGGTATAATTAAAATTAGCGCAGATTAGCGCCAAATGACGCAGATATTAAAGTGACGTAAGTAGGCTTTGTGTAGGGTGCTGAGGTATTTAAGCAATCTTAAGTTTGTGTTAGTTTTAGTATAAATCTGTTAAGGCGGAGCCTCGTCAAGAAATAAACGGTCTATTAGTTACAGTCGTTGGGTTAACTGAAAATTGCGCATAGTAAAATAGGTGTATAAAAGTTGTTTTTGAAGCCAAATTGTGCCTTACTTACTCATTTATTAATAAAAAAAACCCGTCACAATTCAGAAAAAAATAGACTGTTTATTTTTCCTTATTTGTGACGTATAATTTTTATTATTAAACTAGCTGCGCCCCGCGCCTCGCACGCGTTTTTTCTATGGAAACGTTTAAAGGTGATTTCTATCCCACCCGAACTAATTTATGGGATAAAAAGTAGTTTATGATTCCAGGATTAGAACTGCTTGTAACCAAAATTTCAGCCCGATCCGTTCAGTAGTTTTGGCGTGAAGAGGTAACAAACATTCATCCATCCATACATCCATACAATATTAATTATTAGTGTGATTAGTGTGATGTTATTTTTAAGTAGGTAATTTGAGAAACTACCATGGGTAGGGAGGTTGCAATTACCTTGGTATGTAGGTAGGGTACTTGTGTATTAGGTAGTTTATCTACCGCAAAACGAATGATATGATTTCCACACCTTTAAAATATGCACACCATGCAAGAAAAGGCGTCTGTTTCTCCCACAAAACAGAGAAGTATCTACCTAATTACCTCTCTGTTCCTCTGGTTTCTCCAGAATGGATTAAATCTTGCTTGCACCTGCGTCAGAGACACAGCTACGTAGATACAAATTGCAATGCGAACCCACAAAAATCATTCACTAAATAGCATTTTCAAACACTATTTTGAAGTATTGACCATTTACTTACCATAACATTTGCATGCTCGTCTTATTAGAACATAATTGATCCTAAATACCATTAACATCTGTGTAACCTACATTGTGTTCAAGCAAATAAACTACGTATCTTTATTTTTAACAGATAAACAGATAAACATTTTATTAATAATTTTTCACATTATACGTCACATTGATTTAAATTATTAAAATAAAAATAGTAGTTCAATTAGTGAATAATTAATTAATTAACAATCAGAATTTAAAAATTCGTGGTAGGTATAGAACGTCTTCTCTACGAGCCAGTTTTTTAGTTTTT
Organism: Eupithecia tripunctaria; assembly: GCA_955876795.1. Classification (NCBI taxonomy): domain Eukaryota; kingdom Metazoa; phylum Arthropoda; class Insecta; order Lepidoptera; family Geometridae; genus Eupithecia; species Eupithecia tripunctaria. The sequence goes on along the minus strand of OY041615.1, from coordinate 9,054,467 downwards.
TCTTAAAATTTTCTAGACTCGGTGCGTCCTTAACCTTGTCCGGGAGCTTGTTGTAGGTAGTTGGCCCCATCACGTGCGTCAACTTGTCCGATTTGACCAGTCGTCTTGTCGCGGGCACCAGCCAGCCACCGGCGGCATTGCGAGTCTTGTAGCAATGCATCTCCGCTTGTTTTTGAAACACTTTATCCAAAGAAGTGAGATTATAGGGATTTCAATATGCATCAATTAGACCCCCATGTCTATTTTGGATTGATTAGGATAGTAGTGGCTTGCAAAATGATTTTTAAATGATTGTAGTTCAATAGTAGGCATTTTATATGACACTATCATTTTGTAAGCTTAAATTTCAGTGATTCACCAAAAAAATAACATCTCTATTACATGAAGTGTGTGAGGTCATTATATAAAAAACACGGTTCTTCTGTTTCTATTAAAAAAAGATTGTCTGAAATCGGACAACGCGTTAATGAATTACAACTAAGTACACATTTCGATTTTCATCCCCTGTCCTAAGGGTGGACTCATATAGGCTAATGATGTTGATGATGATGTCTAATTTTTTAAATTTTGCAACTTTATTTCTAACAAAAAAGAATCAATTATATCGGACGTGTTGATGAATTACAACGGATTACTACATTTTGACTTTCATCCCCTCTCCCAAGGGAACCGTAATGAATTCCGGGATAAAAAGTATTCTATGTCCTTCCTCGTAGTATGAACTCAAATCATGCCAAGTTTCATTTGAATCCATTCAGTAGTTTCGGCGTGATGCGCGGCCATGATACAGACAGACCGACAGACAGACAGACATGAACGAAAATAAATACTGTTTTGGCTTCAGTATCGAAAATAGAGTGCATTCCAAAAAATTTTTCAAAATATCTTCAATGTACAGAATTGGACCCGTTACAGTTTTATTATAAGTATAGATGAGTATGAGTAAAGCCACAGTTTAGACAGTACAACAATTTTTATAATAATATTATAAATAAATCAGTGTCCAAACAGTACCATGTAGGTACCTACTTACAGAATATTCTTAAAAATTATATTAACGGTAGTATCTTTATTACTGTAGTGTAATGTATTTTTATAATTGTATTAAATTACTATATTAAACTGAAAAGAAATAATCATATAATTTTTGAAAAAGAAAATTACAAGCAAATAATATAATTAACTTATAATTTTCTTAGCTTGTCAAACTCAAAGTCAGAGGGTGATCGCTCAATCAACTACTTTAGAGTTTGTTTTGAAAAACTACGTTGAGGTACACTCTTACACTGTCTGGCAGTTTAGCTATTGTTACTTTCTGTTTCAGAATTTTAGAATAAATTCTGATATTTCAAAGTCGTTGAAGCTTAATGTCTCTGAAATGTTTACGCTAAGCCTGTTTCACGCCAGGTCGACGTAGCGTCAATAGGGTCTGGGCAAGGTGGCCGTTACAACATAATTCTACTCGCAGAGATCGTGAAATGTTACACTAAAAATGTTGAAACGCAAAATTGTAAGAGAAGTTGGTAAGTCAACCCTGCCGCGCGATATGCTGATTATACAAAATAGTCGAGTAATCCTTAATTAAATGTAATTATTATAGGTTAGTGTCTTTGTTCGGTGAGTGGAGACGGCCTTATCGACTGGGCGGCGCCATCGCGCTCTGTCGGGCCGGGCTCTCTCGCTCGCTCGCACTCGGCTGGCGTCGGCCGCCCTCGGCAACCTTCGCTCGCTCGCACACTCACTACAATTTAAGGGCAGCGTTACGGGTATCCCCACAGGCGCGCTGCGTATACAGAACGAGCCATGGCATCCGTGCGGCGTTACATAACCGTCCAACCCCGATGTATTCCCAAAAACAATGCAAATACACGTCCAAAAAATATCAAATAAAAATAGAGCTCACAAGAAACCGCCGGTCAAAGCGAAAGCGACGCTTTAAGCGTGGCCAATTGTCGTCACGACAAAAAGACGATAGTAGCAATTTCCCTTTGCCGACAACCCTTTGCGAGGCGAGAGGGCGAGCGCGCTGGGGGCACATGGCGGCGCGCGGGGTGCGGGGGTGGTAGGGGGTGTGCGGGGCGCGCGGGGAGGCTCTCCCGGGCCGCCCCGCCTCAGTGGCGGCCTGCAGTGGCACCGACGCGCGTGTCGCTACAGACACTTCCGCCCCGCGCACCTAATCCGCTCATTTAGCTTGCAAACGCCGCATACGGTGTGGTGGCGGTGGCAGGTTGCGCGAGCCCCCGGGGCAGCCAGCGCGGCCGGGCCTCCGCCCGAGCTGCTTCGATCCACCGGCAACCAGCCGTAGCCGTAGCCGGCATGTGTACCACCCGCGCGCCATGACGCTCGATCATTGTGTGCACAATTGTTTACGTTAACGATACTTGGTAACCGGGACCCGACGCTGGTATGCTAATGTGAGTACTCTGCCCCACGAGCCGCTCGGGACCTACGCGGACCCGCCGGGCCCAGACTCGCTCGCACGTCTACGCTCTGCAATGCGACAACCTACACAGAAAGTTTTCCATGCATTATTAAAGTGTATTTCTAAATGAAAGTCGAATTAAAATCGTCATCCCTCGATAGGCTGACGTGGTGACTCAGAGTTTGTGTACGTGCGCGCGGTCTGGCCCGAAAATCATGTCGAAAACTTTTCATGACTGAAAACTAGTGAAAATCAAACATTTAAACACACGAAACGCCTCTAGAACCTGTATTCTGTAAGTAATTTAGCATATACGTAGTATAGACAGCATTTTTTATTTTTTCATGGTAGCTAAAGCCAGCCTGCGAGCAAATTGGTCACGCATTCATGAAACGACATGAGCCTTGCCAGCTTGTAGCATTGACGTAGTATTTCTGACTGAAAACATTGGTACGTTGAATACTGAGACAACAAAATTGTAGACTCAGGTTGAAACCTGAGTCTACAGCCCATGATACTGTAAACCAGGTTAACACGCCAGTCTGTTGAGTCAGAATAACACCTTTATCACAGCAACACTGTGTTATCAAATATTTTAATGGACACGTTTAGATAATTTTGTATGTAAAGATTTGATAAATTTACTTTAAAAATAAATAAACCATGGTCAATATATACACCGTTATGCCGATATAGTTTTAAAGTTATAATTTAAGTTATGTTAATCACAAACTGCTTGACTAACGAAACTTAAATTAAAACTTTGCTTGGTACCGTTTCTATTTTATTTAATATCGAAATAAATACATTCAATATTTAAAAGTTGTGCCCACCTATACCCTCGTACACTAAATCGCGTTTAAACACGCTTTAAGTACTCGTACTATATTTGTCAAATTATCAATGACTAAATCGTTAATGGAGAAATTGGCCATCTGAAAGTGATCTAAGATCTCGTAAACGTTTAGGTAATCTATTGTAATTAACTAACCGAGATTGTGCACTTTGCAGCATCCTTGCATAAGATCAACTTCAATTTTACTTTAGCTTTCTCTAATCGAGGGCTAACATTACGTTTTTGACGGTAAAGTAATGTCATAATAGTTTGGTATTTATTTTATGTAAATACTTAAAATAAATACCAAGTTGCTATTGTTTTTAGGTATTTATAATGTTGTCAATATTTATTGAAGATTACTTGTATTTGGTACACCCTTTCCATTCTTCAATTCACATAACTCTTTCCTTCCAAAGGCTGTCTAAAAGAAATAACATCAAAGCGATAAGACCACCCATTGTAGTTTTGTCGTTTGTTATTTCTTTGTACTGTATTTTTGTTGGTGTACAGTAATGTATTTTGACAGTATTGTATAAAGTTTGAGTCTCTTATATCCAAAAAAGTAATTGTGAATCTTGGCCATAATTTTTTTCTTCCGTCTTATGGAGGGCATTTATAGGTAGGTATATTATGATGTTGGTATGAATGATATTTTTTTGTGTCTTTAGTTATTTTTTTTTAAATAAAATGTTATGGCAGCCACAAAAAATGTTTTGCATTGCCTTGCCATTATAGGGTTCATATTGGACTTAAAATAATAATTTAAAAAAAAGACGTGTGGCACTCGGGGACTGCCGCGGTAAAGCTATTGCAATGCCATCTAGAGGCGAGTTGCTGAACTAAAGAGACAAACGTCAAGGTTTTTTCGTTACGGAATTTCTGGATTCGGTCCCCGCGCTCAAGGCCCGCGATAGAAGCTATGCAATAGCTTAAAAACTTTATCTAACATACACACAATAAATTACATATAAAGTGTGCAATAAACAATTGGAGCGTAAGTTTGGAAAAAAATCTTATATTCATAGCCCACGAATTAGTTAGTTATTCCAGTTTCCCCCTTGAAGATTTTTTGTAAACTAGAATTTAAAAAAAAACCTGTTTTCCCTCTTGACGACCCTCTTAGGGGGGAAAACAGTTTTCCCCCTTGACGACCCCCTCAGGGTGGAAAACTGGTCAGCCCTAGATAAAAATGACCAGACAGAAATCCAAATGAAATAGGATTTGAGAAAAACAAAACCGTAAAAATATGCATTTTGCAGCAAACAAATTTTAGAAATGCTGTGTTTTTCTAGGAAGGAAACTTTTATTAGAATTCTAAATGAAATGCGCGGAATTTGATCAACACAGTACAATTACTTTGCAAGCAACAACTGAACAATCTGCATTTTGGTTAAATAATGTACCTTGAACGTTGAATACATGGTTATCATTATCAAACCTCCTATAGAGTTAGAAGGAAGTGTTCTTTTGAATCTTGTTAAACGTTTACCCGTATTACACATTTATAAATATAGGTAGGTACAGATTTATTCTATGGATAGTTGGTACCTGATGTGTGTAAAAGTTTAGGCATCGCTAATGAGTTCCTCGTTCTTATTAAGTCGAAACTTGTATTAAGAAACGAGGGCTCCAGCTCTGGCTAACTCAGGTTTTTTTTTCACAATGGTGTAGATAAAGATAAAAAGATAAAAATCATAAATTTTACCCAATGACAAACAAAGTAAAAATGGTAGGTACATACAATAATAAAAACGAATAAGTACTTAAATCTAACAATTTCTTTATACATTGGGTAAAAAGGAACCCTAGCTCAGCAATTTGCAGTATAAGGCAATTGCCCAATACTGCGCTGGTTTTCAGTTAGGGTCCCTATGAGTGACGAAAAAACATTACACAAAGATGACAACTACAAACTTAACATAGAAAAGGTATAATAAAATTTAATTCATACAATCAAAAAACATCACAAGGAAAAATAAGACAAAAACAGCGATTAATAAAATAAAATAAAACTATCATTTTACGTGTACTTTCGGTGGTGCCAAAATATACTTAGGAAACCAATTAAACTCAGGTACTATATATAGTACCTAAGTTTAATACATATCTATATCTAATTATACAAAGATCTAATTTATACAGAAATAACTTAACTAAATGTTAGGCTGCCTTCTTTCCCCCCTTCACTGTTCATTCAGAAGTAAAGGATCTTTCAACAAGGACGGCCCGATGTTGAAATTGAATAAAACAAGCCGTGAGTGTGATATTAACGTATTTTTTTTTAGCCGAAAGGTCTATTTATATCATAATTTATGAAATATGATTTTTTTAATATCCGCCGCGGCTTCAAACCGTGGCACGGATCCGAGAGGTACAATATTCTATGATTTTGGCCGAAAAATCATCTTTACCGACGAGGCGCATTTTAGGTCCGCCTGCGACGCATGAGGTTGCGGGTTCGATACCCGTCTCGTGACAAATGTGTGTACGATCTACAGATATTTGTTCAGGGCGTTCTGCATGTTTTCTATGTATAATAAAAAATATCTACATTTGTAGTATATTTGTATTAAGTATATCAGTTATCTAGTACCCATAACAAAAGCTCTGCTTAGCTTGGGGCTAGATAATGCTGTGTAAATTGTCCATCATTATTTATTATTTAAAATAAATGAAAAATTAACCTCAAATCATTGTTCACAGTCGGACTGTTCAGCGTGGCGTTACGTGGACTGTACGGTCGGCGCGCGCGCAATCGGTCAGTGCGTTCGTTGTGTCGCGCGGAGTTTGTCGTGCGTCATGTCGGGTGCCGCGATGCGGTAGCGCCGCGCGGCCGAGCGGCGGGCGGGCACTCGCTCTCGGCTATGTGCCCCCCTTGTGCTACATTGTAAGTACTTAGAACCTAAGTCTTTTTTTTACGGTAAATAGACCTTTGTTTGACCGCAATCTCACCTGATGGAAAGCGAAGATGCGGCCGACGGTGTATCACGAAGGTCTAGAAGATACCTATTCACCCTTGTCTTGAAGAGACCCAGGTTGTAATTGGCCGGAAAAACAGAGGCAGGGAGCGAGTTCCATTCCTAAGTTATACCTCCTTATTTCATAAGTCGGAAAAAAACTATGACGATAAACGGATGGTACTATCTTGACTACATAAATTTATCGCGCTCGTTGATTACTAATTTCGTAGTGCACCTTAATCGGTCAAACCGTTTTGAAGATAATTGGCAATATTGATGTACAAATTGCACAAACAGACATACATACAAACAACATCACACCCTATACGCATATACCGTCTTCGTGTTCCGTCGCGTAAAAAGTACCTTAAAGTACCTGAGTAAAGGAGGAATGTCCAATTGCAATTTTGAAATGTCTTCAAAAAGAAGTTTTTTTTATAACAGCATGTATTGATCCACTGCTGGACGCAGGCCTGCCCCATATATGCGACTTATTGGCATTTGTCTTGTGGGGGTCATGCCCATAATCACCACGCTAGGCATGCGGGTTGGGGATCGCAGTTCAGTGGTAGAATTGTTCTGCATGGGCGCTGTTGCCCGCCTTTCGATAGATATCCTTTAGTCGCCTCTTACGACACCCACGGGAAGAGTTGGGGTGGCACAAATTCTAAGCCGTACTGGCTGTTGCGCACACAGCTAGAACACATCACATTCAAGAAAACATTTCAGCCCTATCACCTAGTTAGGAAACTCTGCCCTCATATCACAAGCCAACAACCCTTTCACATGATCCGTCAATGTCAATAAATTATGATCGTATACAGTACGCACATACGGCATGAATTCATGGTCGGCAAAAATACTGACAAGGTTTTTTGCCATTTAATTTGCATACTTGAGACCAAACTTAAATTTTAGTGTTTGAATTTAGTATCCTTAGTCCATTATTTACAGTTTTGGTTTTATGTATAAACAATAAAATAAAATCAGCGTTGACTCTATACGTAATAACTTTATAAAACGATCAATTTACAAAGTAAATTAAGGCTTATGTACAAATTTAGGTACAAATAATCTAAAGAGTTCGTGTTACTTTTGTGGCGAATGTTAAAGTTATGGAAACTTTTTTTTATTTTCTGTAGACCATTTTTTGACGCAATCTCACCTGATGGTAAATGACAATGTCTCCGACGATCTAACACGAAGGTCTAGAAGATACCATTTCACATCGTGCTTCACTTTAACTATTTATAGACCACCATCAATACCATAAGTCATTGGAATTCAATTCACACAATACATACGAGTCAATACTAATATAGGCTGATGATGATGATGATGATGATGATACGAGTCAAGCGATTTCACCCATATTAAAAACTTAAAAGCCCAGATCCGATGGCAAGCCAATCAAAGCGTGATTTGAATTCGATATGGACTCAAGTACCCTTGTTTGTGCTAAGGTATTGAACGCTTATTGCCTTTTACTATTTTTATCTGGGATTCAAGCTATGCTGGTTTCTCGAAGCCAGGGTATGCGAGTCTAGGGAAAGTAGATACGCTTGCGGGTACAGTTGTTTTGAGGATGATTCTTGTGAAGTGAGCTCGAACAAGTTTATTGAATCTTTGAGATGAGTTTCGATGAAAATAAAACAAATATTTTCCTCTTCTTAATACAATGTTTTTTTTTTATTATTTTAAGCAGTCCAATCAACTAACAACCAATAATCTATCAACAAAATAACACGTTACCTTGCTTGTTTTATTGCGATAATCTTTTTACTTTTCACAATTTATTATATCATTAACTTTTTCAAAGTAGTCTTCGCACACGGTATTCTACATACGTAGCTAGATACCGTTTGTACCCCTCGTTACACCCACAAGTGCCTTCTGCATGAGACGGCACTCAGAATCCCGTGAAACGAATCTAGTTGCAAAGTTTCAGTTTACCTTCTGAAATGTTCCGACTTGCATTCGCAGGTACAAATAACAAGTTGCAGACGAACTTTCTGTGACAATTTTTAGTTATTCATAAAAGTTTTGAATGTTCGGAATAAAACTGACGGTATGGCGATGTGATGTCGAATGCGGTCGTTGTACTTTTATACTTGGAATATTTTAAAAGTAAATTACGAGTAGAATTTGCTATATTATTTTTGTTACAGTCAGTATTCGGTTGAAGCGGTTAAGGTAAGAAATGATGTATTTTAGAAGTTTTCGTAGAGGGTCTACGAAAGTGCTACGAGCGTAGACAGCGCGTAACACATTGTCCATAGCACGTTTTAGTATCTACGAGTTAAAAACTTCGAACTATAATTTCAATGAAAAAAATACCTGTAAGTACTTTTAAGTTTGATCGTCAAGAAAAGGCCAGTATCAATTTATTATGCTGAATAATTGAATGTTGAACCAGGCGCAGTTCGTATTATGTATATTACCTTGAGCATGACTATAATAACCTTAAGTAAAATAAAATAAAATAAATAAAGCCTTTATTTCCAATTTCTACACTTTTAACATATTTGCACTTTACGATTCTCACATTATATCATCTATTTATAGTATTAAATTTCTTTATATAAATATTTAATCGGACACCCAGGATTGGGTGTAGGCCTCCTCCATGTATTTCCACCCATTGCGATCTTTCGCCAGACGGGTCCATGTTGTTGTAGCAACCTGTATTAAGTCGTCGCACCATCTTCTACGTGGCCTGCCTCGCGAGCGTGAGGCGTCTCTCGGGTACCAGTGCAGGATTCGTTCGCTCCACCTCTCGTCCTGTGCTCTCGATAATAACCTTAAGTATGACTATAAATTACCTTAGTATGACTATAATTACACGAGTCGCTGTATCCAAAGAGACGTAGTGTAATTAGAGGGCCTAGACAATGTAACAATCGATGTCGAAAGCGATAGTAGAAAAGTCCAAAAATGTATGGGTTTGCCTATGCCTTACATATGTCACGTGATCTGTTTCGATTTTTTCCTTACGAATCTTTCAATTGTTATCGACTCGTTTCATAGCGAATGCCGGTTGGCTACGGCCTCAGATCTGATAATGTCATACTTTTGATCTCAATTGCTAAGAAACAACCAACTACAACAAAGAAATACTAGCTTAGAATTGAAATTCGTCTGTTGCATCCCTCCAAAACACCAAAATCATTACCATGCAGTCGAGGCCAATCTGCTACCAATTAATATGCTTCATCAACAACCCTTGTCCGGAATATTTCATACAAAGTTCCAAGCAAAATTTTGCATACTTGGCAAGCGTGAAATTTATCACGCTCTATAAAATTTGGGTTATTGTGGGAACCACGGTCTAGTGTCAAATATGAGGCTTGAAAAAGCCTTCTTATCAGGCGGTATATTGTTTAGCCAGCGTTTCCGGGGGCTTATTGTGGTCGTAAAGCATCCCGTTGGGTACTCGCCCCCCTTAAGTAATGCTAAAGGGTGTAAAAATAGTGCTGGTTAGATAAGAGGAAAAGTATGAGGCTTTTTGGTGTTTTTAAGATAGAAATGGAAAGTTACGGTGACCAAGTAATGTTCCAACTTGTTTATCACTTGATGTAACTTAAATGACATTGTTGATATATACGTATTATGTTATATTATTTGGTATAATTTATGAAATAAAATGATCATTACTTGATCACATTCTCACAAAAGATAATGTTTTAATGAACGAACAATATTTTATTCAACAATGTAAAACATTCAAGTTAATGTTATGTTTGCTTTTGCTTTAAATTCACGTAAGGTTCAAACATTGTTCGGACCAAATTCAAACATCAACCAGAGCGTCAATCGCAAGCCAATAGCCCAAAAACTCGCCACGAAGCAAATACGACCTTACATTTAATCAATTAAGGTTACTTTTGACTAAGCAGGTTCCGACGGTCAGGACGGACCTTTATTTGAATATTTATTAAATCAACCCCCCTCCCCAACCCCCTTAGGCCCCTTTGGAGCTCTCTCCCCGTAGTGGTGTGACAACCAGTTTTCCTCAAAGTTTCATTTGCCTTATCGTATAATATGTATACGTATTTTAGATGTGGCTATGTTCATTCATAACCTTTTTTTATTGTGTGTTGTATATTTTTCATGCGATATCTAAGTATATCAGTTATCCCGTTATTACTTGTCATGTAAATATTGTAGAATTTTCATAAAACGATTCATAAAGCCAAAATTTTTATAATAAGTAATAAGCAAAGAAAATTACTGTTTTAACTTAAATAACTTTGATTGTTTCAAAATCTACAAACTAAAAATCTAGTCGACAAAATTGAAAAAGTAAGCTGATATCATCCTGATATTTTGTATCAGAATGATCTAAATATAAAATAAATTAAAAACTCCACAGACAACAAGAAAAAATAGTAAAAAAATGTCTTGGAGGTGGGCACTTACGGGCATATATAAGAATCCTGCTCATGACATGTCAAAAACCAACACATCATATTGTATAAAATTTTAAAATACAAGGAATGAGTTTATAATATTTTATGCATTAGATAACGGAACCTAGATAACAATCTCCCAAAATTTTGTGGAAACATTATAATGTTCAAACTACGAAATATTAACGCTACAAGTATTCTAAAACAATTATAGCTCAGGGTCAGCATCATGCCGAAGCAAACTAACAGTCTCACCACATAGGCTGATTCACGATCGATTTCTGTCTTTAAACTGCCATCACCTTCTTTGTCTTTGTCAGTCCCAATGTTGTTAGAGGTTTGTAAAACTAAAGCGAATCATCACACTAATATTATAAATGCGAAAGTTTGTGTGGATGTATAGATGGATGGATGAATCCTGGGATCAAACATAGACTGCATTATCCCATAAATCAGTTCCCGTGGGATGAAAATCACCTTTTAATGTTTCCATAGGAACAACGCGTGCGAAGCCGTGGGGTGCAGCTAGTAAATAATAATTCAGCTTATCAAGCTTATCAAATCATACAAAACAAACGTCTGGACACTCCGACTTGTAGAAACACAGACAAGCAAGCAATAAACAGGAAGTTGGAGTTGAAAACAAACGATATTTGCGATAGCTCGGCGGCCACGGTATGGACGGACAACGTGGTTCTCTTTCCAAAAATCCTAAATAATAGCCAATGCGACAGCCTACGATTATGAACCAGTCCTCGGGCACGACCACTAGTTCATTTATAAGAAATTTCGTTTTGACGCTACCTAGCTGAACGAGGGCGTACGTAGACCACAAGTCTCCACTCCGATAATGTTCAGCGGTATTTTAGGACTAGCTTATTTACTGCTAGTAACTGCACAAACGGACCTTAGGTAAAGTTTGTGCTACAATTTTTTTCTAGTTAATCCTTATGTTACCGTCATTTTGCATGACACGAAAGATTGGAGGCATTCTTAGAATGAACGATATTATTTTAACAATCTTAATAATCCTAAAACATTCCTATCTAATAATTATAGTACAACAATGGAATAAATTTGATGGCGAAATTCTACTTGATACACAATTGGGTAAGTGTGGCAAAACTAGTTCCTCCTCACCGAAGTATTTTATTTTTAAACTTGCAATAGTTTTTTTACAGTAGTCTCTGGTCAGTGTGTACTTATGAATACAGGCTGCGGTGTCAATGACCCGCCTATTTCTGTCTGGGACTTAGTCGGTCGATACCAGGTGGAGTTTTAAGTGTAGAAAATGGTTTTGGAATGCGAAATTATAGTTTGGAAGTGGCAGAGTAGTTTATGTTTGTTTAAGAAATGTGTGAGAGACGTTGTTTGTTTGATTAGGTTTGTTTCCTGCAAGCCGAATTTTGACCACGGTGACCAGTCTCAACAGAGACGAGACATGTGCGTGGGCCTTTTCAAACTCAAATATTATTCTAATGTCCACGTGTATGTGCAACATGGGTACATGCTCTATTCTCTGACTCTCATAATCTGATGGCAGACAGACACGACCGGGAAGAGGTTAGACGCAGGACCAAAGGTGTTTGTTGATGTTTGATAACGTAGACAAGACAGGTTCCTTTTCTGGTTCTCGATTGATTGCGATAGGAATTAGGTGGATTGAGTTTATTTACGTTCGCAGGACAAACGTTCGTAGGATGTGTTGTTATTTTTTCGGGACTGAGTGTTCATGGCATGATTGATTGATCCCTGATCGTAACATCTATACGTTGTCACTATAAGTGATATTAATTAATTTTTATATTTTATGTATGTTCGTTTTTAAGGTATCCATTGCTATGGACTATAGAATAAGTTAAAAAGAATCTGTAACTTTCTAAAATCTGAAATAAATTAACTTTCATTATTTATAAGTAAATCCCATCTCATATCTATAACACTAGCAATGAGGCCAGATAGCTGGTTTTTGTAAAAACAATTACTATACGAAATTACAGTCGTTGTCTACGTTTGTATATCATCTCTCTGATGTTTTCCGTGTCGACACTAACTTCCATACCAAATACTAAATAACATGTATAAAACTTTCACAATTGTTATTATCATACATTCTTCAACAGAATCTGAGAATAACTTTGATTTATGATAATGGCGAATACTATTCCAGAATATTTTTATAAAATCTGTGTCAATTGTTACAAAGTGTTTCAATGTGTGTTCCTATCTATGGTTTTTAATAAATGAACTGAATTTTACTTAAGGTACACCCAATACAAATGCAACTGAGTCTTCTTGGTCTCGTTTAAATTGGGATTATATTCTATAACAAATCCAAAACTGTACAAAGTCTCGCGGAACTATAATACATATCACGGTCATCAAACCCCGCTCAGCTGTTTGCAGACTCAAGCTAACTTTATAAGCTCATCAAACTGTCCTGGCCAAGCTGTTGCAGAGTTTTCGATAAATCTTCGGTATACAAAGGCTTAGGTCGGTATAGCCATATTGAAATCTCTTGTCTGCTTGTAAACGTAGCATAACGATGGCTCGACCACAGTGACTTTTTGTTGCGATGCTGTCGCGCGTTTTACCGCCATTTTTTAATTTAGTAAACTTTGGTATTACTTCTAATATGCTCCTCCTTTGATTGGTCCGTCAAATTAACTTAGACAATTCAACATCATCCTCCAGTACAAGGTGATTTTATCTAAGAGGCATCTTCAAAGCCAAAATGTCTTGGTTTCTACTCTTGTCGAGAACTAGGAAAAACTTAATAATTACTCATCAAGCTGCGTCATGTTATTCAAAAATATCAATAGATTTAATATTAATTATGGTAAGTTCACCTTGTATTCGTTTGGCGGTACTTACGTAGATTACTTGTAAAGCCTTATACTTTAGCTACCAAAGCCTACATGAACATCATAAGCAATAAAAAAATCAGCCTAAAAGAGTCAGAGTCAGAGTCAAATCGTTTATTTCTTTAGACTTACATAATTAGCACTTAGATAAGTCAAATTTTTACTATATAAATAGCTTGATAAATAGTAATTACTATCAAATAAGAAAAAAGGTGCAATTGACTCTAATTCGCTTAAATTTTTTGTCCACTAGCGGAAGAAGTGAAAAAGAAACCACTAGCAAGTTTATCGCTTATCAACTAATACAATCTTTGCGTGACTAAGTCTAACTGTTCTTACATACTATTGTCGTTGTGGAACTAGGCGACATCCGGTAAAAGTTAACAATAACGAAAAATGAACATAAAAAGACCCGCGATATTTCCACGGTGAGATCGAACTCAAATTGCATTCCTCATTCACTTACAGCGTCCAATCAGTCGCTGCCTAATTGGAGTCAGACGCGAGCGAAACTTCCGGCGAAGGTTCGCGATATCCTGCTTCGTATCCGGACCAGGGGAGCTCATCCGGTCCCTTTCATCGCTATTTGGTTATGATTGTGTTCTTATCTCGCGACGATTTTTGTAAAATATCTCTTAGGTTTAAACAAATTGGTACCCATAACACAAGCTCTGCTTAGCTTGGGGCTAGCTATGATTATGTGTGGATTGTCCAGCATTATTTCTTTTTATTATATTATGAACAAGTTTCCACTCGTGTCTTGACACTTGTTTTTCCGGCTTTATCCCTGTATACCTTGTATATTTACGTTCCATTGCAACGTCAAAAGTGAATAATGATTTGAAAAGTTAACAGACTAAATTGCTTTCGCGGTTAAAATAGCATTGTAAATTGTGACTTAGAATTATTATTTGGCCTATTTTACGCACACACTTCTGCATTATAAATGCCCTGCCCACATGGCTAACAAGAGACGTTTTTGGGACTGGAAAGTGTTTTAGCGGTTAAGGGCAAGATTTTTACGTTATTTTATAGATTGTCGATTCAAAAATGCGTTGAAAGCGGTTTTTCATTTGATGGGTGTCTCGGATTTTTATCCATACAATGTTTGAAAATTAAAAAACTATTTATTTCCTTAAAAACAATAAATGTGTACAAAGAAAAGATTATACAATTAACACTAACACGGAGACAATTTGATATTTTGGATTTCTGTCGCTTTGATATGTAGACTAAAGTAAGGACGAAGACTAAGAAACCTTTAGCTTGTTAGTTGTTATTTTTCGAGTTGGAGCAAAACCCCAAGCGTTTTATGTGATATTTCATAATAAGCCTATTTGCGCAGCAAGGTTTTGACAATTGGTTAGAATTTATTTACTGATAATTTTTCTAAATAAAGGTTTGATTCAATGTGATTCTGTCTACACATCGTCTGACCTTTACCTGCCGATATTAAAAACCCACACAAGTTGTTGATCAATATTTGCGAGACAAGTGGGCAGTGATTTCTCCGTTTACTTATTGCCAATATGTTAGTTACAATGAAAGAAAAATGAAACATAAGTATTTTATACTTCAGTTCGTAGCTTCAACCTTTTAGAGAAAATGGAATTCGTTATGAAATGCACTACATTACACGTCATACCTGCATTTGCGTTCAAAATCGCAAAGATCGTTCAAATGTGTGCAATGAGATATTTATGCATACTTTTGACTAAACAGAAGGGTTATTCCAGTTTTCCCCCTTGAAATCCCTCTTAAGGGGATAACTGGACTTAAAAAAATGAATTCTAGTTTTCTCCCTTGAAGAAATAAAACCTATTTTCCACCTTGACTATCCGTTAGGGGGGAAAACTGTAATAGTTATTTTTGCAATTCCAGTTGCCCCCCCTGAACAATTTTTCTCTAGGGGGATTTGTCAAGGGGGAAAACTGAAATAACCCAAACGGAAGGATATTTGAGGCAAAGCTTAGAAATAATTGCTATTTGAACGTTGTTAATTCGCATGAACAAATTCAATGCACCGACCAAGTAGATGTAGAGAATATAGCTTGATATATAGCTAGTCAAGTTTTTTAAGTCTTCTATTTCCTGTAACTAATGTAGGGGACATTATTTCAAGGTCGTAAAAAAAATTGTCGTCATATTTGTACTTTGCCTCTTTCTATTGAAATAAACGTAATTTAAGTGACTGTTTACTGACTTAAAAGAAAAAAATATACACAAAATTCACCGTATTTGCGCACAGTTTGTGTCCTAAATAAAAAAGCAATATTTCTATTCCAATTCATCCTTAATACATCAAACATATTGAGGCAAAGCGGCTTACCGTTGACTACCCATCAAGAATAACAAGGTATACATAATCCTACTAATATCATTGAACATATGAGAAACAGATGGATGTTTGATCATTTGCTTCCGATAATAGTAATTACTAATATCGGATATTATACTTATTTATGCAATCTGTTGCTACTCACATAAAATAGAGGGATATATTTGTTTTGACATATTGACACTATCTATATTCGATTTTCTTAAACCCTGCACAAATGATAAACAATCCCGCAGTACTGTTGACGATTTTTAAACATTGCTGATTTGAGATCCTTTTTCAATAAATATTGTACAATTATAGTCCGCGCCATTTAAATTGAGAATAAAGTTCATTGACCTCAATTTGGCATTAAAACAGAAGAGGTCTAACCCAAAAATTATCAATTTTGAGGAAAAATTCATAAATTTAGATGTATTTTTTAACTATATTTTAACCATATTTTAGTTCATAAAGAGATTCAATATGCTTAGTTTTTTCATTTTCAAACTTTTGTAAAGGAAACAACTGTATCAAATGCACATTATAGAGCAATTCATATGATTTTTTTGCAAATTTTTGACTTTATAAGAATGATTTTTGATTTTTCAAAGTTCTATTTCAAATAGATGTGCTTAAAACATATCATAGCAATTCATTTCACACTTTCAAATTAAGTTCGTAAAAACGAACAAAACTTGGGTTACACCTACATTCTTACACAGCTTTCTTACTTGACACTAGTTGACACGCCAGGGGCTCGCCATCTTTGGATTGCCATTTTGTCGCTTGTTCAATAATTCGTGTTCGGATAGCGCTTGCATCTATACATCCTCGAGTATTCCATAAAACTTGATAACATTTTTGTCGAACTTTTGTTGTTAGATCTGTTACGTTTTTTGTTATTAGTATATCTGTTTTTTTTGTTATTGATTTGTGGTTATTTATAAGAAAGGGAGATATTGGTTACGCTATGGATTCGGAACAAGCTGGTCCGTCGTCAAGTTATCGTGGGCGCACGCGCCGCTGCCGTCATAATATACTACCTACCCTACCCGCGGCTGTGGCAGGTTAGTCACAGATTTATACAAAAATGCAGTACGTTTAATTTATATAGAGAACTTGATTATATATTATATCTATTTCAGTTCGTAAAAGAAGATTCCGGGTTAACATTTCCAGAATTATTTAAAAAAATAATGCTATAATGCAATATTGTTCTCCGTACATACGGGATACTACATAATATTGTGATAATGATTTTTAGGTTCCTCTGGCGAAGAACCACCGCTTACATCTCCGAGAAAGAAAAGAAGACCCCACCAACCTAAAGGTTGGGGAATAAGAAATAATTATAAATAATATAATTATAAGGATAATTTTGTATCTTCTTTTAAGGTATTATGTATCTGTACATTTTATGAAATTAAATAAAAATTTCATAACCGGAATTTAGATTTAATTTTTTAGATTGTTAGCAAATATAGAACAAAATTAATGTATTAAATTCGATTCCAAATGTTTGTCACCTCAGACTGAACGGACAAAAGGTCAACGAACTATATTCTCAATTTAACTGGCGCGGACTATATATATTATCTTTATCTCGACTACAAGCATGTAAATTTTAATTTTAATTACTTGAATCTGTGGACATAATTTGAAGCTTTATAACAAATAATATGTAGATTATCACCTATAATATACTTGATATTAAATTTAAATTTAAGGAAGGTATAAAAATAATGATAATGATGATATGATTTAAAATATTAAGAAGGCTACAACCTCTCCCAAATCTCAGTGGCGGCCGGCCCGTGCAGATTTGTTGTTGTTTCACCAAGAATCGCATCGTGTTGGCTATTACGCGGCGTTCGCCTTATTTCGGAATTTTGCCCCCTGTGTCGCAACGCCGCCCCCCGCATGTGAGCGAGCGGTTGCAGAAACTAGAAGGAATTTCACCATTTTTCATATATTTTCGTATTTTACGATTCATTTTGAAAAAAATGACCGATATATATTTTCGTACTTTCCGATTCATTTTGAAAAAAACGACTGATTTTAGTAATATTTTTGTTTATTTCTAATGGTGGATATATTAGGATGTTTGCGGTGTGACATATTTACGAATAAAGGTGTCTATCATGCATAAAAAATTGACAAATTAAAGTGACTCGATGTGGTGGTCAAAATATGACAAATAAGATGTTTTTTAAAAAATTAAAACTCTACAAACATAGTTATTTTTCATGTATGATTAATTTCAATACGATATTTTGATAAATTTCGAGAACGTAGTTTCCAAATGAAACGGAAAGTACGTTTGTATGGGGGGGTATCCTAAGGTATCCGTACCGTTCTTAAGTTAATAAATGGGTGCATATAAAAATGATGGAACAATTGCAATAAACAAGCAAATCCTTTCTTAGTTAAAGCACGCAACTTGATCACCTCGTATGTAACTGGTCTTATACACATAAAACCTTAACATAAGACCTAGTTTCAATTAAAACCCTCAACTTTTTCCCCGAAAACCTAATTAGGCTTGCGTTTACAACAGTATACGAGTACATTCCCGTTATCAAAGTGAAACCTTTTTTCATTATAAAACAAAGAACACGGAATTAAATGTGTTTTTGGTCTCTTGTTATATTAAAATACCTGAATGAATTCCTTGAAATGGCTCGCAAAATACATATTACCAGAACATATTGTTTACTTTGGCTCGTTTTGAGGACCTTAAACCTAACAATACTATATCTATACTCGGTTATTAGTACAATTTAATGATAAGCTTACTTAAAAAATATAAAATGTATTTTATGTAAAACGAATATTTCGCCTTTGTATTTCCAAAATCTGTTTAACCCGTGTTTGTGCAAATCCTGCCAAAAAACATCAAAAGTTTAATTATTACATATCCTTTTTCACAAATTAATATGAAAGATAATTAATAACGTTAACATACAACGATACTGGTCCGGGAATCGATCCCCTGCCATCAATCTTTGGTAATTAAACATGATATTAGCGGCTGTCTAAATTGATTTATTATACCAATAACAAATGTTACATTTAGTAAATTTATTGCATGATTCTTTATTGACAAGAATCAAATTTCTCGTGAGTTTTTGTTTATATTCTTCGTTTATAAAATAAATTATGATTTTCTACAGATCTAATGAAAATCTAGAAATGCCTTGGTACAGTAAGCTTGACCACCGAAAAAATGTTTCGTTGGGCCAGAAAACTGGAACAAGTCTTCGGGCCAAGAGCGCAAAAATCGCCCTAATTGAGGGGGTGACTTTTAAATTACAACAAATTTAATATTAATGCGTACAAAATAAAAATAAAATAAAAGCATTCACAAACGGAACGCAAAAATATCACTACTTTTTTCGCACCGAATTGAATGGTCTACGATGCCTACGCCGTAGCATTGTCTACGACAGTTGCTACGCCGTAGCATCTCTACATCAAACGAATCTGATACCTTTGACGCTTTCATTTACCCTTGTGTTTTCTCTTACTCATCGCTTTTATAAGAACTAGGAAAGAACCCTGAAGATGTCCCTCGTTAAGGGATGAAACGTTGGTGTTCTTCCAACATAAACAAGGTTCGTAGGTAACCCGCTTACATTCTAATGAACTTGGAAAGAGTTTAGATTGTGTATATGTACAATGTATAACTTTCTTTATTTCTGTGTTTCTTTAATTGAAAGTTTATGGTTTGTTTATGGTTCATTAATCGGAAGAAACAGTAATTGTGACTTGGCTTGTGGATGTTTATATGAATACCACATGAGTGAAGCCACGAAAAATATTATACATAAATAAATACATTATTACATATTATATCTGTTAATGTGAATGGAAAATTTTAAATTGTGAAAGTGACGTCTAACCAAGGGTCAACGTGAAAGTGAACATGTCAAAAAATAACAAAAGCGTCACAACATAATAACAGGTGTACCTACAAAGCTGCGCCTAAATCATCTATTTGTCAGGCTCCACAATAACCATTGAGGTTGAGGTCCAGATATCAAACAGGTGGTGGTTATTGAATGACCTCGGCATAATGCTGACTAAAGGACCCAATTCTATCTCCGATCTACCCTTGCAAATAATGGCGATCGATAATTCTCTCCGTGCGGGTAAAACTCATTACAAAATCATCGTTACAATTTGAGGGATACCGTAGAATTTCCTTTACATTTTTCCTTGTTCATCTATGGAGCGGTTTATGTCGCGGCTTTGTCTCGTAGTTTTTTTGATCAAATACAGTATTACAGTTTCTATTATACATATGTAGTTGCCCTATAGCATTACGTCATTTTTTAGTTTTATCGTTCAGGTAAACTACAATATTTATTTTAGTTTACCGATTGAAAGAAACTTTAGTAGATTTGTATAAATACTAGCACCTTATCAATCCTGTTTCGTTTAAGGATCAATTTATGGAGATCAATCTAAGGATATAATCAATATAAGGAGCTTTATTGGACCCAATGAGATTTGAATACTAGAAATGTCAGAAATCACGAAAATCTTTTGCATACATTTTGTACGGAAAAACGAAATACAACAATGTTTAGGAACTGAAAGATGTTATATATGGTCTCCTAGGAACGTTTTTCAGTAACTATAACGGTTAAGGTACCTGCTCTTACTGTCCAGTCTCAAAAATTCACCCTGTATTTTATCTCATAGCAATAACGAGAATTTCTATCGCAAAGTGCAGAGACCATAATCCCAAAAATAAGCTTAAACACAGGTCGTATCGTAAAAGCAAATGTGATGTTGCCCTTGCAAAATATTCAGTTTCCCTTAAAAATTAACATAAGTATGTGGGATGAGAATATTAAGATTTTAGTATCAAACACGTCGTTGACACTGTTTTCGTTACTTGATACTTTAAATGTTATCGATTACCTAACTATTTTGGCATCTTAATATTCAGTTGAAAGATATGCATAGAGCAGAAATCGAATAAGAACCTGCAGCACCTCTACTATAAGTAAACATTTTAAAAGCGAATAATGATAGTGATGAATCGCTCAACGGATCTCATGGAATTTAGCAGAAAGATAGATTAAATCCAGAAGAAGAACATAGGCTATTTAAATCCCAAAAAATACGTGTGAAACAAGCGTGTGCAGAAGAAAATTAAGTTAACTATAATACTAAATTGTACTTGTCACTTGAAAGTGAATCTTTCGTGTGCGTAAATCGACGGATAACAAAAAATATAAACCTTTGACTGCGAAGAATACAAAACTTTGCATAAAATGTTCCACAAATTATTATACTGTACAAACGTTGGCATCTTTACGGTAAATTCGCAAACAACACATCCTAATGTAAGCGCAACTTACAAACACATAAATATGAATACTTTATTGTGTGTGAAAAACTTGAGGCTGATCTGGAAACAGGAAAATATACGCGAATACGTGTCAGCACCGACTTTATATAGAAAACGTAGGTAAGTATTTTGTTTAATATTCTTGCGAACTTGATAATAAGTAGAGTTTTATTTTGGTAGAGTACGTTTCGTACACCTTTGCCGTTATAACTTCTATAGTGTCTTTCCTATCAAATAAACAACATATAACATTAAAATAGTAATTATATTACAATGTTTCAGTTCGATATTGAATCCGTAGTATCTCAAACTAGCCTAGGTTGTATTCAGTACCCTGGGAATTTCAGTTTTACAATAAGCCTATAAGTAAAAATTAGAAAAAACAATAACCATAATAAAAATTAAAGTAAGAATAAAAATTATAATTATAAACCTACTATTCAGATAGTCAGAAGATGTACATTACATAATTTGAAAATACAGTAACGTCACAAATCAATTTTCTGGGAAACGAATATTATATAAAAAAAGAAGTCCCTAAACAATAAAAGAGTTACGTTAGTTCCGTTAACCCAGGTTTCGTGCGTTTTTTCACTCATCAGCAAAACACTTATAAATTAACATTATCAAATCTACATTATATTTTAACGAGCTAAGGATTAAACAGATACATGTTTTATTTGTTAATCTCTTGAATACAGCAAAAAACACTGGTAAATATCATTCTTAGAGCTCAAAATTACTTGTCCGTGTTCTGCCGAGGTACGTAAAATAAAACCCGCCCGCAATGTACGCAGTACTAACCCAGTTCTACTAACAAGTGAACTGGGGGATCATTAACAGACCTCTAGTACAGATAAAATAACATTCACTACTGAAACTGATCATCTGATATACATATGTGCTCACATAAAGCCCTGTAAACTAATCAGATCGAAAAAAATATTCTTGCAGCATTAACCGATTAAGAACTTATCTAACTACAATTGAAGTTCTGGAAACGTGATAAGCAAAAGACAACCGTTCCTACTTCTAAAAATAATGTATAAACCTTTTTAATTGGTTATAATATAATCAAAATGGTGTAGAAAACCGTGTTGAGAACCAGCAAGCATAATTATAATATGTTGATTTTACTTTCATCGGGTTCCGTGAGATTATTTTCACGTGGCATTATGTTTTGACAAAATAAGTGTAAAACAAGACATGCTTTTGTGACACCTCGCATATTAGTTCGTACCCAGAGAGAAGAACTTAAGATCGATTTTATTATAAAAACTGTCGTAGTTTGACGATTTATTTGCACCCTTCAAGCACTACTCAGTGCTTGTATGGATGCGGTACGCGCGCGTATAGAACCGCACTCGCCGTGTTTATTGTTTAATATGCCCGCTTTATAAACTAAATGTTGAAGGTAAACTATGATTTCTTATTTCTCCATTTCGGATTAAGCTTTCCACGGACCTAATAAAACTATTCTATACGTATTTCATAGGGTAACGTTCGCTCGCCTAGAAAAAGAAAAAAGAAACACACACTCGCTCATTTATTTACGAGAACGCCTTTGGCTGGCCTGCCTTCGTACAGTCAAGATGAAATAACTAGTTCATTTTTGTAGCAGGCCGTTCTCTTCATCTTTGTTTTTTTGTATCTTATATAAAATAAATGGGTAAATTAATAAAATCTTATATAAAATAATTTAAATGGGTCGTATTTTCTTAAATATCTTTTTTTATCTTATGCACCGACCGAAATAACTTATGAAAAGCTTTACCGCAGTCTTTATTGTGAAACTAAGGCGGAAAGTACCAGCAGTCCACAGACAATACATTTTCTAGCCTTTTTAACCGACTTTAAAAAAAGGAGGAGGTTCTCAATTTAGCTGTATTATTTTAAAAGTTTTTTTTTGTATTTTTGTTACCTAGAACTTTTGACTGGGTGATCCGATTTTCAGGATTATTTTTTATGTGAAAGCTGGTGCTTCTCGTGTGGTCCCCTTATAATTTGATCCAGTTTTGCGATCCATGACAAAACTATGTAATTGAAGTCGGTTTATAGTTTTTTAAACTCAAATTAATTATAAAGAAATAAAACGTGGAGAGATAGGTCTGAAAAACTACCTCTAGCACCGCTACCGACTTTATCTTATCAAATAATTATGCAAAGCAATTTTCATAAATCCATTAGACAGTTTCTAATAGCTATCAGCTTTGTTCAATGTCTCTGAAATAGTTTTATTTTGTATAATTTAGACAAAGATGCGGAAACCGACTTAGCCACCAAAAGCAACTTAACAAATCAGTACAAGATTACTGAAGGACCTCACAAATAAACAGTCGATTAATCTGTTTGAGAACGGTGTGTTTTTCACACACTGTGATCACACCATTAGCAGGACTAGACCTGTCCTTTTCCCCCCAACAAATCTTGGGTTAGGCTATCTCTTACAGATTTGCAGCTCTATTACTCTTTGGCGGAACACTTAAACTTTGTACTGGATATGATATTTTTCTTAGTAGATAACCTACAAAGAAAAATGTCTTACATCCATAGAAAAATGTCTTACATTCTTTTTAAATGGGTCGTATTTATTTATTTAGGGTGTTTTGCGATTTTCTATGATCATGTAATGACTAATGATCTGACTTGGCAAACTGCGTTATGCTTGAGAGATGGCGTCATATCTTTTCGATTAACATAGGTAATATTTATGTTAGTGTCAAAGAAGATGAAGCTTAAAATGCCATGTTATATTGAATGACTTAACAACATTTTCACATTATTGACTTCGAAATGTAAGAATACCCTTGCAACATAAATAATTCATAACCTCAAAAGCTACTTGGTGGGCGTCAATATTATAAATCACGAGCGTATAAAAGGCCTAGACAATCGCTAAGAATGTATAACTACCATCGAAAAAGTATTATGGAGAGGTCAGATCAGGGATTCCGATGAAAAGAATATATCTAAGTTTTATCGAGATAAAAAGGAGCGAACGAGATGTTTTGAGAGAAAAGCGGAGAGCGGAAATATTCATGATAAAGTGATGAATAAAATACCTTAGTGCCCACCTCTCAGTAACGAGTTTTTTATTGGAATTAATTAAACTCTGATTGGTATTATTTATATCCAAAATAAGTTAAGACTATTCGTAACTATTTTACGTTTTTATTAATTTAGCTCTTACATGCATATTATAAAGTTTGTTTTCCAATAACTTGGACCACCGTCTTATCTTACGCGGTTCGCTTTGCGTCGGCGCGACCGGAGGGACCCGCGGGAATCCCAGGATAAAATAAATCTTAAACCGAAATACTCGATAGAAAACGTAATTACGTATAGTATAGTACCTTTTCACTCCTTTGTGCTTTCAAACTTCCAACTTGAACTTACCTAGTGAAGTTTTGTTGGATACGCCACTATGGAATTTCGGTTCTTGTTAGTTTTGGTTCTCTAGAATAAAGAAAGTATTAGAACGTAGCTTTGTGTAATTGCTTAACAAATAAAAATGGTAGTTATATCTTAATTTTTAATAAAATCAACCATCTCTGCCCCAAAACTATGTTCATATTGTGAATTATTCAAGTTCGCAGTTTAACACTAGATTGTATATTATAAATATAATGATTGATTCAATGATAAATATTATTAAATTCTTTTGCAGTGCCCTACAGGGTACATCACCTAAGCTGTATATCCCTTCGGTTGTCGGGAGATCTCCAGGAGATATGATACGACAACACCCATGTTGTCGGAGATCTCCTGGAGATCACTGTTGAACTGTGACGTAATAGGTATATATATAAATATATGAAAAAAATATAAATATATAATAATAAGGTACCACATATAAAGTTAGGTATCTTGTTATTTGTTACAAACCATAAAATTATCAAATAACACAAGGCATACGCGTAAAATTCAGATATAAAAATGCGTCGCGCGAACAGCTCGGTATGATCCATGTTTTTGTAAGCCGTTTTCTGTGAAAAATTTGTATTAGAAGGCTTGTTTCTTTTATTGTGCTAATGTAGTGTATATATTATTGTAAATAAAACAACAACTTTTTGTAGAAAAAAATGGTTTTTTAAGTATTTAGAACGACTTTTCTACAATAACCTGGCAAAAATTGTCTCATCCTGATTTCAAGCTGGAATTATTAATACATTGCAAATACATGACTATAACAAATGTTTAATGTGTTAGCTTAGTACATAACGATTCCAACAATATAAGATAGACGTATAGTTCCCTACAAAACTTTAGAGATATCGTCATTTGAATCACACTCGACGATACCGCGCGAACCACCCAGAAAAGGCTCCCGACACTTCCGGCCATTTTGCAAAATGGTGGCGACACTTGAAAGGATACCATGTACATGAAAGCACAATAAATAAATGTAAGAACTAAAGATTAAAATCCAAACAAACAAATAACACTTTAAAACGACCCTCAACTCAATCCATTCCGAAACTTACCCCAAACGGATTGACATTTCCCTAAAACTGGGGAATACAAGTACTATCCCTACAATAAACAAAGCCGTCGTAAAATATTCAGGGGTACACGATCCCATTTATAATTACCAAAGTACAGGGGACTGAGTAAAGAAACCCGGAGAACCGATTCTGCGGTGGCCCGGGATAAGACTGGTTTCCCTTTGGGAGGATAGCACGCGATGCGTATGAAAGCTAATACTACACCAAGATTGTTGGTTCGTATAAAAATCCAGTCTGTATTGCCAGCAATTCAGTATTTAGTATAAGTAGGTACCTATCTAAAGTCAGAACCATCCAGTTCGTACAGAAAAATCAGAGTGTTTTGAATGTAGTCACCTAAATTATGATATTATATATGAATTATGAATAATAAAAACGGTCGATACTCATTATTTTAATTTGGATATGTAGGCGTCGTTTATTTGCGGATAACACTCAGTTCTTGTTTACGAAGACGCGGGGCCTACAGTGCGACCCGCACTTAAATCAGACATATGGCGTTGGTAGAGTGTGTTTACGGAGAAGCGATTTTACACGCGTTTGTTTATTTGACACGTTGCACGCGGCGTGCATCGCCACTCTTCACGCCCTGCCTATCCATAAACATCACAGTACATTGCGATATGTTTGTGTTTACGCGGGCGATGACGGGGCTGCTGCACGCGCCGCTACACGCCCCGCGTGTCTGTTAAAAAGGCCTTAAGCCCGTATTCAGAAACTATGCTTGGTCATCGATCTATGCTTGAATAACTCTTTTGCCATAGAAAATCTTTTACTCTAGGATAAATCGATGACTGAGCAATGTTTTATTATACGGGCGTTAGAGTGTGTAACGCACTGCATCCGATCCAAATCTGTACATCAATTCGGACATTGTATTGATGGACTGATGTAGCCGAAGTACTGAGGAGGGTCCAGTCTATTTGACTTTACTAACGAGACGTGATCGTGATGTCTCCATTTAGTATGGAATTTGCATAGTTCCCTGACGGCACGACATAGGCGCTGTATAAAAAAAGAGACGTCACGGTTACGTCTCATTACTAACGTCAAATAGACTCACCCCTCTGTTGATAGCTGTAATTCAAACTTTACTGACTGGTAAAAGGGCTTCAAATCCAGTTATTTCTATAACTGGATTTGAAGCCCTTTTACCAGTCAGTAAAGTTTGAATTACAGCTATCATATAAAACATGTAAAGGGAAATAACTAATAAAGGACGAGGAAATGTTAACGGGTTGGGAATCACAGTTCAGTGGTAGAATCGTTCTGCAGAAGGCGTTGCTGCCCGCCGCCGGTGGATATCTTTCAGTTGCTTCTTACGACATCCGTGGGGAAGAGGTGGGGATTGACCGTGGGCATGGTAAGGCCAACATCCAGCCATGGGCCAGCAGGCAATGAAAATAGGCAAAAAAACAAGAAAATCCAGTATTTATTTTACATTTTCTCTAAATATTCACCAAATCAAGCTCAATAAATTATAATTTTCCCAACATTAATAGAATCGTAAACAAAAAAGTAATAAAGTTGATATCGTTAACAAACTTATTCAAAGTTACGTTTTTATTAGCGTTATTAAACAATTTTACAGGTTCAAGCGCGAATAAAAATATTGATAAGAACATTTTTATAACTTAGCGAAAGCCGTCTACCTAATTAGGCATTCAATAATAAACTAAAATTATACCACGAAAGAAAAAAAATAGATTAGTTTTTGTTTATCTCTAGAACGCCGTGTTCATTCTGTTGTTCGGAATCGAAACGAAAACAATTAAGTATGCTTGATTTTATTCCTTGAAACCGCATTCAAGAGCTGACTTTAAAATTGGTACTGACTCCTACCCCGGTCAGTTTGACTAAGCCAGCCAGTTTTTGGCTGGAGATTACTACGACTTATACCTTGGATAAAGAAGTATCCAACTGTTGAAAACTTTTTTATGCAATTCTATTATATTATTATAAAAACTATCGTAGTTTGACGAATTCATTACGTATGTAAGCGGGTCAGCTATGAACCTTATTCGTGTTTGAAGAACACGAGTGTTTTATCCCTTAACTAGGAATATCTTCAGGGTGAGTGGGGTTCTAGACGCGCATACCGCATCCCTTCGAGCACTGCGAACGAGCGTGCGTTGAGCCCGCGTCGTGAGTCGAGAGTTATCTATTATGTCGGGTGTTGGTGTTCTCTGGGTACGTACGGAACTAACAGTATCTACATCCGGCTCTATACCCATATTGCTATTTGACTTCCCGCGAAGACACGTATTCCAGGCGGGTGGTAGGTTCCAACATAACGAGTTAACAACAAGGACCTGCATGGTTACCACTAAAAACAATAGCGAAAACTTTATCGACTTAAGTCATAATATGACTAAATTTTACTTTAATTGCACACGAGCAGTAAAAAAGGTGTAAGTTCCATCGAGATCGCTGGTATATGAAAGCTGTCAACGCCTCAAAATCAAACCTAAAGTTAAAACCTAAAAAAAGTATTAAACTGCTGCCATTTGCGAGAATGATTTCTTTATTTCAGTGAAACATTTTACCCTACCAATAAACCGCTTTTGTGCCGTGTGCTGCTAGCTTAGAATTTGCGCCACCTCAACTCTTCCCGCGGTGTCGTAAGAGGCGACTAAGAGATATCCGTTTGGGGGCAGGCAGCAGTGCCCCCAGCAAACAATTCTACTACCACCGAACTGCGATTCCCAACCCGCATGCCCAGCGTGTGGGTAAAAGCCAATAAGGCGCTTATCAGGAGGAGGCCTGCGTGTAGCAGTGGACCAATATAGGCTGTTGAGGTTGAGGACAACTTTTGTAGCCCTTTTGCTCACAAAAAATGATTTGGATCCTATGTCCGAGGACAGATTGGAATTGTTTACATCTTGAGGCTATAAAAATAAGAGCCCACACGATTTTATTTAAGAATCCTCCACAACTTACCTATTCAGTGATCCCCACCTGTCTTGATTTAATTTAACGTTAGATTGATTATTTTATGTTAAGAACCCATGGAAGGGTTCCCCAAGATACAGGTTTATCCTTAAGACTTGAATCTTTTTCAATAAACGTTATTATTATTATGACTTACGCCATCTACTGTTCAAACAAAACCAAACTAAAAATTTTAGTTGAAACCTATCATTTCCGAGATCTCATTCGCGCAGCCACCCCCGGGAACTGGCATGGATAACATTCAATTGTCCTCGTTAGCTGCTTTTGTTGAAGTTCCCAAATAAAAAAGTAACTTTTGTGTGAGACAAAAAGCATAAGAGCATTGATATTAGTCGAAAGAAGCTGTTTTATATTATTCAGGAAGTTTGATGCATTTATTTCTAATGTTAATCAATTAGAAGAAGTTTCGTTTTTAAAAACTCATCTGAGTACTTTACTGCTTTTGACCCATTTAACCAATATTTTTATACAAAAATACTTATTTTGAAAATACAAATTATACTTATGCTTAAAGCTACTTTTACTAGATTTTTTTCTGATAACTTCAAAGTTAAATGTTATACAGGGTTATTTTTAAAAGACCGGCAACCTTCGGTGACCAGCTTCCCAGCATCATCAGCAACAACTTTTGTTCTACGACTTTTGATAATTAGCTAATTTTTATTTCCATACAAAAATAATTATTCATTGAAATATCTGTCTAAATGTTTTCTAACTCTATGCGTTTGGATGGCGCGCTGCGCTAGCGCCTTTGATCTTGCCGCTCAAACGCCAGCCGCCGCGCGCGCCGCCTGCCCACTCGGCGCTCAGTCATCAAAGCGGATGCGCGCGCGGCACACGTGTTTGTGCGCGTGGCGGACCTCGTGCATGGCCTCCAAGGTCACCAGACATTAAACCCTGGATTTTTATTTATGGGGACACACAAAAACAATGGTGTACAGTGGTAGCGAAATCACAAGCCGAGACTTGTTAAAAGAAAAATAATGTGGGCCTTTGGTTAAGTGCAATCAAATTCAGAGGTTAGCTCGTGTTAACGAACAGCTGATTTTTAGGTGTGGTCTTTGCGTTGGTTGTGAAGGTGACTATTTTGTACGCTATGTGCGTGATACTCACCGCAACCCGCAAGATTTGAACCTGCGAGGTAATGTCTAATTTGTAAATATGATTTTAATCGTTTAATTATTGTAAATACGCTGATTCCACTTTCTAAATACGCTGAAGGCGTAAACAATGAAAGTGAATACCTAAACGCTTTCTAGCTACCTAGTGACCAATTGATATTACCTACCTGCTTACCTAATTAAACTTTAGACGTTATGTTATGAATGATTTTGATAACCTACGTTAAACATAGTGGGTACCTAACCTACCTTCCAGATCTACATAGGTACCGATATCTGTGGTACCGACCTATCTACATACCACTTAGGTATTTGATTTTAATTGTTTAATGTAGCCAGTCCTAAGCCTGGTCAAGTATGAAGGGATTGTGGACTCAGTGCATACCTACAGCCTACAAACCCCGCGGCGAGTAATTAATATCAACTAGGTAGGTAGGTAAATAACTGAGGGTTAGGTAGTTATTATTATCACCAGTGAAAGCGCGCGCAAATGTGCGTCGTGTTTGATACAATACAACATAGATCTACAAAAGTCACGACAGGACAATAAAAACTTAAATAATTCCTATTAATGTACCTATTGAGTTATTTCAAAAGTCGTAGAACAAACATTGTTGCTGATGATGCTGGGAAGTTGATCACCGAAGGTTGCCGGTCTTTTAAAAGTAACCCTGTATTTGCATGTCATCCTATCATATTTTGTATTTCATATTATTATATTAAATGTTACTGTTAATAAATATTGTAGAAATATTACGATATTAAGTTAGAAGTTTCCATAAATCTCATCATAAGTGATCTGTGTATGTTTTTTATCAGAATAAAATCTTTAAACCGAAGCAGACTAGTTTCTGTCTGCGGATTTGAACTCTATCTCAAGTATTCCCAAACTACGATATCATCTCCCTCTCATCTATCTACCTTCCTGCAAATTTGTATAAGGATCCATTCAGCCGTTTAAAAATTTAACAGGCAGCATCATTACTATTGATTAGTCTCTATTTATTTAAATTTTTTTGTTGATGAATTATTTGGTGTAACCTTGCGTTTCTCAGCCTTGAGTGACTACATAATCTTTTTCTTAGCCATCAAACACGTTCCTACACTATCGAGGTCTATGCTAATGCTCGTCACAATTCATTGTAATGTCTCGCACGTTTTGTGGGAATTCTCGATGCTCTACTGTTCAAACTTTGACAAAATGTGATGAATTTTGATGTAGATGCGATTGAACTGTACGAGGGAATTCTATTTTTGAGTCGTAGGGGTTAAACCCTTATGATTGTGTAATTTATATGCCGCTGCAGAAGAATTGGTTCATGTGAACACTATAATTTAATGTCCTTGATAATTTCCTCGGCTTCTCGTTGCCACTTACTAACTGAGTTACCATAATTATAAAGATTCGGTTTCCGTTTCTACTGTAATGGTAAGTGCAGTGTCCATCCATGTATTGAAATCTATATATATAAAAGAAAGTCGTGTTTGTTACAACACTTATAACTCGAGAACGGCTGAACCGATTTGGCTGAAAAATGGTGGGAAGGTAGCTTAGAACCAGGAAACGAACATAGGATAGTTTTTATTTCGTTCCCGGCTGAACGAATCTTGATGAAATTTGGCAGGGAGGTAAACGGTATCCCGGGGACGGACATAGCTACTTGAATAGAGCGTGCAAAGCCGCGGGGCGCAGCTAGTAATTAATAAAAGCTCTGTGAAGACTGGTGCTGGTCAAATTCTACTGACGTTAAAATTCCACTGACATGAAATCAAACAAATACTGTATATCAAGTATCTCAACCTCAACCTCAACAGCCTGTATTGGTCCACTGCTGGACGCAGGCCTCAACCTGATTGGCGTAAGCCTCGGCCTTATTGGCGTATATTTAAAGGTTGTAATGCACATCTGAATTTGAATCTGAACTGTGCTGCAGGGGGCGCTATTGCCCGTCCCCCGTGGATAAACCTTAGCCGCCTATGACACCCACGGGAAGAGATGGAAAGCATACCTAGACCTATTCAGTGATCCCCACCTGCCTGAGATAAAAATAACTTGTCACAAAAACGCTAAATTTAGCCGGCAACGAGAGGCTAAATTTAAGCTGTATCATATTAATTCCGCCCTACTGCTAGTGTTGCCAAAACTTCCTAGCTTTGCAGTTTGAAGAAAAATCCGGTTTTGCCAATAAGTCCCGGTTTAAAAATACTTACAAGATACAACTATTTAAAGTCTGATGTTTTTTATAACTCTGTTATCTTTTTAAAGGCGATGCGAGCAGTACTGAAATAAATATTTCATTTATTGATTCAATATTACATTAGCTTCACATGTTTCATTTTTATACGAAAGTAGATATATTGTGGTAACTAAATTGAGGCTTGTTTCTCAGCGGCAAATGCAAATACCGTGAGTCTTGTATTTGCCTTATCTAGTTAGTTCTTATGAATATGTATGGCCTAGACCTTCATCTACGTACTGAAGCGTTACTGTAAGCTTGACAGAACAGTTTTAACGAATAATCGATGTGCCATGTGAAAGCGAGAAATTCAGTGGTATGGAAATAGTTGGATTCAGATATTTACTTATCATTAAATTTTACTAGCTTTTAACCGCGAATTCACAACTTTCTTTCAGTTCAAAGTTACCTATCATGTTAATCATAATATACATAACATAACATACATAAAACGAGCAAAAATTCAACCCGATCCGTTGAGAAGTTTTCTATCCGTTAAACATTTAAGAATCCAAACAGTCAAACTTTTACATTTATAATATCATTGTGCTCAATAATTGGATGAACTCAGTTTAAAACTAAGTTTATTCATGTTTAGAGTAGGTAGATCTTATGACTATAAAAACTATCGTAGTTTGACGAATTTTTTACGGATGTAAGCGGGTTGGTGTTCTTTCAACACAAATAAGTTCGTAGTTAACCTGCTTACATCCATAATGAGATTTTAAGACGTTGCCAAGACTAGGGCGGCAATAATTTGGCAAAGGAAATGCTAGGTGCAAAATAATATAAAATAATATCCGTCCTTTTTAAATTTTACTACAACTCTAGTTTGGTCTCGACTGTCGGGCTGTTGGCGCCACAGAGCAATTTTGAATCCATGCCAGAGACGAGCATGGGGCCGCATGGTAGCATGGTGCCGCAGGGTAACATGGGCATGGGGTGGTTGATCGATGAGTAACCTTTGCTTTTGTTGCAGTTGGTTGTTACATACAGGACAACGGCTTTTTATGTGTAGGGGAAGCTTGACCTAGTTAGAAGTTATGATCAAGATTTATGACAATGTAGAATATATTTTTACAGAGCTACAAGGCAGTAAAAGGCGAATCGTTTTATGTCGCGTATAACCACCGTATTACCATATGAATGTGTCTACCTTTTCTTGATTTAGGGTACTTTAGTCTTTGTTTTGTTCTTAGTTATTAGCACTTGATAAAATTCCAAAGATACAAAACCTTTTTTTTTCAAAAATTTATACAATTCGAACACACTCACAAATATTTCTGTTAACCCAAATTTCATCAATAATTTTGGCAGTAATACCGCCGCTAACTATTATTTGAGAACTCATGCGCCCGCTTGTTAATTACCTCGAGACAAGAAATACAGATTCATTCACTCGTGATTCTTATTTCCTCACTCTATTCGTACTATTCGCATGGGAATAGCTGCTTCAGGTAAAATGGTATGCAGGTATCCAACTTATTAGCTAGTTAGTTCTCACCAGCTGTCATGCAGATCACTCTCCTGCGGAAAGCAAAAATAAACGCAACATCCAAAAATCATTGCCGCCTTATCTCACTAAACATATTTATTTTTATGTTCACCTACACGGAAACCCGTAAATGCTTTGCTCAATACAACGGAAGCCATTCCAGCTCTAATGATACACTATACATGCCTTTCTCGCACTCCAAACATTCCCTTTTCATATTTTTACCCTACCGAAGGAAAGGGGCATTTTATTTTTACGGTCGTGTCTTTCGAATATTTCCTAACGCCTCCCGACTTGGAATCCCAAAATACTTGCCAATGTTCTGCGCAACAGAAAATAATTAAACCAAATCGTGGATAGAGTTTTATTGAGCGGAGATATTTGTTAAAAAAATCAGTTTACCATATCAGCTGTTATATTATACTTTGTTTGTCTGAGATGCTTCGCCGGGCACACCCATCGTGTGACAGCTCCATCAGCTTTAGTCGGCATTGCCGTAAGTTGATCCGCCAGCTCATTAAGGCAAATGCATTCATACGAAATCGATCTCTTAATTTTCGGTAAATCAGCTAAGGTATTATCATTGACGGTGTCTCTTACGAGCGTTGCGCTGGATTTCTTAGTCAATTGCAATAAGGTTGATGTGTAGTAAAGTAACGCTCGGATCCCGAACAATACCACTACCATGAAAAGAGAAAATCCAGCAATGATGTAGTGCTTCTCGATTCGACTCAGAAGGATCATTTTATCATAGCCCGTCAAGTTTGGTTGGAATATTAAGCTTTGTATGTTTTGTAGTGGAATGTACATGCCCAGGTACACAATAATAAGGAAATATAGTACAACTAGACTTGCATAAGTCTTTTTGTACTGAGAGGTCACATGAGAAAGGAAATCTGTGAGCTTACGGACATCGTATACGGGATTCAGCATGATCAGTGATAAAGTCATTTGTAATAAGAGTACGCATGTTAGGGTAATGCAACTGCCATCCATTCTCATGATTGTGGTATAAATACTCTAAACGGTTGTTTTACATTTTCTCGGTTTGTTTTTTTGGTGACACTGAAACTTAATTTTTTTTATTCAACATAGTATACTTTTTTTATGCAACTACCGGCGCAATGCCAGAGCAAAGACAATACAATAACATAACTAGGTAATGGTGTCTATTCAGATGTTGCAGAAACTAAATTGAACTAATTTGAAAGTACTAAAATGTCGCCGTCCCTGTCTTATAGATCAAAATATTAAGGTTTGCATCATTTTTAGTGCTGTCAGATTAGTTTAGTCTAGTTTTGGCAACATCTGAATAAACACCAATGCCAGAGACTGATGTGACATCATGATGACAGTTGACAGGCATTCGTTTTGGGAATTTCAAGTTTGTTCTTTTGTAGAGGTTCATAAGATTGATGCCGTCGTTGCGACCTTTTTGTTCCATCATCTTTGTATCATACATCAGGCTTTGGCATAGAGCTAGATGATTAGTTCCCAGGAAATTTGTTGTGAATGTTTCAAGAATGAGAAATATAGTTTTTAGCTTAGAGAAGAGTGAGAGAGGAACTAAGTTTTTTTTTATTTTTTCACATCGCGAAAGTTGGATAGATAAATGGTTACTTTATACCTCCTATTCAGTCAAGTGCGATCCTTTTCTGAGTAGTTTACCCACGAGTTAACGAAATTACTCGTTGACTACGAGTCTGCCGCGTTTAATTGCTACTTATTCACGCCAAAACTAAATAAAAGATCCTGCTGAAATTATGCATAGATGAAGGATAGATAGATCTAGGGTAAAACAAAAGCTTACTTTTTATCCCACAAACGTTTCTATGGAATTTAAATAACGATCAAAATATGGTTCAATTTTTTTCATTAAGTACAAGTAATGTGTACGAAGTCTTGAGCAGTAACTATTTTAGTAAAAATGGGCTTGTGTTTGATCACATCTCGTGTGATGGAAAGCGTTGTTGGTGAGACCTCTTGGAAACAAAAAAATGCCCCTGGTACAGCCAGGTGTACTATGCCGGTGGACCACGGGCAGGAACTTATTATTTATTAGTATGCCTTACAAGGTACCATACTACATAATTAAAACGAACTCAAAATAAATATACCTACTATTTTATAATTTCATGGATCAAATCTCATGTATGTACAATGTTATGACTACGATTAAAAAAACGTAAAGAATTAGAACCTGCTTAATGTAAGTTTATCCATAAGATTTCGTTGTGCATATGCTGATGGTGTTCCTTTTAAAAATAAGCAATTAAGATATCTACTTGACATCATGGCTACTAATTGTCTACTAGCCAGTGTCAGTTGAAGCAGCGATATTGGACTGTGGATTTATACTATCTTTAGAATGGCGTTGAACTGCATTATTTGCAAAATTTGACATTATTGCGTTTCGACACATAAGTTCAAATTCAAGAAGACGGGCTACTGTTACTAAGTACTGAAATAGTCTTTCAATTGTTAAGAATAGGAATACCACCACGACGAATAATGTATAGCACAAAGAAATCTTGCTCACAATAAATTCCAGTTCTAAATCGGGATCGTTTACTTTAATCAGAAGATCTTTGTAATAGCTTTTTTCCCAAGAAATCTGCATCATAGTGTTCATGAAAAGCATTGACAAAATGAAAGCGACAACTTTCTCCGGGTGGTTGATTTTATCAAGAAAACTGCACCAGAAATCTCTTATGTTGCAGGGTTGCTTGACAGGTTTTAGCAGTGCAAACACTATCAATATCTCTGCAAATATTATGGATGCAATGACGATGCTAAAACTATTAATCATTTTGTTGATTTATTTTAGTGATGTACATAAAAATTCTTCAGACGCTAATTTTAATTCGTTTAAACAGTCGATTATTTCTTGCTGATTTAAATTATCTCATTGATGGAGGTCTTAGATGTTTTGTTTGAGGTAGCTCGTTCGTCCTCCAAATATTTTGCTAATTTCTCATGTAACTGTAAGTTCAAATTGATGCAAGACAGCCAGTTTACAGAATCCGCATCG
This sequence comes from Eupithecia tripunctaria, assembly GCA_955876795.1. Lineage (NCBI taxonomy): Eukaryota > Metazoa > Arthropoda > Insecta > Lepidoptera > Geometridae > Eupithecia > Eupithecia tripunctaria. The sequence goes on along the minus strand of OY041615.1, from coordinate 9,017,951 downwards.
TATTTCTCCTCGTCAATGATAAATGTTTCATCCTCTTTATAGTTGCTATCTATTAAATCGTAATTTGCCATCAAGTCTGAGAACTTTTTAAGTTTCGATGAAAATTGTATGTAATCTATAAGTCTCCATGCAACCAAAGTGAAAAATAAAGAGAGACTGCCGAGTAAATAGTCTCTATTAGCGTTAGAGGTACGAATGACCCGGATTAACGTATCTCGGGGATCCTCGTTGCTTTTCAAGGCGTACTTGTACCTGATCAGCGTCCACGTAGGCGCTATAATACCGTAGCATGCTACCGTTATGGCATAAATGGAAACACATATAATCAGTGAAGATTTTTTCACGTAAGTGATGTATAATTTAAGTTTTTCCGTAATTGGAACCACATCGATTACAGGGATAAGTATGAGTAGGATAATTACAATTTGAATAATATTGATAGTTAGTAAAATTTTTGAAGAAGTTTTCAAATACATTATCCACATGTGGTCGATTAATACTTTTATTGTAGTAATATGTTTATCCGGATTTCCATTCTGCAGCAGGTACAGTTTTGCCCTACGTGATAAGCATGATTATATTATTATAGACATATTTACGAAGTTATTGTATTATCTTTGCATATTTGCCTTATATTGTGTACTGTTTTGATGGTTTTGTTATTGTGAAATACATTTTGACATTTTGTCAATAAAAATTTGATTGCATTTCAGGGGAGGGTGATTTACTTCGGCCATGATTGAATTTCACAAATTTAGAAGTAAAAGACCATGGTGTAGTGGTGTAGGTATATAATTTTGATAGTTTTTTTTAGATGCTATTTCTCAACCAGAGAAAACAGAAGGAGGCAATTCTCAAGTCGGCGGTGTTTTTAGTCTTAATAATTTTTTTTTAATGTGTTATGTACCCAATAATTTCGCTAGTTTGCGTCCGACTTTGATTATTCTTTCGCTTTTGTATAGAGAATAATCTTCAGTTGTATTCCCAGCAGAGCCAAAAATAAAAAGAGGAAGAAGAGTTGTATTCCTATGTGGGAGTACTTTGGTAACCACCCCTGCTTTGACTTGGGGCTCGATGTTGCTGTGTGGATTGTCGAGCATCATTTATTTATTTATTTGATGGTAGGGTAAAAAGTTTAATAATAATACATTATTATACATAGTGAATTATCCAGCATTATTATTATTATTATTATTAATAATAATGTTCGACAATTCACACAGCATCATAGATAAAATCAGCACAAGGCAGTGCGCTCTCCACAAAACACACAAATAAACATCCGATAGCGATTACGTCTATAGACAACTATAGAGTAGTCTATAGACTGCCCACATGGTTATGGCATTTTTTGGCTTTATTGCCACTATTCTTTCTTCTTTATTAAAATCTTCTTCTTCTATAATAATAATAAAGAGAGGAAATATTTAATTGTTTGTTGTTTGTATTGAAATGGCTCGGATACTACTGGACCGATTAAAAAAATGATTTCATAATTAAAAAGTTTACTTTTCGGGGAGTGTCATAGGCTATTTTATCCTGGAAATCCCACGGGAACGGGAACTACGCAGGTGAAACCGCGAGGCGCTGCTAGTCTTAGATAAAGCAGCCGTACGTTGTTTACTCTTAGGTTCGTCTTTCTATCCAATTGAGTAACTGATATGTCTGACATTCCTATGCGCGTGCTTTGGTGGCAATGGTATGTTCTGGGGTTATGTGAAGTCCGTAGAGAGGGGGAGGACACCGTAACCTCGGGCCATCTTCTCTACTTTCGCGAGGGTGATAAAACATCCCAGGGTGGCGTAGGTTTCCTCGTCAACAAGGCCCTCTCTAACAACGTCCAAGAAATCTCCAGTGTGTCGACCAGGGTAGCGCACTTGATTCTTCGGCTGTCCAAGCGGTACTGCTTGAAAGTAATTCAGGTTTACGCACCGACCTCGGCACACTCGGATGATGATCCGAGGCCGGTCGTCGTACATGGACACCCTGTCGAAATTGTTTCCGAGTATACTTAACTTGGGAAAATTCTGCAGCTAGGGAAAAACAATTTTGAGAAGAGGCCAAGAGGAGGATCCAGCTAGGCTGGGCAGCGTTTGGAAAACTACGTCGAATCTTCTCGTCATCCGTACCGCAATGCTTGAAAACGAAAGTTTTCAATCAGTGTGTCCGTCCCAGCTCCATAGGTCATGACGGATAGTCATGACCTATGGAGCTGAGACACGTGGACACTCACGATAGGGTCTGGTCCACCAGTTTAAAGTCGCTCAGCAAGCTATGGAAAGAGCAATGCTTGGAGTCTCTCTGTAGGATATAATTCGTAACGAATACATCCGACAGAGAACCTAAGTTATCGACATAGCTCAAAGAATTATCAAACTGAAGTGGCAGTGGGCCGGCCATATCTCGCGAAGAACCGATAACCGCTGGGGTAAACGAGTTCTTGAGTGGAGAACGCGACTCGGCAAACGTAGTGTAGGACGCCCTCCGGCCAGGTGGGATGCCGATCTGCGAAAGACTGCAGGCAGATGCTGGATGCGTCAAGCTGAAGACAGGGCGCTATGGCGCTCATTAGGGGAGGCCTATGTCTACTATAGGCTGATGATGATGATGATGATGTGCGTGTGTGAAGATCTGAAAATCGGTTGGAGTGGATTAAACCCTCCATAATATTGTGAATTTGTGCACTCCGAACACATAAGTACTAGGCCCTTTGGCGTATGTAGATAAATTACAAACTAAGTGAAACTTTGCTTTAGGTAGGAACACTATAGAAATGACGTGTTCAGTTGTTCACCCTTCGCAAGTTACATAAATGACCCGCTCACCCGAAGCCGGGTAAATAGTCGAAGCAACTATTTAAGGGTAACTTGGAAGGGTAACTCATAAGAATTAGGACGGCCATTCGCAAGCTTCGACCTTGCGAAATTAGTAAGTGCTGAGTCATGAGAGAAAAGGTTGGCTGGATTAACATACATAGATCGCTTTGGATAATATGTTGTTTACAAATGTGGGTGCGAGTGTGTTTGTTTTTATTGTAAAATATAAATCTCTTATTGGCGGTTAGGTCTGTTTAGACATAAGAGCTGTTTGCTTGAAGACTTAATTTAAAATTAATTATTTTGTGGATCTTTGTTTTCTGTTATTTGTAAAAACTGTGCAAGAGATTTTTTAAGCTATTGCATAGCTTCTATCGCGGGCCTTGAGCGCGGGTACCGAATCCAGAAATTCCGTAACGAAAAAACCTTGACGTTTGTCTCTTTAGTTCAGCAACTCGCCTCTAGATGGCATTGCAATAGCTTTACCGCGGCAGTCCCCGAGTGCCACACGTCTTTTTTTTAATTACGACAAAAAATACTTTTTTACTTTTAGTAGTAAATATATAGATATAACTGTAATTATATCTATATATTTACTTAAAATCTAAGACGCCACTAAAACTAGTATTGTGTAGTACAGGATGATGTACTTTAATAAATTAGTTCCCACAAGTGAACGAGTAAGAACTATTCAGTTAAACTCGTTCCTAGTTTACTAGTTTACCTGCTCACAGGTCCAAAATAATAAAAAGAACTAAAAAATCGCTGTTACTAGAAGTCTGAATCAGTACTTCAGAACGATTGTACTAGTACGGAGCAATCCCTTTACTGACCGGGCAAGAAAAAGAACAAGTTTCACTACGATCTAGATTATGTCATTGTGAAACATTGATTAATTAAAAAGGGAAGATGAAGTACTAGTTTCTCGAAAATGGCAACCTCATATTATGTAAAATTGTGTGCTCCCACCTCAGTCACCGCCGGCCGGACCGGCGGCATGGGCGGTCGTGATTCGCGTGAAATATTGTTGTCTCGGTCTCACTTCGTTCTTAGATACGTCTTTCCGTCTTTGTTCTTCTTTGTATTGCACAAGACTGGAAATATAAATGTGAGCGTATGCGTTTGCGTGTAGTTGTAACACATGCCAATTTTTGAGTAAGCGCTGGGAGAACGTAACCTATGTATCTTCCCTTTTTAATTAATCAATGTTGTGAAACATTAAAATGTTCTACAATCACGAACTATTTATTGTCACAACGCATGTTGAACCACATCGTCCATAGCAATTTGATTTTACATAACTGATTAATCACTATTCAGAAAATGTTAATGACAGTAACCACAACTATCGATGTCGCTTTCCTGTTTTGGTATTTGAATCGTATTACAGCATCTAATGGGTTTAGGTAACTACGTTTTAAACTACTTATTGCTTAGCATTTGTTACCAAAGAAAATAACAATTAAAGAATGAACACAAATTAGAACTGGTATTTACAGTTGAGATAACTGAAGAATGTTGCAAACAATTTAGAGACAGTTCAACTGATCTTTTATATCAATATTATCGGAGACGCGATCGAGGCGCTAGCTGTATGGAAAACACCGCTTGAATTTACTGAATTTCAGTTTTAAAACTAGTGAAAGGTCGCCGGAACTGGATGCGGGCAGCATAATTCAGTCATTTTGGTGATCATAAAGGGAGGCCGATCTAGCTGTGCCTTGTCAGTTGTCACTCGGCTTGAAGATGATGAAATTGTTTTAGTTATGTTATATTAAATTGTATATTATAAACATCTGTAGAATTGAATTGAGATATATTTCCTTCTTCGCCCATTCCTTTACTGCTCGGGCTGTACAGCTATGGAACGCGTTGCCAGTCTCGGTGAGGCGAGCAAAGTCTTTACCAACTTTCAAAACCATGGTAAAGGAGCATTATTTGTCCTGCTGTCAATGAACGAACACCTTCACCCTATGAATATAAGTAGTTTATGTAGGTATATATAAGTAATGATATGTATGTAGTATATTTTAAGTGTTATTATATGTATATATATATATATATATATATAAAGTATTTTATTTTTATTTATAAAACCTTCATGAGCACACCGATCCCCTAGTACTATCCAATGATCCTATCCATCCAAGGTTGTCTGGTAGAGATCGCTCTTGAGCGATAAGACCGCCACTTGTCACTTAGTTTTTAAGCTGTTCTATTGCAATGTTTCTTTGAATAAGTGTGCAATAAAGAATTTTCTATCTATCTATCTATCTATATATTTTCGGTTGGACTAATAAACATTAAACTTGCAGTACCTTCATTAGTTTCTTTAGTATTTAAAAAAAATTGCACTCCTGTGGAATTGAATTGTTAGCTTCTACATCACAGTTATTTGGCATGTAAAAAAATGTACCTCGCTCTCTCTTTTATAAAATTATCAAGTTATGAGGTCAATTCCAGCTACTCTAGCTAATTCCCTATTCCATTAAGCTACAAACATTTGCTTTGAACATAAAGCACCTAATTTGATTCAGACATAGGATGTCTAATTTAACGAGGTAGACGTGATAATAAAGAGAGAGGCAAAAATAATAACTGAAGTGACATAACTTCACCAAAACAGCCATAAAGTATATGGAGGTCAAAGTCAAATTACATTCCTAATTATTTTTACTTCTCTTTGACTATTTACCTAGCTAAGTCATCAAATAGTGATCTAGAATTACAAGCTAAATAAAATCAATTTCGTAAAATTTTGAAAAAACCACGAAAAAATACGTTCATGGATTTTGGATAGTTTTAAATTTGATTGTAGGTAGGTAATTCTAATCCCGGAATCAAACATAGGCTACTTTTTACCCCATAAATCAGTTTCCGTGGGATAAAAATCACCCATAATCGTTTCCATAGGAACAACACGTGCGAAGCCGCGGGGAGCAGCAAGTTTGTTAAAGTCAAGCATTTATTAAGTGACAAAGGAATTAAGTAATTTTTTTTATTATTTATTTCACTTTATCTTGTTTTTGGTGGGTTGGGGTAGCAAGAGGGTAACAATGGCAAACTCTGCGTTCCGTCTAGCTTTGTGTCTTGAATAGTTTCACTTTGACTTAAACATTCTCGTCTTCGGAACGGTATGCCGTCGATGTGGTTTCAGCGAAATTTGAATAATTTTGAGAAGTCTACTCTACTCATTGTTGGTGACACAAAAGTATTGTAGATATCTTTTTGTTAATAGTTTGGGGCCTATACCCAACAAGATGAAATCGGGTCGCGGGTGATGATGATTTGTTTAGAGATTGCAATGTTTTTAGATCCAGCCAAGTGTGATAGGGTGTGATCTAAGTAGTAGTTTCTTATATAGGTACCTTTCGTTAGTGGATCACCTCCAATGTCAAAATAACCCAAAACTCCCTGTTTTTGTTGATACCCTCAGTGATGTTGACACATGCCAGGCAAATTGAGGTGTAATCAGAGGGTACCCTCCTTTACAAAGAATTCTTTTGAATCCTAAGGTAGTTTTAGGAGGTTATTTCATCAGGTTCAAAGGAATCTAATAAAACACAGGCCTTCGCATACAAAAATTCGGTGAAATCATGATTAATGGTCTTGGAGTGATGTCACCAACCCCTGTCTGTTTTGTCCACAAATCACATTGTTAAATGTAATTTAACATAACTAAGGCCCTAAAATCCAAGATGGCGGAAGCTAAATGCCGAAAGGACGAAAGGTTTTAGGAGTGTGCTTCTATTTTTTTTAGTAATTGTAAAATCAAGTAAAATCTGTATTACTATTAAGGAAACAAATAAGAACTATATCGTATCCATTTTGAATGGAGCATAAACGTAAACTAACCGCCCATACTTAACCTAAAATTTACTTTGTTGGCTCGTCCTTTTTATACGTAATTTACATTACTTGTCGATTTTAGATCCTCCCTTCAATAAAAATTGCCTACAATTATATCTGAAACTCGACGCCAAGCAAGGGAGATTTTGTTATTTGTGTCATATTTTGTTTACTAACATGCTTCATTCAAAATGGATAAACCATAGTATTTACAATCGAATCAGTTGAGCAGACTGTTGCAAGCAATCAATAAATTGATCCACGTCAATACCAGTCCGAATGTCCCCAAGACGCTGCTGGCCTCATTGCCCGCTGTATGGCAATGCTGATGTGATAATTCAGTTTCATTTATGAATCCACCACCATACCTTATCATATCACCAGAGTGGGTTTTATATCGCAGACGACTATGTTACTAAGCATTGATTAATTTTAAAAGGGAAGATGAGGTACTAGTTTCTCGAAAATGGCAACCTCATATTGTGTAAAATTGTGTGCTCCCACCTCAGTCACCGTCGGACCGGCGGCACGGGTGGTCGTGATTCTCGTGAAATATTGTTGTCTCGGTCTCACTTCGGTCTTAGATTAGATACGTCTTTCCGTCTTTGTTCTTCTTTGTATTGCACAGGACTGGAAATATAACTGTGAGCGTATGTGTTTGCGTGTAGTTGTAAAACATGCCAATTTTTGAGTAGGCGCTGGGAGAACGTAACCTATCTTCCCCTTTTAATTAATTAATGTTACTAGGCAAGTCTATTGTGTGTGAAATCTATAACAAAAGAATAATAAGACTTAAGTAAGCTTCGGGACGTAGCCCTTTTATATGGGTACCTATATTTTTTCATAGAAAAGGTGTTTATACAAATATGGTATACAGTACCTTTCTAACAAGATATCTTTTGTCCATCGAACAAAACAGCTAATTACAGCAGTGTGCGAGATCTTGATTCTGAGCAAGAAATAGTTTTTGCTATGTTGGCTATTTTTCTTCCTTGTCTTTGACAGATAAGTTACTTGTTTTGCTTTGTTTTTGCGACCATTGTTGTGATGTTGATATGGCTATGTGAGGAAGTGGCTTTAGATAGGCTTTAGTAAAATAGACTCCGGTACACTGAAAGCAGTGCCTTTGGCGGGGAAAAGGGAAGCGTAAAAAAGGACGATTTCTTCTGTCAGAAGCCATCATAAACATTTACTTTCACTAGGCTTTTGATTCTTTGATTGTTGTGAAGCTGATATTGCGCCTAGCAACCATAGACTTGCTACTAACAGGCCTTTTACTAGGTTTCTCGGATATCTACACACTAACTTTGGTATAAGTGTTGGCCTCTTGACTCCCTTGTATAAGTATAAGTCGTCCACATCATCAACGCACGACATTGTAAGTCCACTAAATTACAAAGTAAATTATACTTTAGGTCATATATCCTGAAAGTACTGTTTTACTTGTAGAGTTGACCTAAATCTCATAACGCACAATGATACAACTTACCCGCATGAAACTTGCGTAGATTGCATAGTTTCAAGTACCTACTGAAGCATCTCAATGATAATTTTGAAGCTCAGTGCAGATACTACCTACCTAATTATACAAGCCATAATTTAAAATAGATAAAACCCGACTGTCAACTGACAACAAAAAAATCTAAGACTCTCTTCTTTGAATGTATCTCTTAATTTATTAATTCTTTATTGCAATCAAAACATACATATACAACGTACGGTACGTATAAAACAGCCCTGCATTAATTTTGATTATTTATTTTTATTTTATTTTTTTAGTGTAGACTGTTCACTCACTCCGACTGCACCTCACGCATTCTCTTTATCGGTTCAGAACAACCATTATATAATAATATCAAGTAAAAAAATCTTAACGCCTTCTTTGGAACACAAAGATCTTTTCGAATCCTTCAAACCACTATGCCAACAAAGCACCCGTTACCTAAGAGTCATGGAGATGCCAAAAGCTTGTCGTTGGATGCCAAGTGTGTTGCCAATGGACCAGCTACGGAAGCCAAGTGGCTAGGATCTCAAGTGTACAAATCAGAAATGCATGTTATCTGCTGAAAGCACTTTAGTTACGATCATAAAATTCGTGAAAATACGATCGTAAGAATTAGTTATACAAACAACATGTGTCATTATCATTAATCTAACCACAGACTGTAGCAAATATTCAAGAGGAAGCTACTGATCAATGCCAATTAGAAGCTGCCCCAAGATATTGGGTGCATTACCCCAAACTATATTTTGTATAAAAAAAATTAGGCTGTGATATCAGTCCAACTTGTTACTTGTTTCTGGGCTGGTTTCCGCAACTAGACCACAGGTGGGCCCTTATTGCGTATCGGATGGGGGGCTGTTAATCGAATCTTAGCTTTAGCATGCAATGTCCTGTGACAATGCCGATAATTTGTCGGATTTTGTCACGCTTCAGATTGAAGTGGTGGCATTGTAATGTAAGTCCCGAGTTGTGTTCTCTTCTGTGCAGGGCCTGTAGTACCACCGCGCTGTCCGAGAGGATCCTGATTTTTTGGCCAGTTACATTTCTTCGTAGCACTGCGCTTGCGGCTTGGATTATACCTACAATATTTTTATTATTATTATTATTACTACACATTCCGCCTGGAAGATGGAGTTGTAGGCACCCAGCGTTGTTGTTATATGGATGTTAAGATCTTCAAGAAAGTTCCCGCTCCGGTATCTGTTTTCATTTTAGAGCCATCTGTATATATTCTTAGTTCGTATATGTCTGAGCTATCACTTGGCTCTTCGTACATTTTTATGGTGAAGCTTCTTATGTGTATGTGTTTTTTGGGTATCTTGTCATAGATCGCGAGAAGAATGGGGTTGAAATCAGTCCAATCAACATCAATCAAATCAAAACTATTTCATTATTAACTTAATTTTATTTTTATATTTTATATTTTGTGCTAACGTTCAATTAGCATAAAACGCCAATATACATTACTAGTTTTTAGATTTCGTTTATAGGTAAGTCTGTCAAAAAAGGAGCGCTTATTGTCAGATGTCATCCAAATGATGCCGTATCAGCATACAGGTATCAGGCACAGAAATATCGTAAGATGGGCGTAGAAGCAAAGATTCTGGCCACGCGGCGGCGGCGTGCCGTCTTTGTGAGTTATCGACCTAACAGAACAAGGATCATAAATTATTATGGCGAAACAAAGTCGATAAAATCAAGTTTCGCAGTAAAACCTGTTTGTGCTGTGAACAGAATCAGCGAATTAGTTTATGATCCCACTGATGGGATCTTGTTTATTTATTAGTAGCTTTCGCCAGCGGCATCGTGCGCATTTTCCCTGAAAAAATTGCTATAGTAATACACTATTACTTTCACCTTTGTTGTAATGAGCAAGACTATTGATTAAGTCATCAAAGCGTTTCCACGTTCAGGAAACTTTTATCAAAATGAAAATCACACTAATATTGTAAAGGCGAAAGTTTTGTTTGTTTGATGGATGGATGGATGGATGGATGGATGGATGGATGGTTGGATGAAATGAAATGAAATGAAATGAAAAAAGTTTATTTAGCACGACACAAAACATGGTTATGAAAGACTAAAGCTAGGAATTACCGATTTCGTATAAGACATATGTACTAAAAATTAAACATATGATAAAATGGATGCAGGGTAAAATCAAAATCTACCCAAGTCCTATGCTCAAGAAGTTTAAAAAGAAAAAACATCCCAGCATTAGTACTGGCTTGGCAAACCACTCAATGTCGAACCAAAAAGGTGTCAACTCAGCACTGATGATGGATGGATGTTAGTTAGTTCTTCACGCCAAAACTACTGGATAGATCTGGCTGAAATTTTGCATACAGGTAATTCTAATCCTGGAATAAAACAAAGGTTACTTTTTCCCCCATAAATCAGTTCCCATAGGACGAAAATCACCTTTTAACGTTTCCATATAAACAACGCGTGCGAAGCCGCGGGGCGCAGCTAGTAACTTATATGTAAAAGAAACCACAAACTATGTCACGCATATTATCTAATTTACACCAGTCAAAAACGCGTTCACCACCTCGAGAAACCAACTCGTTAACATTGCCTACATTTAAAATTATTACTCAGACCATTATCCTACAAAAACATGAACTCATAAAGCGTACATTAAAACGCTATTACTAAATATCTGTTTCATTTTCATAAAGGAAAAGATGAAAAATTTAATTAAAAATAACACGGACCCGCGCTCGTCCTTGTCGATTCATTAACTAGGTTAAATCCGCGACTGTTCCTGTAATTTTTGTTGTCAAAAGGCCTCCGTCAGATGTATAAAAAAATATGTTTATAAAATTTAAACCTAAACCTAATTTAGAGGAATTATATGGCACAAACGTACATGTGTGAGACTTCTTATAAATAAAGGAAGCAATTTGTTGCCTCGCGTCGCTAAAAGCCTCGGATTTGGCATGTTTGGATGCTTTCGTAAAAACGGTATTATGCAGTTTCCATTTATTTCTATTGTAGGCTTCGGAAAGTTTTTTAAACATTGGCGTTCCCAATGATGCAATGTTTAGCTCTGAAAAACTCCGCGCCTATGTTGTTAACATTTACACTTGACTTATTGCCTATCCAGTTGGTGCCAGGTGATAAAATTTCAAAACTGAGTACAAATAATGACATTTTCAAGGGACTTTTCGTTATTTTAGTATGCCAAGAAGCAAGAAAATGTTAAAAGAAATCAAATATTATCCCAAAAATGTTCGGCTTCAACGGGACTAGAACCGTACTCGATGGAAAGGACGCTGGTTTGAGTCCAGTCAAAGTCGAAAATTTTTATTATATTTTTTTGATTTCTTAGATATTTTCTTGTTTCTTCGCTTATACTCGTACACTGCCAAAGATCTAAGCGTATATTTCGAATTTTACTGACCAACTTTTCCCAGTTTGTGAATAATGAAAGTTTTGGAGTTCCTTTTTCAATGAAGGGTTCGGATGTTGTTTTTGCGAGTTGCAAATTAAAAAGGGCTTTCTGATGTTCGGGGTTCTGATTGTTTGCTTTGTATATTGGATGGATGTTGGTTGATATTACTTATTTGTAGTCAATAAACTCGGAAAATTACGAAATTGTTTGTTACAAACACCCAGCTCTGCGGATAGTGCGCGTCTCTTGGCCGTTTCTAATTGGATGTTAGGACATTGGTTGCAAGCATTTTCTTCATTATATCACTACCACTATTGGAGCTAACTATATTGGAGCCCGTAACTTCGCAATAGGTTTTCAGTAAGGCACAAGATGTTGGCCGCCTCATCAATAAGCTTTATTTTTATTCGGTCAGATAAAATTTGTTTACAGATAGACTGGTCTAGAGGTGATCAGAATTATGTAGCACTCGACACCCTGAGAAAGACGTAATACTCACTAAAATAAAAACCTGTCCGGTGACCCTCTTTCGCCATTTTCGCCGAATCACGGGAATATTTAGACTGGCGACTGGCGTCTCCTCTTCCCCCCATACACGGCTGGCGAGCCCACCATTCCACACACTCACCGACCCCATTCTTCCGGCATCTTTTCTCCCCTCTATTGGGACACAGACATGTACACAGTTACATACGAATGTCGACTGATGTGCCCAGATGGGCATTTCTGTCGCCAATACTAACAGGTGTTCATCAATCAGCTTACTGTCGAACAGCTTGATCATCATATTTTAGTATAAATATTTATTTATCACGTTTATTTACACATCATTCCCGACCTTTCAACAGGTTTACACTCGGTCGGGAAAAACAGGTAAATAAACTTGATAAAACCCGTGAATATTAATAACAATGTGTTCTGATCGCGTAAGTTTAAAAAACTTCATCACATTTTAGTAAATCTAAATGATCTAATGCGAACTTACTAAGTTGTTTGTGACGACGATATAAATGTCGTACTCACATCACAAATAATTAAGCTAATTTATCGAAAAAATATGCCTGTTAAGCACCCATGACACTCGACAGAAAACGTAAGTAGTAGTAAGTAGTATGGTTCTAACAGGTGTGAAACAAATAACTGGGGTCAGAAGGGTGAAAGTTGACAGTACGGAATGGTCTTCTTTCTAAACCAGTGAGTTATTTTGTACCCTCGCATACGACTGAGTGAATTGCGCAAAATACAAAATCCAACTCGAGGCGAAAAATTCAGAACTATGTTGTTTGAATTGAAAGTGCAATATCACAACACAAACGATTATCAATCCAAAGCAGCAGGTAAATCTCAATAAATTTCCATGCAAAAGCTTTATGTAATAAAAATTCAAGTAAAGAAACGTTTAAGTAGCAAACTACCTAAACGCTTCTTTACTTCATTTTTTATCTTGTAGGCATATCTTCACCTGCCGATTTACTTAAATGAGAGGTATTTATCTCCTAAAGTTAATGTATGCAATGCCTGATTGCTGAGATCTGGAACACGACACCACTTATTCAGCAATGAATAACAGAATATCTGCTTTATGCAGCTAATGAACAACCTAATTGGATTGGTTTTGTTTCTGAATTGTGATATTCTGAGCGTCGTTCGAGATAAATGGCGCTTGGTGTCCAATATAATAATAATTTGAATGAATGAACTGCGCAATAGAGAGCAGGCTATTTATATAATAGTCAAATAGCCTGCTCTCTATTGCGCAGTTCATTTAAAAGCCTTCTAAGGTACCTAATTCCTGAAGGCCTTTCTAAGGTAGGTACGAAGGGCTTGTGGAAAGCCTCTTTATTTTTGTTACACGAACACTAACACATCTTTTAATAATTATTTCTGGACGCTTTCAGACGTTAGCTTAATGTTTTTTGGTTTATACAATAGACCTTTGTTTGATTTGCAGATCGGAACCGTAGTACACACAAAAACTACTAGGTATAGAAACTTTCGTAGTTTAAAGAATCCATTATTATTTCGTAGTTAACCCGCTTACATTCATAATGAACTATGAAGTACATTCACATATACTTTTATTATAACTTGTAATTTTTAGATGCATTTTCTACTGACGACGTCAATTAGCAAATACCTCGCGGGCAGCTTGCAGTAAGTCTTTTTGTCATTGGAATATGTATGACATTAAATAAATACACTCGCCGCTAGCAAAAACTCCAAAAAATAGAATGACATTCAACTCAGATACAATTTTCCAAAACGTCCAATCCTCTGTTATTGTAGGTTCAATTTGTACCAGATGAAGTTTTATCGGGAAAAGATGAAAGTCGCAAAGACCTTGGTATTTTGGTGTCTGTCGGTAATCGAAGCAAATCGAAAGGTATCGTAACATTGGGGGTCGCGACGAAAGGTTTTTAGCCCCAATAATTTCGCAGAGTGAATCCGTGGCAATTATGTATTATTTTTACTCCGTAAAACAACATTATAATTATTTGCTTCGCTAACTTTTTATTGGTCTTTTAAAACGTTTAAAAACCAGAGACTTTCGTCAAGTAGTTAAGGCGAAGTCGTAGTAAAACTTTAGTAGGTAATGATTCTATCGAGGTTAGTTGGTACCTACTGAACGAGCGAAGTCAGAGGCAAAGTATTTTATGAATACAGAGATTTACCACGAAAAATAAGAACTTTGCCTGTTTTTCCTACACGAGTCGACACAAAACTAGATCAACTTTTTCATCCCACATTTATATTCCAAGAGGTATCATAGTCTCACAAAAATTTCAAGGAAGTCCTGATTGTTTTCTTTTTTCTCGCTTAGGCTTAGGTAGAACAATAAGATCATTTTGTTCGTGGTACAGGTATCTGTAATTCCTAAAACTTTTGGTTCGATGAGATTTCAGTTACTGCGCGAAATTTCTTCTTGAAGTCACAAAGTTATTCTTGTGCTTTGAATATTAGTAGAATAAAAGAAGTAATTTATTGTAGCAAGGAATGAGTAAAACAAATCCATGCTACAATAACTTCTACGCTGTAAAACGTGTATTGTACGTGTATTGTATAGCCTGTCCACTATGAGCAACATAATATTATAAAAAAAATAGTTCATATAAAACCCAAATTAAGTTATTAAAGTTTCAGAAGTACTCTTGGGACGAAAAACAAAAGTATTTGCAACTCAAGCTTATTTACTAAAAATAAGAATAGGACGCGATGAAAACTTATAATAATTTAGTCTCGGTTTATATTGGAAAATAACGGATTTTTCAATATTTATAAATAACACACCATCTGCTTTACGTAAAGCTGCAGTTACCTACAGGCTTATACATCTTTTGGTTTGTAAATCTTTCATTTATTTATTATTTTATCAAAATCCACAGCTCTTAATTAATTACATGAAATCTCACAAGACCTCTTCCACTGTCTACCAGTAACTGCTATTGGTGCTATTGGTGCCCCGACCTGGGCGTTTGGTTTTAGCATCAACAATAGGCAATTTTTTGCGACACCGCTTTCAACCAACAAATCCATTTACAAAATCGCGGATTTCCACATTTCCGACTGAGAGCGTCACAGTCGAAACAAAAACGGCTTTCCGCACAAAACATTACAGTACATCAGCTATCATTTATCAGAATATAACTAGTGGGGCGTAAGGGGAATACATTGGCTCGGACATTTCGCCACTTTTTGTCCCTTTTTTGTTGGTTTCCATGTGCTCTGATATTTTGGGTCGACTCTGTTGATTTTTGGGCCACTATGTTGAATATTTCAGTCGGTTCGTCGATCAAAGTGCGCTCCGTGACACATATTTTATAAAAGGTGTTTAACAAGCGGATTTTGCTAATATTTTCGGTTTGGAATACTTATTTACTAGCTCTTGTTTTTATTTTATATCTTATATAATGTAATAAATATATGTATTTATTTTATAGAAATACTGTATCAGAATCCTTAGCGACGTTATCCTAATTTTAGACTTTTTGGAGGGTATATTCATGAAAGAACTTTTCTTCCATCTTTTAATTCGATTATTTAACCATGGCGTTTCTTGAAACATACACCCCATCTGTAAGATACTTTTCTACTACTACTCACAGCCGAGACACCTTAGAGAGATTTTATGTTAGTTTACTCTTTTGATATCGCAATAGACTCAGCGTTTCACCCGACACGAGAAAACTTCGACATCTTGAACAAAGAGAACAGCACTTTATCACCTTTCTAACTGCAGTCCAGACGTACTAACATAAATCTCTTCAAGGCATGTCTGTTTTTCCTTTAATCCGTTTCTGTGACGTGAACCTCGATAAATATTGTATGTGGTTCTCCAGAGCCTTTCTGTGTTTGGATTGGAAGATGTTTTTATTTTCATGCTCGAAGGCTGGGTTTCACCACTACTGAGTGAAGCGGAGTATTATTTTTAACAATTGAATCTCATCAAACTCGATCTAAGCGAAACAGTCATTTATAATCAGATTCTTTATTGACCTAAAGAAATAATAATACTAATACTTATATGAAAATATATACCTACAGGGTGTGGCAAATTTTTGGCCCCTTAAGGGTAGCTACCGTTTCTTTTGTAGTTAGAAGGTTTTGTTCTTAGGAACTTTCTGTTTTATTTTAAAGAAAAAAATATTGCCATTTTTAGTTTTTTGAAAAAATGTATGGTTCGCCCAAAAAATGACATTTGTCAAAAAAAACAAGTTGGTCTTAATCGACTCTATTTCCAACCAGGAACACTTTTCCCAAAGGAACATACCAAATCAAATAGTAAGTTTTAGCAATAATAAAAAAAAAACAATTCCCATACATTTTCTATGAAAAAACGATTAAGTGAAAACAACAATTTCACTAATTCAATGGTTCTTAATTTAAACTCGTATGTAACTACTTTTTTAAGTTGGTAGGCTAATTTTGAAGGCATCTCAGGAATTAAATAAAATAAGAGACCTAACAAAACCAAATAAACTATTATTAGGGTTCAGTACCTAATGTGTAAAACGGGAGCCTATTACTAAGCCTCCGCTGTCCGTCTGTCATTATCATTAGGCTGTATCTCATAAACTCTGATATATAGTTGAAATTTTTACAGATGATGTATTTCTGTTGCCGCTTTATCAGCAAAAAATAAAAGTTAAATTTTAATAATTAAGGAGGGCAACTTCCTTATCACCTTGAGAACCGATCACCGAGGTTAAGCAACGTCAGGTCCGGTCAGTACTTAGATGGGTGACCGTGTCACGTTGACTTTTTGTTTTTTTACGAGGAAAGATTTGTATATTTTGATTTTTATAGATAACTAGCTGCGCCCCGCGGCTTCGCACGCGTTGTTCTTACGGAAACGTTTAAATGTGATTTTTATCGCACGGGAAGTGATTGATGGGATAAAAGTAGCCATGTTTGATCCCGAGATTAGAATTACACTGTGTGCATAATTTCAGCCAGATCTGTTCAGTAGCTTTGGCGTGAAGAAGTACAAACATCCATCCATCCATCCATACATCCATACAAACTTTCGCTTTTATAATATTAGTGTGATGTGATGGGACGGAACCCGACGAACGGCACGAGTCCGACTCGCACTTGACCGGTTTTTTTAAATAATTCACGACATAATTTTAGAGTATACACCTTGGGAAAATTCTGCAGTCTCAAAATTGCTTTTAGCAATTTTTTACAATCTTGAACGATCACACTACAAAAACACAATTATCTAATTTCAAATGACGAAGATAAGTTTGTGAACTCACAAACTTCGTTTAGCAACAAACACGCAGCACAATTTTAAGCATCATCATTTGTCTGCCAATAATTTACATACCTATTAGGTAATTTAACGTTTTAACAAAACTGATTGGTTCTTCTAAAACAATTTGAGTTTTAAGTTGAACTTAAATTGCGTAACAAATTCTTATAAAATTCAATAGTTTTAAAACGATTGAATCACTTCAACTTTGTTCATTAGGTCTGAGGCTTCGCTGAAATAGTTCTTGTTACTTGAACACATTCTTTGTAGATCCATTGAAAGTTCAACCGAGCAGCGAGAAAGTTAAACATGTAGTTTCTCAGACCGAAGATTGAACTTGATTGATGTTTAACGCTTTCACTGCCCAGCCTCTGCGGTACGAGCCGCAGCAGGGGTGGGCTGGGGCGGGCCGGTGCTACAGCTAGTAGGACTGCAATAACAACATGGGCAATTAAAGTTAGTTTAAGGCGCATACAGGACAAGTATACAGCCAATATGACAGCGCCACCTATTTTGTCATATTATTACGTTTAACATAGGAAATTTTAGATTTTTTTTTATTTACAACTGTAAAAGTTTTATCTTATATCGTTTAGGAAGAGATGCGTGAATAGAGTTTGATAGCCAAAAAACGCAACTTCGTATCTCTGCCTACGCTTTACAAAATGAAACCGTTACAGAGGCATTAGTAAATAACTTATACTCGTAATAGATACCACAAACTGTACGATGGATTTTTAAAACTTCCTTTAAGATAAAATAGTTGGGAGTGCCACTTTCACTCGTGTATGCGCCTTAATATTATATCGCCTTCACTGTCAAACCTCAGCGCTGTAGCGCTCCAGTGGCGCGACTCTCAGCGACAGGTCTAGGCATCTAGAAGCATGTGCGTCTTGGGTGAAATTATTTACAGAAATATATTCAATGTAAAAAACCCACAAATTAAAAAACAGTAAGTTATAACTTTAGTAATGTCTTTTGCTATGATCACACTAATATATTAATGGATATATTAGGTCCTTACATATGAAATTGGCGTTTTTCGTACTGGCCAATTTAATCACAAATTTCTCCTCTTTGGTAAGGAATTCCAAATTCAAATTTGTACAGCTATAGACTCATGTATTTGTGCTTCGATGATCGTCATTCATTTGTTCTTTTTCTTCTGTTTTTTTCTGTTTGCGTCACGCATTTTACAAAATGGAAAACTTAAAATATCGCATTATTTACGAGTACGAGTTCCGCCGTGGCACTAGTGCTGCGGAAACAACTCGAAGGGTGAATGATGTGTATGGCGGTCGTGTTGCAAAAGAAAACACAGTTCGTTTTTGGTTCCAACGTTTTCGTTCTGGAAATTTCGACCTGCAGAACAAGCCCCGTGGACGGCCTGAGACTCAAGTTGATAATGAAGAGTTGAAGGCTATTGTGGCAGCGGATCCATCGCAAACCACGTCCGAGTTAGCTGCAGGCTGCGATGTTAGTGATAAAACTGTTTTAATTCACTTGAAGCAAATTGGGAAGATTAAAAAGCTTGAAAGGTGGGTACCTCACGAATTGACTGAAGCAAACCGGCAAACGCGCGTCGACTGCTGCGTTACATTACTAAACCGGCACAATAATGAAGGTATTTTAAACCGAATCATTACCTGTGATGAAAAATGGGTTCTTTACGATAATCGGAAGCGCTCAGCGCAATGGTTGGATCCTGGCCAGCCAGCCAAATCCTGCCCCAAGCGAAAATTAACCCCAAAAAAGTTACTTGTAAGCGTTTGGTGGACTAGTGCCGGTATTGTTCATTACAGTTTTCTCAAATCTGGCCAGACTATTACGGCTGATGTCTATTGTCAGCAATTGCAAACCATGATGGAAAAGCTAGCGGCTAAACAACCTAGGCTGGTCAATCGCTCCACGCCACTGCTGCATCACGACAACGCTAGACCACACACTGCGCAACAGACGGCTACTAAATTAGAAGAGCTTCAATTGGAAAGTCTAAGACATCCTCCGTACTCCCCGGACCTTGCTCCAACAGATTACCATTTTTTTCGAAATTTGGATAACTTCTTGCAAGGGAAAAAATTCAACTCCGATGGGGCAGTCCAAATCGCCTTCAAAGATTTTATTGATTCCCGTCCGACTGGTTTTTTTTAGTAAAGGGATCAATGAACTACCTATAAGATGGCAAAAGTGCATAGAAAATAATGGTTCATACTTTGATTAATTAAATATATTATATTAAAAAATATTCGACTTTTTGTTCCTCCCATACAAAACGCCAATTTCATATGTAAGGACCTAATATTAGTGTGATATGGACGGATGTACGGATGTATGATTCATACATAATCCTGGAATCAAACATAGGCTACTTTTTATCACATAAATCAGTTCCCGTGGGATAAAAATCACCTTTAAACGTTTCCATAGGAACATAGCGTGCGAAGCCGCGGGGCGCAGCTAGCGAAAAAAAAAAAAAAAAACAATTGTAAGGAGGTGTGATTTAAATCCTTTTTTGCCCGACAAGGGTTACAACTGGTTAGTACCTAACTTTCATGATACACCACAACCGTTTCTGAATTTTTCCTAATGAATTCGATGCTTTAATTTTTAAAACACCTAAAAACTCGGTACCTCGGGACACACAGTCGTAAAACTTTGACAGCAGCGCCGCAAATTCTATTTGGCGCTTTGCATCTAAAAAACTTGAATAATGCAGTAACGAATGTTTGAGAGTAAATTTGCGATTCAAAGTTCTGTCCTCATATAATTTTATACCTTTCTTTATGGAACTCGCTTTAGGCGTTTTTATGCGGGACCACGGCTCACGCATTTCGCCGAAAGTAAGGCTTGTACCGTGACAGTTAAAATGAGTGGCCAAAAAAGGGTTACTTTTATGCTAAGTTCAAAGTAACTTTTAGCGATTTGTGCTGGAATACTTTGCTTGAAAATAATAGGTAGGTAGGTTGTTAAAACGTATCAAATTTTAAAAAACTCATATAAAAACGCTTTCGTTAGTCCAACCTTAATAATAGTCTTAAGATAAGTAGAAAGATCTTGGTATTAGTAAAATAAGCCAATGAAAACTGAACACCTGAATTACTGATTCCTATTAAGTCACTACAGGAAATAAATTCAAACCGATTTCGAAAAAAATATCGTTTCCATATCAATCACGTTACATAATAATTTTATTAAACCCATTAATCCCAAACTGGTTTGACTCACATCGTATATTTCAAGCGAAAGGGCACGCCGTTCAATCTCGCTATAAATTCACCCAAAATACACGCATCGAAAACCGCGCAAATACACCGCTATCATCAATCATTCAGTCATCAAAATCAGTCAATCGACCGCGCCGTATGTCACGAACATTTGAGCTGCCATCAATTATCGTACATACGTATAAAACTTACCTACATGCCTAGCTCACTAGTATTTTAATCTATTTGTGATTTTTATAACGTCACAAAAATCTGATCTACACTAGTCCTTTATAAGATGACAAGAATACCTGCGATAAATGAAAATTGACTGACATTGAACAAAAATGTTGTTGTGAAATTGACAATATTATAAACAGTTGGGCACAGCGATTTTTGTTTTAGGAAGAATCTTCGAGAATAAACTAAAATGGCATAAAAACGTTATCGAATCATCATCGGATGCATGTATTAGATGTATTAGAATTAATTCCTTCAACTTTAATAATTTGCAAAAATTATAACATTTTCTCTATTCTAGCCAAGACATAAAAACTGTAGGTATGTATGGTAAATTGGAACGAAATTGGGCTGAATGCCGAGTCAAAATCAACTTTCGGGGTCTCGGAAAACTTAAGTAAGTCAGTTCAATGCAATGTTAATGACGATTCCGAGGATAAACGTTCTATTCGAATGATTGATTTGGTAGTTGGTGCATGTGGAACGCTGGATTCAGGCGCTGTTTCAAAGCTCATTCAATCTCAAACAGAATCAACGCAGCACTCAACGTTTACTCAACCTTCCGACTTCGACTGACTCCCAATTTCGCTATCTATCCCAATATCATAAATAAATAAATAATGTTGGACAATTCACACGGCATTACCTAGCCCTAAGCTAAACAGAGCTTATGTTATGGGTACTATTTTATACAATGCACTACAAGGATAGATATTTTTTATTATAGGTACATAGAAAACATCCAAAACACCCTGAACAAATATCTGCAGATCGTACACACATTTTTCCCGACGCAGGAATCGAAACCGAAGTAACCTTCTGCGTCGTAGACAGACCTTCGTCTACCGCGCCACAGAGGTCGTCGACATGACTTTGAACTTTATACTGCAACAAATTAGAGCATTAAACTGTATCTCCAAAATATGTATAGACATCACGTGGTTTACATACCAAAAGGAAACTTAGAGAGTGAAGCAACGCCATTAATGCGTCACACGACGCTACCATCAATCTCCAGCCCTACCGCCATTATAATAAAGATCAAATTCCTGCCTCGGCTGATTGATTTAGACGACCCGTTAAAAGGTTGAGATGTCAATTAATTCCCGTCAGGGGACAAAAGGTATTGTAATGGGACATGTGAGGACCCTTCCGTTAATAGATCTTGAGATCGGCTGACGATGGTAAGCTGAAAGCCTTTTATAATTTTTTATGGAAACGTAGGTAACCAGCCAATGGTTCACCTGACTGCCAAGCTTACCACACCACAATTAGAGCGAAATGTTTGATAGCTGTATTCTATTGCGTATCAGCATCACGAATTACAGGAATGTGTTGGGACTAATTTAGCGGGGAATTATGTGAGGCACAGCAGGATTTAACAACAGTTTGTGGAAGTGTGCTTCTGTACTTTTGTGAAATTTCCAAGCACCACTTCATTTCCAGTTTGTTGATGTTACAACCAAGAGAAAACAATTGTTTCTCGATTGTAAAACTCTCCTTACACTACAGGCTCGCGCTCTCATGACTCAAGTCTTCGTTAAATCGTGATGAGATCCCAATACCGTTTTAAAGGAGATTAAATGTAAAGCAAGGGACCCTTTGTCGTCAAATGAATTCGTTAGAAACGACGCGTAAAACAGCCTTAAGTCCAAGGTTTAAAAAGTAATACATCTTAGGAACTCCCTTTTTAACGATTCAGGACTTTTTATGATTTAGAATTTAGGTTGATGGGCGATAGCTGACGAATGTTGAGAAAGGGAAGTGGAAGAATTTGTATTGCGTTATCTCGGGTGTACCTTCTTGTGATAAGATGAATAATTTGTGTGAAAGATGATGCTATTTCTTACGTTGCAGAACCCCCCTCTGGTAATAAGTTACAGTCGCCGTAATTTGTAATATGGATTACTGCTAGATAATCAATTAGAGATATAACCTTTATGTAGGTGGTATCTATGAGCAAATCTTTAGATCAGATAATTGTATTAAGTTTTTACATTTGGACTCAGATTAAGTATGCAGTCACATAACACTGTTTTGCCCATGTTTTAGCCACTCAAAGATGTGGTAATGTGGGATAAGCTATTCCAAACGCAAATTCATAAAAAGATATACCCTAATTACAAAATATAGTAAATTCAAACGAACTACGAACTACGCATGTGGTTGCGGGTTCGATTCCCGCCTCGGGACAAATCTGTGTGCGATCTGCAGTTATTTGTTCAGGATGTTCTGGATGTTTTCTATGTATAATAAAAATATCTGTCTATGTTGTGTATTGTATTAAGTATAACAGTTATCTAGAACCCATAACACAAGCTCTGCTCAGTTTTGGGTAAGCTAGATAATGTTGTGTAAATTGGCCAACATTACTTAGTATTTATTTATATATTAAATAAGCTGCGCCCCGCGGCTTCGCACGCGTTGTTCCTATTTTCTTAGCTATAAACCTTACGGAGCCCGAGACCTTTCCAACGAATGCAAAACCGTGGAAATCGGTTCGTGCGTTCTGGAGTTATAGCGTCAGGAAGGAAAACCCGACTTATTTATATATTATAGATAGTTGATGCTGAAAAGCACAACCGCATTGTTTTTATACCAAATAACTATCTTTGGTTTATTCTAATACGTGTGACGTCACAAACCGCTCTCCGATATTGCTTAACTTGTACAAATCCCAAATCGCGCCACTAGAACACGTTCCGTCGCCCACAGGGTAAATCGATTGTTGCGACCCATTCAAAGTTACTTTGAGCCTGGCTTTCATAGGAGGAGCGGGGAGCTGACCGAGTTATCCTTATTATATCCAGCTTATAGTAATTATTAACTTTAACTCCCAGGCTCGCAATTTTTTTTACAAATTGATGGGTCCGGGTGTCGGAGATTGGGACTGATGCTCTGTTATAAGATTAGTTATTTAGAGAAGACAATTAGGCAACTTCGTCGGTTAATTTTGATGCTTAATGTATGGAGACTTTATCCAAAAAGATAATTAAAAATTAATTTCCCGATTATTATTTTGATGACTACATCAAAGCCTTTCGTCGAATCAGCTGATTATCCGATTGTCTTGCAAATAACTATACAACAAGCATTTATGTTTAACCAAGACATGAAATGACGACCGCTTGAGTGTATTTTAAAAGCTTTTATTTTACTTGCAATGTTTATTGTATGTATGTAGTTCGTTAGGGTTAAAGGTTACCTTCAACTAAATTTTGAAGCAGATATATTCAACCAATTGAGCTGAAATTTTGTATGCTTATGTAAGTTCTTTGACAATGCAATTTCATTTTACCATCGAGATGATCTGATGATAGAGACAGTAGGTGGCCATAGGAACTCCTAAACGAAAAGACTTAACCCCGTCGAGTTCGGGTTCATTGGATTTGTCTTCTTAAGCATTTAATAGTTTACAATCAATAGTTTTTTAATAGCTTTTCTATTTTTAAATATATGTATTTAAAAATATGAAGACTTATTTATTGTTCGTTTAAATAAAGACATGATCATGGTAGTGAGGAAAATTTAATTGAGTGAACGGCCAAAGAAAACTGAGCAAAACTATAAAGGTGCCGGTAAGTAATTTAGTTTGTCAATATTTTATGTTGAAATAACTATATGTTTTAATATTATTTGGCTAATGTTTCCTTTCCTCCGTCAAACGCTCTTCTTCTGAACACATCATCTCCCTTGTAGCTCGGCCTGTGCAAGGATGAGACTTTATACGTAAATCTCCTGCTGAATCCACATGTTTCTTCTCGCTCTAACTCATTTGCATTGCTATCTCTGTCTCACTTGTTTGTGCAACTACCTCTACGAAGTTCGCTGACTTTTAATCAAGCTAGTTTTTCAGTGAGTGGTTTTAATTTGCTGGTTAGTTATTAAAATTTGTTTTATTTAATGAATGAGTTTTCATGAATGTGTTTGGCTATGAAATTGATTGATGTTTGAACTCTTTAATCGAGTTTGCTAGTAGTGAAGAGCACAAAAATATAGTAAAAATATGGTTTAATTTGCAAGTTAAGGTCAATGCGACCTATATTTTTTTGGTATTTATTCTTTTCATATCATATTTAATTCTATTATTATAAAATAAAAATTGTGGGAAAGCCCACATATCCAATTATATGTGGATTGTCCAGATTTTTTTTTTATTTGATAATTATATCTCTCGGTTGCCACTGGCTTCGAAAAAAGGAGGAGGGTTTGACGATAGGCGATATATTTTATATGTTTTTTAATGTACGATAATATATCCGTCGATCTCTTCCGTCATTTATGGATCTATTTCGATGTTTTTTTTTGCAGTGATATGACTAACCCCCTACAGTTACATTCTCGGCGTATTACGATTAGTAGTACACGCAAAACTTAAAAAAAAAACTATTTAACACTGAAAGATTGAAGTCGGTTTTTTAGTTTTTTCAATATATTCGAATTATCAGGTTTTTTAGAAACTCGGGCACCAGTCTCGCGCAATGTTGTTTTATAGTTATTCAATATAATCTAGTTCTAAATATACAAGAAATCGATCGCATCCTACCGACTAGGTAATGTTTGTATTAATGCTGTCCGTTTTAATAAAGCATTTCATTTCACGCTCACTGTGTAAAGAGAACAATAAAATATTAATATTAGTATAGAATTTTTCAGAAAACATTAATCTGATGGCATAATTTAAAATAATCTATTGTGTTCTACCATAATACGATAGACCACAAAGGACACAGAGCTTAGTTTCTCCTCATGCAACGATTACCTGTGCTAGTCTAAATTACCCACAGACCTCAATGAACTATCTGTTCGTTGATTGGCCGATCGAGGCTTGCTATTGTTCTGGCATCTAGTTGTCACAACTAGATGGCGATTTAATAGATGGAGAAACTGGATAGTCTCCTGATCTATTTAAGTCTCGTCACGTTTTGGAACACTGTTCATAGTACGTGATTGACCGTAATTTAAGGTGGATATGATAGAGCTTCAATCGACTCGTCAATTGTTCGCCCACATTGTCAGTAGAAAAGGTAGACGTTATCAAATTCTGATTTGGCACAATAAGGCCTTGTTGCGCCGTCATCGCACGCGTAAACAAACATATCGTAATGAACGTTGTTGTTTATAGATAGGCGGGGCGTGTAGAGCAACAACACAGCATGCGACGCGTCAGATAAAACAAACGCGGAACGCACTACTCCGTAAACACACTCTAGCAACGCCATATGTTTGTTAATTCTGTGCGTGCAGCGGCGCTCTGCACTCCCCGCCTATCCATAAACATCATTGTAGGTTTTGATATGTTTGTGTTTACAGTGCAAAACGCCCAACGGGCCGCCCCGCGTTTCCGTAAACAAGACCTCCGGCTCCGTAAGAAATTATAATTACTTATGTCATAACCATGTTCATATAAAGTCACATTACCGAATCTGTGGTAAGGTTATCGACGTACTATGCCGTTTCTTGCGATCCAACGTAAAGTTTGTTCGTTTTTCACGGTTAGATCGTATTTTAAGTATTTTAATTTTAAGACTTAGGTAAAATGTATAGTCCGATAGTAGTTCTGCTCTGATTGACTTATTAATAATCTAATCTTTTGCCATATTGATATTGATTCAATCCTGTTGAGCAGCTGTAAGTCACCTACATGCCTCATGGTCGGTATCAAAAGCCTAAACAGGTTTTTATTAGCTAACGGTATTTTTCATCCAAAAGCCCTTGCTTCAACGCCGCTAAATTATTTAAAAGAAATATAAACACTTCCGGTTTCAATATTTCCATAAAAACATGCCGGGTCTGAAAGGTATAGCGGGCTCTCGACCGAGATCGCCTAGGGCCACAAGCACCGTTTAGCTTTTCAATAACAACAAGTAGGGCAATGGCTGTGGGTACTATAATACAAAAACCTAGTTGTAGGCCAAAGCAAGCTTTCATTCTACAAAAGGAGGTTCCCAATTTGGATGTATGTTTTTTTATAAGTATAATTCTTTCGGTTGTGTATAGAGAGACAAATTGGGATTAATAATTTGTTAAACGACCTCTGTGGCACAGTGGGCGAAGATCCACCTGCGACGCAAGAGGTTCGGGGTTCGATTCCCGCCTCGGTATAAAGGTGTGTACGATCTGCAGGTATTTGTTCAGGGAGATCTGGAAGTTTTCTATGTATAATAAAAAAATATCTTTCCGTGTAGTACGAATATATTGTATTATAATATGTCAGTTAATTAGTACCCATAATCCAAGCTCTGCTTAGCTTAGGGCTAGATGATGCGGTGTGAAGTGTCCAACTTTTTTTATTATTTAACAAAATAAAAGTTCAGATAATTTAGGTCGATTTTAAGTTTTAGTAAAAAAAACATGTACATTTACAATACACCAAACTGACCAGTTGGTGAAAAACGAGACAACAACAGAACTGTGTTGTTGAAAAATGTTTACAAATGTTAAACGTTCTAACAGACACTGTCCTCTGGACAACTTTTCAACGTTCCTTTGAATGAAGTTATTTAAACTAACGCGATCAGAATATAACTATTCGACGGGTATTTTTGCGTTTATTTACATATTATTCTCTCAATTCAGATGTTTACTGAAAAACGCGTTGAAAAATGTTTAAAAACGTCTATTGCTTTTCTTAGGGCCTCCCGATTATATCTATCGCCCCCTAACCTTTTTTTCAGTTCAGCCAGCCATACAACAACCTTATTTAGCATATCAGGGCCCTAAAACTATGTGGATCATAAAAATCCGCCTTTCACTGGCACAAACACCGTGTGAAAGTCACAAAGTCATGTATAATGCATAAAAAACTTTGCCCATAATTCACGAGATTCAACATCAAACGGGAAATTGGATTATGCCAAATCCGTCTTGCAGAATATATGTGGCAACATTGGGGCCTCAGAATGGATGTGGCAACATTGGCGTAAGTAAGGATGGTTATTTTTCATATTTCCTTACAAATGTAACTTGTGTTTTCGCAATGGTTTACGCACTGAACGAAAGATTTGACAGTTACAAAAATGATGAAAAGTACACAAGTCCAGTAAAATGTAATGGTTGTGTTCAGTTGAAATCCATTACACGTGGGATCCATCGACAAGCTGGAAAACTATGATAACGATTTTCATCCTAGCAGGGATGAATATACAACCTCATCGGCGCAGCGGGCAAACGACGACGTCCTGAAGTGCAAGGAGTTGCTGGTTCGATTTTTACTTCAGGAAAAATGATCGTGCTGTTTGCTGATATTTGTTTATTATATCATAGGTCTCGTGCCCTTCAACGTTTTCGTTGCGGGTTTACAAAAACAAAACATCGTTTTATAACCCAATCACGAGGAAGTGTCGTCAATATAAAGAGTTGGCAGCTGTTCTTAATGATATATCTGACTCAAACCTTAATAAATTCGTTGTTCAGTTTCGACTACCTACATTAGGCAAGTAAACAAATTAATCATAATTCATTCTCTCACTTTAAAATTTAAAGAATGAATGAATGAGTGAAGTTTTTTAAATTTTAAACAAACTTTACTCATTCATTCATTCATTCCTTTAGTTCATAGTCATTGTCTCTTAAAACTGAAACTGAATTACCAATGTTTGCAAGACTAACATATCATCAATCATGTTATGTTTAGGGCTGCAATCTAGTCAATAACTTGTAATTTCTATATTTTTAGATGTAAAAATGATTGTAATCTGCTTTGTAAACTTAATAAAATAAAACTTGTTTTGCTGTTTGTTTTTCTAATTTATGCAAAATATAAAAATGTCTATCTGGCAAGTAAATATTTTAGATATCTAGTAGGTACACAAGCTCTCCTTAGCATACAGCATCATCAAGCTCGAAGCTTGATGATCTTGTATTGTATTGTCCAACATAATTAATACTATTATTTATGATTAACGATTTTCACTTAAGTAGGGATATACATACCCATATGTATACCTAGAAGAAACTACTCACGCCTCGTTCGAGTTTTCAAATTTTAAAAAATAAACTGCTTTAACGTTGTCAGCGTAACCGAAATAATATCCCGCATTTTTGTACAAAAGCTTTTGTAACTAATCTACTTTTCTGGGTAAAAAGGTCCATACGTGACGGTTTTTAGGTATATTTAGTCCCAACGTTGAAAGTTTATGGGGCTATTTCGTTACTGCTGGTGGTTGCCTCTTTGGGCGCGGTTAGTTCCAAACCTTTTTCCTTCAATTATTTGGGGCTTTTTTTGGAAATAATTCAGAAAACAGAGCCTTGTAATATAGAGTTATAGTCGTTTTATTGACAACAGAATCTAAAGGGATAAAACGTTTTTTATTTCTGGCTCAAGTTGGGGCAAGTTTGATAGGATTTTTTCATTTTCGTTAGATTTATTTGACCTAGTTACTTTTTTATGAAATTATTGTTTTAATAAAAACACAAAACTGATGGCAATGATACCTTAGTTCCTTTTAAAGGTAAGTAGTAAAGTTGTAGTGGTAAAGTTGTTTAGTTTAGTATCTTGTTTTGATTAGTTTTCTTTCAGGTTTATTTGATGTTTTATTCATTAAGATGATATCCTCCTGATCGAATTTCGGCTTCGACGACCAGTCTCAACGGGGATTAGGTCAGGCATTATTCAAGAGCGTTTGTACATATATCATGCTACCACTTAGCCGCATGTGGTTTCGACAATCCATTTCATAAAAAATACTCCGTCGATTATCCCAAAATTGAATTTATAATGAGCTGTCGATGTAAATGCCACAATCGAAAACCAATATTCGTTTACCAGAGTCACCACCAAAACATTTTATTACGCGGATATACTGTTATCTCGTTTTGCACTCGGCTCAGCGCAAATTGTCGAAATCAGCCTATCACTTTGATCGATTGAAATACCTTCACATTATAAATCACACTAATATTATAAATGCGAAAGTTTGTATAGATGTATGGATGGATGTTTGTTTCCTGTTCACGTCAAAATTACGGAACTGGAATCAAACATAGGCTACTTTTTATCCCATAAATCAGTTCCCGTGGGATAAAAATTTAAACGTTTCCATACGAACAACTCGTGCGAAGCCGCGGCGCAAATAGTAACAAAATAAAATAGATAGATAAGTAACTAGTTTGTGCCCACGGCATCCAACGCGTTGTTTCCATTGTTTCCAAACGTTTAAAAAGGAACAGATGTATTTTTCCAGGTCTAAACCTATACCAGCTAATTCTAGTATTATTGGCATACAAAAGTTGGTAACATTTATTCATCTATTCACCCATGCAACCAAACTTTAGCATTTATAATATTAGTACTTATATAAACACTATTTTATGATTAAAGATGTTTTTTGCCAGAATATTACGTTAAAATGAAGACCTTCGAATTAAAATACGTTTAGTTAATTCTAAAATATACCTATGGTTTTCATAGCAATGGTGTTTTGCTCTATTGTAATAAGACTGAAAGTGACAAGCTTTATTTAATCGCCGTGCTCAGCTAATTATGAAATATTGTAAACGGCTTCCAACTAACCATGTGGAGGTACAAAGAGAATTAATGGATTTTCGATCAATAACCAGGATGAAAACCACATTTGATAAATTTCTGTTAAAATATTTATTAAATTTACCTCCCAGATTATTATATGCATGTCACTATCCCTTTAAAGAAAAGTAAATATAATACAACTTTAAAATTATTTGAAATCTTGTGTCGTGATCATCACCGCCAAAGTTTCGAGTAGATCTCATCTGGACCCAGTTACTAAGGACGAGATAGGCCCAACGTAAAATGTTTGACCCGGAAGGAACATATCGATGTAATTTAAATCAATATAAGCCTCTTTAAGTAATTTACAAAGCTCTTGCAATGTCAAAACTTTCAGAAGTTGAATGAAATAAGAAATTCGGGCAAGGACGAGTCAAAATTTATGCCCTGTACATAAAATATTTATATAAAGCCTGTATATGAATAAAATACCTACTTGCATTTATTAAGAAAACGAGCTTCTGCGACTTCAGATAGATTCTTAACGTTGAGTACTGACCAGTGTTACAGGGCGCAATGTATCACTCGCTGCGAGCATGAAACGTCAAATATTCGTCTCGTTGCTCGATTCGATACCAGGGGCCTATCTTAAATTTCCGAATACGAAATTTCGCTAGTGTACTCTAATACACCGAATTAGTGTTTCAATTTGCACAAAAATAACGAAACGAGGGAGTCGATTGCGTATTTTGGAGAATTGAAATGGGCCTTCGGCGCATTCCTTCCCCGTAATGTCTGCACGAACGCTCGCTCTGCCATAGCGAGCGAACGTTCGAACACAGCCTGTGTGACATGTTACGTTACGCCCCGTAACACACGTCGGCTTAGTGATTTTTGACATGTTAGCCGAGTCAAGGTGGTTAGGTTTCTACTGGCCTAGTCAGTCATCAAAATCCGATAACCTTGACTAACATGTAGAGGAACAAAAAGCAAATGGTAGTACTCGCCAAGGCACTCCTGATTTACCAAAAATATTACTTTTTCTCTGCGACAAATGATATAGGGCCTTAAATCAAAAGATACCCAAATATAATGTGTCCTCGTCCTCTTCAAGTTCCTACCGACATAGTGACAAACCACGACGTTACCTCACATCCTTGTTAGTTGGAAAATTCATGACAAACTGACAAACTTTCCGGGTTATGATAAACTTCGGGAGCCGTTTTCACCGCGGAACCCCAAAAGAATCAGTGTTCCGCGTGATCATCAAGTTGGGAACTTTGTTTTTGTGTCGCGAAATGTTTCTTTGGAGGAGGTTGGGGATAATGGATGGCCCGTCAATCGGTTTTATTGTTTGACAAAATATTGAAGAGTGGAGCAGAATTTGTTGCCTGGCTATTGCAAAAGATTGCAAAAGATTGATCCCAATAGAAAAATCACTGGGGATACCATAAAGTAAAGGCTTTTATGGTTTATTTAAGTCATAGAACAAAAATATGTATAATAACTTGCAAGATATAATAAGAGCAAGATGGTATTGGAAATGATAATATTTATTACTAACTTTGCCAAGTGGCTTCGCAAGCGGTTAATTCGAAAAAAGTAGCCTATGGTGAAAACTTTTAAAGCTTTGGCGATTTGTTAACAGAATTAAAATTATCAAATCGCCAAACGTTTCTCACGCATTATATCGGTCGTGGTCACAGGGCGACTGAATTTAATTAAAATTACATATCTACAGATATTCTGACATAGATTCTGCTTCAACTTCATCTCCCCCCCCCCCCCCCCCCCTCACCGTGCGCATACCACAAGAGTGGTACAGCGGTATCGGTCAAACTGTACCTAATATTATACACGCAAAAGTTTGTTCACATGAATGTATGTTTGGTGCTCTTTAATGCAAAAACTACTAAACGGATCGGGCGGAAATTTTGCATACAGGTAGTTCTAGGCCTGGAATAGCACACAGGCTAATTTTTATCCCATAAATCAGTTCCGTGGGATATGCAAGTGAAGCCGCGGGGCGCGCTAGTACCAAATAAAATAATTTATTATATTTATGTACTATGTATACGATTCGTAAAAGCTTTGGTATTCGTCTAAGTAAGCCCAATCACTTTTCGCAATTTTACATTTACTCATCCTCCCTCATCTGTCGCTGTTTTTGTGTGTATAGTACAAAATAAAATGAATAACATGGTGGTATTGGAGTTTTTAATATAAGAGAAATTAGTAAGATATTTTAATTATTTTTTTTGTTAATTTTCAGGTAAGTCTCGATCTGTCGATGACGCAGCCAAGGAGGACCCATGTCTTACTGGTAGGCCTTAGCTTTATTTTGAACAACATTTTTTTTTGTCATACTCATCATATACCTCATATATAATATATTATAAATCGGCAAAAAGAAGTATTCTTGTAGCTTAATTCAGCTAGGAGACCTTAAGTTGCTAATTTTCCTCCGATGCCTATATTTTTTTAAATTATCTCTTCAATAGTTTGGTTATATGACGTTCTTTTTTTATTTCTAAGCACTAAAACAATTACTTATCACAATTATACGATCATAAGAGAAAACACATAGGTATTATGTTGTTCTTGACATTGTATAATGAATGATGTTCTGATTTTTTCCCGGAATTTTGCATAGGAATCTGGCAGACTCTAGATTTTAATTCACATTCTATTCTCACTAGTGTAAGTACGACTCATCATTAAATTTAAAAGCCCCTATTTACCCTAACTATTCTCCGAAAATACTTATCGTCCCTCATACATAAGTATACACACTCCAAACATCGCACACCTATAGATGTTATGTTCACAGATATAAAATGTATACCTTACCTTCCTACCTACTCAATTACTGAACCGTACGCGCGAACGAAACAAGGGGTTAAAATTACCAACAATCTGTATCCACTTACCCATTTAACCATTCAAGTTAACCCCTTAACCCGTACCTTGAATTATCTACGTCGGAACTAGGTCAGTTAACATTTGGAAAAACCGCTATTGAATGGTGAAAGGGATTAAGAGTTGTGAATTGAACGCTTTTAAATATGCCAGTCGACATTTTGTAAAGGTTTTTATTTTATGTTTTATTTTAAGGTGAAGTACGTTAATTGATTGCTGTTTATAAAACTCACAAAACTCAGTAGTACAGCTATTACTTTTAACCTTATGAATCCTTTAATCTCGCTCCCCTAGAGAAAACCAATAATAACTTTAACTTAAATAAATATTTTTTTTTATATCGTGATAATCGATCAAAGTTTGCGCCGGCACCCATATATTCATAATGCGCACCCTGAAACCGTCTTTATCAAAAGATGGCCTTTTTGGCATAATATAGTATTTTTTTTAGTTTATTTATTTATTTAATTAAAAAATATTGCACTGGAGTAAAATGTGTGGGCTTAATGCCGAGGCATTTTCTAACTGGCAACCAAAAACATGGTTTTACTTAGGGTTGGTGTGCTCATCTAAGTTTTACATATATATGAATATAATTAAAGACCTTTTTATAGTAGGTATTATAGTATGTTTAAACATACTCTTTATTACTCTTTTATACACTCTAATTCCCACTAAAGCATGAGTAAAAATATTTACTCAAATATCAAACATTTTATGTAAGCCTAATTACGTGTTTTACCTTTTGAATGTCCAGAGGTAAGTCATTCCATAACCGCAATGCACAGAGAAATAATTTTCAAAGATGTTAATTTTCAATTTTCAAAGATGGATTTCATATGTGTTATGCATATATAGAGGTAGATAGGAGAAGATTATCGGAGAAGCAGAGATTTCTACGGTGATCATTTGCCAGGAAATTAAAACGGTAGCGCTCGGACAGAAAACTGACCAAGAAAGATTGCAAAATCCACACGTCCGAGACACAAAAATGGACGGGATTTTCCATTTTCAGTATAGTTTTAATGCATTTTTTTATCATTTTATTATTATGGTCATGCCCAAACCTCAAAAAATCTGCGTCAAAATTATTTTTGGAATTTCATTATGCTACGATTTTGACTTTGTTGGATTCATAAAAGAAAAAAATTCTAGTTTTCATAATAATACTTGTTACCAATAATTATTCGACTGTGGAAGAGCTTGGCAAGGCCTAAAATAAATAAAACAAACATGGCGGACCTGTGTGGACAGCCTTCACAAGGCTGCTTCACAGATCTGCCGTTTAAAAACCTTACAAATTTTTGTTTGTGGGATTTTGGTATTCTTTCATTAGTTAAGGTATAGAATTCGTCATAAAAATGGTCAGTTTGCTCTGTGATCGGACTGTTTAGTCCCCGTTCATCATCAAAAACTTAGTTTTCGATCAAATTTTAACGGTCTTTTTGAGTCGTCGGTTTTTGGTCGTGTTTTGTGTTTGTGTCGATAAAACTAAGAGATCGGGATAGCCAAAGGTATGTTCTTCAATAATTTACACACTTGATACCATTCGTCGTGGTTTAATGTAGAAGATAATGCATTTAAACTTCAGCGTTGCAGCAACCGTTGGTTTCGTGGGAAAAAGTTTCATTTATCAACAGAAGCTTATCTTTCTATTTTTTTTTCATGCAATCAATGCAATTTAGTGGGATGATTTATCAGGTTCAAAGGACATTAATAAAATCTAGGGCTTCGCATACAAAAATTCAGAGAAATCATGATTTTTTTAATTTTTGAACCCTGTCTGTAGATCAGCCTTAGTTAGGTCGAACAAGGGGGCCATCTTGATTTTCCGCCCCTTTGTAAATGCCGCACTGACGAAAGGCTGACGAAAGGTTAAAACTATATTAACAAGTTGTTTTGACTTTGTTTTTGTTTTGCAATTTATTTGTCAGGTAACAGTTCTGTGATCTACCTTTATTTGCTGTCTAAAAAAAACATTTTGAAAATTATATTATTAATTATAAGAAACCAAATGAATATAAATATGATAAGATCAGGAAACTGTATGATTTACAGGTTGTTCCTGTAAGAACAGCATTTTTATATTCAGGTACCTACCGACTTACAAAATAAAATAAAATAAATTCGACTACACTATCTCTGTTTCGTAAACTTGTTAGGCTCAGCGCAAACTTTACGCGTCATAACAAATCGTAGATAATTTTGAATAACATTTTTGTAGGTTCTAGGTATCTACGGAACAGGCCGCAAAATGTCTGATAAAAGATCGTGATAAAACAAAAGGTGATGAGTAACGCAGCAGTGGGTGTTGACATTGCGGCTGATATAGGTGAATAGAAAAAGAAAACATGTCCCAGTCGGTAATTTCAATAACCGTATGCGAAATCAATATGTCAAATAATTTATATTTATATCAGGTACAAAAATAATATCAATTACTCTTGTCACACGTGTCTTACAAACTAAAATTAGTTTTACAAAAATGTAACGAGTTAATGAGTGGGGCAAAAAGATCATGATTGTAATGTGTGACAAAAAATCTGTAATTTTTTTGCAATATATTCTAGAAGTAATTTCACCTTCATGATTAAGAAATCCAAAAAAGCTTAAAGAACATCCTATCCGCTATAAATCAGTCGTTCAAAAGGATCGCCTTACAAGCTACGAGCTAATTACGAGCCTCCGGGAGTCTTTTAATAAGTAATAGGAGGAACGCCCACGGGCACGGCGCATTTACACAGAAGCGTAAGGACGGATCGAACACTAATCATGTAACCTTAAGTCCAAACAAAAATAAACATAGTCTCGTGATATTTAGAAATCAGAATTGAAAATATATCAAACTAGTTCACACTCAATGGCGGTTAAAATAAGTAATAAAACTAGCTGCGCCCCGCGTTGTTCCTATGGAAACCTGATTTCAACCAAATTCCAGGATTCGAATTCCCTGTTTGCAAAATATCAGATGCAGCAGTAGTTTTGGCGTGAAGAGGTGACAGACATCCATTCATACATCCAAACTTTCGCATTTATAATATTAGTGTGATGTGATTCCAGACGAGATAATAAACTAAGACAATAATAATATTTTTGAAATTAGGTCTTGGATCTCTTGGAAAATGCTACAACAAGCTAAACAACTTTGGTTTGTTCATCACTTTTACACATTTTCACAAGCAGAGCTTTCCAATATGCTCGGCACATTTTCACAACAGGGTTCCAGGTGGAACTGTGCCGAAATATTGGATCGCTCAAAACTCAAATCATGGTTAATATCCCGTTGTAAACTAACTTTAGCATTAATAACCATGATGGATTTAAAAGTTTTATTGCATTTTTACTTACTTATTTACTATTCAATCCATAATATTATATTTGGTTCTATGTTCGGCTGTATGTGTCAACTGAGATCACACTGAGAGCAGTGTGGTAAAAAAGAACAAATTAAAAACAGTTTAAGAGTAACAGTTTTAAATATTTGTGAAAAAAAAGTTTAAATGTGTTGCATAAAAGTTTTTTTTTTTTTTTTTAATAATTAAAAATATTAGATTACACAGCAGTGTGATCTCAGTTGTAGGCATGAATTGAGCCTAAACAACGGCGCTTTAATAAAACAACTGCTAGGTATAGCTTGCCTCATAAAATATTTAACGGTGGATTGACTGGAATTTTGACTACTAGCTGCGCCCCACGGCATCGCCTGCGTAAAAAGGTCATATAAATATAAATAAAATATAAATCAAATTTCAGAAATATAAAAACAACCCTAATTTTGTAAAAATAAAAATACGTAATTCTTTGTTTACTTTAAAAATTATTTATACCGAATATTGAGTAAATTGAACAAAGGAATAATATTTTTCCATCGAAACTTTACCACCCTTTTAAACCCCCTGACAGATATATTTTTGAATATTAAATTACTTAGTTTATTTGTAAGACCTATGCTACGTACATACCAAATTTCATAGAAATTGGTTGAGTAGTTACATGTTTGTCGCCAAATACCTCAATACTCTGAATTATGACGAATATTGTAGGTATGTATGTGGTAAACATTAAAAAAGTAATTATAGAAGTGCTGAAATAAGGTTATGCAACGAGGTGGTTGTTCCACCGGTTCTAATGCAAATTCATCTGACATGATACTTAGCTGTTCTATCTGGATGTGATGACTAATTCATCGGACTGTGATGGTTGTTCCATAGGACTGTGGTTCATCGAGCTATGATGGCTGTTCCACCTGTGCTCTGGTTCAGCGAGCTATGATGGCTGTTCTACCTGTGCTCTGGTTCAGCGAACTATGATGGCTGTTCCACCTGTGCTCTGGTTCAGCGAGCTATGATGGCTGTTCCACCTGTGCTCTGGTTACTGATTATGGGGACGCTTTCCCTTATGGCCTCCATCCTCCCCTATAGCCATCCCGTTCCTCATACTTTATCTCTGATCTACTTGTCCGCAGACAGACCAACGCTTTGGTATACACGCAACATTTATAATCTGAAACTGCTTCTAATATCGGTGATAAAGATCTCAATTGCATACAATGTAACTCAAAGTCACTCACCGATGTGTCTCGCTCATTGTCTCGTAACATAATGAATCGTCGGTCGGCCGTTCGTCGCCGAAGGACGGCGCTGCGCGCGCGCCCACTTCCCCTCGACCGGTTTTGAGGCCAGTCAGCTAAAATCTTTATCAACCTACCTACAACCTAGGTAGGTACTCAAAATATTTCTTCGCCTTCGCGACAATGTTAGCAGAATATCTCCTACTAATATGTTATGAAACGTTCACACAGACTTTCACATTTATTATATTAATAGGGTACAGTGTTCCTTCAGTTAAAACTTTCTTTAACTTGTTGGATCAATTTCATAAACTGATCTTCTGGGTTTTTTGTTAAATTAAATAACTGCGCTAATCTGTGTTTTTTGATAAATTCATACTAAAATAAAAAAGCTGTTTGCAATCAGCTAGATAAAATGTTTCAATCATACACTACAGATAAATAATGTTGTAAGTCTCAACGACGGTCTAGGAATGTAACTCGAAAACTTTAGCGATTGCCACAAAAAGGCGTTAATAATATTAAGATTCATCTCGATAGTCCAAACTTTGGCTATCCACTAAAAGAAATCTAATCATGACGATGCCCTGCCCACTCTGTAGTAATACATAAAAACTTGTATAAAACATCGATATTCCGGTATCATTTAGCCAACTCGTCGGCTAGATCGGGAGATGTTGATAACTTTGTTTCGTCAAGTTAAAACCCTTGGTGTTGGTTTGATCAAATGTGTATCCTGCCCATACATAAAGGCAACAAGCAGATAGCTTAGTGTTGCAATAAATTGTTGCAAAAATGATGTTGTTAAAACCTTTGTAATACAACTTTAGCTGTCTTACTTCATATTTCACTAGCGTATACCAATGCTAGATCATTTTAGTCAGACGTCAGAATAACGTAATGTCCTGGAAAAATATGCAGGTTTTCTTGCGAACTGTATCAATCATTCAAATCATAGTTGTTTAAGTTTTTAGATGTTGATATAATCGTACCTAATTCTATATTTATTACCTAGCAAGTAGGTGTCCTAGACACGATCCTAGACAACGCATTGGAGAAGTCTGTGATGTTGGTTTGGCTTTTAATAAACGAATTGAATTGAATAATTTAATTGCTGAATACAGACAGATGTCAGATATTATAACTTGGTATATTTAGCTGTATGTATTGTTATTCGAGTAGATATTTGACCAAAAACGTATTTATGACCTGCTAAATTTGCATCCCACTAACGTTCTACCGTGTGGTGCGAGATGCAGAATCAAAATAATATTAATTTTCACGATTCGTCATCTCACACAATTCTGGACAAAAAACAGTTAGTGAATAGATTTTCTGAACCCAATCAAACTACGGAGGATTTAATCTACGAATAAATGAATTAAGAAACCAACACACAAATATCTTTGTGTTAAGTTTCATCAAGTGACCGCCTGCGCTACGCTCGCAACATTCCAACAAACTTCTTTCGCGCAAGTTATCCCTCGGTTCGTGATATCGTTACTCGCGATCGTGACTGCCCTTATTAATTCATCCAACTTGATGGTAGCCTATTGTTTTTCGCCTTTTTAGGTTATTTGGCTTTGATAAATGAGTGCGATCTATCCATTGTGCGGCGGAGTCGATTTCGGTCGGGAAGTGAGGGATAATTAATATTTTTATCATTATCGTGACGTAGCTATTTTTCAATTGGGTGTCGTTAGTCAATTAGGGTAGACGGGGACTTTCATTCATGTAAAAATAAGCTTTTATAGGATACATTAAGTTTCAAATTTTAATGTCGTGGGCTGATTCATAGTTGATTGCTAGTCGTATGACGTAACAGTTCGTTACTTTTGATGTAATCGGTGTATGTAATCGAATCGGTGATTAGTAAAATTGGTCTGTTTAAGGTTTTTCAACTAATCATTTTTAGCTACACGCTGTTTTTCTAAACTTGTCACTCACACTTGATACTTCTTTACCTCAATAGCCTATATTGGTCCGCTGCTGGACGCAAGCCTCCCCTGATAAGAGTCTGAGTTTATCTCACGAGGAGTATCGCTGGGCATACGTTTGGAGAATCGCAGTTCGTTGGTAGAATTATTCTGCAGGGTTGCCGCTGACCACCCCCGGTGGATATTCCTTAGTCCCCTATTATGAAACCCTCGGGAAGAGTTGCAGTGGCACAAATTGTAAGCCACACGGCAAATGTGTTGATAAAATTGTAGCAAAGTGTGAATCAAGCATTAAAGAAAATTTGAGAAAATAAGTAATAGTAACGTGACAGTAACAATACAATATCTTATTTCCTACGTCAGCAATTAATATCGTTTTTTTTAAACCAACAGAAGCAAAGTTTCGTTAAGAAATAAAAAAAATCCCAAATCTAAGGTTGCGAAATGACGAGATGTTTATCTGGATGTAATTAATTTTTCCCTTTGGTGTTCCTTTGAGGATTACAGGAATATTTAACTGTAACTTGGAAAGTTGCCTGCTCATTCCGTTTTAATTTAGACTTATATAAAATAAAAGAGTTTTTTGAAGAAAATGTTGTTGGTTATGCTTGAATTAGAGCTTGTTTTGCTTTTTACATGCTGAAGGAAAGTTGGGTGTTACTTAGTTCAAGCAGTTGGTCGATTCAGATGTACTTGTCAGTGTATCAATCAGTATTATTTTTGCCGAGTCTTTCCTACTTCTGAGTGTCTACTATGAGTTTTTACAACCACTCGCTAGCGACTGTAGTTAAAAAATGTAAAGCGGAGCCTCTAACGGAGTTGGGTACTAATATGCGCAGTGGATAACTATCTGCGTATTTACGTAACTACAGTAGTAATGTCAGGCGATGCGCTGTGACACCTCATGGTAGACTCAATGGCCGATACAAGTTGGATCGCGATCTCAGGTTAAAATCCTACTAATATTAAAGAGGCAAACGCGAAAGTTTGTATCTTTAAGTATGTACTATTTCACGAAAAAACTACAAAACAATCGGGCTGAAATTTTGCATTCTCGTACAAGTATTTCTTAACTTGAAATCAGACATAGGTTATTTTTTTATCCCATAAATCAACTACCGTGGGATAGAAATCACCTTTTAGTTTCGACCACGGTCCACCGGGAAACGGTGTTTCCCTAGAAAGAACGCGTGCGAAGCGGGTAAACTAGTTATAAAATGCTGTTAGCGATAAGGTGATTGCGCCACTCTAGATATGGTTAGCATTAATTTCATATTTAGTTGTTATTTTGTGTATTGATGGCGCAATAGACATACATACTATCTAATCTAATCTAAACTTAATAAATTTAGCATATATGTAGCATAAGTACATGCAGCCTGGTACGAGTATCTAATTCGGATCATGTTTGGAGGTCGGATCTGCTCTATGTATGATGCAAATTCATAGTAGCAGCCTGGAGTCCGAAAGCTGGTGTTACGCCCCCGTGCGTCTGAAAGCACGTTAACCTATTGAATCTGCGCCTGACCTCTCCCCGGTAGTGTCGTTCTGTCGTCCCATGGCTTAGAATTTGCACCACCCCTTGCACAACTCTTCCCGCAGGTGTCGTTAGAGGCGACTAATGAACATCGCATGCTCAGCGTAGGGATTATGGGTTTTATCTCAGTACCCTCCATGAGATAAAAGCCAATAAGGCTTTTATCAGGGGTAGGCCTGCGATCAGCAATGGACCAAAACAGGCTGTTGAGGTTGAGGTTGGGGTGAATTTGTACGATACAAATTCACAGTAGCAGCCCGGAGTCCGGAAGCAGCTGAATGGCTTAAAGTGCTTTCAGACGCACGGGGGCAGAATACCGCCCGTATTCTGCCCCCGTGCGTCTGAAAGCACTTTAAGCCATTGGGCCTGCGCCTGACCTCTCCTCGGTTGTGTCGCTCTGTCGTCCCATCGCATTATGAGTGAGTGTATAGAGAGTGCACCAATTTTGGCGCAGACACTTTTAGAAAGATAGATAGAAGTTCTTATTAGCACACAAGGACAGCACAGAACACAGATTGAAAATTGGTAGGTATAAAAAAACACAGAAAAAAATAACTAGAACTAGACTTAGGATAAGAGACAATAAAAGTAATCTTAAAATAAATATAAAAAACTTATACCTTATCTACCCACTCTTACTAGGTTGGAGTGTCAGTGCTGCCGAGGTGAGCCAAAACGGATCAGTCTCAGGTTTATGCTGTTTGCACCAGGGTGCAAAACAGCGCTGGTTTTCAGACTGACCCGGTTTTGGTGACACCAGGAACCGAGACGAGCCATATAAATTTACTTTTAAAATAATAACTATAATAGTAATAATATTAATAGGTACATAGTATACAATCTAAGGTACATGGTGCATACATTGCATGTGGAACACTATACAAAATGATTATGTCAATGCCCAAAACGTCCGTAGTGACAAAGTGGATAGTAGCAAGCCATTAAAAAAGAAGTTGAAGGTGAAAGTTATGACATGTATGGAGATGGAGGTTATTTCCTTAACATGTGGCTTGACGTGCGTGACACGTTGTATTAAAACTTTATTTTTGTTAATGTGAATAATAATTAGCAATTTACATTATTATTTTGTGGTGTGTGGCAAAAAAGTATTAAAAATAGAGTGGAAGTAGTGATTCCTGCCACCAGTATAGCATGGTAGTGGATGAATAAAAAAAAAACAGATTAGTCTGGACCTGGACCCCTAGATGAATTATTATAACTATGTCTGGATCATGGAAGAATAACACGAAAGTGAAGAACGGAACGGTGAGTAGTAAGCATAGCTGTGGAGGTGGAAATGGGCTATCAGGATTTTTGCCGCCTTAGAAGCTCTTTTTTAAATTGTGCTCTAAATGAACTGACTGTTTTTAGGGAGTAGAGTGCTGGAGGTTGCAGTACATTCAAATCGAAGGCAAATCGAAAGGACCCTCTGAAAGCCACAGACTTATGTCTGTAAAATCAGGTGAGAACAAGTTCGCTTAGGTTAACGATTAAAATCACGAGCCCAATTAAGTTTGGAGTAGATTTTTTTAAGATGAGGCCGCATAAAAGTGTTGCTAGATGTAGTTCTCTACGCTCTTTCATTTTCAAAAGGTTCGAGGAATTAAGGAATGGAGTTATATGTGTGCGAGGGGGAACGTGGAAGCAATAACGTGCGCAGGCATTCTGCACACGTTGTATGAGGTTAAGAGTTCAACTAAGAAGACACTTGACCGATAAGACTGGACGCCGTGGTCAAAATTTGGATAGAAGACTGATCATCATTATTTTGCCTTGCTTTTGCCTTGAGCCGCGCTTTACGTACATCGTTCATTTTCTTAATCAATATATATGCTACCATTGGTAGTGACCGGTGAAAATTTATGGCCCGTATTATGAAAGCTTCCTCAGTCATCAATATATGCTTGAGCAACGCTTTTCTATTGCATAAACCTCACTCAAGCATAGCTCTATGACTGAGCAAGCTTTCGTAATACGGGCCTATGACTGATACACTCGTAATCATAATTGCTTCTTAATTTACCTGCAAAGTACATACATATATCAAGGTTTCTCAAATGTTTAGATTATTGTGTAAACTTGCACTTTTCCGTCCGGCGCACAACTAGATGGAGCTGCTAATAATGACCGAGCTCTAGATTGCTAGAGAGAACCCAGGGTTTTAAGATTTTTACCATTTACAAATAATGAAGATAATATTATGAATATACCTTCCAATTTTCCGAAACTATGTGTACAAAACACCCTATTACGTTTTATTTCCACAGAACAGGATATTTTGTCGCAAAACCACGTGTTTTAAAGCGTACACCGACTGAATACTAATTTCTAACTTATCAGTATTGGAATCTTGCATTTTGTATTCGAATTCAATACGAGTTGAATAGCTATTACACCGAACTATTTGCAGTCAGCTGGTTTGAATGCTTTTATCATTAGGTAAAGTTTATTCAGTTTTGTAGTGGAGAATTTTGTGAAAGCTTTTCCGGAAAATTATAATAATTACTTACTACGTTAAGAAAAATACCAAAACAGACACCTTTATTTTTCACTGTATTTTTAAGACTAAATAAAATAATGAAATAATAATTATTTGAGAGACATCGACGAACATACGAAAACACACACAATCAAACATACTCGTAGAACCTCTCCTTTTTGAAGTCGTTTAAAATTGTAGTTCTATCGTGCTAAAAAACTATTAAATTCCTGAAATTGTGAATTCAATACTTTTCGAATTATGGACGCTGAATCATGTAGGAGTATCACGCTAATATTCACTTTGCTTCTGGCGCTTAAAAATTCATTGCTTTTTGCTTAATCTCAGCTGAATCATAACAATATAAACCGTAATCCCACAACATAAGACTCCATATTCCAATTTACCTGTGTTCTCTTTCTAACCACGTTCTCAGAACTTTATCATCGTAAACCAGCGCTCTAAACTTGTGCCACGTAGTATTTGAATGTGGAAAGTTGGATGCGTGGGCGTGTGACGTCATTGTTGCTATGTTCATACTGGGGTTTAAGGCTAGATGCACACTGAAAACGCTGAGAATCGGCTGAATTTAGAATTAAGCATAT
The DNA here is from genome assembly GCA_955876795.1 of Eupithecia tripunctaria. Lineage (NCBI taxonomy): Eukaryota > Metazoa > Arthropoda > Insecta > Lepidoptera > Geometridae > Eupithecia > Eupithecia tripunctaria. The sequence goes on along the minus strand of OY041615.1, from coordinate 8,973,671 downwards.
CCGAGTCAAAGTAGCACCGCCATCTATTTCATTTTATGTTACATTTAAAACAGGAAATTTCAAAAATCCATCGTATAGTTTGAGATACATCTTATAAGCTATTTATTAATGCCTCTGTAATAGTTTTTTTTTGTAAAGTTCGGCAGAGATACGAAGTTGCCCTTTGTCACCAAACTTTTTTTGACATCTCTGCCTAAACTATACAAAATAAAACTATTACAAAGGTAAAAAATAGCTTAAATAGGTATCACAAATTGTACGAAGGACCTGTGTTACCTGTGTTAAACGTAATAATATGATAAAATGGGTGGCAGCGCCACTCTCACTGGGGTATACGGCTAAAGGTTGTCGCGTACTTAGACCGCACCGCTCAAGCATCGCTCCACTCACTCGCAGGCTTTCGTGCCAAACCGTGTTGACCGCACGGTGAACACATGCGGTCAACAAGTCTTTAACCAACAAGTCGCCTGGAGCTGACTAGGTTGCGGTAAGCTGCTTAAGGTTTACGCTCACACGTTTTATCTGAAGAAGCACATAAGCCGCGGTCAACCCAGAGTTAGATGGGAAGACTAATTAAGCTCAACGTACATTAATCCAACAACTTTATCGCACTACATAAAAAAATGCATTCAATTATGGACGTTAATCAATTATTTATTGAAAGCACTTACTCGTTATATATACCTTAATTTTATTTATGTCCTTTTATTTACGGTATTAGATAATATGTCCCTCGTTTGAAGCGCATTTGTGTGTTGTGCGGTAGCGTTATTGGATGTAGTTGTGGCCTTTATTGTACGGAGCCAGCGTTTTACGTTGCGCTATCACTGTTATGATTTTCTTACACTTCCGATGTAAACGAACAATGTACTTACTTGTAGTATATTTCACTGCTTTGCATTCACTTAACGAATAATCTTACTTAATGATATGGTTTAAACTTTAAGAATTAAACTAAAAAAGTAACATTATTAAAATTCTGATCCGTAATAGTTTTTCAATACTTAATTTATTACACGGTATAGAACAGACATAGGCACATGTCAAACTTAAAACTAAAGGCGGGGTACTAAAGCGATTTGAAGTGTTACTACTACCCTTTCGCGAAATGTCCCACGTGCTCAAAAAGGCCCATTCTCAAAGAAGAGGAAAATTAGAACTTAACCCTAGAAATATATTTTAACATACTATATAAAGCACCATAACGGATACCATGATTTACGGTGGGTCTCTATTAATAAATTTATTTAATAATCTAGGTAAATTGAGCCATTAATAAGTTTTATAGCCACTAATAGTTTGTTTCAATAATAATAATTTACAGATGCCGGAATAAACACCGCTCATTAATAATTGAGTGACCATAGAATTATAGCGCCTAAAATTAACAAACTGTTTGTTAAATTTTAGCGATCAAGCGATTTTAGCTTCTAATATTTGTTAGCTCTAGGTGTTTTTTTTACTTTAGTATAAGCTAAATCTATAAAATATGGAGAAATGAAAGCTCAAGAAACACCTTTGCACAACAACGGTGGGACAATCATAATTAAATGTAACTAGCTTGTTACATTTAATTATCATTGTCCCACCGTTTTTTTTATAATCACTGATAAAAATTGTAATTTCAACTATCATACAATTTTAACGGCTTCTTTTTAGATGTGGCTGCAACAATAACATAGGTAGGTAAAAAAATTCTAATCTTCTATGATTCCACTCATTGAAGACGCGCCCGGTCATCGGGTGTGTCTTCAATATCATATATATCATATGCGATACTCTTTGAAATAGTTATTTATGTAACAAGTGCGGAAAGTAGGTGATTTCCGACGAGTGGCATATTATTATTGAGCGAGCGCAGCGAGCGAGTGTATACGCCGACACTAGTCGGAAATCATCTTTACGCACGTGTATCATACAATGTTTTACTATTCATTGTGCGTGTAAATAAAAAACTATTCACACTGTATCAGTACGTGAGAAAAGTTCTTGAGCCCTTTTTGCGATACGACATAGCGGCTTCTGCACTTGCACAGTAGTAGAATAGGTAAAGCGCGCATGTGTTTAGGAAATCATTTTCGAGCATATACATTGTAAAAACTTGATCCAAATCGGTGTAGCCATGACCCCACAGACAAGTACACAAACACTCGTTCAGCTTATAACTACATTATAAACTGATATCAGACCCGATACTTGAGGCACGTAGCTTTAAATAGCAGAAGACATTACTACGTCTAGGTTCTTCGTTTGCGTTAAATAGTATCTAAACAACTCTGCAAGGAAATTCGATACCTGTAGATATATCCAATTCCTTTTCAAATGATACAGTCTTCACAAGGAGAGCCCTAATAAAAACATAAAATTCCCATCACGTATTCCGAAACTGTATGGGGTTGCCACCTGTCTTTTCTATTTTCCCGAAAGGCTTTCTAACTTCCATTCTGCTTCCATTTTGAAAGCTCGTTTTATGTCGCGTGAATTTGTGTAGAATTTCTTGACGGATAGTCTGATTCGTTTGGACAACTAGCTGATGTTTTTTCGTTGAGATTGGTTGAATGTGATTCAATAAATCCATATCTACTACGAGTAGTAACAATACTTTTAGTTCTTTATTGAATTTATCTTATTCTGTTTTTCATGCATTTTCGGAATTCAGTGGCTTACTGAGAAATTGGCAATAGTTTGTATAGATATGAACCCTGAATTTTATTTCATTAGATTAACGAATCTTTTAAATATCCAGTAATTTTAACATAAGTATTGTTAAATAATAGCTATTGCATGCCAAGGCACAAATACATCTACTTAAAACTAAATTATATCTAGAACTAAATGATTTAATAGCTGCCTCACTCAGTGGAGCGGTTAAAATTATTTGGATAACCCCAGAATCCGATGAGAAAAATCGATGAAGAATCAACTCACCATTCACTGAAGTAAATAGGCCAAGACTTTATTACAGGTGTAAGCGGGTTAACTACAAACCTTATTTGTATTGTAAGATCACCTTCTCATAAATAAGTCTACCAAAACTGGTCTTTTTGCACCCAACCCTTACTTCCAAGCTTATTCTACAGCAGCATCAAATGTGGTGCATTTAAAATTATTGGCCAATAAATTCAAAACACTCAGCATAAAATACGACATGAAATTATTCGAGTCCTTCCATTCCTGTTATTTGTTGGCAATAAACTTTTATATGAGTGGTGGCCGTATCGTTGGATTGTATTGAACGAGTCCTATAAACGATGTTTACTTTTCTGATGTGATGACGCGATATTTTTTGGTGTATGAACATTATAGACAGTTATCAGTTATTGGTGAAGATAATGGTAGCTGATACCGGCACTTTTATATTCAGAAAACTTATCCCTGAAAATATTGACACGTGCTTAAATATAAGTTCCGTTTTACTCAAACGGAACTTATATTTAAGCACGTGTCAATCTACGAATTTTTGACAGTTTTCAATGAAAACCTATCAAAAGTCATTTGAAACTTGCTTAGATCTGGTATCATTTCGGGGTTTAGTATCCCATAGCGGAAAGGCTGAGTAAAATGCATGTATACAGCTTTGAAAATTTCTAAGAAACAGAAGAGACCAAAAACGTGCTTAATATAAATATACTGCGTTGCTCGTTTCTTTCAGAACTTGGCTGAAGCTCAATCGCGTGTCTCGATACATCTCAGCCAGAATATGTTCGCTATTAGATAATATAAACCTCCCAAAACGTCAATGTTTGGGGAGAAATATATTCAATTTTAACGGTAGTTCCACATGTTACCTGAGTCATTGGGAGCTTTGACTCGGTGTGAAATCAATCATATCAATCTATCTTATGTTGTGCAAGAAGTCGAATCAAACAAATTCTACAAAGTATAAGCTAGAAACAGACTGAGACCACGCCACGCGTCACAACGTTTATGGCGTATTATAGGATATGGACGCTTGGATTTGTTTGAAAACAGATGGCCCAGATGCACACTTATCTTTCACCACAAATCAGACGTTGTCTATAGTTTGTCGCGTGCATTAGGTGTTGTGGTTTAAGTCTATTTCATGCTATATGGTGGCTGGTTTTGGTATGGAACCCTAAAAGTTGACCGCCTTAATGCCTTTATTGGTCCACTGCTGGATGCAGGCCTCCCCCTGGTAACCTTGTTCACGCCTTATTAGCTTTTGTCTCATGCGGGGTAATGCCCATAATCCCTTAGTCACCCCTAACGACACCCGCGGGGAGAGTTGGTGTGATGGAAATTCTTAGCCAAACACAACAAAAAACACCCATACCAAATACGTTATATCATTAAAAATATATGAATTCATCAAAATTAAAATTATTTGATGTCCATTTATAAATATTTAGGTTTAAGACTATTCGACCTAGGTCTCAAATTCGATGTCGATTACTCCCTCCATATCTATCTATTTCGTAAATTTTCCCCGAAACGAAAAAAAAGCTTTTCAATAAACTAAGTTTCGCTCTGTTCGTGTTATTCGACACACGTACGATGTAAAAGCCGGAGAGCGATGGAATTGGTCTTACTGAGATAGCGGTTGGCGATGGCTATGGCAATGGATATGTTGACCGAGTGGTGCGGTTAGTTGATTGAAACAGATTGATTATATCGTATGCACTATGCAAGCTGCCACAAAATATTACTGGCAGTTTAAAAAAAACTAAATATTTTTGAGTTTTCTTCCTTTACGGATAATCTTTAAAGGGGAAAACTGGAATCCTCTTTTGAAGTCTGGCTTCCCCCCTTATGGGCGATTTCAGTGGGGAAAAAACTGGAATTTCCCAAAAATAATTACCCTACCATAGTATCCTAAAGCCCTCGTAAATCGCAGAAAATGTACAAAATAGCATTGTTTGTTTCTCCCTTGTAAAATAATTGACCCGAAATTAAACAGATTTTTGCGTAATTAGTACAGTCAGTTACAGCTTCTTCGAAAGAACCTCGTTTTAGTAATCATTCAGTCAGATTTTCTTTTATACATTATTGAAACGCTACATACTTACAATGACGCCGCTGTATTATTGGAACCGTATCTAGATTTTTTTGTCTGTACTCGTGACAGTAAATAAGTAAATAAAAATACTTATCTGGTGGTAAATCACTTTACAACCCTAATCATTGATTTAAAAAGGGAAGATAGGTTACGTTCTCCCAGCGCTTACTCAAAAATTGGCATGTGTTACAACTACACGCAAACACATACGTTCACAGTTATATTTCCAGTCCTGTGCAACACAAAGAAGAACAAAGACGAAAAGACGTATCTAGGACCGAAGTGAGACTGAGACAACAATATTTCACGCGAATCACGTCCGCCCGTGCCGCCGGTCAGACGGTGACTGATGTGGGAGAACACAATTTTACACAATTTGAGGTTGCCACTTTCGAGCATCCAGTACCTCATCTTCGTTTTTAATAAATCAATGACCCTAATGATGAAATTTAAAAATTAATTATTATCTTCTTTATAAGCTCCGGTTACTAATGACTTCCGGATTGAAATTCAGGATACCAAACACCTTCAAATATTTAAACACAAGGTTAAATAAATTTGTTCATCAACTCTTCCGCAGACTGTACAAGAGATGAAAGGATAAGCGAAGGGCTTAAAATGGCTTTGTTTTTAAAGATTTATTAAATCTTTGTTGATAATGGAAAATTAAGTGAATCGAGCTCTCGCCTTGATTAAAGTATTTAAAGGGTCTCTTTTAACTACTGTAAAAATCGGCAATTTGTTTCTTGGTTGTACAATTTTAGCTAATAATTTTAGGTTAGAGCTTTAGGTATCATAAATATGAATAGCGGCCAGGTGGAGTGATAACCTACGTAAGACAGATGCCAGATGTGGCAAGCTGCAGACAGGACACTATGGCATTCATTAGGGAAGGCCTAAGTCCAGCAGTGGAATTACATAAGATTATGAAGTTTAAGTCGAAGATCTACTTGTTGATATTTACATATAATATTCGTCAAATGCATGACCATCCGATGATTAATGAATGATCTTGTGATTAATGAATGAAAAGTACTATTTATTCACAATACAATACAATACAATACAAATATTCTTTATTGCACACCATATACAAACAGAGACAGGACAGGACCATTATTTATTCACCAATTTATGTACATAATAGAACAGAACCATAGCATATAGGTAAACCATAGTAGCTACCCCAATCCCAGTTGGTATAAAACCTCCCTAAAACTACAATAAAACTGAGCATTTAGCAACAAGGTTTTACAATCGCGATCGTTTACAACCATGCCTCTACAACTGAAACAAAAGTCGTAAAAATTGAGACTGAAAAGTTTATGAGTAGTGCCCAGCCTAAACAATAGAGTGGGAACTGAGGAAATAAGTAACATTCAATTAAATAGAGTTTATAGCGCGCTAACTCGTCGGGCACTCGTAAACCCAGAGATTTCTACCAGTCGCTGGTTTATTGCAGCTAAACAAGCTGCTTCTTGCTACTTGTTTTGTAGTTTTAGAGGTCTATAGGATCGGGACAGTGGACAGTCTAGACTTTGTTTTAAATCGAGCATATCTTTGACTCATCTTATCCTTGACTCGAGTTTAATTGTGAGATAATCTGGGCTCTACTCGTAAAAGTGAAACTCAAATGTACCTACTAATTATTTTTTTGTAACATCCAATTTTTTTAACCAAATATTGCATATTTAAGAAGAAAAGAAAGGTTTGGTAGGTACTCTGGGTTTTCAGTCAAGATTTGATTTACGATAAAAATAAATCAAATAAAACTTACAAGGTGTAGTTTTATTTGATTTTGTCGTGAGTTTTTAACCAATAAATTTTAAAATGCGATACAAATGATGGTTAAGTACGAAAACGACCTACTTTATTTGTTCCTGTTTTAGAATAACGTTTTATTTCATTTAAGTGACAGTTGTGTCTTTTTGAGAATAATTCATATCTGACCAAAAGGTGTATTTGAGTTTCGTAGCGAGATGCTCGACTATGGAGGTGGTCCCTAAGAGGCCTAGCCAAACCCATCAACTCCAACCCGAAAGGGTTGATTTCAATTTCAGGTTAGGCCCTGCAAAAGGATTAACTTACAAGAGAAACCTTGACAAACATTGAATACCACCTTAAAAGTAAAATATGGGGGTTGGATGATCCGCTTCAATGAGGGAAGGTTGAGCGTTACGGTCCACTTTAATCTTGCAGGGTTTTCCATTGCGATCATTCTTGTTGGTACCCCTGTACAGATCCTGTATGGGTTCATTGAGATTAAAGTCTTCGTATTAGACTAGGTAGGTACTTTAAAATTTATTTAATTGTTGCTATCGTCGTGGGAGCCCTATTGTCCAGCAGTGAAGTTTTTTCGGTTGGAATAATAATTGAAATGGACAAGCATCAGCATGTTCTTGAGAACTTTTAACATTAAGTTGTCAAGATTAAATTATAGTGTATAGATAAATAATGCGGGACAATTTCACGCATTCACACAACATTTTCTATCCCAAGCTAAGAGATAGCAGATAATATTTTTGTAAGACTTATAAAGACAAACCACCGCAAAATACGCATACAATAGCATTTTATTAAATGAACTTATGGATATCCGCCTCTCGCTAAAATCATAACCGCAGAACCTTTCAAATCCCGAAAATCTTCGAAACCGTCCCGAAATTCACAAAAAGCCAGAAGAAAGGGGATAATCCCCGTTTTCCGCGCAATTGATGAAATCTTATCGTTATTGTGACAGTCTTGATCCCGATCTACCAAGGATCTCGCAGTCTAATCATGAAGTATGGCCCAATAACAAAGTTTCTCGCCGCGAGTTAAGTTTCATTAGCCTTCTTTTGGTACTCATAAAAATGTCAATAAAGTTAACTTGGATTTATAGGTGATGGAAGTTTACACTGTTTTGGATTTGGGTCGTTTTATATTTGGATTTATATGGGAATTATGGGAATTAAGATGTTATTTGTCGATTGTTAGGGGTCGCATGCTTTTTTTTCATCACACAATTAAATTACACACTCGGCGATTACATCGTACTTTATTGGTACCAGCATAGTTTACAATATTTTACAAATTAAAACTAAAAAATTATCTCTGCACCACAGTCTGTAGCTTTATCAATTATTTAAATTCATTTCTAGTATTTCATAAAAAAATATAATAAATGCATAAAGAATTTAAATTATCTCTACAGAAATAACTTGAATGAAATTAGGTCACATTGTAAACAAGAGATTTAACGTATACGTATATCAAGACCAACAGCATCACGCGTTCGTCTCGTCAAAGCTCTTCGGGCCCTTTAAGTAGGTACATCATATATGTCAAATGTCGGTGGCACTAAAAAATGCATCTTATTTATTATTATTTATGGGCCTCATGTATTCCACTGCAGGGTGAAGGCTTTTTTCACCTCCTTCCTTCCTTCAACTAGTCACGGTTTCCTGTAAGAAGGGCCCACGTCTTATATCATAAAAAGTCATAATAGTGTTTAAAATATTAATTACTAACTGCGCCCCGCGGCTTCACACGCGTTGATTCTATGGAAATGTTTAAAGGTGGCCCACGGGAACTGATTTTTGAGATAAAAAGTAGCCTATGTTTGATTCCAGGATTAGGATTACCTGTATACAAAATTTCAGCCCGATTTGTTCAGTATTTTTAGCCTGAAGAGGTAACAAACATTCATCTATCCATACATTCATACAAACTTTCGCATTAATAATATACATAAGTGTGGTGTAATTTTAAACGCAGAACGAACATAGCATCTGCACATATGCCGAAAAAATGGAAATTCGAAAATCAAATTCCAAATGGAATTTCGCTTCAAATTCTCATAAGTACTAGAAAGTTCGTTCGTGTCTGATACAGAAATACCTATCTAAAACGTAGTTGCCTTAACTCGGAACATTGGAAAGCGTAGATCCTCTTGGAAACGTCACTTGGACCTAGTGCAACGCTTTTAGCAAGATAATAACTTTACCTTCTAAGCTTTTGAAATAGGTTGACATCCAGTGGTCGGGCACCGTAGTCGATACTAAAGTACGGAGGTTATTCACCTATTTCTTGACTTTTACTGCGCTGAACATTTCAAACGAGTTTCATATTGCAATATACGTAAGTAGATTTTTCTCTGTTTCAATAAAGATTAAAAAGAGGACTTATGCTTCGTATAATTTACACCTATATTATAAGTAAGTATTACAAGTAAAGGCGAAAGTTTTGATATTTAGATTTCATCAGCATCAGCCTATACTAGTCAACATAGGCCTATAATGAGCGCCCTGTCATCAGCTGATATTTAGATGTATCGATGTTTAAATGTTTGTTATCTCTTTATGCCAGAACTTCTGAACGGGTTGGGCTGAAAATTGCATACAGGTAGTTACTTTAAATTTTATAAATTAGTTATCCATTGTGATAAAAATAACCTTTAGGTTTTCGTAGAAACTATGTTTGCAAAGCCGCAGGAAGAAACTCAATAATTTAACGCATTTTCCCGTTAATTGGATTTTCAACCAACACTGTGACAGTGAACAAAATGCACCGCCGATCTCTGTCATGAAAAAATTCAAAGGTATCTTCGTAAAAGCCAATAATGTGTACTTCTATTGGACCACGGCAACGTTCCGTATGCTTTTAGCGTGCCAACAGCACACGTACTGAAAGCAACGGTTGGCATCGGGTATTGGCTATGACAGCGTAACGCATCGGCGAGCGACAAATGTCAGCTTAACATTGCTGCTTTTTTTGGAGCTGCACTCTCGGTCGATGCTTTTAGTGAGTAATAGTCATGATGCATTGGGAAATATTTTTATGCCCGCAGCAGATTTTGTGCTCAGTGAGTGTTTTGAGTTGTTGCTTTCCTTTTGCAATATGTGGGGGCTCTGAAACCATTTTCCAAATATGTTGTACTCACATACTTTTGTATTGCTTTCGACCTACTAGCCTTCGACCTACGTTTGCTGAAGCATTTATGAGAGTAAGTGCCTGCCATGATTTTAACGGTTTACCGTTTCATTTTGAAATCGTTTTTTATACCGTTTTTAATACAAATTCAAAACACTCAATTCACAGTTTAATATGTATTTGAGATAGATATTTCCGTATTGACGGACTATTCAAGGATATGAGTTCTATGGTTTAACCTTTAAAAATACATCTCCCTTCAAGAAATATCTTTGAAAGTTGACCTCAAAATTCGTGTCACAAAACATGACTTAGTCCTTGACTCAGCGGAGCGCGGTAATGAAGTTTTATGGTTATGAAATGGACTTTATTGTAATGGAATAAGAACCAGCAATTCGTGGAGTGGATGAAATAATTGAGTTTTCTCATCAGAATCGGAGACCTTTTAGAGAAAGCTTTAAAGTGCTTTGTTACGCTGTGTTTAGTTCGCTCTTCAGTCTAGAATTACAGATGGCAAGAACCTAACAAAGACTTGCTACTCTAGAAAATTAAATAAATAGAACAAAAGAAATATACTTCGTCTATTATCCACTCAGTGCCCATGAAAATGCAATTGGAAAAGTATCAATCCTTGCCTTTAAATAAATAAAAAAATAGTAGGTATTCATAATAGTTCATTTTGGAAATAAAGTAAACTCTGAGTTTAATTTCTGAGCTAAAGCTATAAAAGTAAAAAATGAAAAATATCTGTTTATACAAGTGTAATTGTCTCATACAAATACACTTGCCCATAACACAAACTCTCCTTAGCTTGGGACTAGATAATTTCGTGTGATTTACATGTCCAACATTATTATAATTAAATTATCAGAAATAAATAAATTTTATATTTTACCTGTGTTATAAATCTACAATGTTTTTACACAACCATTCAATATTACCTAGCTCCTGCAAAAAATTACGTACTTTTTTAAGACAACATCAACATGAAAGATCTTTTGGTCGTAAAGTCAAACAAAGGCGGCTGAATAAACAAAATATATGTGTACGGTCTTTACTACGTATACAAAAGATAAAAATTACTTACATGAATAAAATATTGAGCGCGTAAATGAAAACTCTCGGCACCGAAAATTTCCGTACTCAACTCAGTTTTGTTACATAACTAAGATTTAACTAGAATCCTAATTGATATTAACATAAAAATAATTGTAAATCTGATGTAAAGGCAAAATATTAGTAGGGTATACTAATGTAAACGTTACCTCTGATTCAACAGCGCTGAGTCGGCCATATGTTTTTGTCGTAAAACTCACGAGGGATATTGCTTCTACTATGAATGATTTTATGATTCTAATTGGTTTGTTCACCTTTCGTTGCCCTTTACCATAACTTTCGTTTAAAGTCTTTTTTTTACAAAACCTTCCTTGCAACAAGCATATTCTCAGAGAAATCTGAGATTTTAATTGAAAAAAAAAAACAATATTCATCTAATTCTTAGAACTCCCAAATGCCCAAAATTGCTACCCGCTTTACCTCAAATAAAACTTTATTTACATTTATGTAAGGTCTTGGTCAAGTCATGGGGATGCTTACAGCCCTAACACGTGTTCCTAACGTGATAAAACCAGTACGTTATGAGATATCACGAATTAGACGCTGCAGGATTTTTACGAGCCAATGTCGACATTTTCAGGCTGTAAATTTTATTTTTACAAGCGTCCAGTGATTTAGAATTGCCGTTTGTTGATACTGGAGATACTGGATTTAGGTTGTGGAAATACACGAGTAGCTAGATTAAACCATAAAGGAAACACAATAATATAAACAATGTTTATGCAATTCGATACCTGGTAGTTAATCAATTATATTCACTATCTTGTTATTCAACCTTTGATTACGAAAGTACATTTTTTTATCCAATAATCTCAATAACTCAATGTGCGATAACAATAACTTAAAAATTTGAATACGTTAATTTCAATTTGTTATTTATTGAATAAAATGAGAAAAATAACCTGTTGAAAGAGTCAGCGTTATCTTAAATACAATCCCTAATGAAAATTAACATTAAATACAGCTACGTGGACATTACGAACGCAATTTCTGGTAAATTACATCAGTTAATACTGTTAGAAAGCGTAGCAGCGCCGGGGGTCGTACTTAACGGCACTAACGGTCAATAACGGCCGTAAATAACGGCTGCCGGACCCGGCTTAGGCTGCGACTACTGAGGAAGCGTTCGTGATATTGGTTACGTTATTGGTAGTGCTGTCTTTTACTGGGCTTTAGACTTTTACGTAGGAACGTTACACCACCCCAGAGATTTTGATTTATTATTTTAAATACAATATCTACCATTCTACTATTTGAATAGACTAAATAGTTGTACATTGAATCGTAAGTGGTGAGCTTTTGATCTCTATGACTAATGTTTATTATGCTACAAAATAGAGATAGGAATAGCGAACCAAGAAAAGCCTTTTTAAATAAGTATCTCATCCATATCTCTTACCTGTCTACTGCTGGACATAGGCTTCCCCCGATAAGCGCCTTATTGGCTTCTCATTAAATAAATAAATAAATAATTTATAAAATAATGAAATATTATTTATTTATAATTTTTAAAAACATTGATTTTCGTCGTATTGGCTCATTATAGTTAATGTCATAAGTGGGGTTGGCCATACGGGTTAATCGTAGATCCGTGGTGTCTTTGTTATATTGCTGCCTGCCCCCTGGTCGATTTAAATGGATATGATTGTCGCCAGCATCAGACTGCGGTCTTTCACAGTTCGTCATCCCACCTGTTTGGTGGGAAATAAGTATACCTAGTCCAAAATAAGGTTAGTTTATGTACGTTGATCACGTGTCAATAGCAGCAACTGCTATTACGCAAACAAGTCAGAAATCTAATCTCAGGCTGGAAGTTAAACCCTCATGGCAAGATTGTAAACAAATAAATCAACAGAGTTGACACTCGTTAAGAAGAAAAAATAAAAACGAGCTACAAACATGGCAAAACTCTAAAGCATCTGAGTCTTTCAGGAAACTTTGTGAGATTTGCAAAAGACGTGCCTCTTTTTTGAACCATTTCTTTGTGTTGTTCTACTTAATTATTTTAGGCTCTACCGCCACAGAATAATGATGATAGTGCTTTAATATTAAGTTTAATATCTAGGCCATTACTTTAATTGCTTTTATTTATAAACTAGCTTCTGCCAGCGGCCTTATATTCAATTTCCGGAACAAAAAGGAGCCTTTATCCTACAACGATATACCATCTGTATTTTTTGCCAAATTCAATCATGATAATCTGTCGTTTTGATGTAAAAAGGTAGTAAGGAAAGATAGACCGAGAATTTCAATCAAATTAGTATAGATTTATTACATCATTTCGATACACCTATCGATCGACTCCCAGCTTCGAACTAAGTAGATACCTAAACCCAAAGCCATGTTTTACTTGCTACAATCAGAAGCACCATTTGTCAGGTCCACAAGCTTTCCAACTTATAGCTCCAGCACATGTTACGTTAAGCTCATTTTGCACCAAAATTGCCTTTCCGACCGAAGATTTTTCTCCAGCAAGAAGTCTGGCAAAGAAATTGCTTTGGTACTTATTAGAAATACTTATTATACAGTATATATTGTTCAGTTTCTTACATGTAGTTTATGATATAGAATAGAATAGAATAGACATTTATTAAGCACACACAACACAGATGGAAAGTAAAATAGAGAACAAATAAAGTTACAAATAAAACTAGTACTATGACTAAACTTAAAAATACCTACAAATAATATACCTACAAATGGTCACTATTCTTCATGACGTTGATTACCTTTACTTTTTGCATTGAAATAGTAAAAAATGAGCAGAAAATTAAGTAATTTATAAATAATTACTATATTGTGTAAAAATATATAAAATGTTTTGAAAAAAAAATTACAATCAAGTAAAAGAACTGAAACTGAACGAAATTAGATCTAGTATTTACAATTGAAACAATTGAGCCGACTGACAGACAACAGACTGTTGCAAGCAATCTACAGGTAAACAAAATTACCCAGAAATTTATATGATTCAAAACCAATCAAAAGAAACAATTTTACCTGCATTAAAAAACGAAAAATGCAAAAATCTCCGCAACTGTTCAAAGAATCATTTTAATTCGTAATCCATAACTCAAATGTTTTACGAAGGTCGTCTTTAATTTTAATTTCGGGATAAAAGAGACAAGAACCATCTCCCTTGGGGCTAAAAATCCTTACAATCGTCCGAACCTTTGAATGAATAATTTTTCTCGTATAATTCCGCTGCTCAGGTTCAAAGTATTCAAAGTATTTTCTTTTAGAACGTCGAAATTCTGAATTAATTTTACGTGTTCTCTTAATTATTAATTATGTTTCAGTAATTGGGGATAAATTTATTAGATCTTATCTTAGTTAACTTCTTTTATTATTATTAGCCTAAGTCAATTTGTACATCCCACTGGTGTGTAAAAGGCATCTCTCTCACACGACCACTGGCCAGCTCAATATAGCTAACTATCTACTTCTTATACATTGTATTCATTATGAAGGTTTAGGAAATTCTTCTTCTGTCAGAACGTTGGTATTATCTTTGTTAAGTATCAATGTAATTTATAATATATATATTTTTATATTTATATGTATGTTTTATTACTTATAATGTAGGTATTGTATTATATTGTTATCTATAGTCTGGTATTATTTTACATTATGTATTAACTTGCTCCTGTTTTAATGTATTTATAATTTTGACAATATTTATCCAAGATATATTTGGTACACCCCTGCCTTTCTTAAATTCTTAAAATACTATCCATCCCAAGGTTGCCTGGAAGAGATCGCTTCTAAGCGATGAGGCCGCCCATTGTACTTTTGTTTTATGTAATTTTCTGTATATTTGTTGGTGTGCAATAAAGTAATTTGTATTGTATTGTATTGAAATTCTTCGTCAAGGAGTTGACCAGCTACCTCCACGCCACCCCTATCTTCGGGTTGTCTGAGAGCAGTAGTCACTGGGAGCCTCGGGATCTCCTTTTCTATGTCAGACCAACGACTAGATGATCATCCTCGTGGTCTTTTCCCATCCACTTTGCCCACCACAACTATTTTTCTTCAGAGTTGTCCGGGTTTCGTCTAGCAATGTGACCAAAGTAGCTGAGAAAACTAGCTACTAATGAACGAAAATTTGTTCAACAAGTCTGCTAAGTTAGCAATATGAAAATATTATAACATATAAAAAATATTATAAAAAAGTATAACTTTAACTCGATAAAAAGATCACTTTCAAAATAAATTAGTAAGGAAGATTAATTGGTTCTCGAATGTAGTATTTGTAATACGAAATACTATATATGTAATGTGTACGAATAGAATGTGTGGTAGGGGTCTATAAGACGTAGGTACATATAACATGCGGTCGAACCAGATGCAAATGGCTAGATTAATTAGACGCCTATTGATTGGACTGATTCACTAACGCTCCAGGCCAGATTGCATGGATGGAATTTTTGGTGTATGTTAATGACATAGGATGATAAAACTTAGTTACTATGTAGGCAAATGTTATGGAAAAAAGATCGGATAACTTTTTACTATAATTTGGCTTACGAAATGATAAATGGTGATGAATAGTGAAAATAACGCCACTACGAGATGGATTGCGAGCGGGATGACAAGAGACGGTTTTCTCGCGAGTGAGATGTACAGAGCAGAGACGTGCACCAAATTTTCTATGCCAAAACTGATTTACCTAATTACAAGTTAATGAATCAACCAATTGAAAAATTATGAGAGGTAACTAAAGAAATACTTCTAGGTTTCTTAACAAAACAAAAACCAAAGAAAGTAAGTGTGCTGTTCCTGAGATAAATATCAAAATGTGTTATATTTTAAAAAGAACAAAATCTATAAAGAAAACTTTCACCAATCATGTTTTTAAAACATGTACCTAATTCAAGATTGTTACCGGTACATATTTTTTATATTATATTCAATAGATCGAATATATTTAATAGATTATATTCAATAGATTTTATTCAATAGATCGAAGTAACATTTTCCTAAATATGAAGGCGTTAACTTTTACAGATTCTGAGATAAATAACGATTTAAAAGTACAATTTTGAAGTAAATTGCTTATGGCACACTCTTATTGAATTACAGAATGTTAATGTAATTGTACTTTGGAATGCCCTATGTCCAGAAGTAAACGTCTTCATCTAAAAACTAATAGTTATGAGAGATTCTGTCGCTCAAAATATTTCACGTGAAATAGCAACATCAAACACTCCAGTTACAATTGCAAACATTCACGCTGACCACTTGACAACTAAACGATTGCACCGGTTATTTTCCGGGGAGCTAATTTCACGTTAGCTGCTAAAGTAACGGGTAGCGTTAATACTTTATGCCACCACAGCATGCCTGTTTGCACATGATGTAAGTTGTAAGCGGGAGCGGGTGGGACTTTACTATACTATACTATACTCCAGATATTTTCTATGAATAAATTACTTGTATGCATAATTTCAGCCCAATCTGTTCAGTAGTTTTGGCATGAAGAGGTAACAAACATCCATCTATCTACCCATCCATCTATACATCTAAACATCACAAACTTTCGTATTTTTAAGAATAGTGTGATGACTGTCATGTGACTCTACTTAATAAGGTAGTGAATTAGGTAAGTACACACTACCTCTAACTATATCGTTATGGGTGTACCGGTAATGATGGATGAAAAATATTTTTAATAAATAAATAATACAATGTTTAGAAAACATTTTAGGTTTAAAGGATATTTGTTCCTCAATTGAAATACATTTTACTTACATTTCTTTTTTCTGCGGAAACAACTCGAAGGGTGAATGATGTGTATGGCGGTCGTGTTGCAAAAGAAAACACAGTTCGTTTTTGGTTCCAACGTTTTCGTTCTGGAAATTTCGACCTGCAGAACAAGCCCCGTGGACGGCCTGAGAATCAAGTTGATAATGAAGAGTTGAAGGCTATTGTGGAAGCAGATCCATCGCAAACCACGTCCGAGTTAGCTGCAGGCTGCGATGTTAGTGATAAAACTGTTTTAATTCACTTGAAGCAAATTGGGAAGATTAAAAAGCTTGAAAGGTGGGTACCTCACGAATTGACTGAAGCAAACCGGCAAACGCGCGTCGACTGCTGCGTTACATTACTAAACCGGCACAATAATGAAGGTATTTTAAACCGAATCATTACCTGTGATGAAAAATGGGTTCTTTACGATAATCGGAAGCGCTCAGCGCAATGGTTGGATCCTGGCCAGCCAGCCAAATCCTGCCCCAAGCGAAAATTAACCCTAAAAAAGTTACTTGTAAGCGTTTGGTGGACTAGTGCCGGTATTGTTCATTACAGTTTTCTCAAATCTGGCCAGACTATTACGGCTGATGTCTATTGTCAGCAATTGCAAACCCTGATGGAAAAGCTAGCGGCTAAACAACCTAGGCTGGTCAATCGCTCCATGCCACTGCTGCTTCACGACAACGCTAGACCACACACTGCGCAACAGACGGCTACTAAATTAGAAGAGCTTCAATTGGAAAGTCTAAGACATCCTCCGTACTCCCCGGACCTTGCTCCAACAGATTACCATTTTTGCAAGGGAAAAAATTCAACTCCGATGGGGCAGTCCAAATCGCCTTCAAAGATTTTATTGATTCCCGTCCGACTGGTTTTTTTAGTAAAGTGATCAATGAACTACCTATAAGATGGCAAAAGTGCATAGAAAATAATGGTTCATACTTTGATTAATTAAATATATTATATTTAAAAAATATTCGACTTTTTGTTCCTCCCATACAAAACGCCAATTTCATATGTAAGGACCTAATATTTACCCAAGACAGTAACTTACTTAGTTCCGAGACGGGGTCTGGCGCCCGAGCGTAGCGAGGACGCTAATAGTTTGAGGGACTAAATAAGTTACTTTCACCCGAGTTATATATTTTTTAAATAACCATATTATAATCATATCGTAATAGTACGTAGGTAGTACGTAGCCGTTTATTACTTTTTCTTATTTATTTTCACTTTCCTTGTATTCGTGATGAAAAGCACAATAAGCAGATATTCTATATATTATAAGTTACGTTTCATTTATGGTTAGTGGAGACCTCGACTAGGCAAACGTAGTGTAGGACGCCCTCCGGCTAGAAGGATGACGATCTGCAAAAGACTGCAGGCAGATGCTCGATGAGTCAAGCTGGAGACAGGGCGCTATGGCGCTCAATAGGGGAGGCCTATGTTCAGCAGTGGACTAATATGCATTGATAATGATGATGATATTTCATTTAACTTAGCCCAAAATTACTTGTCATATTTATAGACAACGAGTAATCCTCAAAATTACACAATTTCATCAAGAATTTTACACTTGGACCACCATCTAATATCTTTTAACCCCGGTCACTCAAAGGAAAATATGACCTAATCTCTTATTATAAGTGTCAGTTCAGAATGTAGCAAAGGTTTATTACATTACCTAGCTCTAGCTGGCTAGTTTAAAGTGGTCAGTTTCATGCGACTTGTGGAAATTGTATTCAATGTTTTGTTTTGAACTCTATACGATTGTGTTAAGGATTAGAATAAATGAGATGGCATATGAATGGAAAAGCACTGTTGGATAATAGAGATAAGCTAACACACACGTAGTGGGTATTAGAAATTATTATTTGTCGCAGTCGCATTCATTTGCTCACTCTTAGTATTCATTGTATACATTGTATACGACACGACCGGGGAGAGGTCAGGCGCAGGACCAACGGCTTAATGTGCTTGCTGAGGCATGGGGGACATATTTTATATATTTTGCTATATGGGAGACATACATATGTATTTTAGGTCATCCATGCCTCAGCAAGCACGTACAGCCGTTGGTCCTGCGCCTGACCTCTCCCCGGTCGTGTCGTTTTGTGGTGATTATGAGAATCCGATGGGGATTATGAGAGTCAGGAAGGGATAATTTGTATGAGGGATTGAGATTGCACCTGGGTTTGTGCACGCATTTGGGGACTATCATATCATATCCCGATATCGAATCCCACGCCCTTTTCGACCAATTAAAATAGACGCTGCACGCCGACATATTATATAATTCTATGGCAACTATTTTATTATGTTGTTCTATGGACGATTGTATACCGAATATTTGTAAATTCTAAATTTTCTATTTTTGTTTCAGGTAAGTTTCACCACAAACCAACTGAAGTGTAAATGTGAGTTAAATCACTGAACAAATAGTTCAGGAATTAAAATGTTTGTTCCAAAGTTAGTGACGTCATAAACCATGTCTCAAATAATCCCGCAATGAAATCCGGGTCTACGATACATCAAACCCAGCATTGGTCATAAAGCACCAGTAAAACGAGACCCCGCAAAACCTTTAAACTGCCACAAAATCCAAAGACGTACAGCTCTACATTATCTAGCCGCTTACTAAAACAACCAGTTATGGCTGATCCGCGAGATGAAAGAGTTGTGAAGTTATTGCGGTTCATTTGTACTGGCTTTCAGAAAGGCTTGCTGGAATAATATTTCCGGACTTTCCGGTGCGTATTGCGAACCTTTCTATGGGTCTTATTTATTGGACATAGGGAGGGTTGAGTATAAATAACAAGCAAGCCTTACGGAGAAAATCCTTTCAAAACATTGATTATGACCGTTTCTTTCGATGCTTGGTTAGAACATTACTATTTGCAATACTAACATTATTCTGTAAAAAGTTACTTACCGTCTATGTAGTTACTAATTTCCCTTCCTGTTTTGATGTCACTGCGAACCCACCGTAAAAGCTTTTAATAAAACAGCGCCAAAAATTAAAACAGGCGAGCTTTACTACCTTTTGCCGTCACATGCAATCATGCAATCCTATTTAAAATTATATTCTAAGGTAACCAGTCCCCATACCATTTGCTTAGTTGTCAATGTCAAATGAAAGGAAAACAAAACAACAAAATATGATGCTAAATTGGCAACACAAACCAGAAATTTGAAAAAGTTGGTTTTCCTTTCATTTGACATTGATTTACTTACTCTAATTGCCAACTGAAACACTGCCTTCTATCGAGGAATATGGAACTTACTTTTTTTATGTAAATCGAAAACCCCTCATTCTCCAGAATAACTTATTTTTTATTTTTTTGTACTAAGATGGAGGCTTTTTGTGCGTATGGGGTAGGAGCAGTCATGTTACATTTTAATGGACTTATAAACCTTGTGTGTCTATTCTAATATAAAAAAACGATTGTAGTTTGACGAATTCATTGCAGGTGTAAGCGGGTGAACTACGAACCTTGTTCGTGTTAGAGTAACACCATCGTTTTATCCCTTTCCGTGGGACTTCATTAATCATTGGTGTTCTTCCAACACAAATAAGGTTCGTAGTTAACATTCTTTTATCTCTAATGAACTTGTTTAACTTTTTTACTGTTAAATTTTACTTATTTAAATTGAAATCCGTGTTCAAAAGTTCTGTAGTGTCTAAATGAAATAAAATACTGAGTTAATCAACTATAGCAGTAACCGTGTTCTAGTGTGTTCCATTGATTGAAATAAGAATACTACGAAATAATCTTATAATTGCCAAGATCGAGGACAAAAAGGCGGGCTTGAAATAAGTGGGAGGCACCCTTTTTGTCTCCTTAAAACTCCATAAAATTAAAAACTATTGGTTTTTGTTTAGGTTTTTAGTACACTAACCTTTACATTACACTAAACAGTAACAATTATGTCATTTACAAAAATACGCCATGGCCCACCAGTGGGTAAAAACCTCCCAAAGTTTTTGCTATCCACCACGCTAAATAAAATATTTTACCATAGTAATATTACTTTCCATAAAAAAACACAAATCTCTACGCGCTCCCTCCATTATATTTCCAGGATATTTTCCGCATACTAAAAGAAATAACGACATGTTGTGCTTGTAAAGATGTTAGTTGGGGGAAATCTGAGCCAAATAATAAATATAACTCATGAGTTCTCATTAAAGGGCGAACGCAGTTTGGTTATCCAACCATAGGGCCTCGACAATTTCGGTATCGAAACTATAGTAGAAAAGTCTAAAAATGTATGGGTTTGATATATGCCATGTTCAGATTCGTGATCTCCAAAATAATCATGAACTTCGAATTTCCACAGAATTTAACTTAGGGCCTGGAAGATCATTCGATGATTGAATGATTTCGTGGGCTTCAGCACAATCACTGCCTATGTACCTATTGTCAGAGATTGTCTATTGCCGTAATAGTATATAAATACAATTAGTAATCTAACCCATCTAACTTAGAAACTATGTCAATGTATCTAGAGAATTTGATAATGTGTTTGGCCTAAAATGGAGCACGCCACCACTTGGTGAAGCGTTTTGCTATCCCCAGTAAAAAAGTTATCCTACTAATATTTATACATCCGAAAGTTTGTGTGGATGTTTGTTACCACATATCTCCGTAACTCTTAACCTATGTAAATGTAATTTGGTATGTATTCATGGAAACTAATTTAAAAAAAATTTGATTAGTTTTAAAAAGTGATAAAGTTTCTATGTAAGATAAATATTCCTTTCGTTCGATTCACTGAATAACTCGGTATTGTAAAAATAATAATACATACAAAATGTGAGGTGTGCATTTTTATAAATTTTTATGATTATCACACAGCTAAAGCCGTGGCTAGCAATAAAAAAATCAGGAAGAGTCCAATCTCGAGTTAGATTTAGACCACACGAGGTTTAAGTTTTATTACAGGTAACTGTAACCTTTATAACCTATTTAAATGTACATATGTATTTTCCAAAGTTTAACACTAAACATGCTCGCACATTAGGTAATGTGCGGTACTGTCACCTAATTACCCAAAATAAGCCCTTACAGCCCTTGTAAAATACGGATATAGTTAATAGGGGACAAAAATGGGACAATATATTAGTTTTATACGTGGCCCATTCCCGAGCGGGTAATATTTACGCGATATCGTGAAAATGGGCTAAAATGAGATCTCCACTGGTTTGAAACGACATAACGTTTATTTATTAGAGCTCGGTTATCGTAGTTTGCTTTTTATTGTGTTTACCCACTATGAGTGTTATTTACGTGGCAAAAGGCCGAATTTGGTTTAATTTGTTTATGGTTTCACGGAACCCTTATTACATTAACGTTTCCACAATGACCTAATAAAACATTCATGTAAAAGCTTTCAAATATGAAATGACTTGTATTTTTAACATACAAATCTGTTCAGGTAAGTAAAAAAGAAATACTTTCAAAAAATAATAATAATACTAATTTTGGACAATTTACACACTTTATTGCTCCAAGATAAGTACAGGTACTAGATAACTGATAATACTTA
The DNA here is from genome assembly GCA_955876795.1 of Eupithecia tripunctaria. Classification (NCBI taxonomy): domain Eukaryota; kingdom Metazoa; phylum Arthropoda; class Insecta; order Lepidoptera; family Geometridae; genus Eupithecia; species Eupithecia tripunctaria. The sequence continues at coordinate 8,951,329 of OY041615.1, read as the reverse complement.
TTAAAATATGTACACTACTTAGATATTATATTTTTATAATACATAAAAAAAATCCAGATCACCCTGAACTAATATCTGCAGACCGTACTCACATTTCGTGTCACAAAGCATATAAGTAGTTTAAGAGAAAAACATAAAATACTTCATTTAAATTAAAGACATAATCAACACATATGAAGTTAATAAATGAATATAATAAAAATAAAAATTGTAGTATTCTATTAAAACTGAAGATCTACGCATTTTTGTCATCAAAACAAATAATTCTGCTCCAGAACAAAACTCATTTCAGTAGGTAAACAATAAAACATTTTAAAGTTCAACACAGTGCAAAATATTAATTTCGACAGCGACCAACGTTCCCCTAATGTGTGACGTCTTTGAACGAACAGTGCAGCAAGCTCACTACAACATGTTATTTATATATTTATTTTAGGGAAACCATCAGCACAATATTATGGGTGCTGCAATAGAAGTTGGTGGGCTATTGACAGGAATCCACTGATATCTGAGATTTTATTCTGAGATTGTCCATTTTGGAATTTTTGTTAGTGTTGTCCTAAATATCAAGAAATTTGCAATTTCACATGGTATCGCTTGTCAATTCATTAACAATTTAAACCATTTAGGAAAAATTGTAGGAATTAAATTGTAAGCAAAAACAATATTTCAATTTAAATAGTTATCCAAGTATCTCCCTTGATAGCAGCCCTTATTTGATTAATTTTTGTTAAATTAGTTATGTAACCAATATTGTCTTGGGACGCCACCATTGCTAGTAATAAAAAGTAGTAAGAGTATTTAATTAATTTTACCCAGCCAGCGTTTGTTTTTCAAAAGAGCATAATCTCGAACGAATTAAAAGCAAAAGCTCAAATCCACAGCTTATGATCACTTTTTATCATACCTACTTAGGCAATAAGATAGCCAAACGCAAAAGCTTGATTAAATAAAATGTCTTATTCGTCTATCGTGTTGGTTCGTTATTGAGTGGGCTAGCTGAACTCAAAGTTCCGCTAAGACGTCTCCCAGTACATTCAGCTTGAGTGAAATTTCCTTATACTTTGTGCGGTGCCGTGAAAATTTCAATTTCTACAAACAATGTCGCCTTGTGTCGCAACTTGTGTAACAATTTCAACTTGTGTAGCGAGTGTGCTCTACCTGCAGCTGAGTATTATGTCAAACAATATCTGTTACAATTTGTACTTTACTACTTAGGGAATAAGATTGGTTTTAGGAGTACTTGTACGAACTACAATGTCATGATTGGGATGTCTAATGGTCGCAGTTCAACTCCTTGACTCCATGTCCCATGATATGTCATTTTGTAGTGAATTGTATTCTATACTATGCTGGTAGGCTGATTGTGAAATGTTGGGCTAACACACATTTATTATTTTAGTAGAAGGTACTTCATTTTCTTAGCATCAACATTGTAACTTAAAATAATATTACCTCGTCTTTAGGCAAACTGATTAACCTATGTTTGCAACACTAATCATTCATTATGTTATGTTTACATTTAGGGATACAGTCATAATAATAACTGGTCGGTAAGTAATTTCTATATTTTAGATGTTAAAAATGATTTTAATCTGCTTTGTAAACTTATCACAATAAATAAATTCAAAATCGCCTTTCTCAACAATATTAGACGTTTGGAAATTCTCCACTCCAATCTTGTCATGTAAAGGGGTTTTAAAGTTAACACGCTTCCTGCCCGCTGTACATCTCACCTTCACGTAAATGCTGCTTGAAACTTTCTGGATATTTGACATGGAAATAGAAAATGCAGGTGTCGTATTTATGATGTAACCTCAACAGCCTGTATTGGTCCACTGCTCGACGCAGGCCTTCCCCTGATACCCTGCAAGGGGCTGCCCGCCCCCTGTGGATATCCTTTAGTCGCCTCTTACACCCATGAGAAGAGATGGGGATGCAAATTCTAAGCCAGCACCACACAGTATTTATGATGTAAGTGTAGAATCAATATGTTTCATCGTTGATTACCTTGATTATATTCGGAACTGACACTTGAATTCGTGTACCAGTCACACATGCTTTGTTTTTCCCAAGAATGTTTATATTATACTTCAATATCTACCTAAAAAATTCATAAATATTCCATGAGGATTAAGGATGTCCAAGAAAAGAATCTAGTAAATACTTACAAACGTTTTATTTCTCTTCTCCAGACTTACCACTAAGCTTTCCCATTACGGGTCTTTATCCAGCGATTCTGCAGAACTACTCTAAATAATTCCTCTCATCGCAGAACTGCACAGAATTCCACAAAAGTAATTTACATCCACTCTAACATTCAAAACTTTAAGCTTATTAAATTGCTAAGAATAAGCGGCATAACAAACAGAGATGAAACGTTATACCAGACAAAATGAATAACAAAAAACTTTAAGTATTTTAATAATAAAATTATATGCTTGACTTCAAAGAATCCTGCATTACGTACATTCTTGAAAGATAAAAGGAAAATGGCGAAAAGCGGCTAACAGTTGCTTCTTTGCGAACATTTTTCCGAGTAATAACTCATCTTTGGACCAACAACGTTTTAGTTTTTTGTTTGTTCACACGTTTCTGTTATTTATTGTATAAAAGTTTGTCCACACGAAAGCATAGAGACAAGGCTTAGAATAATTGAGTTTGTTTTAAAACTATAAACCGACTTCAATTGTATGGTTCTCTCATGGATGGCTTTGTCACAGCTGGACCAAATTGAAATGGAACCACACAAGAAGCACCAGCTTTCAAATAAAAATATAAACAGTCGAATTGAGAGACTCCCCCTTTTTTTAAGTCGGTTAAAAAAGTGACTATTCCCGTAGTGCGAATTATCTTTACTTAACTTAGTGGTCATCCCAATGTCTCTATCAAAGCCCATAACATGGGCTTCCTTAGAGTTTTCCTCGAAACCTTAAAATGATGAATTGCACTCTTGCAATAGGTACATCTTACCTTATACAGTTTGCCTCACTTCAAGTGCCAATTGTATGCCATAAAAATAAATAGAATGGAAACCTTAAACACTGATAGTCTACTTATCACATGACTCTTACATAAAATTTGAATTTGGAGTATATATATTTGCGCCCCTCTGAAAAACAACGGAACACCTAAATTATTAATCTCTCGGCTGTTAGTAACCTTTGAGATAAAACCCACCACCAAGTTGCTAGGGAAAAAAATATTTTTGCTGAAAATCCTCGCGTCAGAAGTAAATGATATTTCACAATTTGTGACACGCGATGAACATGAAATATTTGAGCAATGTGCAAAATATATACGGGAAGTAGGCTCGAGTTTGTTTCTACTTTGTTTATGTTTCCATATATTATGCCTATATGAAAATAATAATTGATTGCGAAAAAAGGAGTACACCTAAAAACCCTAACCGATCTATGAACAATGAAAAATGAAACGTCTTACAACTAAATAGAGTGCACTTTGTCCCTAACCATTTGTCTGTGTTGCTAGCTGCACTTAATGTGAACTAAGATTCCTTATAAAGAAAAATGAATTTGTCTGGGCTAGTGTGGTACTATAATAATAGAAGAATAGATTCTACAAGCTATAGGAAGGTAGGTATCTACTCTCCGTACAGGATAGGTAGCTTGTTGATACCTGTTGGTCTTTGGATAGGTTACCCAACGGGACTTTATCGCACTACGTGATCCTACATTCATTATCATCATCAGCTTATATTAGTACACTGATTACTAAGGGGAGGCCCCACAGAAGGCGTCCTAAACTATGTTTGCCGAGTCACGGTTTCTATTCAAGAACACGTTATTAAATTAATGAAATCTAATGATTCCTCCAACACATATTAGGTTCGTAGTTAACCCGCTTACAGCCGTAATGAATTCGTTAAACTACGTAGTTTACATAGCAAAACAAATCGAATAAAATAAAATAAGGCAAAGTTTGTGAAAATGTGATCTATTCGGACGAATACGCTAGAATTACTAAGCGGATTGAGCTGAAATTTGCATAGATGTAGTCCCAGATTTGAATCAATAGAAAGGTTAACATTTTAACGGGACAAAGAGGTTGTTTTTGTCCCGTTAAAACGTATGTAAAGCCGCGGTTAGGAACTTGTTTAGAATTCAGCAGAATTTCAATAATTTACACCCGGACAGTGATTCCACGCGGACATTTTGAACCGGGGCCCGGACATTGCCATGCAGACACTTGCAATTCTAATGTACGGCTTTATTAAATTTTCCAGTGGCAGCGTTTAGGGGCACAGAAGTCCGCAACACTTTGAATACTTGCACAAAGTAAATTGAACCTTACGTTGATGGTTTTAGATATTAAAACAATGGTGTTAAATTTGTTGACTTAGTTATAACTGAAATGGAATATCTCAGTAACGATGAAATCGTATTTAATAATCATAATGTACTTTACGGAACTAAAACTCTATATACAACATGTTTATAGGAGAGAATATAAGGAATAAAAAGAAGAAAAAAATAATAGAAGAGAACTTTGTTATAAATTATAGAAATTTCCACTATGGACAGGAAAATTCTAACCAAATAACAAAGACAAAAATTATAACTTGTATGTACGATTGAGTTGACTGTTGCAAATAATCTACAGGTAGCACACCTGATCCATCCATCCATCTATGGATGCTTGTTTTTAGGTACATACTTGTGTTTCATATTTTTATAACGTATATCTATATTTTCACATTTCGTTCAATTACTTTGTATTCCATACGAGTTCATTTAATCTTTTCTTTATAGTACCTCAACCTCAACCTCGGCAGCCTGTATTGGTCCACTGCTGGACGCAGGCCTCCCCCTGACAAACACCTTGCTGTCGTTATCTAATGGGGGGTAATGCCCAAAATCCCCACGTTGGGCATGCGTGTTAGGGATCACAGTTCTTTGGTAGAGTTTCTCTGCAGGGGCCGCTGCTGCCCACCCCGCTGCTTATCCCTTAGTCGCCTCTTACTACACCCACGGGAAGAGCTGGGGTGGTGCAAATTCTAAGCCAGCACCACACACCTTAGTCATTATAGTACTTATACAGCTATGCGTTTTATACAGTTTAACCCCCTTATTCATAATGGTCTGGTAACTTAGCACACTGCTAAATCTCGCTCTGTCTTCTTCTATTGACAAAAGTCAGACTGAGAAATAACACTACTAGCAGCTGTTTTATGTAAGCAGACCATTATGAATACGGGGGTTAGTTTCTAATGTAGCCTTAGTTTTGGCTGTTCTTCCAGCTCTTTGACATCAGTAGTAAAGCTGATGCTCAGGGAAGCGTCACGTAGCATATTATATTGTGTTTGGAATGTGCTCAAAAGCTATACATTTGGTTATGTGACAGAATGTTTCGGGATACAAAGTGGTTCGGTGGTTTTCACTTGCAGTTTGAACATTATATCTTTTGTTATTGATTTTAATAGACAAAGACAATATTTTTGTAAATCAAGATTTTCAGCCTGTTTTGTTACACTTATTACAGTCATCACTTTGATGTTTTGATTTCATACCTCTTTACGCCGAAACTACTGAACGAATCCGGCAGAAATTTTAAAAAGGTAATTCTACACCTGCATTAAGAATACGCTACTTTTATACCAGATAACGTGAGAAGCCGCGGGTAGAAACGAGTTTGAAATAAAATATCAAAAACATTTAAAAAATCTAAAGCACAAATTGTTAGAGAAGTCCATAACTTGAAACCGAATACTTGGCAAATTCACGCTCCAAACATAAAAAAACTGATAAACTCTTTGTTCCGTAAAAACTTTCAACACAATACATGTTTCGGAAGCAAAGCACTTGACTGCCCATAGACTCAATGGGTAAAGTCTAGAGCTGCGGCCATAGAAGAAATGATTCACGGACAGAACAGTCATATTATTATATGATGTTTATTAGATTTATTGGTTACTCAAAATATGAGTAACCTATATTTGTAGTAAGAGTAATGTACAATATGTGCTGTCCTATGCATGTATGTATGTATTTTTATTCGTCACGTTGGCACTTACCATCAATTGTAGACAAGCTAAGGCCTAAAAATAAAATAAAAACTATCAGACATTATTGGAGCATCACATTTCATTAAGATTAATGAAAACCAGCTGTTAGTAAACACAAAATTGAGGTTTTTTTGTGTTCAGAATTCGTAATATGACACTGCATTTATGGAATGTTTACTTAGTTATTAAAATTAGTTATAATTCAGTAAAAATAGCTTTGCTGCGGCGTATCTTGCTACGGTGGGGTTGGAATTAAGCATGGCAGGACATTTTACAAATCAAGTCAAATAATAATAATCGCAAAAAATATTTTTTTAATTTATTTATAAGCTTTCGCTAGGCAACGCATAATCTTTTATTGATTCATACAACGGTTTATGTAGTTTTAAAAATGTGTGTTCTATTTTGTCACTTTTATATGGCACGTCTGCAAGTTCTATTTGGTAGGTATATTGAAAAGAACGTAGACATTTGTTCGTAGTGCCCGGAGTGCATTGCAAGTTGGTTTTAAAAATATCTAGATATTCTCAATGGCATCGGCTTAGTGCCAAGCATTGCAGTGTCATATTTTACCCGACGACAGATGCAGCGGGCGTGCGGTGTGGCAGCACCGCAATGTGCTTGTAACCTTTTATTTCCTCAGATCTTTTTATTTTTGTAGGTTTTTATCGTATAATTTAACCATACTTTAGTCTGGCGGGATGCACTGTGTAGTGCTCTCTAGATAGTTGGCAAATTATGCTTGTTATTTCCTTTGTTACATTTCTTTTCAACTAAAAAGATCCTCATTTTTTCAGAGGGAAGCTTTTATTTAGGTCTTAAATAAAATTTATATTAATAATTCTTGTAACGAGGTTTACGTTAAAATAAATCGTTCCTTAAAGAAATTTTCTGAGTAGTCAATGTAGATTTAGCTTAGTAGGAACTCATCGAAATGTCAATCAAAGCCCACATGAAGTGATCATAAGCACTTTAATTGCGTGCATGATTTGTTTTTAAGATTGTCTAATAACGAAAATAACCTAGTACGCAATATAATTATTTAGAATGCATAATTACTGTACATACCACCAGAATAGAATAGAAAGAACATTCATTTGGACACAGGTACAAAAAGAGTAACAAAAAATAAACAAACGAAAAACAAAAACAGTATAACATGGAGGTGAGTGACAATGGTGGGTTTACAGTAAATATGTGGGTCTGCCTCCACGTCCCTGTGCCGAAAAAGTGGTTGGCTCAGCGTGTGCTGATCATTTGGGGTAATATATCAACAGAGGTTCTGCCTATTTGTATATCTGACAGTTAGTTTGTAGGTGTTGCTTATAGAATAATGTACGAAAAAAGTTCAGCAGTCTAGGCAAACAGTTTGCCAACTACAGTTTGCAAACAATGTAATATAATTATTTCGAATAGATAGATATAGCACTAAATTGTGCAAATCTAGTGACTCTTGCCATCACACAGTATTTTCTCAGGTGGGTACTAGGGTAGCATAAACGTAAAGTAAAGGCTCAGAGAACTAACTGAATTCTGTACTTGTGTTCAGTATCTTCAAATGAACTCCTGTTCCGCTGGTACATATGTAAATCGAAAGGATAGTCTGTTAGAAGATACGAGTAGGAACATTCACAACTTCAAAGATCAAGGTGTGAATTTTCTGTCTCGCTATCGGCTTCAAGTCCGTGCCAAGCACTGCAGTGTCATATATTAGGGGACGACAGGTGCAGTAAGCGTGCCCACCACCGCAATGGCTTTCAGAGGCTGTGAAAAGAACATTGTTTTTATGACGTGTCAGCCATTTTGGGCTTTTCTTTCGGTAATGGGAAGAGAGGCATGGAAAAAGTTTTACGTAGATAGCGAGACTTTTATCCAAAGACGTCTAGACGAAACGAAATTCTATTTTTTTCTAATTATTCATGTTGATGGGATAAAGGATATTTAGGTTATAATAAAACAGATAAAACAACTTATCTCGTTTACAGCATAAACGTAACCAAAATTAATTAGAGATTTTCAACTCTTGCATAAAACACAAAATATTTAAAATGAAGTTCGTTAAGTCAGTTCGCAGTCTTCCAAAGTTAATCTTACAAGGTTTTTGGAGTTTGCTTAAACCGGATATTAAAACCGAAACGATAATTACTTCCTTGAGTGGTTGATGCCTAAAAAATAGATTATGTGATTTGTCCTAAATAATTTTGGGTAAATCACACCGCATCACCTAACCCCAAATTAAGCACAAGAAATATATTGTTGTTATTTATAAAAGCATAAAAGTACCTGATTTGTGTAAGGTTTTCGGTTTTTTACTAATATTAAGGGTAAAGGCGAAAGTTTCTTAAACATTATGAAAATAACTGTTACTTATGATGTCTATAACTATTGAACAATCAAGATGATTTTTTTGTGCTTAAGGATCATGGTTAGGACGCAATGTTTGAAAACTTTCGTTTTCAAGCATTGCGGTATGGATGACGAGAAGACTCGACGTAGTTTTTCAAATGCTGCCCAGCCCAACTGGATCCTCCTCTTGGCCCCTTTCTCAAATACATCTGCGAAAGACTGCAGGCAGATGCTGGATGCGTCAAGCTAAAGACAGGGCGCTATGGCGCTCATTAGGGGAGGCCTATGTCCAGCAGTGGACTAATATAGGCTGATGATGATGATGATGATGAAGGATCATGGTATTCGTATACATACATGAACTTGTTGGTTAATCCTCAGCTCAGTTCAGGAAAAAATAGAGAGACAGAAGAACATTCTATCAGCATACACAAACAACAGGAGATCAATAACTATGAATACAAAAAAATATATTTAATTATGCACTTCCAAACATGAAGAACCTAGGAAGACTAAACCACATTTGAAGAGAAGGATTCATTTAAAAGTCTATAAATATCTAAGAACGATAGGAGACCTGTACCCAAAAGGGTAATATTAAATTTATCTATTATTATTATACATTTATCTTATAAAAAATAGTTAAAATAAAAAAAAAGACGTGTGGCACTCGGGGACTGCCGCGGTAAAGCTATTGCAATGCCATCTAGAGGCGAGTTGCTGAACTAAAGAGACAAACGTCATATTTCAAAAAGTCATTAAAAGTTCTACTATTCATCGATAGATGGCAAAACTAAAAAGTATCACCGCTGTTCCGGTCGGAGTGGGGAGCGTGAGGTTTTTTCGTTACGGAATTTCTGGATTCGGTCCCCGCGCTCAAGGCCCGCGATAGAAGCTATGCAATAGCTTAATAAAACTTGTTTTATAATAGCTTATATAATATATAATATATAATAGCTTAATAATAATATTATTATTAAGCTATTGCATAGCTAATCTAATAATGCTTTATACCTACTTATTCGATTAGACACCATCACAAATTAAGTAACAAATAAAGGTAAACGCGATTATTTTAAGCATGATTATTGTTATTTATGTTAAGGAATTAAATATTTTTTTGATTTTATTGTTTTTATTTTTTTTATATTCGTATTCATGAATATAATGACCGAAATTATTTACGGGCGTTAGCTTGGCTAATTTTACTTATAACCTAATAGTACCTGAAGATAAGGCGCAATGACGCTTATTATGGGAGTCCTATGTCGAGCATTAGACTAATATAGGTTATATATATTATAATATATATTATAATGATGAGGTAGGTAGCTGAATAACTTGTATCAAGTAAAGTTTATTATGCTAGAAATAAACACGAACTTTTATTCTTAGATACTGTGAAGGTATTTGTTTTGACCATTTTCTATCTATACCTAAAAGTATAACTATAAACTATAGTACTACGTCAATACGTAATTCAAACAAGGAGCCTTATCAAATTTTACAGGCACTTATTCTTACGGAGTTACTTGTTTTTATTGTGGAATAAAACGACTGAAAGTAAAACAAGTTACTTCCGGTAAAGTTTTGAAGTATCGTTAATTTTGAGTGTAAGTGTTATTAACGATTCGATTTGCTTTTATTGTTGACTTTAGGAATTGACGGTTGAGTAGAAAGGAATTTCTAAAACAAATGAAGAGAAAAAGACGAAGTAAAATATTTATTGTTACCCTTATGAGATACATACATAGGTTACAAACTAACAGAAATTACAGAGATAGGAAGTTACAAAAAATATCGAAACTTTAACAAAGAAAATACTAATCAAATTATAGAAAAAAAATTAACACTAGTAGTATTTACAACTGAAAAAATTCAGCCAACTGTAAATATTAATTTTGCGATGACGTCGTAATAAAGCAGAATTGAGCTTTGAAGTTTTCGCGCGAAAAAGTATTTAGCTAACATCCATGACTAAAGCGTTTCCTCTGTCTATGGTTTTTGTTTTAAAATAGATCCTTTTCTTCTCTAAACAAAGGCTCTGCTTAGGGGCCAGATGACGCTGTGTTAATTGTGACCAGCATTATTTATTTTTGAGGCTGTAAAAAAATGTATATGAAAGCTTCAAAACCCTAGATTCCAAGCCAGCCCATACAAAGTAAAGTACCTACTTAAATAAAGTGGACATAAATTTCCAATACAGTTGAAACTTTAGACCCAGAATGAAGTAGACATCTGCTGTTTACGACCGCACATGTCAATGATCATAAATTGCTGTGAAACCATAAACCCCTATTTGTAATGACATTTATGCAATGTTGCAATGCCATAAACATCCACCAGTCAATAGCCTATTTTTCTAATGAGTGTAGAGAATATAGAATCGGGCTATAGCCCCAATTTTTTTCATTTACGGGGATATATGTATTTTTGTATTTTGTATTTGTTTATTTATAAAAAAATTAATCTAATCTTAAATTTTAACATTCTCTAAACCCGTCAGATGTACTTGTACCATGCATTTCTTATGTGCTGGCTACGAAGATTTTTGACAGACTTCCATTAAAGGAGCTGTACTTTATTGTAGTATGTATGATTTCAAATTTATATTCAACTATTTTTCCTCATTTACAGGCTTATATTTTTGATTACCCTGGGTCATTTTGACATGGTAGGTACCATGTCAAAATGACCCAGGGTAATCAAAAATATAAGCCTGTAATCAAAAATACGGAGTAAAAAAGTTATAAAATTACTATTTTATTCCCGCAAAACCTTAATAAAAATATTTTATATTATATAAAGAGCTAAATATTCATAAGAAGCGAATTAGTTATAATATTATCTTATCTAATTTGCATTAAGTATATTAGTTATATCTTGTTGCCAAATTAATACCAAATTTCCTACCTACCTCAACAGCCAATTGGTCCACAGCTGGACGCAGGCCTCGCCCAGATAAGCGCCATGTTGGCGTTTATCTAATGGGGTTATTGCCCACAATCCCCACGCTGGGTATGCGGGTTGGGGATCGCAGTTCGGTGGTAGAATTGTTCTGGGGAGCTGCTGACGCACCCCCCCCCCCCTGGATATCCCTTTTTCATCATTATCATTATGTAGCCCCGAGCTAAGCAAAGGTTGTGTTAAAGAAATAGATACATACCGTAAGTATCTACATATTTATTTAACCTGCTACAGACACAAAATACGAGTATGTGAAAAAGGGACTTTTGACTATCAAACTTATTAAGTACTGATGAACACGTTCACTAAAAGACAGGTAAAAAATAATTTTAAGAACAAAATAGCAGCGTGAAAGGGTGTCGAAAGTTTTCTCTTTGACATGCCACACAAGTTCCGAGGCGTGACACGTTTCGTACCTGACAGTACGTATTTGGAACAACCTTTAAGTACAGTCGACATCATAAAAAACCTCCTATTATTCAGAGGCGTTGACAGAGACAACGATTTTTTATTCCAACAACGAAAACCAAACGTTTTAGGAATTTAATAAAAAAATCATAAGAACTCATTACGGTAGGTATCCAAATGAATTTGTAGTCAACGCAGGTTCATTGTCCTTAGACAATCTGTTCTAAATTTAAAATAAATGAGATTTCCACAAACCTAAATTTTATGGAAAGAACATAGCTTTCATCCTTAAAATTATGGTTCTTGGAAAAACTGTTATGTTTAAATTAGTTAATATAAATGTAAATGTACCTTACTAGCGTAATACACGTTGGTTTATAAATTGCAACCAAAGTTATAAAAACTTTTAAATCAGTTTTTTATGAGGAATTATTAATAAATTTTTGAAACTGTTTTTGATTTTGGTGCAATACACGGACACGATTTTTTTTATTCAGCAATTGTTTAAAATGTATCGATTTTCGTTGTCCTGAGGCTGAGTGTACCGTACCACCCAGTGTGTACCTATTTGGAGCACCTTTTACGTACTTTGTTATTTGTGTTAAATGTATGTTCAAAGGTGTAGGTGCTGAATAAAAAGCAGCATCCTGTAAAGATGTACTTTTACAGCCTGTATATAATTTTGCCCCTTTTTGTTCTTTATATTGTTGCTTGAGTTCTTAGGGTGATGTAATTTAGATGTTTCTCCTTGTAAAGAGTCTCGCAGACTGGTGGTTATTGCAATTTGACTGCCACCGCGCAGGGTGCGTCAGTCTGCCGGTCCCTTTAAGGCGCATACCCGAGCCAATATGGCAGTGTCACCTATTTTATCAATATTATAACTGAAGAAGTGTAATTAGGTACCTTTTCTTATCTTATCTAAGCATGTATGAGTGAAAGGGGGCCACCACCTATTTTATCGCATTTTTAATTAATAGAATAAATATTAACGAACATTTAACAATAACTCTTTGAAAAATAAACCAAGAGCACCATTTAAAATAAACTCTATATTTTCATTCACAAATCATGAAACCAAATAACAAGGGTTGTCCTCAGCAAATATAATAAAATCGTTAAGTAACTCTAACTCGCTTAGTGACCACGGAATATGATGAAAATATGCTAATGTATAAAGTTACCGGGTGGCGAGGAACAATGAATTGCAGGACCGCTATAAAGGAGTCTACACACCAATGCAGACTTCACATCTCGTTAAAAGTTGACAAAAGACTGTCGGCAGCCTGCAATATGTACCTACCCACCAAAATGTAGTCACAATGAGCAGAATAGCACGGCCAAGGCATGGTTCGCCGCTGCCGACAACAAAGCAACGGCGAGCTTGTGTCTGTACAAGCAAGTTCGGTGTGAAGAGTCCTTTAGACGGGGTAGTAACAGTTAATTTTCATTAGAGAAATAGAACCATGAATGGATGCAACGGGTTTGAGCATTATTTCAAATTACAACTTACCACATATGGCAACCTAGATTTTTAAGTAACATCTCTGTTTTGATGACCATAGATATTATTTAAGAGTATCCATGGTAATCAGAAAAAAGTGACGTTTATAAGCAATACTAATTTTATGCCCTCGATTCAACCCCAATATTTTAAAACTTTGCTTGAAGGATTTTGAGTCCCCAAATGCGTCAAGGCTCGATGACAGGCGTGGTAAAAGAACCAACACTGGCGGTTAAAGAACCAACACTGGCAAGTGAATTAGAGTCAAATGCACCTTATTTCTTACCAGCTGCGCCCCGCGGCTTCGCACGTGTTGATCCTATGGAAACGCTTAAAGGTTGTATTGTATAAGAAAGAAGGTTCAGATGAAAAATCCTGTAAAATTATCGTCCATAGGTTTGTTTAAATTTAATTAATCATTTATGAATGAATATACGGTAAAAAACACGCTTTCGCCCTGGACACAACACAGTATCGTTTGATCCACAAAATAAAGGTAATTTTTATTAGCCGATGAAACTTTAAAATTGTCCCTTTAAGCTGAACCAAATAAAAATGTAAATCTGCCTTTGACCTACGCTGTAGTAATTGCGAAAAAAGACTTCAAAAGGCCACATCCGTTGTGTATCTACTGGAACAGGAGCATATATTGTCTCGGTTTTGCATCACAAAGCTCTTACCCAATTTATTTTGGACTATAGCACAGGTTTCCCTACATATTAATAACGTAATATTAGAGATCAGAGAAAAATATACGAATATATTTACACTTGATTATCTTCTTAGTCGGTCACTCTTGGCAGAGTGGTCGTGGTTATTTTTTTACGTTCCTGGTTGGTTGCTTTGTGGGAGCAGTCGGTCATGGTGGTGTCAGAGAGGTGATGAGGTCCGACGATCTGGTTGGAGAGCGATCACAAGACCTCTTTCCCTACATTCTGTCCTGGACCAAGAGACGCTCCATCTAGTCTTCATTCCGTGCCACGTGCCCAAAGAACTTCAGTATTCGTTTCTGCACAGTCGACGATAACGACACCTTCACACGAAGTTCTTCGAGGATGGAGACGTTTGTCCGATGCGCGGTCCACGGAACCTTCAGGAGACAGTACAGAAGAATTGGAAAGACAAGACTCCGCATCAGACGAACCTATGTGGTTTTGATTATCCTGCGGACCTTCCAAATCTTGGTGAGCCTTTCGGCAGCAGATCGTGTGATAGCGCAGCGCCTTCTGATTATCCTCAGCTCGGTCTACTATCATAATTTTTGTCTTATCTCGATTGATAGCGAGTCCGAAGCTCAGGCTAGTAGATAAGATATTACATATCCTCCTTAGACGTTGTCAAGAGAGTAGTGTCGTCAGCATATCTAAGGATAGAAATGGTTCAGGCTCCAACGGACAAAACGCAACTTGATTATAGCAGGGGAACATTTTAAAACCATAGTAGCTAAAGACCGACGGCTTACGTGGTATTATTATTAAAAAAATGCCGTATTGCATAAAAATCTGTAAATTTGCAATAAATTGAAAATGAATTCAGAGTGTAATTTTATATGAAATCATTGGAATTTCTGATTTCATATGCCCATAATGCCGAATTTCATTTTCGTAATAAGCCGTAACCTCTATAGTCGAATATCTGGTATATGTACGAAATGACATAAGTTTTAATCGGGCCCTAGAAATTTGCATTTCACTAATGTAAGTGGAATTCGTATGTAAATAAATTAATATTTATAGCTGATTATGTGACTCCTGCGGGTCCGACATATTTAATGTTTGAATAGAATAATGTTTGGAGTTTAGTTTGAGTTTCAAATTAGCATATTGATGAGGTTTCACGGGTCGCTTGGAATTTTTAAAGCGCTCTCTATCTCTAGCCTTAAATAAGTTTGTAATAGGTTCAACTTTAAAGTATTGTTCTACGAATTGACTACATACCTATAATTATAATAATGCATAATTGGCATTTGCAAATGTTCTACTTTTGCCTTATTCCACTCTGACACACTCTGAGGTAATTCATTAATAAATTAGATTCCACTTTTTTCCACTGTTATCCACCAATGTATTAAATAAGATATCATGTTCGGCTCTGATCTACAATGCATTTTTCTTCTTAGTTACTACATACTGTCTCGTTTTTTAAATAGTTTTTTTTTTATAATCTTAATTACTTAAATCAAAGAATAAACACTGATTGTTATTATCTTATTATAATTTTTGGCTAAGTGCATCAAATTAGAATCACCCAAAAATACGGGACAATTTCAAAATCTCATCATGAAAGAGCTTTGAGGCAGTGGCAGTTTTACAATATTTTTGTCCTTGGGGGAGATGTGGCATTTTTGGATTTGTAGTTGGCAAAAATACGAGTTTTCCTTTGTAACGAATAAGCGGTAAACGCAGTATGGGAAGAATTGGTTAGGTACATTTACGTAAATACTTAGACAAGAATCCTATCACAGTAGTTAAGGAAAAAGTATTAAGGATCGTTATGAGTTCTTCTAAAAAAAATATCTACTTATGTATCTATAAAATAAAATAAATATTACTATAGAAAACTTATTATTCTCCAATAGTCATTAGTAACCCATTAATAAAACAGAAAACGATCAATTTAATGAGCTCAACCGCGACATGTCACGACTGAAGCATGCTTCAGCAAGGCTGCCCCACGTTTTTACCATCCTCCTTTTCATTTCATTTATACCCAAGTGGATTCCGCAAATTACCAAGGATTTTCCGTTTTTTGGCTTTTTGTAAAATTGCCTACGTCCACTTAAAGATATTAAAGACTGAGACAAAGAATGGTGTGAGTTAATCGAGGTACTTTCGTTGCTATTTTTCTGCGTTTTCTTCCGCTGACTGCAAAAAATAGGGTAATGCTTTGAAAAGATTTGCTACTTACAAGGCCTCGTTGTAAAAGGTAAGTTAAAGCATTGGTTTTCTTATTGTTGAAAATCAATTGTTCTGGTTCTGAATACTGAAACCAGTCGTTCATTTTTAGGTAGGAGTGTAATAGATACTTACTAGGCATCAATTGAGTCCTCAGTTGTTTTGGCTATATCGACTGATGATAACGAGACAACGAAAAACTGGCTGTACTTGGCATGAAAGAGGGGAAAATACCAGGAGATCGCTCCTAACATTCAGTGGTATGAAATACGTAACATTTAGACTAAATTGAAGCAATAGGGAAGCTCACTATGCCTGTAGCACTGAGACAGGCCAAAGAGTGTGGAAGCGTTTCATCTCCGTAAAAGTTGTCTAGGATGGGCACGACCTTCAGCAATAAAAACAGAAAAGTAGTAATTGGTATCTGCTTGTATGACCTCACCTCAACAGCCTTTAATTGTCCACTGCTGGACTCAGGCTTCTGTATATATTCCTACTATATACATATATTTATTTTTATTCGCGTATAATCCTAAATTTTCGATCAAAAAAATCATGCATACCCAATTATTCTAAAAGTGCGGTAGGTAGTTATTTAAAAACTAGTTCTTTTACATGAATCTAAGTTAATAGCTTGATCTTATTGTATTATTGGAAAGTAACCAGGTATTAACCTGGACGGAGAAAGTAATAAATAATCGGATGCGTAAATTATTAGAAATTTATTCCTTCAACTTCAATATTATACTCCAAATTCAACTGCAATGTATGACGTTGCGATGTCATCATTGTCTATTCTGATAACAATCCCCGAGCCTACAGTTCCAGAAGATACCTAATTATCTTTTTACAAACGTGGCCAAAGTAAAATATGTATAGGAACAAATAAATGTTGTTCCTAAGGCGACATCTTCACTGACATCAATTCTTTGATTATAGGAATCGGTTTTTCAATATTTTCACAAGAATTTTTCTTCGAATCGTGAGTTACCTCGGGCGATTTAATAATAAAATTTAACCTCAAAAAAAATAATGACAAGGAACATGCTCGTGGCTCTTCCAATAATTGGTAAGCTGTTTCTTTTGTTTTTTTATATACACATATGTACGTACGACTGTCAAAGATTCAAAAAATCTTTTCACAGAATAGAACATTAAACAGCGACATTACATACGACAAGTAAAATGGGCGGCATTATCGCTTAAAACGATCTCTTATACCTTTGGATGGAAATAATTATAGGACTTTAAGAAAAGTCTCTATCAAAATTATCATCATAATCACACCTACAAGTGTGACATTTCAGTGGTGAATTTTTTTGGCCGAAAGTGTTATTGGGTAAAATACATTAAGTATCATACATATCTCTTAATTAATTTCATTGTTCATGCTTATCGATGTACCTTAGCAGAGTGGATACCCAGATCTTAATAATCGATATCACTAATTGAATGTCAATAAACGTCGAATGCCCGCATGGCTCTTAATTGTTCTATTACAGATTTTGTTTGAGGAATTTTAACCTCTAATCAACTTAGTTTGAATTCAATTTTCCTAATAGAAAAATATGTATGTGAACATTGTTGAATGTTCGATTTTACATGAATGAAAGTGATCTATTCTGCTTGCCTATGCTGAATTGATAAATAAGACACAGGCAAATATAAAGATATGTTCTTTATTTCATGAAAATATATTCTATGCTATTTTAAGTCTGGTTTTCTTTGAGGAAGTAAGCTTTGGGTAGGGTATGTCCAAAGTTAGGAAAAATTTGGGTCATACCCGGCTAAATCTGAAAAAGACTATACCATTTCAGTCACGAAGTAACCTACTCTGGGTTCTAGAGTTCATATTTCTTTTCCGATGCCTCAAACGAATCACTCGAATTTCACCAGCTCATGTTATATTCATGTTACCTTCCAGAATACTCTTAAAACAAAGTCTTATGTCATTCGCAATTCCTAAACTGCCTGTAAAGATTTTACTTGACATATAATTTGAGAAATCGTTAGATTTTGCAGAGTAATGTACATTTGATTATAATTCTTCTTTCTGCCCCTTTCTGCGTTTATAATATTAATGGAATATTAGATTAAGTAATAAACACAGTCATGACAACAATACCACTATAGTGTGACCTCTAATATTGTCACCGGTGTCTTGTTGTTGCAATAGGGTGGAAAGGGAATTAGAGTCTGTTACGCTGGTCAGGTTTCCAAATGTGTTTTGCTGACGTCAAACAGTTTGCGTATGGCAGTCAAAATGATTAAATTAGGATACCCTTGATTATGCAGAGCCTACATAATCGAAATCCAATTTTGCAAATGTTTTTGTTAAAAGAAGCAGGACATTGTGCAAAGAGTATTAAATCATTTTATAAAATTTTAATTTTAATTTTATACGGTGCCGTAAAATTATCCATATCATTATAATGTATCGTAATTATAAAACTGATTCATGAATAATTGGAAAAACTTAAATGCTACCGTATTTTTGGACCTTTTATTCAATGGCGGATGTTCATCGAAAGCTACAAAGGTTAGGGATTTGAAAAGGCTCCTCTAAAATCAGATTTCCAATCATTTTCCCGCGGTAACTACGTTTGCTATTCCGGCGGAAGTACGAACCTGATTCCACGGGCTTTAATTTGATCAAATGAATCGTTGATTTTATTTTTAAGCTAATGTTTTTCTTCGTAAAGTAATCCACATTTATCTACGCGTGAGTAAGTACCAAAGATTTATATTCTTACATACACTCATAAACTCTGGCATTGTCTTTGAATGCGCGCGTTATCAAAAAGCCGATGCACGTAATTAGTGTTTTTATCAATATACCTAATCGTTATTAGTGCAATTTAATGTACAATAACATTGCACAAACTTTTGTGAACAAGCACACCACAAAAACACACGATTCACTGCTTCCAAATGAGTGAGCTCACTCACTCCGTTTGGCAACAAACACGGCGCGGTCTCACTACGGGAAGGGCCTATCTAAAGATCTAGGCCCATGTCTTGTAACGTGTGCGACACAGTCATAATATATATTTTCGCGGGTTTGAATCCCGTCAAAGTCGAAAATTTTTGGGATTTTATTTCATTTCTTAATCTGATAATAGGTAACTATTTATCAAACTGTATAAATAGTAAAAATTTGACTTGACTGGGTGCTTATTTTGTAAGTCTAAAGAAATAAACAATTTGACTCCGACTCTGACTCTGATATTTGTTGAGAATGGCCTTCCGAGAGCCAGTATTTATTCCCCTTTGACTGAGTTTTGTGCAAATAATACTTAATAAACCCAGTTCGTTCTGTTTTTTAACCGACTTCAAAAAAGGAGGAGGTTATCAATTCGTCTTTTTTTTATGTTTGTTACCTCAGAACTTTTGACTGGGTGGTCCGATTTGCATGATTTTTTTTTATATGGAAGTTAGTGCTTGCCGTGTGGTCCCATTTTAATTTTGTTCAGTTCTGACAATGGAATCCATGAAAATTCATGAAAAAACTGTAAAAATTTAAGTCGGTTTATAGTTTTTTAAAACAAAATTAATTATTTTAAGAAAGAACTAAATAAATAAACCTTTTCCACCTTTTAATTTATTAACAAGCCGTAAATATAAACTTCAGATCAAAATACAAGAGAAAACTAGCACGCCATCAAATATTCTATTATTAGTTGAGCAGTTGACACAGTAGGTAGATCAAGATTGCTGTTTGCATAAGATGATAGTCAACACAATGCAATGTCTTAATATTAACTAGCTCTTGCCTCCGTCTTAGCTCAAAACAAATACACATAGTATGTTATGCAAAGTAGAAATATGAGTAAGAAAGCTGTCGCGAAGGCGAAGAAATATTTTGAGTACTTACCTAGGTTGTAGGTAGGTTGATAAAGATAGATAGATAGTTAGATTAACAGACGATAAAGATTTTAGCTGACTGGCCACAAAACCGGTCGAGGCGAAGTGGGCGCACGCACAGCGCCGTCCTTCGAGACACATCGGTGAGTGACTTTGAGTTACATTGTATGCAATTGAGATCTTTTGCCACCGATATTAGAAGCAGTTTCAGATTATAAATGTTGTGTGTATACCATTGACTAATTAAAAAGGGAAGATGAGGTACTAGTTTCTCGAAAATGGCACCCTCATATTGTGTAAAATTATGTGCTCCCACCTCAGTCACCGTCGGTCCTCGCATGTAGAAACTTAAAGGTTGCTTGCTTGCTGAGAAGAAGTGTTGATTCATATTTTAATAGGTACTAAGAAATAGCATGCAAAAACACATATTTTGTTTTGTTGGTGTCTCGTTTTTCTGGTCGCCTCATAGGGTAATACTGAAAATCAGTGTTTGCTCTTCGAGCTAAGCTTTGCACTGAGTATTTTCTTTTTGTCAGGCTGCAGCACATACATATATACTGTACCCGTACTTTAATTTTTTTTATTGAAATTGGCGTCAAGATCTAACAAATACCTTTTAACGCAAAGACTACTGAACGGTCATTAAGGGGGAAAACTAGAATGTTTTTTTGTCTGGTTTTCCCTCTTTACAAAATTGCAAAAATGAAATTTTCGACCATGATTGGCATGGGCTGATTTTTGTCCCGGAAAAAATTAAACAGTGAGTAAATGCAGAAGTTAATAGAATCGTGAACCAAATCCGATGATCACAGATGTTTTCTTTTCAATATTTAATAAGTCTGTTTTCACCTATGATTAGTACGTATTATTATTAACGTACCTATATTTGAATTTGGCTAATAGTTTTGTCGTGACAATACTGTTCTGGAGACCACCACTGCGAAAAATTATGATATATTGATGATTTCTTCACATAGTTTTCATTGTTTAATAAGGAGCACAGCTTGCAGTATTCATGATTTTTTGTATCCTGGCTTGCTTGTTGGTAAATGTAATGGTTTTTCCACTTAAAGTACTCTGCGTATTTTTCATGGTTGTGCATTAGTTCATGGATTTTAGCCGCCAGTTGTTTAGGATTAAGTTTCGAAGCATCCAAGTATGACCCGTCTGGCAGAAATCTGTAAAAATCACAGTTGTTTTAACACAACAACAAATTAATTACAACAATACTAATTTTTAACCGACTTCGAAAAAGGATGAGGTTCTAGGTTCAGCTGTAAGTATGTGTATTTTTTATGTATGTTCACCGATGTCTGCGTTAATAGGCCGGTGTCCTTTAAATTCTAATGAGTTTTTATTAGGTTAAGACGTTTTTATTAGGTTAAGACATTTTTAACCGACTTCAAAAAAGGAGGAGGATCTCAATTATACTGTTTTTTTTTATTTGTTACCTAAGGAGTTTTGACTTTGTCTTGGTCAGATTTTCTTGATTCTTTTTTTTATATGAAATCTGGTGCTTCCCGTGTGGTCCCATTTTAATTTGGTTCAGTTCTGACAGCGGGATCCATGAAAATTCATGATAAAACTATAAAAATTGAAGTCGGTTTATAGTTTTTTAAAACTAAATTAATTATGCCACCAGTATAAAAACTTTCGTAGTTTGACGAATTCATTATGAATATAACCGGTTTAACTCCGAACCTAGTCAGTGTTGGAAGAACACCATGAAGTAGGTGTTCTTCCAACACAAACTACGTTCCAAGTTAACCGGCTTACATTCATGATGAAGTTAGAGCCAGTTAAAGTTCCGAGTGTAAAGTAGCCTTTGATTTGATGGTTTTTTGGTGTAAATATGAATTGTATTCCATATCCCCTTTGTACATAGTTCCATATAAAATTTATTTCCATGTTTTTTAAAACTTAAAAATAGTTTCAGGATCAATTTAAGTAAAAGTAGTAAGTAGTAGGAATTCTATGATTTTTGTTTTTGTAAAATCAAAGTTCTTACCTTGAGTAGTTGGCGCCGCCATACACAATAGGCACGGCATTATTGTCTAAGGCTTTTAAAAGTTCATCTGTAACAAAGTCTTCTGTAAAAGAATTTTCAAATGTCATATAAAAAAAGTATTTCTCTTTGATAATGCCATTGCATAGCTCATCGCCCTTAGAACATCGAAGTTTTCCACAATCTCCGTATATATCAAGTCTGCAGGTATAATTTTTACATTTGTATTTACTGAGTTCATTTTGCAGTCCATTTACTATGTAGCTGCGGTTATATTTGTCGTGACAGCTGTGTACAATCCAAGCCACTGCCCTACTCTTCACCATCAGCTTTTTTTTGAATTCCCCGCTCAAAGGGCTCATTTCGTTTGGCTTTAGCCAGGTCATGTTTATCTTAGGACCAATAATGCTGTTATTCATATCTCGAATTACAAAATAGCCCCAAGGTATATCGGAGTTTAGTTTATAGGTAAGAGTCCAGTTAAAGAAGCTGTCATACTCGTCAGTACATATTGGATAGTGCTCGGGAGATTGTTTGCTTACAAAAACGAATATTTGGTCTGGGGAACGAATCCATGGCTTTTCTATTATATTGTAAGTTATATCTGTGGCTGAGAATAAAATCATGTTAAACTCTCTGTAGTCATAGAACATAGACATGTTAGATGTTATAAAACAATTTGTATAAGCACATTTTCTGGAGATAAACTCGCTTTGTCCTCCGACTGTGCTTGAAAACACTGACGGATTCTCACTGTTCCAATCTACCCATTGTAATATTAATTTTAAAGTATTGTTCCTTCTTATAAATGCATCATTTTCTAGCGGTACATATTCAATTATAGTATCAACATTATTAAACGAATTTTTGGTATTTGTTTTACTATCGTGATAAAACGCATTAGATTGAAACGAATAAATTGTATAAAAAAAGAAGTAACAATAGAAGAATACAAAAACTGTTATCACAGCACATATTAAAACGTCTATATATCCATATTTTGAATCATTTTCTTGCTCGGGGCTCTCTTTGTCATCAACACTTATCACATTATTTCCATCTTCTATTTTATCTTTCAAAATTTCATTTTCTGAATGTGCCATTGCAAAATAGTCAAATTTTTAACTGCGGCAGCGAAATTTGGAGTAAAACTGATACG
Organism: Eupithecia tripunctaria; assembly: GCA_955876795.1. Lineage (NCBI taxonomy): Eukaryota > Metazoa > Arthropoda > Insecta > Lepidoptera > Geometridae > Eupithecia > Eupithecia tripunctaria. The sequence goes on along the minus strand of OY041615.1, from coordinate 8,928,160 downwards.
CCTCACACACAACAATGTAGCTACGAAAATGTATAAAACTACTATGGCAACTGATTTATATACCTGCCAGTGTTTGGTACGGGATATGACACAAACAATACCTACTCTTTTAGTTGCTCAGAGATATTGAGATATCATTTTCCGGAGATAATATGTTATTTAAATGTTTTCATTTTTCGTGTGTTGGTAAATAAAGTTAAGTAACGGATATCATCGAGATATGGGATCTGTGTGACAAAAATTTAAATCAAAGGTTGTACAAAGAACCTAAGCTGAGAGAATGAAAAGATAGAAAAGGCGGTAAGTTCCGCTATGCACTAGTTCCGCTTTGCTCGACTCGTGGGTAGCGAGGAAGAAAACTGTTATCACACTAATATTGTGTTAGATGTATACATAATTCATATGATGTATGTGTTCTTAAAATATATAAATAAAAAAATATATAAATGCGAGAGTTTGTATGGATGTATGTTGGTTACCTCTTCACGCTAAAAGTACTGAACGGATCGGGCTGAAATTTACATACAGGTAATTCTAATCCTGGAATCAAACATAGGCTATGTTTGATTGATTGACCATGGATATGATTTTATCCTATAAATCAGTTCCCGTGCGATAGAAATCACCTTGAAACGTTTCCATAGGAACAACGCGTGCGAAGCCGCGGGTCGCAGCCTAGTAGTTTAATATGGACGCCCTGTAGTGTAATGTGGGCGTCATTCTACATGCTCATATCACACTAATATTATAAAGGCGAAAGTTTGTGTGGATGTATGGATGTATGGATGGATGTTTATTACTTCTTCACGCCAAAACTACAGGACGGGTCTGGCTGAAATTTTGCATACAGATAACTCTAATCCTGGAATAAAACAAAGGCTACTTTTTATCTCATAAATCTGTCACCAAAAATCACCTTTTAATGTTTCCATAGGAACAACGCGTGCGAAGCTGCGGGGCGCAGCTAGTCGATAATAAGATTAACTCTCATAATATGCTTCATAAAAAAACCAGTCGATCTAAATTTTGACACTTCTCTAGGCACCGTTCATGTGTGAGGTGAATTCCTCAATAATCTTCTATCTAATAATATATCTAATAATCTCGACGGATGAAAGAAAAATGAATAAAAATCAACAGGTAAAAAGCAATCAAACCCCTATGATATTACACTCTGAGCCCTTTCGTAATAGGATTTTAATTCTTCGAAAGCGGAGGATTTTCTCATTACTTTCAGATTAATTTCAAATCAGAGTAGAAAAATTATGGGGTAAATCAGAATTAATAACTTTGTAAACAATTTTAAAAGGTTTTTGTGGCGCAGTTAACGAAGGGATTTATTACCATGGAAGATGGTACCGAATGGTGTCTGCGACACAGTTTTTACTAAAAACTACTGCGGGCATCATCGATTTCCAATACTTACATTAACCATGTAATTCGTTACAAATAAATAAATTACAAAAATAAATTACCTTAGAAAGAGATAGAAATTGTTACATAAACATCAAAGTAAACAACGCATTTTTTTTTTAATTTGTGTTTTCATTACTTTCATACATATTTTTGTACATGAAGTAATAAATATATGTAGTACCTATGTACCTATGTGTATTATGTACTAGCTGCGCACCGCGGCTTCGTCCGTTTATTTTTTATGTCACGTCCCACGGGAATGGGATATCCGTCTCCTGTTTCTACATTACCTGTCAACAAATTTTCATCCGAATCGGTTCAGCCGTTCTTGAGTTATAAATTGTGTAACACGACTTTCTTAGATTTAGATTATATCGGTCACCTGGAGCACATGTGCTTGTTTTGGGACCAAATGACGCGGTTCAAACATGGCGGTTAAATAATATTTAGTTATTTATAATATGTACTGTTCGCACTGCTAGATAGCACTTCGGTACTGTTTTTGGATAAAAAATATTTTGCGTCTAAATTACGAATTACATTATCAAGTACTCTTAAATCAAAGTAGTCATTAGTATAATATGTATATGCTACGCTTTACGTGCTAAAAAGAGGTAAATAAGCACTGAGTGAACGTACATAAAGAGGACTTTGCACAGTATTTTTGCACCGCACATTCAGAGTTGACAGAGAATTATTGCCTACAGTCGACGGGTTGTTAATTCCGCTTATTTGTATTGTGTCTCGTTTCGTTGCTGTTTCGGTGCTGAAAACTCAAACGCAAATTGAAAACTTACATGTCATCCTTATTTAGAGGGACCATTTCGAAGCGTATACTTTATTATGGTAATGTAATGTGCACTACCTATTGATGAGTTTGTATATTTTTCAGCTACATCAGTGTAAAGTTTTGATGAGTTGACCACTAAACATTTTGTGTTGACCAAGTTATCCAACCTGGATGAAATTGAGTGTATGAGATGACGACCTTATCAACAGTTCCGTTCACGAAAAAAAAAAGACGTGTGGCACTCGGGGACTGCCGCGGTAAAGCTATTGCAATGCCATCTAGAGGCGAGTTGCTGAACTAAAGAGACAAACGTCAAGGTTTTTTCGTTACGGAATTTCTGGATTCGGTCCCCGCGCTCAAGGCCCGCGATAGAAGCCATGCAATAGCTTAAAAATCAAAACACATCTACTGGATTGGTATCGGAACGTTAGGAGCGATTGTAAGGATGTGTTGTTATAGTTTGACCGACACCGCTGTACCACTCCTTACCCATATATGCCCAGTGATTCGAAAACGAAACAAGGGGTAGTACTTTTATAAAAGCACAGTATATTGTTTATTATTGTGCATTAAAATTGAAAATAACGCAATCTATCGCAAGACTACGTTTGTGTGTTCTATTTACATTTGTAAGCAGCGTGAACATTGTTTCAAATAGTAAACAGGGCAAGTTTTATGTTTTACGTCGCACAAGAATCATGTCGTCTGCCAGAAAAAAGTAAGTAACTATTTATTTGAGTAAAGCTTTGTACTTAGCAAAGGTTTTTAGTAAATTGGGATAAATTCTAAACTAATTCGTGTATTTTGAATGAGTAAATAATTATTTATAAATACCTATACTCACTATATAACTTTCGTGTTTCGAAAACGATACGTCGGGCAAATATACAGGTGAGGCTTGTACTAAGTCTGTGTTTTGGTTTTTGGTGCAACACAAGGCTAACTATGAATGAAATCATTGATGTTCTTGATGATTTAGCTTCGGATGATGAAGTGACATCAGCTGACATATACATCAACCCTCCAGGTAATGGAATTGTGTCGGATTCCGACTCGGGGGACGAAACAAATGTGAGTTTTGAAAATCTATCACGTCGTCAACTATTGGCACCTGCTGAACTGATACTAAGTGGAAGAAATATCAGTGATAGCAGCGAATCTGAAGAAGTTGTACACCCAAGCACGTCAAGCCAGTCACAGTCTTTAACCTCCGTCGCCCCCTCCTCCACCTAAGGCAGCCCGAAAATGGGTAAAGCGAGACTTACCCCAACATCATGATGAGTGGATCGTACCATTGCCAAGATTAGTAATTACTTTGTCCGATGCCTCAGAACCAGTTGATTTCTTTGAATTGTTTTTAGTCACGAAGTTATCATGCACATTGTCCGTCACTCTGTTATTTATGGAGTACAGAAAGGAAATCTAGGATTTACCCTCAGTGATAAGGACGTTTATTGTTTCATTGGCATTTTGATATTGACTGGATATTCTTCACTACCGCGACGTCGGATGTATTGGGAAATCCATGCGGAGAAACCGATTTGAAGAAATGATACGCTGGAGTTTCGACGTAGCATTGCCAGAACCTTACTTCAAAAGTATGGCAATGATAAGCAGTGTCCGGGACCTAGCAAACGGGTAACTACGAATGTGCCTACATCAGTAAGAAAGCATAACGGCAAGCACATGATCGGCAGGGCACCTAGTCGGCTGCGATGAGACTATTGCAAAAGCCTTACGGTCACTTTGTGTCAAAAATCTGAAGTAAATTTACATTCTAAATGTTTCTCTGCATTTCGTTCTTAAGTTTTTACCATAACTACGTGTGAAAATAAAATAAATAATAAATAAACTGATTATAACATATTTGTTTTAATTACCCACAACACATGTAGGATATTTGCCCGTTGTTTCGTTTTCGAACACCTCTAAAATACCTACTAAACTAAAATATTTTTGACTAAAACTACTCAAAACTATTATATATATTATATAACTATATATATAATATATATATATATATATATAGATATAGCCATGGGCACTTAGTTGATCAAACGTGCCATATAGGTAGTTATTATTTGATCCGTTTTCACTTGTTGATCCGGGTGGTATTTGTTGATCCAATGCCGCATCACCGTGAGCACGTGGATCCGAACGGAGCCACAAGTGCCACCATCAGTAATAATAATAATTATGTGTTTTTTATACAAATCCACCTTTTTTGCGTTTTAGCACAAGTTGATCCGATTCAAATGAGCCAATCAGAGCCCACCGCGCTCAGCCATTGGTTGCTTGCGCCCTGAGCCTTTTGTTTTACCTAAATCTGATACTTTAATTATTATCAGTTAGGTTCTCTGTTGATGTTTGTAAAAAATCTCTAGAAGATTTGTTTCTTGCAGGTTTGTTTGATAAATTCCAAGCAGAACAACTAAAGTGCGGATCTACGTTCCGATTTTTCAAAATTTCAAAGGAAATTTAAAAGGGTGTTCAAAATGTTCAAATGTACCAACAACTTGTTTATGTTATAAGTCAGTTAGTGTTCGTAGTCACTTTCTACAATACCTTCAGGAAGCATAAGAGCGATACAATTTTTTTAGGCCGCGACAGCATGGCTCAGTTATTAAGTAAGTAATAAATAAATACACATGTTTTTTACTAGAGCACTCCCTATCATCGACGATAGATGTGGCATGACGGGTGACGAAGGTCCGCCTGCTATTGTTGCGGATTAGATTCCGGCCTAGGGTCAAATGTATGCCACTTCAGCTTGCAAATTCCTTAAGCTATTCCGATAACTTTGGTTCTCTGTCGGATGTATTCGTTACGAATCCTATCCTTCAGAGACTCCGAGCTTAGCTCTTTTCATAGCTCGATGAGCGACTTTAAACTGGTGGACCAGCCCTATCGTCAGTGTCCACGTCTCAGCTCCGTAGGTCATGACGGGTAGGACGCACTGATTGAAAACTTTCGTTTTCAAGCATTGCGGTATGGATGACGAGAAGACTCGACGTAGTTTTCCAAACGCTGCCCAGCCTAGCTGGATGCTCCTCTTGGCCACCTTCTCAAAATTGTTTTTACCCAACTGCAGAATTTGTCCAAGGTTGTGTACTCGGAAACAATTTCCAGAGGGTGTCCATGTACTACGACCGGTCCCGGATCAATGAGGCCATTGATCATGATTTTGGTTTTATTCAAATTCATGCCGAGACCGATGCATCGCGAGGCTAAAGCTAGGCCGTCCAGCATCTGGTTCAGCTCCTCCAGCGACTCTGCCATTACGACTATGTCATCAGCGAATCGAAGGTGTGAGATGTAATCGCCGTTTATGTTAATGCCCTTACCTTTCCAGTTCAGCGTCCTAAACATATCTTCCAACGCGCTCGTGAACAGTTTCGGGGATATAACATCCCCCTATCTCACTCCTCTGCGCAGTCGGATGGGTTTGGACTGCTGGTCCTGTACTTGGACACTTATGGTTGCGACGTCGTAGAGACATCTCAGCACCTCGACATAACGATAGTCTACTTGGCATCGCTGTAAGGTTCCAGATGAACAGCCCAGGTTTCGACAGAGTCAAAGGCCTTCTCATAGTCCACAAAGGCCAGACACAGGGGCTGATTATACTCTTCGGACTTCTGTATAATCTGCCTCACTGTGTGTATGTTGTCTATGGTGCCATATCCTCCGCGAAACCCGGCCTGTTCCGGTGGCTGGTGACAGGGGCTCCTCCGGCTTTCAAAAGCTCTGATGTTATGCCGTCCTCACCGGGGGCTTTTCCATTTCTAAGCTGCCTCAGAGCTAGCACAATCTCGTCTTGACTAATGTCTGGCAGTTCTTGAATCGTGGTCGACTCGTTGGGAACGAGGGGCATGTGCAGGTATAATCGGCCATAGAAATCCTCTATCTCGGCGGATATCTCCAGCTTTGACAAAACGGTCCTCCCATCGTGCGTTTTAAGCTTCGTCAGGTGGCTCCTGCCAAGCTGCTGAGTGAATACTTTGGACCCTCGGTTTCGGTCTTTTGCCTCTTCAATGAGGCGTGTGTTGGAGCTCCGAAGGTCGCGCCGTACCATCTTCGCAATTCACTTGTTCAGGTCTGACCTGTCTGACGAAGTTGCTTGGGTGGTTTCCCGTCTTTTTGCCATAGCCCGAGAGTCTCATCCGAGAGTTTGGATTTCTTGCCAGTACGCTGCTTTTGGCAGAACCTGATGCCCTCGTTCCTCACTCAACGTTTCGACCAGATTGTGTAGGGTCTCGTCAGCGTCATCAGTGGAATCCAAGGCAGCGAATCTATTCCCGAGAAGCTGCTGGAACTTCTCGGTGCCCGCCATGATTTGGCTGTTCATGACGGTTTCTTTCAAGCTTTAAGTTGATATTCAGAGAGCCTCGGAGCAGTTTGTGATCAGATCCGGTATTGAACCTGTTGTTCACTGAGACATCTCTGAATAATGTGCTTGCTATCCGTCATGATGAAGTCGATCTCATTTTTAGTCACAGTGTCGGGGCTTCGCCATGTCCACTTCCTTTGGGGCTGTTTCCTAAAGAAAGTGTTCATTCAGAATAGCCCCTCTTTCTTAAGGAAGTTGACAAGCATTAGCCCCCTGTGATTCCTAACTCCATAACCATGCGGGCCTACTCGGGATTCGTTGCCAGTCCGGATTTCCACCTTGCCGTTGAAGTCCCCCATAACAACGTTGAAGTCAGCCTTAGTGGTGTTTTGTAAGGCTTTGGTAATGTCTTCATACATACCCTCTACTTCATCATCCGAGTGTGCCGAGGTCGGTGCGTAGACCTGAATTACCTTCATGCTATACCGCTTGGATAGCCGAAGGATCAGGTACGCTACGCTGTTCGACACACTGGAGACTTCTTGAACGTTGTTAGCGAGGGTCATATTAACGAGGAATCGGCGATATGCTAGGTATGTTTCTACGGCACATGAACGGCACGCAGCATTTTGGCAGACAACCGCTCGAAAAAAGTTATTTTCTGACCATAGAGTAAAGTAATTACCTATGTGTATGACTTCACCTAAATGAGAGGTAGTTATGTTTTGAGCAATTTTATTTTCCTTTCATTCAGAATCTTTTATTCAGATCCAAGGCAACAAATCTGTTTTCGAGAAGCTGCTGAAAATCCTCGGTGACCGCCTTGATTTGAATTGGGTGAGGTCGGGGCGTGAACTTCGTCAGATGGTTTCTTTCAAGCATTAAGTTGATATTCAGGGAGCCTCGAAGCAGTCGGTGATCAGATCCGGTATTAAACTTGTTGATCACTAAGACTTGAATATAATGCTTGCGTCATGAAGAAGTCGATCTAATTTTTGTCACAGTGTCGGGGCTTTGCTACACCCACTTCCTTTGGGGTTGTTTCTTAAAGATGGAGTTCATTAAGAACAGCCTATCCTTCTCAAGGAAGTTTACAAGTATTTGCCTGTGATTTATTACTCCATAACCATGCGGGGCCCATTTAGGTTTCGTTACCAGTCCGGGTTCCACCATGTCGTTAAAGTCTCCCATAACAATGTTGACGTAAACCTTAGTGATGTTGGGAGAGGCTTTGGATGGCATCATCAGAGTGTGACGAGGTCGGTGCGTAAACCTGAATTACCTTCATGCTATACCACTTGGATAGCGAAGGATCAGGTACGATACCCTTTTCGACACATTGTAGATTTCTTGAACGTTGTTAGCGAGGGTCATATTAACGAGGAATCCTTCGCCACCCTGGGATGTCTTATCAACCTCGTGAAAGTAGAGAAGATGGCCCGAGTCTAGGGTTTCTCCCCCTCTATGCGGCCTTCACATTATTCCAGAACATGCCACTTAATGTTCTCTAACTCCACTTCCAACTGCGCTAGATGATGGTCAAGCCTCAGACTTCGTCCTATAAACGTCGCAAGGGCCAGTTTTTGAGTTATGCAGGGTAGCCTGACGTATCGTGGGGATTCTTAGCACTAGCCTTTGGGGGATAATGCCCATAATCAGCGTGGTCACTGGGCAAGCAAACTTACGGTGTCGCTTATGTCTAACATCCTCAAGATGTATTTGCTAAGCACTGTTTCTTATGCTTCATTACCTTTTGTCTTAAAGGCGTGAATAGTCACATATAATTATTTACCTATTAATAATTATTCTACAGTTATGTGACTAATGCCCTATTTTCGATTTTTTTTATTTTTTCATGAGGATATCAAATGTAGCTTAGTCTTCTGTACTCTTAGTTTTTTTCTGTCTAGATGCCCCCATTACGTCAAATGGAAAATAAAATCAATTGATCTTAGCGACTCAAAAACACATAAAACAATGTCAAATCAATCAAGTAAATGAAAGTGCCAATGAAAGCTTTTACTTTTTAAAATTCTCTGCTTCTCTGCAGCTCTTTTGAACAATTTGGTGTATGCCGGTTACGCCCTTTAAGCATTGACACATATACGGAGCCAACAAATACTGAACCTTTTAAGCCTCGATATATACGGAGTCAACAAATACTGAGCTTTTTAAGAGTTGACATATACGGACCCAACAAATACTAATTCTTTTAAGCGTCGATATGAATAGAGCCAACAAATACTGAACTTTTAAGCGTCGATATAAACGGAGCCAACAAATACTGAACCTTTTAAGCGTCGATATAATATGGAGCCAACAAATACCGAGCCTTTTAAGCGTCGTTATATATGGAGCCAACAAAAACTGAAGTTTGTACGAAAAATATATCTACGTTACTAAATATACAGTTTCGTTTTATCGGATCAAACAAAGCTCTAATTTTGATAATATAAATCGATAAGATCAACATACGACTTAGAATTTAGGTATATAAAACGGAGCCAACAAGTGTTAGAGCGTTTCAGAATTTTGGCCGTTACGGAGTCGATTAAGTTCGAGACCGTTACGAAAATAATGTCGAGTACATCACTTTCTCGATGAATACGTTTGGCAACGTCGCCCTCAAATTTGCGCCGTTGCCACTCCGGTCAAGATCTATGCAACCGGAGTCGAGTTATAAGGGGGAAATGGTGGAGTCAGGAATGCACGACAATTGGGCTGGATCAACTTAGTGCCCAAGTTGGTATTTATATATATATATATATATATTATATCAACACAAACATATCTGAAAGTAACAAAAATCGGCATCCCAATATAGTTCTGGGCATATATGGGTTAAGAAAGTTCGGCGAGGTGGGGGCCGGGGGAAAAAAAAGAGTACATATGAGATTGATATTGTCGGATAGATCTTAGGATATCGTAGGTAAACGAAATGTTTATTTTATGTAACGATTATATTTTTTTTATAACTAAATTATCTACAGATATTCTGAAATAGATTCTGCTTCAACTTCATCTTCCGTAACGCCATTAGAACTTGAATCGGAGTCGTTCTACAAATTTATTATTAATGGATCAATAATAATAAATTTAGTATCGCGATCACTTTCATATTCAAAGATTTCTTCTTTTTTTTAAATATTTGGCCACTTTAAAAATGATTGCCTTGACATCACGAGATAGCGCTTGACCACAGAGCTATAGATCTGTGCGCTTGACCCATCTTTGGATATTTATCTCGTGTGCGTCTTACTACTTCCCCCCCGTCTCGCCGCGCGCATACGTCAGGCGCGGTATCGCCACGGTAGTATCGCGGTTACGGTCAAACTATATGTGTTGATTGTTGTTATCTATGATAGGTACAGCATGCAATAGATCGACATATTATTGACGACCTCTGTGGCGCGGTGGGCGAAGGTCCGCCTGCGACGCAGGAGGTTGCGGGTTCGATTCCCGCCTCGGGACAAATATTTGTACGATCTGCAGGTATTTGTTCAGGGCGTTCTGGATTTTTTCTTTTATAAAATAAAAAAATATCTATCTATGTAGTGTATTGTATTATGTATATCAGTTATCTAGTACCCATAACACAAGCTCTGCTTAGCTTGGGGCTAGATAATGCTGTGTGAATAGTCCAGCATTATTTATTTATTTATTTATTTATATCAGCCGATACTGATTGGACAATATCCTTGTAACTAGAAGTATATTCTTGCTGATTACGTCATCGGCAGATTAGACCCCTCAGAATACCTATATTGCTGTAGCAAAATCCGAAAACAGACGCACCGTATTTGTATATTGTAGGTAAATACCGAGGCTGCGTACGCTCCGATTCCAATACATGCTGTGGTCCCATACATAAAACGAAAAGCACTTCGCAAGTAGGTATCGATATTTTTTTATTTTAACAGTAAAAAAAATCAAAGTAACACGATTTAAGATGTGCTTTAATCTGAGTTGCGTTTAAGTTACTTAGGGGAAAGTTTCTCAGAGTCCTTATGTTGACATTTGCATAGTTTCCAAACAATGCTCACACTGTTCGTGATATAATACACGTGAATAATTTTATAAAAATATTTCGTGATAAGTTTATTGTGACATGGCACCACCAATATAACAAAAGTTTACTTTAAAACTACCGTAGTTTGACTAATTCATTACGATATCTACGATAGTATATGTATAACAAAATTATTTTGTTTTAAAAAACTATAAAGCGACTTAATTTTTTTTATAGTTTACTCATGAATTTTCATGGATCCCATTGTCAGAACTAAACCAAATTAAAACAGGACCAAACGAAAAGCACCAGCTTTCATATAAAAAAGAATCATGAAAATCGCACCATGCAGTCAAAAGTTCTGAGGTCACAAACATAAAAAAATGAGAACCTCCTCCTTTTTTTAAGTCGATTACAAATTAGTTCTGGCCACGTGGGCGATGTCATCAAATTTTGGCAATAGGTACAAAATTCTTTTCTATTAAGCTTTCAAAAACCTTGTAATAACAGACCCGAAAGAGGTCTGTTTTTAATCGGTGCTTTTGTTTATTTTATACAGGCGCGGCACCCGTGGGGCGCTCGCCTGTTTGCAAAGTTAATCAAAGAGAGCTTAGTCAAAAGAATATTCAGGAACCAAGCTCTGAAGTTATTGGCTCGACGGTTAATAAAATCAATTTTATGCAAAACTTTTGGGATAACTTATAGCCTTTGTTGCGACTGCATTCTCATTATAGAGAGCTTAATAACGGAGTTAATGACTTAGGGGTTCATATCAAACAATAAGGCTTGAAATTACAATGTTAGCTAGGTTTATCTCAAGCAAGTTGAAATGTGTGTTCATTTACAATTATTTGATCTGGGTCCGAATCATTTTAACCGACTTTAAATAGGAGGAGGACGTACAAACGGTCCCGGACTATAAAAATAAAAAATTACAAATCTCTCCTCGTAAAAAAACAAAAAGTCGACGCGACGCGGTCACCCATCCAAGTACTGACCACGCCTGACATTGCTTAACCTCGGTGCTCGGTTCTCAAGGTAATAAGGACGTTAATTATCCCGACCATGACCAATGACCCCTTAATTATTAAATTATTTAACATTTATTATTGTTGTTATAGCGGCAACAGAAATACATCATCTGGGAAAATTTCAACTAGTCTGGTGACAGACGGACAACGGAGGCTTAGTAATAGGGTCTCGTTTTACCCTTTGGATACGGAACCCTAAAAATGGGACGAACGTACTGGTCGACTCCCATTCGTTTGCATTCGCTCGCTCTTGCTCGCTTGGTCTGTAACCACCATAATAACTGTTAATACTTTTATCCTCTCTGAGTCTCAATGCATAATAATACTCTTCAACTTTACTCCCCACAAATTAATTACTTTGCAAGTCTACCAGGTTTAGTATGCGAATAAACGATTGCCGTATTTAAACCATAGTACCTGGGTGAAAAAGCTTCGCTTGGTTTCTTTTTTGGTAATTTGTGCTTATTATAAATTATAGTAGTACTATTCGCCAATAGATGGCAGGAATAGTCATATTTTTCACTTTGATTCCTAAAGTTATTGAGATAAAGTTCATTATTGAAAACACGAATAAATAGTTTTACTATTCGCCAATAGATGTCAGGAAGAGTCAATTGAATACGATAAATCTAATTATTAAAAACATAGTTAAACTAATAAAACGACATTCCCTGAAAATGAATCCTAGCTAAATCGATTTATCGCCCCCGAAACCCTCTGTATACTAAATTTCATGAAAATCGTTGGAGCCGTTTCCGAGATCCGGATTATATATATACATCTATATATATATATACAAGAATAGCTCGTTTAAAGTTATAAGATATGCCCTAAAAATAAAGCTCCTTACACCAGCTTCGCTATAAACACGGTAAGAAGCTTTATATCCACTATACGGTGTATCAACTAGTTATCTTAAAGTAATCCCGTAAGATCTTACTTAGCTGTCGTTTATGCTTCAGCTAAAGTTTAAAAACCTACTAAAAAGTTTAAAGTGTGGCAGATGATCGATTTTAATATTCTAACCGATTCCCGCCTCGGGGCAAATGTGTGTACGATCTGTAGATAATTGTTTAGGGCGTTCTGGATGTTTTATATCTATAATATAAAAATGAGTCAGGTTTTCCTTCCTGACGCTATAACTCCAGAACGCACGAACCGATTTCCACGGTTTTGCATTCGTTGGAAAGGTCTCGGACTCCGTGAGGTTTATAGCAAAGAAAATTCAGGAACAACGCGTGCGAAGCCGCGGGGTGCAGGTAGTTGATAATAAAAAATATCTATATTGTGAATTGTATTATGTATATTTTATCTAGTACCCATAACACAAGCCCTGCTTAGCTTTGGGCTAGATAATGTTGTGTGAATTGTCCAACATTTTTATCAAAACATATTATTATTTATTATTATTAACCGTTGAACAAGGAGACGTCACGTTTCTTTGGTAACGTTAAATAGACACCCCTCTGATCTTTCTAAATAGAGTACCTAATAAGTTATTTCACTCACAAATATGCAATCCACACAGTGGTCGTGTTTATGATAGGGTCCTTATAAGCGTCTGATCGTGCAATGCACCGCCATCGTACCCGGTAGGTTGCGTTCTGAGAGTATTCGGTCATGCTGGACTGTCAGAGAGATGATGAGGTCCGACCATCTGATTGGAGAGCGATCACAAGACTTCTTGCCCTCCATTCTGCCCTGGACCACGAGACGCTCCATCGAGTCTTCATTCCGTACCACGTGCCCAAAGAACTTCAGTATTAAGAAGATACGAAGATACGAATACTGAAGTTACAGAAACTACAGAAGTCGTCGACTATGCAGATGTATAGTCGACGATAACCTCTCCGTGAGACGAAGTTCTTTGAGAAGAAGTTCGACTTAGAACGTACGTAATTGATTAAATATCAAGAGGATCTATTGTAATACTATAATATTACTAGCCCTTCGTCAATAAAAAAATGTTCAGTTTAACAGCTCTAGCCAAAATCAAAGTCTCATTGTTTTATGATAAAAATATTTCACAGAATCAAATCCCACAATCCATTTAGAATTAATATTCAATCCCATAAAGCTCGCTTTCACGTGTTCGATTGCTGTAAACGCTCTAAAATATAGCTGGTTATTTGCATTGGCTCTGTTTTTGTTTGGACTTGATATACCGCCTCGTTGACGGTAGCTGCTGCGTTTTATCATCTTTTATGTATGAAAATAAAGTTTGGATGCGACAGATCGTAGGACATAGTAAAAAGCTACAGATTTATCGTTGCGTTGAAGAGAAAAAAGATTAATCGGTTCATGGGTTGTTTAGTTTACGTCTGTACGCAATATATGTATGTATGTGATTGGCGTTCAGCGGGTCAAGATACAATGTTAATGTAGTTAAGACCATATTCTATAATACCTAAATATTTTTTCACGAAAAACAAATATGGGATTGCTAAATTAATTTGCGAAAATGGCGAATAAACAGGGCCTTTACTCTAAAAAGCAAAATCGAAGTTTCCGATTTGTTTTCGTTCAAACGCTAATCTCATGTAAGCGACATAAACGTTGGTTTTGCACGACAACGAAAACGAAACTTCGATTTTTCTTTTCCGAGTAGGGCCCCTGCAAACTGTTTCCGATCAAAACGCGTTGAAACCTAAATGATTCCATAACCTAAAGCTAAATCGTCGTAGTCTACATAATGCAGAAACCATTTGCTCAAAAACCTCAGCCCGCTTCGCAATGAATAGGAGATATGACAGCACAGATCGTCGACACAGACCGCAAAGGCGATCCGTTCCCCTGCCCTGTCTAATGCTACCGGCCAGCACTGTGGCTTGGACGATGAGAGAGATAACTACTGGACTGAATAAAGATGTGGATTTAACCTTATTTGGATTGGTTGACTTTCTTATGTGGAAGTTCTGACAAGTTACTTAGCTAATGATTATTTACGATATCGGGTATTTATCGCGTACTTTTTACCTCCGTCGCCCCGATACCACGATCGCTGTAACGCGGTAGAAACGTAAGGGAAATAACAAAAAAAAGGTATATACCCGATAAATTAAATAGTTTTTTTACTGTCCACAAATCAAAGTTGAATCAATCATCTCAAATGAAGTGTTTAAGAAATGGATAAAACCGGTAAATTAATATTACAAAGGTTTTTCTGTAGTTTTGCGCTTCTTGGAATTACCGTTTTTTCTACTCTAAACGTTGAAAATAATGTTTCTTGTTAAAGATATGCAGTTGAGCGAGTTCAATAACTCTTTGCTCAAGATTCTTTGTGCTTTGAGATCTTTCTTAACCCAAGTTATTAAGATTGTAAACATTTTAGAGGTTATATAAATTACAATATTATTTTCAAGTAGGCATGTTCACATTCAGCAGTGTACGGATTATGTGCTTATGAGAAAGATTATTTATAAATAATTCTGGACAATTCACATAGCATTATCTTACCTCGAGCTAAGTAAAGCTTGTGGTACAAGATAACTGATATACTTAAAGACTCACGCACACGGCGGAGCCCTGAATGCTATAAATTTCAATAACAACTGATAATAACGAGCATTCTTTTCATTGATCGGTCTAAGATGGTCCTAGTTGTTTGCTAACCGCCATCATAGCTCCCAATCCGGAAAGACCACTCGACAGTTGTCAATATTGAACGTCGTATCCGTTTCATAAAGATTGTCTGTTACATTCAGAACCTCTTCAGAACCGTTGATTTGGACGAACAGAACCATAAACACCCAAATATTGCAAAGGCTTACTGCAAAGAGGTTAATCAGCCTTAGAATTGTCTATCATACAACCCCTGTAGGCTACCTAGAATACAGGCCTCGTCTACACGGCCAATGCCTGACAATGCGTCAGTCCACGGACGCCATAGGGTAACTAATACAGCTTTTGGCCACCACGCCAGCAGACGTATCAGAACCGACACAGTTGGCCGACCTTACGATACTTAGATTACATCCGGTTGATCCAAAATAATTTCCCCTTGCCCTTCGACAGGCGCAAGGTCGATTCGAGACGGTGGTTTCTCTTCCATCTTGAGTCTCACATATGAGTAATCTGGATTCGCTTGAAGCAGCTCCACTTCTTCCACCACAGGCTGATACTTATTAGAACGGTCAAAACAGTGCATGAGGACTTGCCCCGAATTGGTTAGCCATGTTGGAATACTGTGACCATTCATTGATCTTTGCGGATGTGTGAACAGGCTCATGTGGCGTGCAGTTAGTAGCTGTGCATAAGAGCGATCTAATCTAGTGGAGAGCCACATTAAGTACATGCTCCCAATTTTCTATAGGCATGTTGAGCGAACGCAGAGAGAGCTGTACTGTTTTCCATAGCGTGGAATTCAATTTCTCGACTTGGCCGTTGCCTTGAGGATTGTAGGCCGTAGTTCTGCTAGTCGCAATGCCACGTGAATGTAGAAACTAATATCATATCTGTATGGTGCCAGTTCCAGCCGCCATCTCTGGATCTTCTCATTTTTAATTTTACTTGTATGTTTTGCAACAAACATGAAGGAAACCGATCGTTGGTCCGTGATGAGTTTGAACGGTCTACCGATAAGAACATGGCGCCATTTCTTCAGAGCTTCAACGATGTCATAGGCTTTTTTCTCTACCGCTGAGTGATTTCGCTCGCTCTGATTGAGGGTCCTTGAGTGAAAGGAGATGGGCCTCGAATTCTGTGATAATGTAGCGGCGATGGAATGCCCGGAAGCGTCAGTCTCGACACTAAAAGGTAACTTGTCGTCTATGGCGTGACTTTGCTATAACAGATTTCAGGTCCTCGAAACATTTTACTGCGTCTGAGCTTAAGGGGAAACTTTTGGTATGCACCATAGGATAGATTCTCTATGAAAAACTAGGAAACCACTACAAATAGTGTGCGAACATACCGAGAGTCCTTCGAAGAGAAACTACATCATTGGGTGGGGGCATATTTAGAAGCGGTTTCAGTCGCTCACTAACTGGCATAATAACATGATTTTCAAATGTATAGCCAAGAATGTTTATAGTCGACTGTGTGAACTTGCTCTTTTCTTTGTTTAGGGTAAGGTTGTACCTACTTCTCCACAGCTTTGACAAATAGTCTAAGATTTTTATCGTGCTCTTCCTGTGTCTTTCCACATACAGTAATATTATAAATGTAGGCAAAAGTACCGTTTAGGTTTTCGGTTCTGATGAGCCAGTCGACAGTTCTTTGGAAACTAGACACACCGTTGGTAACACCAAACGGAATTCTACGAAAATGATACAGGTTACCACATGTCTCGAAAGCTGTGAAGGTTTTTTTTTTTTTCAGGCAAGATGGGCACGTGGTGGTATGCGCTCTGTAAATCTATAGCGCTAATAATCGCGTATTTAGCTACCTTTGTTATCATCTCTTCAATGTTGGGTAACGAGTAGGCAAAGGCATCCAATTGTGTATATTTGTTGATGGTTTGCGAGTAATCTATTACCATCCGCCTCTTGTGATTGCATTTTTCGTGATTAAAACCTGCGCTCGCCAAGGTGACAGACCTTCTTCTATGATTCCTTCCTTTTTTTTTTTTTTTTTTTTTCTTTCCTTCATTTCGCAGCGATAGGTTTGCAGTCCGCCGTGACATTAGAAAATAGGGGTACAGCAGGGACAGAGGCTGCAGCTACGCTGCAAACCTTTAACTTATCTTTCGGTCCACCAAATTTGAATTCTAGAGTCGAGTGTGATTCTAAGACGTCATGGCCAATTATAACGTCGGCACATAAGTTATTCACAATCGGGAGATTGACGTTGTTAAAGGCATTGTCTCCGATCCTAACATTCTGGAGAGTCGAGCCGTTAACCTATGACTTGTGAGATAAGGAAGCCATAGAAATAGTTTGGTCGCAACGCCTCTTCTTCAGTTGACAGAGACTGGCAGAGTCCTCATTGACGAAGCTCAGGGAGCTCCCGGTGTCAATCAAGGCTTCTGCTCGAACTCCCTTAGTAATAACTGTCACCATTGCCTTGCGCAGTGAAGTCGGTGCCGCCGCAGATATTATACTGCAGTGGCCGCAGTCATCTGTTTCCGTTGTTGAAGCAGGTGTCGGTGTCCTGCTACGACAGACTTTTCCATAGTGGCCCTTTCTATTACACTTTATGCATGTAGCATCTCGAGCTGGAATGTCGTTGCGAGGGTGTATAGATGATGCTCCACAAAAAAGCATTTTCGTTTGGGGACCGCAGCGGCAGTAGAAGTAAGCACAACACTGCCAGATCCATGCCTGCACTCCGGAGAACGAAACAGCTATCGCCTCGGCCAACCGCCGCGAGTAGAAATGGCCTCGTTAACAAACTTAGCGTATAGTTTGTTTTTGTTGAACATTGCAATACAATTGAAGATAATAAAAACAGACTCACCCTGGAGCATCTGCACTCCCTGTACTTACCACGGGCGCACAAATAATTAATAAAGAACGGCAGGCTCCGATAAAGTCATAAAATCGCTCGTCCAACCTGACATCATTCTTCTAGGTATGATCAATGCACAGACCAGCAAACGCATGTCTGCACCGTCGCGTCGCTCTTGTCACCGCAGCCCGGTTACTCCACCAATTCCCTACACCTAGCTTCAGTCAGCTGCAAACAGACAAATCATCAATATACAACAAACATAAGAACTCCGGCCAATTGTTTCATTTCTCGAGAACAACGTACTCTAGGCACGAACATACCAACAGATCAACCAATGGTAGTTACCGACCACAGATGAGATCCGCGGTGGCACCACCAGATATATCAGGGGACCCAAAACAAGGAACTGCTTGACCACAAGCCAACAACAAATTTACTAAACATGACACTAGGTCAGACGACAACAAACTTACAATAAGCAACTCAATGCCACAAAACAACATCTAGCCAGACATCCACCGTGTATGTCTGGAGTCTTGGGTGTAGGGACCCAAGACGCCCACAACAGCTCTGCCAAGCAACGCCGTATGCTTGTAGAACTAATATTGAGACACCGTCCTCAATACGCACACACACATCCAAGCAGACGGACACCGTTCACGTCTGAAGGATAATCTTGGGTGTAGCAACCCAAGATGCTCACAACTGTTCTGCCAAGCAACACCGTATGCTTGTAGAACTAATATTGAGACACCGTACTCAATACGCACACACACATCCAAGCAGACAGCCACCGTGCATGTCTGAAGGATAATCTTGGGTGTAGCAACCCAAGATGCTCACAACTGTTCTGCCAAGCAACACCGTATGCTTGTAGAACTAATATTGAGACACCGTACTCAATATGCTCACACGCGTCTAAGCAGACGGCTACCAATCACATCTCAAGGATCTATTCTGAGTGTAAAAACCCAAGATGTTCACACCAGTTCTGCTAATCACCACCATGTCCAAGATGCCACAAAAAGACCTCAACTTCCAGCAAAAACAGCATAGCAGAAACAAAGATCAAAACCAAACAAGTAAATACAAGAGTGTTACAAAATAACACACAACAGAACAACATAATGCGAGACAATATTAAGCAGTAGGGCAGTAGGTATAACAAAATAATCAACACAAACAAATTTTATTGTTTCACTTTTTTTTTCAAATGAACAACCACTAACTTTGGAACTGAAACCATTCAGAAGTAGGTAGGTGTGCGCTTAGCGTTGTGATGAGGACCCTTAATTCCCAGTCGTTCCAGGCAAAGTTAATCCTCTGGCTGGTATCATCACCCGTAGTTTTGGCTCCAACCAATGTCAATCACAAAATCTTTATTTGCCTCTATGATCCATGTGACCTGCAAGCATGTACTGTCTGGCATCCTCCACTTCTACTGAAGCCTGAAACCAATAAATCACAACAGAAAAATGCATCCGACAGGCATGTTGTGCAATTGACACGACACAGGCTATCATCAATAACACTATAGGACATAATTATCTTTACCTGCTATGCTTTATCCTTGGGAAAAGCCACTTGATCAGCTTTGGCTAGCTAGGTACGAACTGTACGAGATATTTGAGTCATTTCTTTCTCAAGATTAATTAACATCAAGCAAACGTTGGTTCATATCACAATAAAACTCATGAAAATTGAACTGCTTACATAGTAATAACCATGCTACCTAGTCTAGGTACCTACGTACAAATCAATCCAGGTGCATTATAAAAACCGGTAATTTTAGTGTAAAACAGCCATACCCTTATCAGTCATCACATCATTACAAACCAATTGTATTACTGTACATCCATAAAACTTCTTAGTTAAATTCTCGTAAGAATTCAGGTTTGGTCGCCAGCTCAGATTTGTCACAGCATAAAATGTCGACCTGTTGAGTGTCATCATTTTGATGTGAATCCATCGAACTTTTCCATTCTTGGTAAAACATCTGTGAGCGTAAAACATGGGTTTATCCCACTTCTGATAAAGACTCACGCACACGGCGGAGCCCTGAATGCTATAAATTTCAATAACAACTGATAATAACGAGCATTCTTTTCATTGATCGGTCTAAGATGGTCCTAGTTGTTTGCTAACCGCCATCATAGCTCCCAATCCGGAAAGACCACTCGACAGTTGTCAATATTGAACGTCGTATCCGTTTCATAAAGATTGTCTGTTACATTCAGAACCTCTTCAGAACCGTTGATTTGGACGAACAGAACCATAAACACCCAAATATTGCAAAGGCTTACTGCAAAGAGGTTAATCAGCCTTAGAATTGTCTATCATACAACCCCTGTAGGCTACCTAGAATACAGGCCTCGTCTACATACTTAATACCATACACTACATAGATAGATATTTTTATTATTTATTTATAAACATAGAAAACACCCAGAAAGCCCTAAACAATGTCACAGGTCGTACACACATTAGTCCTGAGGCGGGAATCGAACCCGCAACCTCCTGCGTCGAAGGCGGACCTTCGCCCACCGGGCCACAAAGGTCGTCAAGTTATACTCAAAAATCTTTTTGATTCTCTTTTCCACCTAGAAAACAGATAAACATATATAGTCTTTCCCTGCTCTAAGCTCTAGCTAGTTAAAGCTAAAACCGAACGTCGTCGTCGACTTCGGTTTATTTTATTGAATCCATGAATTGGAGATATCAAAACAGATCGTCCGTGTTGACCGCAAAGCCCGTGCAAGGCCGTTAAATGCATACTGCTGCAAACGGAATTGCGACTGGAGTATTCACGACTGGACTACGAAATCAATAAAATCCAATTAATTCTCACCCTGAGAAATGTGTTTCGGTGGTATTTAGTAGTTATCGTAAACCTACGACCCTTAGCATGCATGCATCCCACATTCGCCTAAATCTTTATCTTCTAGCTAGTTTAGGTTAAGGTTAAGGTTCCATAAAAAATAGATCGCTCTTAGTGATAATGCAGCCTTATTTACAATGGATTTATGTATGAGTTGTACTCAGTGCAACAATAATATTGCATTGCAGGATTCACGTTGCGTTCACCATTTTCAGGGCATGAATGCCCTTTTGACATTGATTGAAAGCTTCTATCAAATTCAAACGATCATTTGAGTCCAGATGTTGATTGCTTCAAGAGCAATGCCCTTATCCAACCGATGCGTCTAGTGTTCCGCGTTACAGGGCATCGATTATGGACCGGAACACTGACTCTATTGAACTAGATGTAGGTTTAAAGCTAGTAGATCCCTTTGTAAAAGGCTTTTCCGGAGGATAGGTAGATGAGGTATATGAGGTAGATGAGCTATACCTTCTTGCTGTTTATTCAAAACCTGTAAGTGATAAAAATCTTAATAATACGTAGATTATCTGATTGGGGCTCTATGGAGGATGCGGGGTAGATTATCCAATTAAAATATTGCTACCTCTAGATTATCCATTAAGCTCCAGAATACTCAAACGTAAAACGGCATTCTACACAGAGTTACCACGAATACTCAAACGAATACTCAACTCAGAGTTAACCACGTCTGCCATAATAATGTAGTAGAACATTAAATCTCAATGCTTTTGCATTTAACCCTTGACTCGTTCAATAACTTTATTATAAAAGAAAGTCTGAATACAGATAGTCAGTTATACTCTATGGTCAAGTTCCGAATCTCTCTGAATTCCGCCGTATGTGTAAAACATATCATAGTTTGCACTTGTGTGATTGTTTTTGCATTTGACCTTTGACTTGTTTATAACTATGCAGATTAGATATAGATCCTCTAGTACCTACCATCCAATGATCCTATCCATCAACAGTTGTCTGGATCGCTCTTGGGCGTTTTTACAGGTTAGATATAGATCCTCTAGTACTATCCAATGATCCTACCCATCAACAGTTGTCAGGATCGCTCTCGGGCGTTTTTTGTTTTGTTGTATCGCTTCTATCGATTAGTGTGCAATAAATAATAATTTCTATATAAAATAAAATTCGATCTATCTATACATTAGTGTATTTTCATAATTGATTATGTTTAATTTCTGTATAGTGTATAGTATTGTACGTACACTAAAAAAATCAAACAAGTCAAAGGTCAGATGCAATAACTCTAGGTAACGACGGAATCCATACGGATTTGGGAACAGAGTAAGAAATCCAATCTTGATCGCTCGGATGATGCATCATGGTCTGTCATGTCATGTCCGATCGAGCCCAAACCACCATTCAAATTCAAGCAAACCCTTTGTAAACCCGTTGCCAAGCCCAGCGATTTCCAGCCCAGATTAATCACCCCAACCTACCCATCTATTCCATAATCCAAGATATTTTATGTAAACAAAGACATGTATGAGATATTTACAAAACCCGAGAATAATAACAGAGCATCATGTTTACAGCTAAGTAAACATGATGTTCTCTGTATGTAACGCCACAAAACACAAATACATCAGTAAATATTTATATACCTACATATAAATATTTACTGATTTGAAATGGAAAACGGACGAACGAGAAATCAAATCATGAACGAAATTCTTAAAAACCAATAATTGTTACGAACTCCTGTAATCTGCTACAATTATAGCAGTATTCTAATTCTAAGTAACTAAGATGATTGACGTCACGCACAGGAGTGTATTGTTCATTATCTTCATGCCTAAGCAGGCCATAACCAGCCCAGCTCCTTGAAGTATCGGTGACTGACAGAGAAATGGAAGTATATGCGGCTGTCACGTCTAGGATTTCATAGCTCGTGTACATCCAGATATTAAACCAAGCACGTGTTGTCTGTAATGTATTCAAACAAGTTGACTGTCCAACCAATAACGGCATTATTGGGTAGAGTGAGGATTAGGTAGTGGCTTGTTGATTGATTATGTAGGTCGATAGTTACGAAAATATTATATAAATTACTGATTTATAATAATATTAAATACTAATTTATAGGTTATTTTGTTTGTTGATAACTTGCCACATGGTATTTATCCCATGGCTACTGATTTATAACTATCTATCTAACAACCTATATGTACAATTTCAGCACGATATGTTCTATAGTTTTAGCGTGAAGAGGTAACAAACATTCAAACATATTTCATTTATTTAGCTTGCATGTACAATTAATTCTTATGTCTAAGTGAATGCTTAGTTTTAACTGGGTATAGGCACCCTGAAAGGGCACTGCAAAGCTGAGTTCGAATTTGCACAATGTCAAATAATTAAAAAAAAACTAAATTTTAATAAAAATAATAAATTTAATTTAGAATTTGAATTCAGAAGCCAGAATTTTTCAACATCCATCCAACTCGTGTGATTGAAAAAATATTTTAAGTATATCTTGTACCTACAACTAATTCTACAAGTGTCTACTTTTCTTACAATGTTTTATATTAACAATAATAATTTAATGAGAAATAGTTCTATATTAACGATAGGTATAATACTACTCAATAAAAAAAAACTGTACAAACTATGAATGCTGTCGTGGTAAATCATCTTCAATCTTTTTAAAGCCTAATTACCCGCGATTTGCGGGCGATTTGAAAGCGATGCGAGAGCGTAGCGAGCACTCCGTGACAACGACGCCGCTGCCACGTAGCGAGCTTACCACCTTTAGCAATCCCAGCGCGCTCGCTGTGCATTCGCCTTGAAATCGCTCGCAAATCGCCAGTGTGCTATTAGTATTAGTGTACGTTTGCACAGCAGTTCGTTTAACAGGCCCGTGTTATCGCTTACGTTTTTATTCGGCGATTGCGGATGTAGTTGTATGAGTGACCTCACACACATAATTGGATCTGGAATACTGTCATGTGTGTAAACTCGCTTACTAAACTACATTTGCCATCGCCAAATAATAAAACGGGCGTATTCAACACTGGCTTCAAAAAAGGGACGTATGAACGTACCCTCAGGTAAATGTTCCATGATATTTAGACTTTGCAAACCGCTGCCATGGCATGGCTACTATCGATAATCGAAGGTTATCGCGGTGTAGTCAAGCGTAGCCAAATGTAGCCAAGTTTTACGTCCCCGTTAACTCACGAAGGCTCCAACGATGTCGCGTAGCACTGACCTGAATCGTAACTACAAATTACTGTAGTTTTAATTGAGTTGGAGAATAGAACTATTCGGATTTCGCTTGATTGGGAATTTCAGTTGGTAATCGGGTTGTAAGATTGCAACTGCGAATTGCTGGTTTCACTGTTCTGTATGATTGTGATTGATCTGAGCCCGCAAGTCTTTGATTAGATAAGATTTGTTTGATTACCACCTCTATACAGGCTAAGTGGTAATTCCCTGACACTGCTCGAACTGTAGTTTCTGAATTTGTGTTGCCCATTTCACTTTGGTTTTCAATTTAATTTTGGACTATAATGATGGATGTGTCCACAGATCACAGAAACTAAGAAGATATGAAAAGGGGGCGGGGCCGGTGACGCAGTAATATGCTCAAAACGAGAACACATCGCTCACGTCAGTAGTATTGTCATTTAGTTGAAGTTTGAACGTTGGCCACGACGGATATTCAAGTTAGAGGGAAATGCCGTATTGTACAATAGTTATTTGCAAAAATAGAAGTGATATTATGAACTTTAATTCAAATGGAATCACATACCATCGGTAAGTACTGAAAATAATATGTTTTTCACACTAAAACTTTAAAAATAATTATAAGTTGATTGATGTCTTGATTTTTCAACGTCTTTATTATGATGACTGATAGCCAGACGCGATATTGTTGTAAACTGTTTACAATGCTTGCTCTGTACTAATGACTATTCGAACGTTGAGTTCCAATGCCGCAATGCATAATTAACATATTGTAGCTCACAGAATACGTTCAACCGCGTGGTAAGACCACTGCTCGTAGTCGTGAGTTAGTGATGTGACTCGAGTGTGTTCTTTGTCGATAAAGATTGTCATTTTTGATACCTATTATTTATTGTATTGGCGGCTTATCCTTACGCATTTGGATTTGACCTTTGTACAAAGGTAGGTCTAATATTTACGCAAATATATAATATATATAGTGTATAATAAGTACTATTTTTCCAAATCAGATCTATATCCAACTCTTCCCACGAGTGTCGTAAGAAGCGACTAAGGGACATCTTCCGGGGGCGGGCAGCAGCGCCTCCTGCAGAACAATTCTACCACTTAAGAAGGCTACGAACCCCTCCCAAATCTCAGCGGCCGGCCCGAGTGAATTTGTTGTTGTTTCACGTAGAATCGCATCGTGTTGGCCATTCCGCGGCATTCGCCTTATTTTGGAATTGTGCTCCCTGTGTCGCATTGCTCCCCGCGTTTGAGCGAGCGGTTGCAGAAATTTGAAGGAATTTCTCAATTTTTTTTATTTTTTCGTTCTTTGCGATTCATTTTGAATAAACGACTGATTTCAGAAATATTTTTGTTTATTTCTAATGGTGAATATATTTAGGATGTTTGCAGTATGACAGATTTTCGAATAAAGGTGTCTAACATGCATAAAAAATAGCTTGAAAGTGACTCGATTTGGTGGTCAAAATATGGCAAATTAGTTTCACTCTCATTCAAATATCATAATGTTTTTTAAAAAACGAAAACACTACAAACATAGCTATTTGTCATCCAATTATGTATGGAAAATTTCAATACGATCGGAAACGTAGTTTCCAAATGAAGCGGGAAGTACGTTTGTATGGGGGCTAAGGTATCCGTTCTGTTCTTAACTGCGATCCCCAACCCGCATGCCCAGCGTGGAGATTATAGACCTATATTGGTCCAATGCTGGACGTAGGCTTCCTCCTGATAAGAACCTTTTTTAGCTGTTATCTCGTGGGGGATCCCCATGAGATATGGGGGATATACTATAAACCCCACGCTGGGCATGCATATCAGATTATCTCATGGGGGATTACCCCCCATGAGATAATCTGATATTTTGTAATCTATGCATCATTTAAATTTGTTAGCCTATTATTATAATTATTCAGTATTCATATATTTTTTAATAAATCATTATCCACAGATCTGTATTTCATTTTATGATAAGGTCTATTAACTCATAAAAAGAAAACCAATGTTTGTTTACTGACTTCATCACCATGAAATCATGTTTACTCAATTAGTGAAATATTCATTTTATTTCAATTCATAGCGTAAAAACGATGACCAAGTCGTTTCACGTTTTATCGACAAGCAATCCCTATCGTAAACGCATATTTTTTGTCTATAGTGGTGCTGTACGAACGTCACTTGCAACCTAGTGTGCGAACGAATAGTTGCACTCTGGTTGGCTCTGCGCGGTTGTGTGCATGACACGCACACAACGCGAAGTATTGTTTTTATTTCGTTAACCGTGTGTGCGAGAGCTTGAGTGGGCGTGACTTGCGACAGTAGGTTTTGTACGCAACGCATAGGATTGCCATCTCTCTATATCTCTGTGGATGTGTCTGAAGGTAGCGGATCAGAAAACATGCTCTTTGCGATTCATGTTTCGAATTTTTTTATTTTAACTGAATTTATCAGCGATCCTTATTTCTCTGAACACTTTTATTGTCCATGTGTTGTGGAATTTCAAACAGCGATCTGTTTATTTTTTCAAGAACTTCGGTTGTGTTTCGCATAAAAAATATCAACGTAGGTACTTAAATAAAAAAATAAATAGAATAAAAATGTAGTAATGTGTAGTTTCGTGTACGTTGCTCATTACATGCCATGTAATGAAATCAAATTGATTTATCGCAGATATGTACTTATATACATAGGTAGCTTAGTTACAGCTGAAGTTGGTACACCATGTTAAATAGGTATAACAATTTATTATTTTACACTTTAGCTTAAATATAGCATTTTTTTTACAGAGATTATATTAAAGATATTGTCTTATAATCAATTGGTTTCAATTGTAAATAATAGTTCTAATTTGTTTTTATTCTGTCGAGAAATTTCATACATAAAATTTACATTCCATGGTAAGGGAAACATAAAATAAATACAGTCGAATTGAGAACCTCCTACTTTTTTAAAGTCGGTTAAAAAGGGAAAAAGACCAGGATAAGAATACCAACAAGGACCTTCTTTGTATTTTTAATAGCTCTTGTGGTCGTAAATCCGCTTGTCTAGCCTCAACCTCAACCGCCTATATTTGGTCCACTGCTGGACGCAGGCCTCTCCATGATAAGCGCCTTGTTGGCGTTTATCTAATGGGAGATATTGCCCATAATCCCTACGCTGGGGTTGAGGATCGCAGTTCGGTGGTATTATGTGTGCCGATGAAGAAATATTTACTTATACATTTTAGGTTTTAAACCTTTTAAACCGAGACAAAATATTTAAAATAAAATATTTTAATAAACTTCAGATAAAATATTCCATGTGTGATAAAATAGCGCAGATAAATGAATATTCATAGAAAAACCTCGACGTAAGACTCAAATACTAGTTTTTATTCTCAGAGAGGAATGGGAAAACTATTTCCTTAGTAAAATTACTCGAGGAGCTCCGTTGCCGAGGGTTGGGTAAATAACTATTTAATGGATAGTCTCGCTGATATGTACGTTGCAGTCCAAGTGAAATTCCTGACAATGTTTGCAACATGCGGAAATTATTGATGAAAGTTTTACGCTCGTTATGCAGTAGGTAGTTTTTATTTCCTGGGTGTATTGTCCATATAGGTATATCTATGTTCTAATTTATTATATTATTATCAGCCCAATACTTGCATTTACCGGGTTTTTTTTTGCCAACTTTCATTACGAACCGTTAAGCTGTTTAGGCGTTGAAAAGGACAGACATACAGACGAGAGATACTTTTTAATTTATAGACAATTGTCAAACCATTGCTAATTTATAATAAATTCAATTATTAATTACAAATATGTAGGTATAAATAGGTCTCAATGGTTGGGTAATACTAGTTTTTAGTTTTGATAATCTACATTCAATCCACCATAGATTAAAGCCGAAGCCAAAAATATTTGCCATACATATTTAGCTTACAAAGTAAAGGTTTGTTCTTAGTTGGACTATATTTCAAACTTCTTCAGTAACATGCACTCCGAAGAACTGGAAGATTTTTTCTATTTGCACAACTAAGCAGCGTTATTCGAGTGAAAATGTTGAGCTAATATTTTGAAAGCGACGCTCCTAATGGCCGTTGGTTTATTCTGTTCTATTTCTGGTTCACGAAAACTGGATAATGAAAAGCACATAGTAAGCTTCTGAGCCTGGAGGCTGTACTCATCAGGGCGTGTTTTAACTTTAGTATCGGCTCAGACTGGCAACTTTAGGTGACCACCATTCGCTCCCTATCATAGTGCGTGGGAACATTCAGGGCTCGTTGTTCGTAAAAATCCCAACATGCTGTGTGTGTCTCTTCGATAGAGGTAGATAAATTAAAGACTGTGTAGACTGTATTATCAAAGCTCTCTCGCTTATTATATTACTCGCTTATTTGTTCACGAATATGGGTATAATAAACAAATAACAAATAAGCGAGTATAACAGTGGCTGTCTGAGTGAATGTGACGTCCTCGGCGCAGTGGCGTGTTAGTTGCGTCCGCGGCTAGGGCCGTCGGCGAGGTGGGGGTTTCGACCGATTGTCTCCAATACATGCCTTTTAGTGTGTACGGATGTAGTCTCCTACGTACAGTACTTACCTACGTCTTAAGAACCGTGTGGTTCCCGAATAGTTATTAAACACGCGTTACCAATCTTCCACTGCTAAACCTAGGCTTCACTCAAACGATGCCACGCAGCGGTCCTGAGCCACCTTGGAGTGACTCAGGACCTTACGTAAGGGCTTCCGACACTCCGTTTCAGATTAGCCGATATGGCGTGACCAATAATCGCTTCAAGAAACATAAGTTATTCCAGTTATCTCCCCTGAAATCCACCGTAAGAGGGAAAAGGGGACTTCAAATGTATATAAATTTCTACATGTAAGGTGACTAAAGCGACTACAAAATTATATTAGTGGCCCGTTTGTTCTATACAGGACAGAATAGAATACAGGAAAAAGTGGCCATGGCCAGTGGGTAAATTGAAATTGTTCCTCACCAATTGCACATTTTGACTACATAGCCTGTACGTACTATGCAAACAATAGCCAAGCTTCGAAATTCCAAATAACCGTATAATGTACTTCGAAATTACGGTTCACTGGTGACGGTACGGAAACCGACGAGCTGTAGCAAAATCATTTGATTCTGAACAAAGCATTGTAAACTATTCGATGACTTCGATGTCTGCACTAAGCCATTCAAAACGAGGAAAAACGTTGTATTCCCCTGTCGCTACAAACAATATATCCACTTCGAAGGTATACATATATATCCATTCAATGCCGACAGCCTTAAATGGTAGTTCAGCTCCATCCCTTCGGCATGGCTGAGCTTCGGTATTCACCAGATTTTGCCTATTTTGTAATCTAATTATCAACCTTTAGTTCGTTTGCAGGCATCGTTAACATTTTTTTAAACGATTTCAAAAAAGTGGAGGTTCTCAATTCGACTGTATTTTTTTGCAATGATTGTTTTGATGAACTTTTGACCGATTTAGATGATTATTTTTCTATTTGAAAGCTAGTGCTTCCCGTGTGGTCCCATGTAATTTGGTCTAGTTCTGACAATGGCATCCATGAGAAAACCATAAAATTGAAGTTAGTTTATAGTTTTATAAAACAAATGTTGTCTATGGCCAGTTCACTAAATCTTACAATGTAGGATGAATAACTTTAGAATTAGATACAAGTGCACCTCTCAAGTACCTACCTCTCATGATGGGTATTGACCGGCGTTCTGTTCGCTCGCACACGTTACATTACGTAACGTGTGCGAGCGAACACACGTTACATTACGTAACGTGTGCGAGCGAACAGCAAGCGTAACATGGTCACAGCGTACATTATAACCTCGTAACACCGGTCAGTAGCCACCTCGCCGACACGGCATGCATAAAATTATCAAACTTCACCAGTCTATCTCAAACTAGTATGTACTCATTTATTCACCGGAGGAGCACAAGAAAAAATATTAAGTTACTTAGGAATATCAGTACATTTTTTTAATTTAATAATATTAAGAACTATTTTATTGAGAAAGAAAATTACATTCAAATAATAGAAATCAATTAGAACTAGTATTTACAATTGATCGCGCTATAGCGCCAACGAGCTTCCTATAAAGAAAAGTGCATATCTTATCGTTTATTTTTTGTTTTCAACCAACTTTACAGTAATTCGTTGTGTTCAACCAAAGTTAAACGAACGTTACAGTACTTTGGACGTCAGCGTTCGCGTAGTCGTAGTGAACCAACGTTTCTATATACGCTGCCTGTTACATACCGAGTACGGTACATACCGTTTGGACGCGCAACACGTCTCGAATTGGTATTGGGAAATGGTTGAGCCGGAATTTCAATTGGTTTTAGGTATTTAAGTCACTTGTCTGTTGGGAGTGGAAATTGAGAAAAATGCTTATGAAATCGGTGGATGGTGGGAAATTTAATGAAATGATCTGTTTACTTTTTTACTTTGTTGTGGGAGTTGAGTTGGATGTTACGTGTTCTTTTTAAGCCACAGGTTTTTATCAAACAATGTACTAACATTGAATATAGTTTCACTTACTTAGATACTTTACTATTTTACAATAACAAACTTGAACTGAAATGTATATCAACAAATCATGACACAAAAAAGTAAAACTCACTTGTATGGCGTCGTTTTTTTAGAGAAAATTAAAGAATAGATCTCGTGTAGACAAAAAATATATACCTAAAGAGACGCGGCAACAGAGTGAATATTAGGATAAGTATGGGCGGTTTATTTACAAATATTCTATTTGGCTGGTTTCTACGTATTTACTTTAGCAAATTTAATTGAATTAGCAGATACTTTAGTGTAGTTTGTTTATAGTGACCGACCAGCTTGGTAGATATAGCGGTCTAGCAGTTGCAAGTTTGATTCCTGTTAGATGATAAAAAATTAAAAAGACAATTTTAATAGTAATCCTCGCATTTTTCAAGCCCTAGAATTAGTTCAGAAAATTTTCATTCAAGTGGAACACATACTCGTACAATAAGTATGTACTTATCAAAATAACTTTGTAATTTTTGTATTTGTTGTAATTTTCCTTGGTGGTGTTACCGTTTTTTAAATGTATAAGTGTGGATCTACGCAATCGATGTCAACAAAGTCAACGTCTATTCACTAAGCTTCTCTTAAAATTATTCGTGAATATTATTATAAAATATATAGAAAAAAAAAAAAATGTGGAACCACGGAGGAATATGTCAGTCTATTGTTGCATTGACTAACTAAATTGACGTTTTATTACATTTTTTTTTTGTCATAGGTTGAAGCGATATTCTCACCACTCCAAGAATTCAATGTCTAACGCAAAAGTGAGGTTTCATCACTTATATTGAACGGTTTTCAAGTCATCGACTTATCATTTCAAACTCTTATGTCTTCGTAATAAAGCTTATTTCTCACCGTGTAACCTAGCCCTTTCCTCAGCAGTTGGAGAATTCAATTTATACGTTCTCGGTGCCACGTGCCACCGCCGTGTCCAATTTAAATTTCAGAGATCCTCGCGTTTGAACATGGCTTTAAAATAAAATCCAGATGCATAGTTTAGAAGTAGTCTTCACCTGAGATAAGGGTAGGAGAAACAAAGAATGCGGTCATAAGGATTCTCCTCTTTGTATTTTCAAAAGGATTCTGAAATCGTAAAGGCAAGAGTTTTTTTTACGTTTTATTTTGCTAAGTTGAAGGTGGTGGTGGAGCTTTGCTTATCGCTAAATTCGGGATACATCATTTTTATAATTTTTTATCATTATATGTTTAGTTCTTAGTTTTGTATTTTGTTATACCATTGCGACATCGAGACGGCACTTGGTTACCGCTGTTACCGCTTACCAAGAACCGATGCTGTTTCGTAACGATTTGACCACCCGGGCGCGTTAATACGAAAGAGACAATGTGTGCTGACGCGAGTTTTAATTATAATGAGTGTCGCGGTATCTTTTGTTCCCTTAATCTTTTGATACACCGATTCACTTTCAATCTTACATCGATGGAGTCAATTAGACATCGAGACGGCACTTGGTTACCGCTGTTACCGCTTACCAAGAACCGATGCTGTTTCGTAACGATTTGACCACCCGGGCGCGTTAATACGAAAGAGACAATGTGTGCTGACGCGAGTTTTAATTATAATGAGTGTCGCGGTATCTTTTGTTCCCTTAATCTTTTGATACACCGATTCACTTTCAATCTTACATCGATGGAGTCAATTAGTACTTAAGATAATTAATTGTAATTCACTTATATTTTTAATTAAATTTTTGCACCAGAACTAGGTATTTCTGTACCCTCCCTTGCAGCCGTACATAATTATTTAGATAATAATAATTTTGATTGGATTCGATCTTCAGAAATAAATGAATATAATGGTGTCAATTCAGAGGTCACCAAAACTAAAATGAACTAAACTAATTTTACAGGACTAAAAATTATGCCCCTTAAAATTGAAATTAAAGGGATAACATCTATGGAGGAAAAACACCCTGCGGCAGCTTGTACGCAGAGGGATAGTGTCACTCTACAATTTTCTTTTGTAGCCAAAAACTAATATAAGTGTGAGTTACAAGCATTATAACTTCGGTCATTATTATGGCGCACGTAAGTAGGTAATACAATACATATGAATAGGTAATACAGACAATTTTGTTTAATTTTGGCGACACCTCCTTTTTGTCTATCATTTTAAGCCTCTCTCCATGATGGCACCCATTTTAGTGCATTTAAATTAGTTTAGTTTAGTTTTGGTGAAATTAGAATTGACATCATTAACCACACTTTATAAAATGTGGCTGATGATTAGGATTATTAAGTACATTATTAGTACTTAATTTTCAACCGACAACTGCTGGGGTAAACAAATTCTTGAGTGGAGACCGCGACTCGGCAAACGTAGTGTAGGACGCCCACTGGTCAGATGAGATGACAAACTGCTAATGACTACAGGCATATGCTGAATGCGTCAAGCTGAAGACAGGGCGCTATGGCACTCATTAGGTCTATAATAGTTGTGGACTAATATAGTTCGATGATGATGATGATGATGCTGATGAATATGTACTTATAATAAGTATTTTTTTTTCTACTCTTAGTAAGAAAGTATTTTTAGACGTTACTCTTTTCCCAAAACTCAAACATAACCAACAATCACTTCCTAGGGGCATTTATATTCACTACCCAATAAAACTTTCAAAGTAAATGTCGTCCTGAAAATCAAACGTCTCACAAAAACAATTTGTAATTCTCAAAGACTTTCAAGTTGGCCTCAAAAAGTTTTTCAATTAAATTTAACAAGCCTTACTCGCTACTTATATCGTAAGCCTGTTGTTTTTTGGAATTTTGGAAATTGAATCTGATGGCCAGATCTAATAAATGTCTTCAGAATTTTTTACCGCTTTTTTTAAGGCAAAACCTTTTTTTTTGTAGTATCACTATGTTATTACAGAACATGCAACTATAGTGAAATAACTAATTATACGTACATATACATAGGTATGTTGTTAGATTAATCGCTGAAATAAATACAATTTGTTTACGAACGAAAGCAATCATTAATTAAATTTTGATAGTTGAATGATTTTATCTACCTACTCCAGTCAATATTTTCCGTGCTCAGTTATTTCCAGAACAATCGAAAAATTGCCTGCAAGTGTCAACCTAATAAACGTAAATTTATCACTGATTACTCAAAATGTTCTCAATTAAATTTTCATGGCAGCTCGAGTCAATTTCACTCAAGAGTTTCACAGCGGATTTCGCATCCGTCCAATTTGGATAAGCACTCATTGCATGAGTTTTTTGAAAGCCCACTCGGGCCTGTGGCTGGCAGGAGATATTTTCGTTATATTACTCTGATATTTAGCTGTCAGAGTTGACTGAAAATATTATTCGGGTCGCTGTGCTCGCTAGATGTTTACTTAATATTTTATAGTTAGTAGGCTGCCTTTCTTTACGATTCTTCTTGTTAAACTATACAAATACGTCAAAATTAATTAAAGCTAGACGTCATTTGAAAATATATGAGCAAAGGTGCTAGCTTTTATAATTGATATAACCTGTTTGATCCCTATCAAAGTGTTTCTTAAGAATGGATATATTATATTATAAAACTTGAAAAATAATCTCAATTATGTAAAATGAAGAGATTATGACGGCCTACCTACTTTAAACTTCATTGTATACTTCCATTGTTAAGAAACTCATTATTGTGTCTTTGAATTAAAGAATGAACACTATTTGTATCGACATATTGTAACAATATAAATTTCTTAACTCACCTATGGACAGAAATTTTTGATGATATTAATTTTAACGGATTTTTTTGGTAAAACGAAAAGTGATATAATCTAAACGAGCTAAAACACGTCCTTAGTTCATATATAGAGTAGGTAAATGCTCTTTGACTAAACTATGAGATCCATTTACACATGCTACGATCTATACATACAGACAGGATTGACGTATTATCTCTAATCTATTATATATATTTATGTGTTTATATATTAATGAGTTTCCATACGCCTCGAAGTTGGACCAAAGAGTAGAAGGCTTTGTTTTGGATGTTACGTAAAGGGATCTTATTTGATCGATTTGGTACCGTTTTTAACCATGAGTTTAAAAAAATCTTACAAGTAATTATTTAATCATATTTATTTTTAATAAAACGTATTAAAAAAATATAACCATGCCCTATACATGGTTTAGGTATAAAGATATACAGAGAGACCTCAAAAATTATGAAACATCCGGTCATTGAAAATATGAAATACAGACATTAGATTAATATCAAATATCAAGGAGCATTACTTCCTTTTTAAATTACTTGAATAATGTAAATTAATTAATAATTAATTAATTAAAGTCCTTTCTAGGACACGACACGAAATTCTAATTAGAGGTATATGATTTCATAATAAAACTAACTGAAGTGAACGGAAGTGTGTATCGTTCTACTGCAATAATCAAAGTTACTAATGCAAAATAGCTTCAAAAAATAAAAATAACTAGCTGGTTTGTAAGTTAAGTAATAGCTTAAAAACAAACAAGTAATTTTCTGCTGTTGAATTCACAGGCTGTTGAATCGTGTCAGCCATTATGCGTTAGCATCGCATAATGGCTGACACGAAATTATTATTTTTTAGTTACACACACCATCATATTAAGTTGTGATGGATGGTTTAGTTTTTTGTGGGTTGGCAAAACCTTATCAAAACCTAGGTATCAAGAAGCTTCGAATATGAGTCTTGTTTCAACATAGATGCATTATATTACCTTAGAGCGGTTGTCCCTAAAAAATAGAGCAACAAAATGTTCAAGTAAGTCTAGAGTTTGTTCCAAGTTTATTTTTTGCGTGAAAGAGTTAGTTAGCCACTGCTACCAACACAGGTTATCCTGGGGTTGGAGCGCTTTTTCCAAATTAAATAAGTAATCCAAAATAAAATTATGATTAAGTATTAAATTGTAACCTTTTTATGAACTACAATTTACCTATCTATTAAGTTTGAGAAATATCACTTTAGGATAAGCTTTGTAATAATAATAATAAATACTTTAAAACACTTTAAACACCTTTTATACGCTTTGATATTAGACCGTCGTTACTATACCAAAAATCTGCTATATATAGTATTAAAAAGAAGACTTTATCTTCACCTCAAGCTCCCTCCTCCTATGCGTACTTTACTGCCCTTGTTATGGCTACTTGTAAGAATATAGTCCGTAACCTCCTTTGTACAGCCTTTGTGATCACTTCCGGTTTTACGATCCATTCCGAAAATACTTTTATGTTTATTAATCCTGTAAGTAATTGTTTACGTTGCGGGCTCATTAAGATGTGATCTGGAATGTTTTATTATTTTTTATGTCTTTGTGATTAATTTGTTACTTGAGATTATTTGCTTTGAAAAGTGCAACCGTTAAAACATTAAAATTGCTTTTTCGTTAGTAGTTCTCAGTGCGAACAACATCAGATTTTCAAACCATGTTAAGATTTAAGTCTCTGCATTAATTGGAGTTTATAACCTAGGTAAACTATGATAAATCATTAACTGAGCCTACAAATCCCAAACCACAAAGTCATAATAATTTTAATGGAAGTTGCAAACAAAATAATGGAAATAATTTATAGCGTATAATTAAATACATAGCGTATCAATATCATTTCAATTAAAAAAACGTCATGCAGATCCACAAAACCGTGAGTTAATGATAAAATCAATGCGGTTACATGATAATTAAAAACAATATCGGATGTTCACACAAAACTCGGTTCACCACATCTGCGTATGATATCAATATTTATATTACACAGACTTTAGTTGTTTAATTAAAGAATTCTGAGCCATAGACACAATGAAATTGAGAAAAATCGAATAAGGCCCAAGTATAAGCAAACTGCATTATTTATTGGAAAAGAGTCCTAGCCGAATTTTCGACCAGGGCAGCCAGTCTTGACTGAGACAAGCTATGTGCGCGGGTTATTGTGGAGTACACAAGTGTTTGGGCAAACAAAGATACATTCTCTATTACCTCACTCTCATCATCGGATGGGACATAATTATTTCATTCGATAATTAAGTGATTTAATGAAAGATTACTCGTAGAAGATTGAGAGATCTTCTATTTGTAATTTAGTTACGCGGGACGCTTCCGATTAGTATTGATAAGAATCAGTTGAGTTCTGTCTGCACATAGATCAACTGTGTCAATTGTAAATACTAATCCTTATTTCTTGATTTTCTTACATTGTTATTTCCTTTGTGGGAGAAAGCAAAAACTTGGGAGGCTCTAGGAGCAATGGGTTAAGTCAGGTTGCTGTTAATGAAGAATAAAGAGTAATTTTTCTTCATATATCTACTACAGGTACGACTAAATAAAACAGTATTTTCTTATGTTAAGGCAAAAAAAAGCAAAGACACGATTCATGCGATACGTGCCCATAGCTTCAATCGTTCGTTCAATCAAACAAGTTTCAGCTGGGACAGATTCGCCGTTTGCAGTTTTTCATGAAAAAATACGTTGTCGCTGAATACACACAATGTCAACGGCCCAATCTGTGAACTGCATGGCCTGTCCAATCAGGTTCTCATTTCGGGCAACGATTTTGTTGCCCGGAATGAGAAAAAAATTGCTTTAACACCACTCTTTCTTTTTAAAAAGGACATATTATTTTAATTATAAAAGAATTTTTTGAATTTGAATTTGAATCTAAAGATAGCAATTAAAAAAAAAAATTAAAAAAGGAGAGAGAGGATTGTATTATGAAATAATTAGCCCATGTGGCAGTTGTCCGGCCATATCTCGTGAAGAACCGACAACCACTGGAGTAAACGAGACGTAGTGTAGGACGCCCTCCGGCCAGGTGGGATGACGATCTGCGAAAGACTTCAGGCAGATGCTGAATGCGTGAAGCTGAGGACAGGGTGCTATAGCGCTCATTGGGGGAGGCCTATGTCCAGCTGTGGTCTAACATGGGCTGATAATGATGATGATGATGTAAAATACTAAAGAATCAAATCAATAAAATACTCCAGCACAATGTAAAATTGCTACCTGGTAAGAAATAGTGAGAAAATTCAATTAATTTGTTTTATAAAATCTTTCTGGATGTTTCTCAATTAATCACGAACTAGGTTTGCAGTTTGTAGTTTATACGCTTTCGTAATGAATGTTTCTTAATCATTAAAACGTTCATAAATACAGTAAATTCTTTTGAATCAAATTAAACTTAGGCGTAAAATAATACACAGACAATTCTTGTTTCGAGACGCCTTTGTAAGATAAAAGTGAGTGGGCGACTGCGATTGCTCACGATTATCCAACTAGATTTTCGGTAACTGATAACGTTTGATTTGCGACTCGCTATATCGCTATGAGTTGCACAATCTATACTCGCTAGAAATTTTAGTTTAAGAATGTATGAAAACTTCGAAAGCTCATCTAGCATCCGCTAGTTGGCAATTAAAATGCATTGTATGAGTCGCGTAGGCGTATTTACGTTACTACTGTAGTAACGTCAGAGGCCGTAGCAAACCGGCATTCGCTATGAAGCAAATCGAAAACAATTGCTTATTTTTCCCTACGAATCTGTAGGGAAAAGTTTGAAACAGATCACGTGACATATTATGGCATATGTCAAACCCTGTGTGGGTTTGACATATGCCCTTTTTTGGCTTTTTCTACTATAGCTTTTGACATCGATTGTTACATTGTCTAGGTCCTCTGACGATATAACTATGACAACTCATGGTAGACACAATGATCAATTTTCATCTAGTTCATGCTAATCCCCCGATCTCTTTCCATGGTCTGATATCGAGCCGGTCACGTCCCGTGATTGGCTAGCGGTGGTTAGGACCTCGGGCTTAAACCAATTCACTTTCGAGGTTTTTCGGGGATTTGAGGCTCATGTGCGAATGGGAAACGGTCGATTTCGTTTTAAAAATGTAATCGAGGGTTATATTTTTTGTGGGATTCTACCATGTTGCTCAAATGAGGGTATTTCGATTTTTTTAAAGAGAAAATCTTTTTCCGCGCCTAATTAGAATCTTTCTATCTTTTATACGTTAAAGTATAAATCGGCGAAAAAGAGATAGATAGGTTAGGGCTCAAACTAAACCCTTCATAAAGAACACGTCTCATTGTTTAAATTAATTATGTAATTTATTTGTTTAACAAAATCTACATACCTTCTTATTTTATAACAAACATCTTATATTACTAAACTATTGAGTAATACTTAGGTACTCATAGAGGTACGCATTTTGAACAAAGCAAATATTTTATACGTACAAAAATGTTCGAACATATTTTCATAAAGCTCTGAAAATATGTGGTTTGCCTTCTTTCCATGACTTATGAACGGGAATTTTCCATCCACTTTGTTGTGAGCTTGGACCTAGGACATCCGGACAGAATGCAGTATTATTATGTTGTGCATATTTTAATAAGACGGATGAGAGAAACGAAAAGATTGAGAAATTGTAGATATCTATTCATTTTACAGTCGTGGATTAAAAATTCTGAATGTATCAGAGTGACTATGTTATCCGTTTTTAGGTGAATGATTATTGAATGATAAAACCTGAGCAATCTCTACCGATTTTTTAAGAGTAGAGGTACTGTCGATTATTGATAATGATGATTGAGAGGTTGAGTCAAAAAAACTGCGTACCTATTGTTAGTATCTCAACTTAAATTAATAATTAGTTATTCAGAGGAGGGACTAATATTTAGTTATTAGTTACTAATTGCACCCTGCGGCTTCGCACGCGTTGATCCTATGGATATATTTCAGCCAAATCCGTTCAGTAGTTAAGGCGTGAAGAAGTAACAAACATGCGTCCATACATCTAAACAAACTTTCGTATTTATAATCACATCACACTAATATTATAAATGTTTTGTTTGTATGGATGTATGGATGGATGGATGTTTGTTACCTCTTTACGACAAAACTACTGAACGGATCGGGCTGAAATTTTGCATACAAGTATCAGGAATCAAACATAGGCAACTTTTTGTCCCATAAATCAGTTCCCGTGGGATAAAAATCACCTTTACGTTTCCGTAGGAACACCGCGTGTGAAGCCGCGGGCCGCAGCTAGTAATATTATATTATAGTGTGATATTCGTGTGATAGTGTGATGTACCTTCAGATCTATGTTACAATCCAATGGTCAGGAGGCAAACCCTAAATGCTAT
The DNA here is from genome assembly GCA_955876795.1 of Eupithecia tripunctaria. Classification (NCBI taxonomy): domain Eukaryota; kingdom Metazoa; phylum Arthropoda; class Insecta; order Lepidoptera; family Geometridae; genus Eupithecia; species Eupithecia tripunctaria. Next base: position 8,888,397 of record OY041615.1, on the reverse strand, counting down.
TTAATGTATTTCATGCAAGAATGTATAGTCAACGTCAAATTGATATGACCGTCTAGAGTAGTCAAAATGATCTAAAAACATGAAAGCAATTTGATATACGCAGTTCGCATCATCATATTGTTTTAAGCACCAAAGGTGTTCAAAATATCTTACCACTCATTGTTTCATATTTATATGAGCAGCCAGGGTGTTCAAAATTATCTTAGCAAACAAAGCGCTCAAATAATATTGCAAGTATTCACTCGAAAGACTTTACATACTACATCTGAGAGCTTTGTTTGCTAAGATAATTTTGAACGCTTGCTCATATAAATATGAAAAAATTAAGTAAGATATTTTGATCACCTTGGGTGCTAACAACATTAATGATGATCGAACTGCGTTTATCAAATAAATTTTATGTTTTTCAGATCATTTTGACTTCTTTAGACGCCCATATCAATTTGACGCTGACTGTACATAGCTACAGTGTGATTGGCTGCACAAATACGTGAGCTTGTGTGAATGTAGATTCTGTGCATTCATGCAAGCTAAGTTCATTGCACAAATTATCATTCACCGTGTTCGATACACGGAAAATATTTGGAATTATTAAGGAGGTTCCATACCATAAGATTATCATCTGGAAATATAACTGTGAGAATATGTGTTTGCGTGTAGTTGTAACACATGCCAATTTTTGAGTAAGGGCTGGGAGAACGTAATCTATCTTCCCTTTTTAAATCAATGGTCCATAGGTATACAGTGCAAGGCTGAACGTAGGCCTATTTCTGACAATGGTTACTTTTTTACACATTCTAAGTATGCGTTTTTGTATGCCCATCAAGTAAATGAAATTGAAACTTGATACTTAAGTCATTTACAACGGGATATTTAGCATGATTATGCGTTTTGGGCTTTCCAATATATCGGCACAGTTTCATGCGCCATGAACACGGAATAACTGAATTTCTTGCGAGTGAGTTTTTAATGGCAGATATATCGATCTACCCTCCTTTTTCAATAGGAATCTGCTGCCCTTCCTTTGGTAGACACTTTTTAGTTGCCTTTGCGGACGCTCACGGAAATGACTATGGTTTTAGGAGCTAAGTGGTAGATAGAATATACGGCCCCAATAGCTTGTAACCAAATGCGATAAAAGATACCTTCCATAAGATTTTTAATCCAAACCAATAGAAAAATTAACCTCCTGCCAAATATACCCTTCTTCTCAATATAACACAAACCACACATCCCCAAAAGGGCTCCATTAATTGTAGGTTCCTCTTAAATCCCTTTAAATCAGTGCAGGCCAAAGATAAACGCCTCAATCTAAATTCACATCGGCTTAAAAGGGCTAAAATCATTTAGACTGAGCTTATAAACACCTGGGGTTGCGGTCGCCATTAAAAATATTTTTAAAGACCTTTGTCAGACGCCAGATTATTCCGAGAGTTATCTGTCAGATACACGTATTGTTGTGTTCCTGTTTTAAAATTCAGTGAATTCTTTTTGAACGCATTCTTTTTAAACTGTCCTGTTTTGAATGGTGCCGGCCTGTTATATTAATCTTGGACCATTGTGCGTTTAATTTTTTTAATAATTGTATTGTTCTGAATTGAATGAGGTAGGTTTATACTTACTGTGCTACTTACCCTACTTATTTATTTTTCTTTTTGTTTCAGGTAAGCATTATGGATTTTTGTGAAAATTTTGTTTGTGCTTTGATTTCGACAAGTGATAATTTCAGAACCAATTTGGTATTTTAATACAACTATCAAAATGCAAGGCACTAACAACATTAATAGCCAAAATATAACTTTACACGCCAAAAATAAAACCCAATTCAGCAATTTGTCGAGACTGAAAATGAACGCAGCACTTGGCAAATTCATTTCCTCGTGTTGTTTGCCAATAGTTACATGGTCCGTACAGAAATCGAATTTCGGAATTTGGACACACTCGATAGTTTCACGTTCAGAATTTCAATTCGGAGTGTTTCGCCTTTTCCTACGTCGTCGGTCGCGGCGTAGCCTCCGCGTTACTGAATTCGAAATTAGAATTTCCGAATTTGTTTGGTTTTGTCAATTTTGTATTTGGAAATAGAGACTAACTGATGGTGGGTAAGGCAAATTTGAGAAAAAGTTGATTAATTGCTCGCAAGTTACGAGGTTTTTTAAACTGAAAGATTAGGATTGGTTTTTTAGGATTAAATATTTTTTTATATAATCTGCAAAAAGATACTGTAGGACGTAGGTCCACCAAAAACCAATATTTCGTGGAATAAAAATGACTTGAAAAATGCTTGTTATTTTATAAAAATCACAAAATGGCTCAGTATTGCTTCTCAAAATGACCAAACCAAAATCCATTCAGATTTTATATCAAGTTTCCAATTTATCTAGCGATTCAAATATTTTCAGCTTACTTTATTGTGGCAGGAGTATTTACGGCCATCCGCACAGAAACAGATTTATTTTACGAACTTGGAACGGATAGTTTTTATATGGGACGTACGAATAGGTTTTGAACGTGTTCTAAATCTAAATGAGACTTTTTATGTTCAGACAATGAGGCGAGGAAACGAATGCCAAGATTCGAAATTAGAAAAATAAACGTCAAGCCGCGTATTTTTTTTGAATGTAATAAACTAAAGAGGGTTTAATTAACCCTAGATAGATAACCATGTTACGAGAAACGCAAAAGATAACCATATGCTTCAGAGGCGCTCGCTTTTCACATGCATCTATATAACATAATTACTTATTTATATTAATATGTACCTATTCAATTTTATAGTTTAGATAATCTTTAAAAATAAAATGCAATTAATTTTTTCACTTTGTTTATTTTAAGAAAATTAAAACTTAATGAGTAGACCTCTAGAAAAAATTAACAAAAATCAACAGTCTTCTGTTTATAGGAGTAATTTCTTTAAATTATCTTATAATAATAGTGTTTTTTTGATACAAACTAGTGAGCAATAATATAACCAGTCTGAAAATATAATCAATTCCATTATTATTTTGTTTAGAGACAGTTATGACAAACGTCAATCTTATGCTCGCCACAAACTGTCTTTTTGCATTTAGCGCAGGTCATCTTTGACATTCTTTTTTTTTTAGACTTGCAATAGCCGCAATATCTCCTTATTTTGGCTGGAGGTTCTTCATCATCACCCGTGGGAGCCTGTACAGCAGGTTTGGGGAGGATATTTTCAATATTCTCTCGCACATGCCTTGGTAAAGTGGGGGCCTCTAGTCGTTTCGACATCCACGGGGTAGTCAGCTGAGTACTGAGTTTTTTCATGTATTCTCTGCGATTCAGGGTCTTTTCCTGTTTTGATAGAACATTGTGACAGTAAATCACATATGAATTGACAAACGCTATGTTCAATATGCCATAAAACATAGTCATTGGCCATCTATTCGTTTTCCTTGAGCATGACATCGTAGAGCACATTTGATCAAAAGTGTCAACGCCGCCTTTGGTCTGATTGTAATACATTACCATTTCAGGCTTGCCGGTTGTTGGGCTTATGATACCATCTTCATCACACGATGATAACAAGTAAACCATCTTCGAGGGCTTCGGCTTGTATGACACTAGGGTCAAGCATCTATCGTAACAGAACATTGACGTGCCTACTGGTCGAGAGCGGGTGTTTTTCAACGAATTATATTGATGGCAGAGGTTCTTCCATGACTTCGACCCTAAGTAGTAGACCAGCAATATCTGTTCTTACCTCTTATCACTCTTCCAGCCGGAACAATTATACGACTGTCACGCTCTGAACTTCCAGGGGGCTCCGAAGATACAGGTTCAGGCGATTCGTCTTCACTTGGTGGATTGTTGGATTCTACTATCGTTTCGTTATCTACATACTCATCTTCGATATCGCTCGGCACATTTTCTTCGCTGAGGTGGTCTTCAATTTCGCTGTCACTTTCCAGAGGTACATCACCGTCGTTGTCATCTTCTCTGCCCAATAAGGAACATATTTCGTCTTCCACCAGTATTCTTCTGCTCGTCATGGTTACTGAATAAATAATGTTTCCTAAGAACAAAACAGTTGTTTTATAAAAACAAATTACATCAAAAAATAGAAATTACCATCCAACACTTAAAGTTACACAAAAGATAAACATACGCCTCGGGAGCGCATCAACTCGTCCTAGCTGCTAAACTGTGGCACTTACCACATCAAAACGGGCGTCCCTCGACAGCGTAGGCCGACGACTGAGTTGGCTGAGAAGGACAGGTCAATACGCGCGCCGAATGAAAAGAGACAGCAATATGCTTTTTGCGCGGGCGCTTCTGCGGCGTAGGTTATCTATCTAGGGAATAGATTTACTAAGGTCAAAACTTTTTCGTAAAATGTATAAATAAATATTTTGCAAGTTACCTGCTTATATTAGGTCCTTACATATGAAATTGGCGTTTTTCGTACTGGCCACTTTAATCACAAATTTCTCCTCTTTGGTAAGGAATTCCAAATTCAAATTTGTACAGCTATAGACTCATGTATTTGTGCTTCGATGATCGTCATTCATTTGTTTTTTTTCTTCTGTTTTTTTCTGTTTGCGTCACTCATTTTACAAAATGGAAAACTTAAAATATCGCATTATTTACGAGTACGAGTTCCGCCGTGGCACTAGTGCTGCGGAAACAACTCGAAGGGTGAATGATGTGTATGGCGGTCGTGTTGCAAAAGAAAACACAGTTCGTTTTTGGTTCCAACGTTTTCGTTCTGGAAATTTCGACCTGCAGAACAAGCCCCGTGAACGGCCTGAGACTCAAGTTGATAATGAAGAGTTGAAGGCTATTGTGGAAGCGGATCCATCGCAAACCACGTCCGAGTTAGCTGCAGGCTGCGATGTTAGTGATAAAACTGTTTTAATTCACTTGAAGCAAATTGGGAAGATTAAAAAGCTTGAAAGGTGGGTACCTCACGAATTGACTGAAGCAAACCGGCAAACGCGCGTCGACTGCTGCGTTACATTACTAAACCGGCACAATAATGAAGGTATTTTAAACCGAATCATTACCTGTGATGAAAAATGGGTTCTTTACGATAATCGGAAGCACTCAGCGCAATGGTTGGATCCTGGCCAGCCAGCCAAATCCTGCCCCAAGCGAAAATTAACCCCAAAAAAGTTACTTGTAAGCGTTTGGTGGACTAGTGCCGGTATTGTTCATTACAGTTTTCTCAAATCTGGCCAGACTATTACGGCTGATGTCTATTGTCAGCAATTGCAAACCATGATGGAAAAGCTAGCGGCTAAACAACCTAGGCTGGTCAATCGCTCCACGCCACTGCTGCTTCACGACAACGCTAGACCACACACTGCGCAACAGACAGCTACTAAATTAGAAGAGCTTCGATTGGAAAGTCTAAGACATCCTCCGTACTCCCCGGACCTTGCTCCAACAGATTACCATTTTTTTCGAAATTTGGATAACTTCTTGCAAGGGAAAAAATTTAACTCCGATGGGGCAGTCCAAATCGCCTTCAAAGATTTTATTGATTCCCGTCCGACTGGTTTCTTTAGTAAAGGGATCAATGAACTACCTATAAGATGGCAAAAGTGCATAGAAAATAATGGTTCATACTTTGATTAATTAAATATATTATATTAAAAAAATTTCGACTTTTTGTTCCTCCCATACAAAACGCCAATTTCATATGTAAGGACCTAATATCATTCGAACTAAGCATTCGAATAAGGAAATAGCAAAGCCCGTTCCAATAAAACCTAAGACCCAATTACAGGAGGATGTAAAATGAACCGGAGATGTAATAACACTGATCGCGGTGCCGGCAGAACTAGATTACAGATTCTTTGAACTACGTGCTTTGAACAGGCTATAGAGTGGAAAATAAATAAATGATATTTGACAATTCACATAGCATTATCTAGCCCCAAGGTAAGCGAACCTGTGTTATGGGTACTAGATAACTGTTATACAACAAACAACAATTTTTATTATGCATAGAAAACATCCAGAACGCCCTTAACAAATATCTGCAGATCGTACAAACAGTTGTCCCGAGGCGGGAATCGAACCCGCAACCTCGTAGGCTGGCATTCGGACCTTCGACTACCGCGCCACAGTGGTCGTAAATAAACTGGGTATGAACAGATTTCCTGCTTCTAAACTATGACATTATAATAAGCAATCGTCATAATTGCATGGTCAGTTTATTGAATAATTTACTTATTTTGGATGCTGACTAAAATATTTACGTATATAATTATAAGATACATAATAATAATTTCATTGTATTATGCAAAAAACCGAAACCCCTTTTTATAAAATTCTATTGCGCTGTGTTTTCTTTTAAAATTCAAGTCAAGATTTATTTACTTATTTTTTTTTAAATCGGTTACCAAATGACGAATATAACTACTCGTAATAAGGAGAATACAATAGCATTTAATTAGCTGCGAAACTCGTAGATTCTCTATCTACGGATGCTCTACGCCGTAGACCATCTACGAAAGTTACTATCAAATAAATCTTGAAAAAAAATTTTGCTTAATTTTCGCTGCTCTATTCAATGATAACTATATTTTATTGTTCTAAGGATACAGGGTTTTATTTAAAATACAGAACGAGATATAAACTGTCACAAACTAAGCACTACTTGTTTCTCCCCTCCGCCAAAGTAGGCCAATCTTTAGCCTTAAATCCTGTCTATAATACAACTATCTCACTCGCACACTCGTTTCGACACCTATTCTGCCACTTTCGTGATAATGGTGTAATTTGAAGATGGGCCTGGTATTGTTTCGAGCTCAAATTTGGGTTAGGTAATTGGTGAATCAACTTGTAATGGGGAGGTAGTTGGGATGCCTTTAGCAGATATTTTTAGTATTATTGGATGCGAAAGAGTTTGTTTTGGTCGTCTTAATTTACGTTGTTTTCGACATTCATCACTACTTTATTAGGTACCTACGCATGACTTGCACGATGTCCATAACTTCAGATAATAGTGGACTGTTGTCTGAACCAATTGTTGGCAACACTGTAGCCAAAACGCGTTCCAAACCAAAATTTATTCTTTTCAAGTTATTCTTACGTACATAGCTTATTTTCTTGACAAAAATCACTCCTTAATGGGGGGTGGCTTAATAAAGCGTTTAGATTTATCGCAACTCACTGACTAGAATTTCAATAGTTTCTCTTCTTGTTAATTCAGGCTATTAAATTGATCTATAAGTAATAAGTTAACTCTTAAACTTACGAACGTTTAAAAGTTAACATATTTTTTTATAGAAACATCACTTGCCTCTTTCTGAGTAAGCACAGTGGTGATCTCCTGCAGACGTGAGTTTAAAGTCACCACGTTCCAGATGGAACTTGAATACCTTGCCGTTGCCTTAGTTACCTAATACCTGCTTCTCAGATAGATAGAATAGAAGCCTAGGAAAAGTAGCTTGATTATGTTGTAAATTTCAATTACCATCACACTATGTATGGATGTATGGATGGATGGATGTTTGTTACTTCTTCACGCCAAAACTACTAGACGGATCTGGCTGAAATGTTGCATACAGGTAATTCTAATCCTGGAATCAAACATAAGCTACTTTTATGCCAAAAATCAGTTTCCGTGGGATCAAAATCACCTTTTAACGTTTTCATAGGAACAACGCATGCGAAGCCGCGGGGCGCAGCTAGAGGCAAATAATTTTACTTTGGTCTAAAGTTCAGTTTATCTACAACATATAACAGATAAAGGCAAATGCAGTATTGAGGCTACAAATAGCAGGAGGTAAACTGGGCATTGAGCGTTTGCCCCACCTCAACTCAGGTGAGGTAACGCTTGCCTGATGTTGCTCAATCGGTCTCTGTTGAGGAAATTCAAAAGGCAATGATCCTATACATAGTTCAAAGCAAACTGATCCTTTTGTTGGGAATTCAACGCTCAGAATTCTATGAGCTTAGAGTGGAAGTGTTGTTGTATAACAGGGTGGTTACCGACTTTTATTATGTAAGTGTAACCAAAACCACCCTTCTGATTTTGGTTACACTTATTTATAAGAAGAATATGAACAAAACGCTTATTCTACTAAAATTCCATAACAAAGCTAAGAACATTATACTCCTTCCGCGCTTTTATTTTCTTTGACCTATGGAATTAATGAGTTATCTAATTAAATAATTATCATAGACGCATAATCTGCCAGCTCAAAATATATCTAGGATCTCGAGAGTACTTTTTTTTTACTACTAAATAAAACATTTAGTGCTATAAAAAGAAGTGTTATAATTCTTCATTCAGCCAAATAATACGCGAGGATTTTAAAAAAATCTCCATTCATAAAAACTTCACCAATTAAAAATATCGTTCATCCGTACAACGTCAGACACAAATATATAAATATAAAACACTCTTTTTCACGGTAAATAAAACTCAAACCGTTAAATGTTGCTTCATTATGGACAACGACACGGTCTGATATAAATTATTTCTAATTTTATTCGTACCCAAGAAATAAAAACTGACTAAATCACGTTAACCTCTGCAATTGACAGAGATGGAATCTGCAAAATCGATTCCATCTTTAGTTCGAGACAAGAAGCATAGAGGCGAGCTGAGACAAGAGCGAAATACACTAATGCAATGATATTTAACTCAATAGATGTCGCCACTGACACACTGGAACACTGAACTTTAACTGAGATTCACAATTGCCACAGTTAATACGATACCTCCTGTACATAACTGTTACTAAACTAAGTTCTATACACTTCTAACTCGGACTCAAGACTCTTCTTACGCATATATTTTCTAATTAGCCTACTATAATACTAAAATAAATAAATTAGCCTACTACCTATGCATTATTTTTCTAAATTTAATTTTTGTTTTATGTATTCGTAATGGCTGTGTGGTGCCGGCCTAGAATAGCACCACCCCATTTCTTCCCGTGGGTGTCGTAAGAGGCGACTAAGGGACATGAAACCGGGGGGCGGGCAGCAGCGCCCCCTGCACAACAATTCCATCACCAAACTGCGATCCCCAACCCGCATGCCCAGCGTGGGGATTATGGGCAATAACCCCAAAATGAAAAACAAAGCCAAAAAATGGCCCCCAGTTCCCGGCCGCCTCGCTATTCCTAGCCATGGTAGCGGCCATGGTAACGGCGGGGCAGGGGGTGCTAGGAATCCCCGGGCTACGGCAGGCTACCATTCATTACCCAAAAAATTGACCCTGGCGACGTTTAACGGACGCACTCTGAGGCTTGACCACCATCTAGCGCAGTTGGAAGTGGAGTTAGAGAATATTAAATGGCATGTTCTGGGGTTATGTGAAGTCCGTAGAGAGGGGGAGGACACCGTAACCTTAGACTCGGGCCATCTTCTCTACTTTCGCGAGGGTGATAAAACATCCCAGGGTGGCGTAGGTTTCCTCGTCAACAAGGCCCTCTCTAACAACGTCCAGCAAATCTCCAGTGTATCGACCAGGGTAGCGTACCTGATCCTTCGGCTGTCCAAGCGGTACAGCTTGAAGGTAATTCAGGTCTACGCACCGACCTCGGCACACTCGGATGATGAAGTGGAGGATATGTACGAAGATATATCCAAAGCCTTACATAACACCACTAAGGCTCACTTCAACGTTGTTATGGGGGACTTTAACGGCAAGGTGGGAACCCGGACTGGCAATGAATCCCGAATAGGCTCGCATGGTTATGGAGTTAGGAATCACAGGGGGCAAATGCTTGTCAACTTTCTTGAGAAGGAGGGGCTTTTCTTAATGAACTCCTTCTTTAAGAAACCGCCCCAGAGGAAGTGGACGTGGCAAAGCCCCGACACTGTGACTAAAAATGAGATCGACTTCATCATGACGGATAGCAAGCAAATATTCAGAGATGTCTCAGTGATCAACAGGTTTAATACCGGATCTGATCACCGACTGCTCCGTGGCTCTCTGAATATCAACTTAAAGCTTGAAAGAAACCGTCTGATGAAGTCCACGCTCCGACCTAACCCAATCAAGATCATGGCGGGCACCGAGAAGTTCCAGCAGCTTCTCGGGAATAGATTCGTTGCCTTGGATCTCACTGATGACGCTGACGAGACCCTACACAATCTGGTCGAAACGCTGAGGAACGAGGGCATCCGGTTTTGCCAAAAGCAGCGTACTGGCAAGAAATCCAAACTCTCGGATGAGACTCTCGGGCTGATGGCAAAAAGACGGGAAACCATCCAAGCGACTTCGTCAGACAGGTCAGGCCTGAACAAGCGAATTGCGAAGATGGTACGGCGCGACCTTCGGAGCTCCAACACACGCCTCATTGAAGAGGCAATAGAGCGAAACCGAGGGTCCAAAGTATTCACTCAGCAGCTTGGCAGGAGCCACCTGACGAAGAGTAAAACGCACGATGGGAGGACCGTTTTGTCGAAGTTGGAGATATCCGCCGAGATAGAGGATTTCTATGGCCGATTATACGCTGCACATTCCCCTCGTCCCCATCGAGTCGACCACGATTCAAGAGCCACCCTGACACGCCACTATACCGACGAACTGCCAGACATCAGTCAAGACGAGATCGTGCTAGCTCTGAGGCAGCTTAGAAATGGAAAAGCCCCCGGTGAGGACGGCATAACATCAGAGCTTTTAAAAGCCGGAGGAGCTCCTGTTATACAGGAACTACAGAACCTCTTCAACGCCGTCCTTCACAGTGGGAGAACTCCAAAGGCGTGGAGCGGGAGTTTGGTGGTGCTCTTTTTTAAGAAGGGATATAAAACCCTCCTTAAAAACTACAGACCCATCTCACTCCTGAGCCACGTCTATAAGCTGTTCTCACGAGTGATCACGAACCGTCTCGCCAGGAGACTCGACGAGTTCCAGCCACCGGAACAGGCCGGGTTTCGCGGAGGATATGGCACCATAGACCACATACACACAGTGAGGCAGATTATACAGAAGTCCGAAGAGTATAATCAGCCCCTGTGTCTGGCCTTTGTGGACTATGAGAAGGCCTTTGACTCTGTCGAAACCTGGGCTGTTCTGGAATCCTTACAGCGATGCCAAGTAGACTATCGTTATATCGAGGTGCTGAGATGTCTCTACGACGCCGCAACCATGAGTGTCCAAGTACAGGACCAGCAGTCCAAACCCATCCAACTGCGCAGAGGAGTGAGACAGGGGGATGTTATATCCCCGAAACTGTTCTCGAGCGCGTTGGAAGATATGTTTAAGACGCTGGACTGGAAAGGTAAGGGCATTAACATAAACGGCGATTACATCTCACACCTTCGATTCGCTGATGACATAGTCGTAATGGCGGAGTCGCTGGAGGAGCTCAACCAGATGCTGGACGGTCTAGCTTTAGCCTCACGATGCATCGGTCTCGGCATGAATTTGGATAAAACCAAAATCATGATCAATGGCCTCATTGATCCGGGACCGGTTGTCGTACATGGCCACCCTCTCGAAATTGTTTCCGAGTACACTTACCTTGGACAAATTCTGCAGTTGGGTAAAAAGAATTTTGAGAAGGAGGCCAAGAGGAGGATCCAGCTAGACTGGGCAGCGTTTGGAAAGCTACGTCGAGTCTTCTCGTCATCCATACCGCAATGCTTGAAAACGAAAGTTTTCGATCAGTGCGTCCTACCCGTCATGACCTACGGAGCTGAGACGTGGACACTCACGATAGGGCTGATCCACCAGTTTAAAGTCGCTCAGCGAGCTATGGAAAGAGCTATGCTCGGAGTCTCTCTGAAGGATAGGATTCGTAACGAATACATCCGACAGAGAACCAAAGTTATCGACATAGCTCAAAGAATTAGCAAACTGAAGTGGCAGTGGGCCGGCCATATCTCGCGAAGAACCGATAACCGCTGGGGTAAACGAGTTTTTGAGTGGAGACCGCGACTCGGCAAACGTAGTGTAGGACGCCCTCCGGCCAGGTGGGATGACGATCTGCGAAAGGCTGCAGGCAGATGCTGGATGCGTCAAGCTGAAGACAGGGCGCTATGGCGCTCATTAGGGGAGGCCTATGTCCAGCAGTGGACTAATATAGGCTGATGATGATGATGATGATGATGATTCGTAATTATCTTTTTGTGTGTACTTATTTCCGTTTAACGTCGTCTATTGTTCTTTACCTAAGTTTTTTAGTAAATATATGTGGAAACTTATAATTAGCTCTCAGAAACATATCATGTATCATGCATGTTTTTTAAGCAAATGCCTTATTTATATAATATATTTTATTTTACGAATTTTAAGAAAACTTACAGCTATGATCATGCATGTTTTGGATTCCACTTTTAATTGTATAAATATTTATTTTATTTTATTTTACGAATTGTAAGTTTTCTTAAAATTCGTAAAATAAAATAAAATAAATACAATAAATATTTATACAATTAAAAGTGGAATCCAAATGTTCCTCAATTTATGATTTCAAATTTCAATAACTTTCTTTAGGCAAGGTGTAAGCAAGTGAATTTTTTTACCATAAATAGTTATTCAAAATTTACTTTATTATGACAAAATAAGTGTCATTCATTTTGAGGACAAAAACTAGTGACGATATCATTTTTTGTCCTAGTCTAATAAATAGGTTTTGTTGCAGTCTAGATTGTCTAAGTATACCTTTGACATTTAAATCTATGCAATAATTTTGCGCGAATTCTCATAACTCAAACCCATTTGATCTCAGAGTTCAACGACCTCTGTCGCAAAATTAGAGTCATTATTATTGTCAAATTAAATCCCAATTGCTTGGAACATTTCGAGACACAATTTGGTAACAATTAATCGCAACTATCCGTACCTATCCCAGACAAGAGAAGTAACATCCTACCTATAACTTGTATACCTACTTGCTATTGTACGTTATTTGAAACTTAGTCGGAATCGGGTATTGATACGGCTTGTGGTTTTGGCTGTGAACCAATCGTTCGTGATATAAAACTTTATTATTGTCAAATATTCCGACCAACGTTCAGTCCTATACACAAAATTACACATATATTTACTTTGACAAATCTGTGTTATATTAAACTTCTTAAATTTTTGCGATTTGTAAACATAATTAATGATTATTACTTTCTTGGGTATTTATAGCGTCAATAAGAAAAATACAAAAAATTATATTGAATCCTAGATAAAAAAATAAATAAAAGGAAATAGAACTAAATAGGGTATACGAACTACATGACCTGATCCCACCATCCCCCTTCCACTCCAGGACAAGCAGACGCACAGCGCATTACCATCCATACTTGGTGGATGTACCCTCCACTCGCACTAAGCGGTTTTCCTCCACCTTTATTATTCGCACCGCAAAGGAATGGAACTCGCTCCCTGCCTCTGTTTTTCCGGCCAATTACAACCTGGGTCTCTTCAAGACAAGGGTGAATAGGTATCTTCTAGACCTTCGTGATACACCGTCGGCCGCATCTTCGCTTTCCATCAGGTGAGATTGCGGTCAAACAAAGGTCTATTTACCGTAAAAAACAAAAAAAAAGGGTATATGCATGGATTTAAATCGATTATTTAGGTTAATACATAACATACGTAAACTCAAAGTCAAAACTTCATGGCCATACAAAAATGTTCAAGTATGACGTCACGCTTCACACGCCAATAGCGTTGCGTTTAGGCATTTTGCTGTTGAGACTTAAAATATCTACTTTTCAATGATTAATAAAAAGTATTTTATGAGGTTGAAAAACCTCATAAAATACAAAAACAAATATACAGATATATTTCTATATTAATAGAGAATACTTTAAAAAAATATTACCTCTTTTGAAGTCACATGCATATACCCTATTCAGCGCAGATCACAAGATAGGTTTAATTTATCACTTAATTTGTCATTGATTTATTTTTTAAATCTGAATTCAATATTTTAACTTCAGTAAGGTACTTATTGCATCGATACAACAACACACAAGTGATCGTTCAAGCAGCAGGACAACTCCGTTCGCTGCGTATAAGTAAGTTATTTTGAAAAATACTGAAAAATACAATTACAAAATCAAACACAATTCAAGCACCAATCAAATTAATTTGGCATCAAACGAATATTGGCAATAGAACCCGTTTCCACAACAATGTTCAGTTAGCCATAAGTAAGCTACAAATAAAATTATTATCAGTACAAATTCGGTTTAACGACGTCCATAGCATGTGCCAGAAGCCGCATAACTGGCATCGTTGCGATGCTAAAGTTCCGCTTGCTATTAGTTATCCCTTTCTGTTATTGTATCGGTAATGTTATTCTAGGGGCTGTGAACTGGAAGATCCAGTGATCTGTGAAATTATTTGTAAACTAGCGTTCCGCCATGCCTGCTTGGTACATCTCTTTATTATAAGTTTCGGATGTTATGTAAGAGCCCTGAAAAGAGAGCGTATGACGTAACTGTAATATTGTACCACGTTAAGTTAATTTTAGAGTTGTCTCTCTTTTCCCTCTTTCTTAATCAGCATTAATTCATCCTCTGGTGAACATTCCCCCACCAAAAGGGGGTTCGCCATAACCACCAAGTTGTCTTTCTCTCTTGAGATAACACGAAATCTATTTATTACATGAGAACATAACAACCATTTTTTAAATGTTTAATTATTCGTTAAAATTTATTTAGTTTGTCTTCTTTTAAAATCACGAAAATGTTGGATAAAAAACTGATTATCTGTACTTATTTTTACTCAAACCACATACCAAATATATAAGTATGTATGTAGTTACTTAATGCTTAGAAATTATTTCATTTTATTTAAATCGCGGTTTTTATAATCTACGCCATATCACTAACAACACAAAATGAGATACGCAAAATAATTCTTATTTAACCATAACCAAAATTTCGTTGTGTAAAGTGGAAATTATTTCATAGCGATGTCTAATCAGCCTGAATTGCCTCCCAGATAATTTCTAAATTACACAAAATGTTAAGTTTCCAATTTCAAAATAGCATAGGTACCGACAATGTAAGCCCATCAACTGAAAGTTAAACCATCTACATAAGTAAGGCCTTAAGGTACGTTCACCCAGCAATCCGTTTTACAGGCTTGTTTTATCGTATAGGTTTTTATTCGGCGATGGCGGATGTAGTTGTTTGAACGAGTTCACACACATGACAGTATTCCAGAGGGCTTAGACAATGTTATGATTTCGAAAGCGATAGTAGAAAAGTACAAAAGTGTATGGGCTTGACTTATGCCGTAGATATGTCACGTGAACTATGTATTTCGATTTTTTTCCTACAAATCTTTCAATAGTTTTCGATTTGCTTCAGAGCGAATGCCGGTTGGCTACGCCCTCTAATCGAGCAACGTACGTGAACTCGCTGATCGCCGCATAAAAACGTATGCAATATAATTATTATTTTTTTTTAAAACTATACACCGACTTCAATTTTATGGTTTTCTCGTGGATGCCATTGTCAGAACTTGACTAAATTTAAATGGAACCACTCGGGAAGCACCAGCTTTCAAATAGAAATAGAATCATCAAAATCGGATCACAAGTTCTTAGTTAACAAACAATAAAAAATACAGTCGAATTGAGAACCTCCTCCGTTTTTGATCTCGGTTAAAAATTAATAATTGCCATACTCACCAGGTAGCGGGACTTTTTGATGAAAAATAAAGAAATTTGTTACTGATAGTAAAAAAAAAATTAATCAGCTAGGATAGAGCCCACACAGCATTGTTCTGCACTCTTTTTTGCAGAATGAATCTTTTCAAAAATAATCAATAAATGAGACTAGAATGGGTGCGTTTTTTTGCAGTATACGCGAAGTGTGGACGGTTCTATACTCAATGTACGCACCACTCATTATTTTTGCAGTACAATGCCGTGTGAACTCAGTCTTAGTTATCATAACACAGTCATTCATCTCATTAATAGAAGAATAACAAACTGACCTTGTTTTGTTTGATAGAAAAGAGGTCATAAGACGTAATCATGTTAAATATCTCGTTGTAAATGAGCTGAGAATCAACAAAGGATTCATAATATTGCAATTATCGTATCAAGGTTACCAACTCCATCGATATATATTTTTCTTTTTCATTCATAAATGATAATATTTTCTCTTTCAGTTCATTTAACTACTCAGAGGTATAAAGCCCTTATGCCCATAAAACTCATAAATAGATACGACTGTACTCTTAACCCATACAGTCGGAACAAGCCATGACCGATTGACTGCCACTGGTTTAAAAAAACATTTCTTTTGTAAAATAAACCACAATTATCTACAATCCGGATTCACTCACTGCTGTGTAAAGGCCGACAAACTATTCAGAACTGGTTCACTGAAGAAACATATCGATTTATAATGTTGATCACGTAAGTCAATTCAAAAATAAAGTTGTAATTTTTTGTTGTAAGTTCCTATCACATTTATATTTAACTCCTGGGTATAGACACGCGTTAAAATTATGTAATGTTTTTCTGGTATCAAACTATTTACTACATACATATGTATGTATATGCAACATTTTCGTCCGTTCTGGTCGTAGTTGTAGCGTGTAGAGCCTCCTATACTGCCTAATAAACAACCAAACATCTAAATATCCGTTCAAATTTTCTAACTTTACATAATACACTTAAGGTTTAATTTATTTGTTTTCGTTTGTTACAGGGGGATAATCTTGGGCATAGTGGGATACCTAGGCTACAAAGCGTCGAGGTACTTAAAAACGGTTCATTTTGGCGATACCGATGATGACAGTTTGTCGGAGATGGCTGCTAACTTTAGTACTTTGAATTTCAGTGATTATTTTACTTCGGTCACAACATAATACAAAATTATAATGGGCACAATTAGTTCAATTCAGATGCTACTAAAACTATACAAAACTAATTTGACGAGAATAAAAATGTCGCCAGACCAGTCATAACGACCAAAATAATAAGGATGGCATGATTTTTAGTCCTGTCGAATTAGTTTAGTCTAGTTTTGGCGACATCTGAATAGACACCATTGGCAATTTTGGACAAGCACTTTTTATAATTTAATCTAATATTTTTTGACGGTATTTTATGTATGTGTTCGATATAATTTTTCTTTAAACT
Source organism: Eupithecia tripunctaria (assembly GCA_955876795.1). NCBI lineage: Eukaryota > Metazoa > Arthropoda > Insecta > Lepidoptera > Geometridae > Eupithecia > Eupithecia tripunctaria. Next base: position 8,871,358 of record OY041615.1, on the reverse strand, counting down.
ATGGATAGCAAACTTTGAATTAAGTACAACCAACGACTATGTTAATATTCAACTCCTACTTAAATGTAAATTATCTACTATTAAACATTTGCACGAATAACCAGACTATCATTGTAAACCTATATTATACCTATGGAAATAATTAATATTTTTCATTTCCTTTCATTTCATTGCAAAAAGAGCTAAAAATACTGCTGGCTGTTTTTGCAGCTATCGACAAACAAAGAGAATCAGAGAGTCAGTTCTTTTAAATTACTTTAGGTAAACTTATTCCATTTTTGAGTTTAACGTTTTGGTCCAGATCGATTCATTGATTTTGGAATAGACAGACAAGTATAGTTTACCACCCTTTTTAACCCCCTTAGAGGGTAATTTTTTAAGCCTATGTGTTATGCTAGAACCTCAACTATCACATACCTAACATCTAAATCGGTTAAGTAGTTACGGAGATGCGTGGTAACAAACATTCACAATTTTTGCAAAGAAAATGATTCCAGAATTGAATCAAAATCAATGAAAAATCATTAAATTAAATAAGGTTTTGACATTAGCTAGTGTCAAGCGACGAATAAGAGTAATTGTCAAGGTTATAAGTTATAGGTTAACCCGTTCGCATTCTATCAGCAAATGGTAATTTTTGGATTGATTATGAGCTAAAATAGGATTTAGCAAATGCCGTCTAGTTAAACCCCAACCGGAAACTTCTGACACAAAATATGCACATTTTGCTAACGAATCCCCGTGCGAGGGAATTATTGCAGACTTTATGAATGGCGGAGCTCGTTTACACTGATTTGTTACGACTGTGTTAATTATACTTCATAAATGGAGGTAGTAGACTTTGTAATGAGGTTTTAAATTTACTGAAAATTGCACAATGCAGTAAGTTTTATTTATTTTAGCTAGGAAGGTGAACAAATTGTTACGGTGTAGTAAAAGTTATTTATTTTTCTTTATTTTGTAACAAAATATCCATGTATTCTTCCATGTCTTTATTTCATTTCTTCACAGCTTGATCATTTGTGCCTTTCTTAAATTCGCATAATTCTATCCATCCAAAGGTTGCCTGTAAGAGATCGATTCTAAACGATAACTATAAAAAAAATACATCTATAATAGACAATTCACATAGCATCATCTAGCGCTAGGGTATTAACCCTGATTTGGATAATGATGACACTATTATTCTAAATACAAAAATTGAAAAAAACATAAATGCCAGAATCTGTAGGGAAGTCCAGTGCCATAATCTAGCTATTCTTTTAGAAAATCAAGAAATCAAGAAAAAAATCCTTTTTGAGAAAATAAATCCCTTCCTTCACTTTAAGCTAATTTGAAAGTCGGAGCAAGCCAGCTGCCTCTACTAAAGTTTACACAGCGCTAGAAATAATTAACGTGACTTCTAATCGAGTTCGACGAGGAATTCTCGTAATCACCCTACCTTTGGGAAATTATGTCGGAATTTTAATGCTATCGACCCTAGGGTCTTAATTGAAAAAGTTTCGGGCGAGACGTAAGGTGATGTGTTGAATTAACAAAGAGGCTGTCAGGCATTCCGATTGAATTATAGACGTGTGACTTACATGGGAGTTTTAAATGAGTTCTTGTCGTTATGCATACGTGTTAATATGTAAATAGGTATTTTAATTGCGATAATTGAATCTGGAGGCAAAGATGTCAAGAGTTGAGCGGAAATGACTGAGAGCAGAAATCTTTGAAATGAACTCCGCTTTGTCATCTGTCATTCCCGTCTCCATTTACCGGTAAAAGCCCGGGTTGAATATTGACAGCGCGACATCAAAAAAAAATTCTAACCTTAAATCAATCTAAAATACGATACGGTCAAAAGGTTGCGGATACGTTCTTCGCCACGCACAAATGTTAGCTCTGTAGGAATTCGGGGCTGGATGTTATATTATGTATATCTGTCTTGGTTGTCGTATTACACAATACATAATACTTTATTGTACATACACCAATAAAAATACATTACATAAAACAAAAATCTGGCAATCTTGGAATAGAAAATATTGCGTGATTTTAAGAAAGAGGTGTACCATATATATCAGAGATAAATATTGACAACATTTTAAATACCTAAGTAAGGAACAACTTAATAATATAAAATAAATACCAAACAATATATAATAATATATGCAATACATTAAAGGTTAATAAATACATAAAAACATGCATTCAATATTACATAGATACATAACAAAGATAATACCAGTATTCACTCTTCTGACAGAAAAAAATCCTAGCTACAAGTTTTAAAAACTGGTATGGATACAGCTTTTCTAATGGATTCTGGTAGTGCATTCCACAACCTTATGGCTTGTATAGAGGAGGACTTATCGTAGTGCAAACACACGTGAGCCATATGGTAGGGCTGTGTTATAACTTAACACAGCTATGATTGTTTCGGTTTTTTTGTTTCATTGATTCATGGGTTTTATTTTCATAACCAAAGAAATCGGATCCTTGACTTCGTTTTTTCCAGTATAGGAAAATCTACTCTTAGATTATGATGATGATGATACTTAGAAGTACGTAAACAAAGCAGGTTCACAAAAGAAATCCGCTTACGTAGCTCACCTTGTATTTACATAAAGTATTTACTAAAAAGGTCGCATAAAAGGTAAACCTTTAGATGTGTCACAGGCATGCACCTTGGGTACTGCCCTATATCAAAACCTTTCGAGTCAAAAGCAAGAACTTAATTTTGCAGATAATATCTTTGAGAATAAAAGCGAAAAGCTTTGTTTTTGTTTTGCTGTTATCCGTGGTTTTTGAGAAGATTTCGTTTAAGATTGTGTATTGCTTTGTCGGAAAGGGAAGGAAGCATCAGCTTTTTGAAAATGGTTTGATAAATCTACCTTCTTTTTGATTTCCTTAACTACCACTGCCCTGCAAAACTAAGCATCACACTTTCAAAATTTCAATATTTTCTGAACCATAAAAGTTAGAGATTTAAATTGGAAAACGTTTCATAGAACACTATATCAGCTTTCTTTAAAACTATGGTAAACTTTACTTTAGTAACATTTTTAACAATGTACGGAATACCGCACGATAGGTAGAAGTCATTGAACTGGGTCATGTATAGCTAAGCATATATACCTACTTATACACATGTTCTTGCACCAATTTGCTTACTACGTTATTGTGCAATTTCTTACCAATATTAAATCAGTGTCAATAAAAAGATTTAGCTTATTGTCCAAAAACACGAGGTTGCTTAGCAGAATTTGGGGAAAGAGTCCTTGTTATTTTGAAAGTATAATTCGTGTACCTAAAAAGTCATTGCAATTTTAAAGATTTGTACGTACGTATTAAGTTTAAAAGTTAGTTGTTAGTTTTGCGGACCAGTGTAGTTTAGTAACGAAAAAAAATTTAGAATAAAGTATATTTTCATAATTTAATAAAAGATTTTTGGTTTTTATAGTTTAGGTAATGGGTAATTTATTAGAAATCCGTATGATTGCCACACCACGACACAAGTATTACGGCAAAAGGGGTGCAACTACATAATTCCGATCACGTTATTGAAATAATGGATACCTGCGACCGATTAGTAAAAGTACGTAAAAAGGCGTTTATTTTGGTCCATTACCCATAATTAAGACATACAAAATAGATGGGTACACAATACAAAGGTTACAAAAATGTCCAACACTCAGCAAATGCTCTGATTCTGACTGTGAAATGTCAGGAATAAGACCTTTTAGACCAGAAGAGCATAATTTATTGTAAATAAATACGAAATATTTGTTTTATTTATCTATAGTGCTGCGATAGCAGCGCCGCGTCTCAAGGAATTGAGTCGTGGCGCGAACTCTAGTAGTAGTTTGTTTATCATTTTCATATCACATTCCCGTACTGAGGGAAGAACGCGGGTTCAAGTCCCGTCAACGTCAAAATTTTTACGATATTATTTGATTTCTAAGTAATAAAACTAAGTAAAAAAAGTAATAAACATGAACGCAAAGTGAACGCTAAATTCTTGAAATGTAACAACCAATTTTTCCGGCAAACTTTTGAATCAAAACATTCAAAGTGTCAATTTTGAAAACAAATTCCTGGCGAGGCAACCGGATACCACGTTCTGTTTTTAAAATTGATGGAAACTATTTTGCAGCCAGCCAGTTCGTTTTCAATTGCTTGACCACAGGCCGTAAGCTTTTACCCTAACATTTTCAGCTCTATTTCTTGCAGCATAGAGACTATTTTTGGCTTTGGTTAGAGCCTATCAATCACAGCATCGTGTGCTAGACGTATTCAACGAAGGAGTATTAGCTGTGGATGGTTTCGTTAGTACCTGTAGAATTTTTTGAACGAAGCAGGGAGGTAAATGAAAATGCACGGAAAAAACCACTCAGATTTTGGACGCTTTTCCGTTTATGCATAACTTAGAAATCGACTAAAGCATTTGGAATCCAATACAGAGATAGCGATCAAAAATATTTTACGTTCGGAACAATTAAAAATAACGATAATGACGTTGAGTGCTATCACAGATTCGGAACGCTCATGAACGCCCTCACGAGTCTCGTTGACAATGTCATTACAATAATATAAAGAATATTTTATATTCTAAATGCGTTCCGAGATACGCTAAACTCAATATCATCGTATTCACATGCGATTCAAATCACCGTGAACGCGACAACGATGTCTCTTGTGACGTCTGTCAGTCATCCATCATCAACAACATTATAAGCCAATTGTCACTTTTGACCACAGCGTTCACATTGATTTCAATTTATAGCATAGTCGGTGATATTGCAAAAAAGCGTATGTAATGACGTCATCTAATCTAAGATGTCACATGAGACATCGTATTCGCGCTCAATCTAATTCGGAATCGGAATGCGTCTGAGCGCGCCTTGATTTTTGCGTATTTCGAAACGCACTCTAAGCAAACCAAAAAAATGTTCTTTTCTAAAAGGCTATTAAAACTCATTTGATCCCACAAAAAAGGAACCAGGATATAATCGAATTTCAAACATCGAACACGCCTAAATGCGCATTTTGAGAATCCACTATGCAAATGAGATGCGGGAACGCCAGCTGACGTATTGAGCACAATTTAAAATTTAAAAGAATTTATTGAATTTATTTATCAAATAACGCTTGTGTAACATTGTTTTTGTGCTGGTTTTGATGATAGCGGTATGTGGGCGTTGCAGAAAAGTTTTCCAGCATGTAAATATGCTTAAAAAGATTTGACATAGATATAGGAATATTAAAATTAAAAGTTAGAAACCACTAAAAGATATTACATATAGAGTCTACAGGTGATCAGAATGCTGGCTTCTATTTCGATCAACAAAGTAGCATTGTCATTTAACGACAATGCTGCCAGGATTCTGGGCACAATGCCTACTGCAGGGGTATTTTAATTCATTGAAAAGAGCGTCGAATTAGATATCGGAAACTTTTAACAAATCAAAATAGCGTTCAAAAGTTCCGTCGGAATTGAATTCAAAATCGAATCTGACGTTTTCGCTTCGGAAACGAACCGAATGAATCATAAACCCCTGCTGGTGACGGCTTTGATTATTAAGATATAGTTATTTTAGGTGTAAATACTTTTAGTAATTGTTTTATTTTGTTACCATCATTTTATTTTTGTAATTATTAAATGGAAACTACGTAAAGCAAATCATTTGTTCATTCATTGTTCGATTATGTTTAAGTAGAGATGATTTACTTACTGAAATGACAACTTCCCACACTAGGCTGAATCTGTATTGTGGGAACCAATACGGCAGAACAGGTGACCGTTTAGATCCTTACTTAGACCCCCGTATCTCGTTAGATCCCTAAAGCCCCCAATACATGTTGGTCGAGCTAAGGCCAACACGAGCTTAGGCAAATCGATACAAGGCAAGTGCCACCGTCTCGTCTAGACATTTGGCAAGTCTACGCAACCCACCACAAACTACTCAAACACGAGGACGCGATTGGCCGAGCGCAGGCAAGCGCTTTTGATTTGTGCAGAAAAACTGACACGGCTCCGAAGTGAGGCGAGTGGCCGCGAGCGGTGTTAACCTCTATAATATACACGTTGACCCTTGTATTCACTGTGATGTTTTTAATTGTTATATCTCGAGGTTTTTGAGTTTTGTGAAGGTATACCTCTAAAAAGCAGAGCTTGTGTTATCCCATAACACAAGCTTTGCTTTTTTTGGGGCTAGATGACGCCATGTGAAATGCTACCCGTTTTTTATTTATTCACAAATGAATGAAATAAATAAAATAAAGTTCCATTTAGAGACCAATCACAGAGGATCAAACCTAAGACCATTATTAATGATAGGTACCTACTTTATTATCAAAGTCCTAGGCTCCAAGTTCAGGGGTCAGAACAGATATAAAGGGTCTGAAATATCCCACAAGCTGGAATATTTCACCGGCTTAGGGTTAAATGGTGCTCTCGACCCGAGACATTTGACACGACCTTTTTCTTTCATTGAATACCATGGAAATTGGATATGGTTCTTATTGGTAAAGTAGCGCTACTAACACAATAAACCTATTGGTTTCTATTCAGATGTTGCCAAAACTAGACTAAACTAATCTGACAGGACCAAAAATGATGCCGTCGATAATATTTTAATCGATAAGACAGCGACATTTTTGGTACTATCAAAATAGTTTAGTTTAGTTTTGGCGACATCTGAATAGACACCATTATCTCTTACGTGATTATGTATACGTAGCCAAATTCGGCTATGGTGCGATACTGGTCACTGCGTTACTGGGCGAGTATTTTTAACTCAGACTATTTACCGAGTGTTGATTGTCTACCCTTTGGTAGCTATCTTTAGTAGCTTATTTATCGAGTTTATGGCTAAATTGCACTAGCATACCTTGGACATGTTAAAATGCCTCTCTTACCAACCAACTTTTTCAATCATAAAATTATCGTTTTAAAAACCTACGATTTTTTTTAGATACTTACCATGTTGTCCTACCTTATTGTCTCTACCTTGCTGTATGTAAAAAAACATCTTTCTACGAATGTTTTTTTAAATAAATACGTACTATACCATAATAGTGACTACTTGCTAAAACTATATACGTGTTAGATAGATTCGTCAAAAACAATACTGTATATCTACTTTTGAAAACAATATATCAACTTGTAAAAAGTTGTTGCTATCTTAAATTTTCTAAATATCTAAAAGTTCGTGGCAGCACTTTCACAGCACGTAACCCATTATGGTTTTTCTCTGATATTCGAAAATTTTTATCGTCTTTCCTTTCGCAAAAGTAGGTAAATAAAATATTTAAGAAGGTACCCAGCGTGCCTCGACTGTTTCCAACCTTTACTTTTTTTTCAATCGAGACTTTGGACCTTTTTTGTATCGACGTGATTTTGTCATAAATTCTGTGTGATCCTGTAAAACAAATTCCAGATGGATGGACGACATATTTGCTGCTTTTTTGCATTGTTCCTTTATTTTAAAACACGCCCAACCGTAACCTCATGAATATACGCTGACCTGCAAAACAAAATACCACACTTTTAAAATTTTGACTAGACTACAAATTTTGCCGTCCCTTTCAAAACGATTGAAATAATAAGGATGGAATAACTTTTATTTCTGTCAAATTAATTTAGTTTAGTTTTGGCAACATGTGTATTGACATGTGTCCTAAATTTCTAGACTTGTAACAATATATTAGAACCTGCCTAGATAGTAAGTTAAAACAAAATGCTTCATGTATACGCTGTTGGCGTTCCTTTTTAATAAATAAATAAACAATGGACAAGTATAGAAATGTAGGTACAAACTAAGATATCATGATTGGCACCATTTTCTCAAACAAGTTACCTAGACTCCTCACAAAGCCCTGCAAGACCGATCGCCCGGAAATCAAATGACGCGATCCTCGTCCACACCGGAAGTCTGCAGATGATGTCGTTGACTTACTTCCGGCAAGCGTCGTGAATGCAAAGGATATTCAAGACGTCGCGACAGAACTTATTTATGTCGACAAGTTGAATGTAGAAGTCTAATTTGGTTAAAGGAAATGGAATTTTGTAAGTTGGCTACATTGTCTGGAACGTAAGATGTTCGATGCTATTGAAATTGTATTTTATTGCGCTCAGATTTGGATAGATTTTAGGATTGGTTTGGATTTTCGAACGGAGGAATTTCGCCTAGTCGCTTTGTGAATATGTAGGTAGCAGTTTACACGGCAGTTTACAAACTAACTCACACACACGTAGGTTGTTGTCCCCCTTACGTCAGAATTTTGGCCATGATACGGCCAGTCTCAACGGAGACTAGCTATGTACGCAGGACATATTAAAGTGCACAAGTATGTTAGCAAACACAGGTGCACTCTCTATTTAAATCGCCTGGGGACAAATGTGTGTACAATCTGCAGATATTTTTTCAGGATTTTCTGGATCTTTTCTATGTATAATGCTGTGAATTGCCTCACATTTTTCTTTCATTCTTTAAGAAAGAAAGAAAGAAAGAAATAATGTGGGGCAATTACTCCTATTACCCGATGGAACGGCAGACCAACATGGACTAGGTCAGAAGCAGGGCGAACGGTAACCTTGCTTTTCCAAGGAACGTAGGTGTAACACCGCCTACTTCCCGATTTCAGGCTGCTATTGTGATTTTTTCATGTTTGTGAAACCATTTTTATTATTAATACAGATATCACAAGTAAATCACAAAAAAAATAAACTTGCGGAAAATCAGTATAAATATGGTACCATCTTAGGTTTGATCAGTTTTTAGAATATGAAAATGTAGGTACGATGATATATATTCTTATTCTAGTTTATTTGCTATAAAATAATGTACACAAAATAATTTTTGGTTTTGAAATTGCTGCAGTACTTTTTATGTGATAAATAGTTTTATCGGGAAGATTGCGCAGCGCGTCACGTTACGCTCGCGGCGCACAGGCTGGGACGTAAGTCGCTCGCTGCGCTGAGTGCGCGGGACGTTCAAGTGGTTAAGCGAATAAACTATAATAAATGTAAACATGGGTCGACGCGTTAAAAATCCATTGTTTACCTACCAAAATAACAATCGAAAGGATACCAATATTAATTGGATAACAATACTAGGTATTGCGATAATCCAATATGTTAGTACGATTACGCCACCAATGATAATGTAGCAGCTTAATTTATTATTGTAATATTGCCAATTTGCGCTCTGTTATTTGTCACCGGACTTTCATAATTGAAAATGATAAACTGAATTTTGTTTATAACTAAAAAACCTGTTAACACAGTGATCATACGGACAAAATTAATATAAAGTAGCCACTTCAATTACATTTTATTCTACTGGCCAATGTAGTTGCAGGGTACTTAAAATCAGTTAATATTAAATCCAGTATTATAGGCTCAATATATTGCAGTTGCTTTTTGATGCAACAAATCAAATTTAAAACAAACTCGCGATAAGTGCATTGTCTAACAAAAGGGACCTATCAAATCCTATCAAACTTTTTTCTTCGTTTCCTTATTCCTTGACCCCTGTGCCTGATGTTTCAATGTGGAATTTAATATCCGGAATCCCCTTATCGAATGTAATGTAAGTGTAATAAAAATACACTGATTCGCTTCACAGCTCAGTGTTGACGGAAAACCAGCAATCTCAAAAACCGTAGCAGCGCACCCAGTGCAAATATGACCACGGCCAAAATACGAGTTTACTGTTTGAGATTGCAATCTCAGTTCTCTTCGAGGCAATAAATTTCGCAAATGGTTCGGCCATTCAGAGATATCCAGTAGCCATTGGGATCGCAAGCTTTTGAATTTTTAATCGGAACGCTTTCTGTAGTCGGGTCGAAGACACGAGAGACTTTGCGATGAACATTCGGATTTATTTTACTACTCTACCTGCTTTCTTATGATTGCAAGAACATTTGCTAAGTAGGAACTTTGATGAGAGAGAGAGATTATAAAGGTAATATTATTATTAGATAATTCATCATGAAAGGTAAAAATGCGTGATATCAATATACAACAAGACTGGGATGAAAGTACACTTTATGTGTAATAAACGAGATTAGTTGCACATCGGATCGCATGATATTTTATGCAGTCAATATAAACACTAATACGAGTTTTCTGCTATTTGTCTCGGAATTCGTAGTTTGACCCTATTTTTAGTTAAGTTACTGGACTATTTGGATCGCGCGTCAAGTATTTCTGTTTCTTAAATAACACTTAATTCAACAACTGTCACAGAAAATATTGCTATGTTTTAAATAACGAAACTTAAAAAATATGTTGATAGATATTTACGTACATACATACATAACAAGTTTGTTTGTGTGAGCATACACCATAAAAAATCTTAATCATCGTCAATGCTTCCAGGTAAAAAAATTCGAACATTCCCAATCATTGATTAATTAAAAAGGGAAGATGAGGTACTAGTTTCTCGAAAATGGCAACCTCATATTGTGTAAAATTGTGTGCTCCCACCTCAGTCACCGTCGGACCGGCGGCACGGGCGGTCGTGATTCGCCTGAAATATTGTTGTCTCGGTCTCACTTCGGTCTTAGATACGTCTTTCCGTCTTTGTTCTTCTTTGTATTGCACAGGACTGGAAATATAACTGTGAGCGTATGTGTTTGCGTGTAGTTGTAACACATGCCAATTTTTGAGTAAGCACTGGGAGAACGTAACCTATCTTCCCTTTTTAAATTGATCAATGTTCCCAATAATACAATTTTATAAAAAAGCCGAAACGAAATCAAAAACACTCAATAACGATAGATAAAAATGAAGGAAAAAAAGAAAATGAATTACCGTTTACATGGTCCATTGCTCGAACGAAATTCAATTTACTGGCTATAAATTAATGTCATTCTGTACTGAGAGCTTTTACAATGAAATATCGGACGTTTCCGGCTAAGATTGTGATATTGATAAGTGTTTGTTCTAAAAGTTTTATTGCTCCTTCTGGGAACACTTCTGCAAGAGAATTGCATATGAAGAGGGTAGATTGGGTAGATTCTAGAATATAGAGTAAGTGCATACTTACGCGACAAGTTTTATGAAATAAAAGATTCCTGTTTTGGTCAAATCAATAATTATTTTTCAAGTTTGTCATATATTATTTTTGCCATTTAGCTTTCAGGCATGTTATAGAGTAGGTATTATTATAGAGTTTAAATGGTGTCTAATCGAAGTAACGAGTGACATGAGAGCTGGTGAGTATCGCATCAGCATTGCCATACAGCGGGGCAATGTAGCCAGCGTCTTGGGTACACTTTCGACTCATCGATTGGTATGGATTAGTTGAGCTACCTGTTTGCAACAGTCTCCTGTTAGCAAATTTTTTTCAATTGTAAGTACCTACTAGTATTCATTTATCTATATCTATATTATAAGGGTATAACGAGGAAAGATTTGTTTGTTTGTTTATTTGTATTGAATAAGCTCCGAAACTACTGCACCGATTTCAATTCAACAAACATTCAAAAAATTATTTCACCATTAGAAATTTTACTTTTCAGAGAGTGAGATAGGCTATATTTTATACCGGTATTCCTACGGGAACGGGAACATCGCGGGCGAAACCGCGAGACGCTGCTAGTTTCTAATATTTCATGGTAATTTTCTTGTTTAAATTGTGTTTGTTGGTAATAATTTTAATACATAACAATTCGTTGTGCCGTTCAATGCTTTTTTTCTAATGCAATCGCATGTTGTTAGGTGCTTGATAAAAATAAGCATTAACACGTTCTTAAGAAATTATAGGGACCTTTTTTGAATCATATCAATTATAATTTCTACCTAAAAGTTCCATAAAAACTTTTGAAATGCCACATAAACTCACAAGTGAATTTTAAGCATTTCAAAGTATATTAAAAAGCTAATATAAACAACATTATTGTAGAAAGTCATCATAAAACTTTTTGATGGAAACGGAATGATGTCTTTATTTTTTCCTATCCTTGAAACCACTAAATAGAATTCGGTTTTTCATTTGTCGTAAAAACAAGTCGTTTTAAATCAGCATTTGTAAAATAAACCCACTGCTATGGTTTTTAAGTTCAAATCTCTTTGCTGAGAGTTTCAATTTAGCTTGGGAGCTGAGCTGTTTTTTGGTTGCCATAAATAAAGCCTGCGTTTTATGGGCTTAAAAATTATATTGCATATTCAAAGTGTTTCACTTAGGTATCGAAATAAATTAAAAAAAAATTTCTAGACTTTTGTGAACAACCAGTATAAACACTCTAGCCATGCAAAATGTTAAGAAGTTTCGACAAAAATTATATCACATTATGCAAATTATTATCTTCCATTGTAGAATAATAGCTATCTGGTCTGGACCCCCCTATAATGGTAAAGTGTAGTCGTTAAGACATTTCCGTGCAATATATTTGAGGGAAGTGAAATGAATGGCTGTGACGTCACGCTGCCGGAAATATAATAAAACATATTTTTGTGTTTGCCATGAAAAATATTGTCAGCCTAAAAATATGTTGTCCACAAAAATACTGTAGGTAGAGTAGAGCTTTTATGAAATGCTTTTATTCCTTCGATCGCATAGCAGGGATGTCCTTTCGTCCATGTCTTTATTTGCTACTTTTGGTGTGAATGAATAATTACTTTATACGAAATAAGAATTTATTCATACAGTCATACAGCCACACAAACTTAAACAAAAAATAAAGATAATCCAAAAACAAACGTAACAAAGTAAAACATAAACCTTTGTATGTGTTCTTTTTTACTGTTACCTATATAGATTAGGCCTACAAGTATTGTATAGTTGTCGAACGCAAGACATCATCAATGCGATCGTGTCGAATTTCGATAAACGTCGCGAGATATCGTTTAAATCGCTTATCGTCCTACGGATCAACTATACTCACTCCACATTTATAGACCTGTTTAGTGTTTACCACAACACCGTGTAATATATTAAGTTCGCTATCCACTCTCTTTAGTTTTATCTTGCGGGATTGATTTATAAGGGTGCGTTTTATTGTGGCTTATCCGGTTTTATCCGGTAATTAAGTCCGGGTTCGTCCGTAATCCGGAGCTTAGAGGGTCAACCTGGCTCCGTTATGTCGAGTGACCTTCAGTGGGTGGTTTAAAGTTTTTTTTTTCCTCTTTTTATACAATACAAACCGTGAAACAAAAGATGCTCCTATGATTTCCTTCGCAAAATTAAAAGCGCAGTCCAAACGTAGTTTAGTTGAAAAGATGATGAATTACTTGCCAACACTTACTTCATTATGAATGTAAGCGGGTTAACTACGAACCAAGTTTGTGTTGGCGATTTCATCAGAATGAGTGCGGATTGCGTCGCGACACTGTGTACTGCGTCTTTAGGCGCTCTTCTTCCTACACAAACTAGGTTCGAAGTTAACCCGCTTATATTCATAATGAATTCGACGAACTACGAAAGTTTTTATAGTAAAACACTCTTACTAACTGGCGCCGCGTAGGATCTGTTGTTAGGGTCTGTTTCGACAGAAAAGCTTATATAAAAAAAGCTTTTCTATCTAAGCAGATCCAAGAAGGTCACATGCGAATACAGTTAATATGTTCTACTATGAAAAAATGCTTTGAATGCTTCTTCTGAAAAATCGTGTTTTGTTGGTTAGAATTTTCAAAAAATATGAATTCTCTAAGGCCCCGGTGACAATCGCTCGCAACTTCAATTCGGGGTGCGTACCAAACTCCGTTCCGAATCTCGCTATCTCAGTTTAGCAAATGCAGGCGCGCTGTATTACAATACGTGAATGGAACACAGACAACCATAGTGCCGAGAGTACGATGAGTAATGACTAATTTGTAATGTTTGTCCACAGGGGAGGTGTTAGCCTAAGATGGTGTTGGCGCTGGTGGTCGGAGTGTTGTGCGTGTGGGGTCGCCTGAGCGTTGCAAACCCGGAGGCAAAGCGGCTATACGACGATCTCCTCTCGAATTACAACCGACTTATTCGGCCCGTGGGCAACAACTCCGACCGACTCACCGTCAAGATGGGGCTTAGGCTGAGTCAGCTCATCGACGTTGTAAGTACATTACCTACTCTTTCTTGTTTTAGAATCTAGATTGTTTATTCCAGAACTTTGAAAAGGTTTCTAAACGCGACATGTATGGATTATTTGTTTTAAAACAGTTACGAAATGGGAAGGAGCCACTAAATCATCGCTGTATGTTCTCTTAAGGTATTTCGAATGACAACTAAGAAAATGTAATATAGACTATGAGTTATCGCTTTTTTCAACAGTTTTGGAAAGCGGAAAGATTCGTTCCAATACTCAATACTCAATATATTTATTGTTGTCATCTCATTGGTAGGCTGGTAATTATAGCTAAGTATCACAATGTGTTGGGCGTATCAACAAGTGGAAGGCAGACCGAGGTTGTTTTTGGTAATATTATGTAGGTAGTAAGGTGAGCAGTACCTACTAAACAATTTTAAAGTTGGTAAGTATTTCCAAATGGTACGAGTAACTGCGAACTGTATTGCAAATTCTACCTGGTAGTTCTATAAATCCATAGCAAATGTATGTTTTTCGCCTGTCCTTCTGTTTTAAGTGTTTAGCAGTAGGTATAATGAAACTGCATAAAGCTCTTAAGTTTTGTAGACCAGAGAATTTAAATTTATCGAGTCATAAATAGACACTGCTCGTAGGCAAAAAAAATCCTTACTACTAAATGATTCTTGCTGGAAAGCTGCTCTTCGTTTCGCGAGTCTATCATCCTTTTAATTTATTCAGCAACGATAATTGGAAGTATCCAATATTCCATATTTCGCTAGAATCATGCCTTATGAATATTCACATAAATCTTAACCCGATTCAAAAAGCAATTTAGGTAAATCACGTATTATCCATTACTTACCTGCCCCGATTCGAGTTTAATAAATTTAATTCGCGGTTCGTCCGTCGCGGCTCGCAAACGGACGATAGATCAGAGAATGATTGGTAACAGGAAACCAAAATTATAATATTTATTTATTCATAATTTTATTATAACCTTTGTATACCGCAGTGTGTCAAGTTGCCTACCTATGCAGCAATGTGTTCTGTGATAACATACGGCATAGAAACGTGTTGTCTTATTATGAGTTTCATTAACGGGCTCAAGTCGCATAGAGTTATAATAACGGCTAATCACGGAGTCTCACTGCGAGATGAAAAAATCATAGAGGAATCAAGTTTTTGCGTTTTGGTCATAAGGTTCTCGGGTGGTTACCACCGCACCAAAAAGATACCTACTTAAAAATTTGCACTTATGAACATGCATCTCTTACTTTTAGATATTTGTTAAAAAATATGTCTGCAGCTATAAGAATAAATAATGTTGCAGGTATCGCTGATTTCCTATGCGAATTTTTTATGTTTTTGATGATATTTGTTTGTTTTTTCAATCACATAGAAACGTGAAGTCTTTAAGCCTGTAAAGTTGGAGCCATTAATCGTCGATACTGCGCAACTTTAGTCGCTCGTGTGTAACTACCCGTGCTTGGAATGAAAGGCTTATCCTGGTTACCTTTAAATCCTTTCATTAAACGTGTAGTTTGAATTAAACCACTGCACGCTGTTGGATTATAAATTAATTAAGTTTTGTATAAATTAACGAACAGCAGGTTGGTAGATCTGTACTTCTGTCTTAAATATGAGTTGGTAGGTGTAACATGTAGTATGTTACAGGCCCAATTGTTAGTTTTTTCTGCGCGTTTTACAAACACAAAAAATACTATCGTCGATGCGTTTCCGTAAGACGTTTAGAATAGTTTTTGTGAGACGTTGGAGCGTAGAAATTAGCATGTCTCACGTAAGACTTTCAAAATAACTCTTTCAAGTGAAATTGACCAATGACATGTTGAATTAACCGCTATGTTCCTCAAAATAACAATTATTACTGCGCCTGATGAAGTATACTCAAATTAAATTAAAATTACTGTCAACCACTGGAGCCATCATAAAGAATTTATCTATATATTCAATTTTTTCCACATCAATATTTCAATGCACTTCAGCTCCGAGAACAAACTTTTACCCATCACAGTATTGAATGCGGTAGTTGGATGAGTTGTTCGGAACAGTTGGCTATTTGAAACTTTAATAGGTTCTGTATGATTGAAAACGGATTGTAGAATTTCAATTGCATTTTTGCATTTCAAGTTATTCAATCTAAACGAACTAAATCTAACTAAAAGTGTATATTCTACGTAATAAGTGCATAATTCTTGACCTAAACTTTTGTTTATGGATTTTAATTAGTTTCGGTGTTGGCCATTGTTGTATGCTTTTATTGTGTCTCATAAGTGCTAATTATTTACAGCTACACAGACGATGCTGGTTCTGCTAGACGTTTGCACGCGGTTTCGTGTCGTAGATTAAAATTCCTGGAGAGGGATATTTAAGATATTTAAGTAGGCTCTTCAATTGCGCTACTCCTATTTGACGTTTCGCTGAATACGATTTTAGGAGTAAATACAGTAAAGCCGTTCAAGTTAAGGTGTAGTTGCCCTCTATCATCCCATATGTATTTACCAAAGACCAATTTAACATCAAAGACACAAAATTCAGTAATCTAAATTATTTAGTATGATATTTTTGCAATAAAAAGAGGATATTATATTTCGCAAGTTCCGTTTTATGCAACTCGACTGCGCAACTCAGTTGAGTTAATTGATATTTACAAAATTCGAAGAAACTCTGTCTGTCCGTCTGTTTTCGCTTCAACGATAAGTTAAGGTTTCAGCGAGGTAAATGGTATTCCGGGGAAAGGCTACTCAAAAAGTGCTTGCAAAGCCCATAATAACTTATAGGTTGATTGAAAGTTCAATAGTACGTATAATTGTATACTAAGCAAAACATGTCATCACATATTTTTCCTATTATTTGTCAGCGCTAAGCCAAATTTATCATTATTTATTCAAATAAATGTGGCGGGTCGCGTCGTCACCGCAAGTAGCTAGTCTGCCCCGAAAATAACATTTTGTATTGATAACTAAAATGGAAGCTCAAACTTTCCTGTTAGCCTAAAATGCGGAACAATTAAAAGTTGGAGTTGGCTAATGCTTTTGTGTGCTTCGTTTAGCAAATTTTCAGCAGGTATCATGGGGTTTAGTTGGCAAAATGCTTTGAGCTCTTACTTAATATATCATCTTTAGGACCATAAACAAATAAGTCGCTGCTTCTGCTCAGTTTAGAACCATAAGTGTTAATATTTTGCTTCTTTTTGTTTCTTTTCTGACATCACACAATTTGAATCACACTAACATTATAATAATATTGTAATAAATAAATAATAATAATCATTATGGATGTTTAGATGCATGGATGATTGGATGTATGTAACCTCTTCAAGCGCAACTACTAAACAGATCGGGCTGATATTAGAAGAGAATAAAACATAGACTGCTTTTAATCATACATATCAGTTCCTATGAGATAGATATTACCTTTCAATATTTCCATACAAACAAAAGAAAACGAAGACGTGCGAAGACGTGGGTATAAATTATTAGATAATACTTATTAAAGTGAAAATTTCCTAGACTCTAGGAACGTTTGACAAGTCTTGCCTAAATTAGGTGACTGGTATTTATTAGACCTCGAAGGCCCGTATTATGAAGCTTGCTCAGTCATCCATCTATGTATGTTTGAGTAACGCTTTTCTATGGAGTTAACTATCTGTAGAGTTAACGTACTTAAGCATAGATGTGTCTGAGCAAACTTCTGAGCAACTATAAAACGAGCCTAATAATTCATTGGAATGGTTTGTTAAATACCATTCGGAATGATTAGCGTTTACTTTGCCTTTTCCGTATTCAGATGAATGAGACAATCAAAGTCAAGTGAATCTGCATCTAATACATATCTAAGCGGTTTAAATCAAGATATTTGCACAAACATTTTACAAATGCAACCGAAAATCTACACGGAGAATCGGTTCATTCATTGTTCTTTCTTCAGTCGTCAATTTGAATATTGAATAGAAAATGTGACTGTTTATTCTAATTCTGAATTCAAGTTATCATGTTTATATTGTTTGCCAAGTAGGTGGTTGGGTAATACTATGGTCAATCTTACAGTTACTTGAAATCGAGTAAAAGATGACTGTTGGCAATATTTATTTGAGAAATCATCTCAAATCAACAAGTT
This sequence comes from Eupithecia tripunctaria, assembly GCA_955876795.1. Taxonomy (NCBI): domain Eukaryota; kingdom Metazoa; phylum Arthropoda; class Insecta; order Lepidoptera; family Geometridae; genus Eupithecia; species Eupithecia tripunctaria. Next base: position 8,853,217 of record OY041615.1, on the reverse strand, counting down.
CTCTCAATGGTGTTTAAAATAAAAAACATGAAGGTTAGTTTTAGGTTCAGTACCTACCTAAAAATCGAGTATAGTTTCATTATGTTGTAACTTTACGATTTGATCTTTAAAAAGAACAGAAAATTTTACAATTACATTATGTATATTCTTCTAGCGCAAAGCATTGTGTGCGAGGAACGTCACAAAAATTATCAAGTTGTTTAATCCAAGTGTCGCAGCGTACTGGGTATATTTAGGTGCTAATGGTCGCCATTACTCTTTTTCCCGCCATCTTTTCGAGTTCATCTCCGCCACTTACAGTCTCTTCGTGTGAAATTTTGAGGTGCTATTATTTGAAATGCTTTCACGTTAATACTTTTATGTGTAAGAAGAAACTAATAATAATGATAAGTAGGTAGGTATTATGTTCCTACACTATTACTTAGTAGGTTCCTTCGTAAATTGTATAATTGTAAGAAGTAAAATAATAAAATATTTATTGCATACCACATGGCACACTTACAGAGTTCTGAGCTCACATTTTACTATCCTAATAAGCAATTCATTAACTTGAGTCTATTTTAAGGCATTATAATATATAATGTAATTCATAAATTCATTGATACTTTACTTTAAAAATTTTCTTAGTATGACGAATTCATTATGAATGTAAGCGGGTTAACTACGACCCTTGTTTGTGTTGGAAGAACACCAACCTTCATCCCTTAACGAGGGACATCTCCAGGGGCATCTTATGTGCTCGTTTTTGGTGGTTTAATCAATGAAGGTAGAATATTGCTTGTAAACAAATAAAATCAATCAATTCATTGATTGCCTAGTACAAACAGTTTGCAACCACTGTTTCTAAGAAATATTTGCAGCCGTAACGTTTCCAACTTTAGAACCGTTATTTACAAAAAGGCAATAGGAAAATTATAAAAAACAATTCGCTTCGAAAGTTTTTTATTCGTCTTCATTATTTTCGTACATAGTACTCCTAGCTCTTAGCTAGGGACAATCGTTTTGTCTCAAAGTTACAGATTACTTGGGTAGGCTTGCTTCAAATGGTTACATAAATATTGTCGTGACGAAGAAGTGTGCTATTAGCATAAGGTTCGTTCGTGAAGAAAGTGATGTTTGCGAAAAAGAAACACCGCGAGTTTGTTATCCAAAGTAGGTATACACGGCACATAGACGGCAATTAATAATCGCATAGTTCCTTTCCAGAAGCAATAGTTTTTTTATTTCTAAGTTTATATTAAAATTTCAAGTATAATATTTATATAAGTAAACTTATTATTTATTATTGAATACCTTTATAATGATGAAAAATTTTCTTAAATCGGCCCATTAATTTCAAAGCCTATTCAATACAAACTAACATTTTTCCTCTTTCTAATATTGGTATGGATATCATAATTTTGTTTATCATAATTTTATCGACGAGGATCAGAAAAAAATATGATAACGAGGTTCTTTTTCACACAGCTTTCGGGAATTCTGAATCTGAATCTGATTTCTCCTGGAAGAGTTTTCCTAAGCTTTCGACTACGACCGAAACTCATGCTTATGCCCCGAGAAACCTTTTTACGTAAACTATTGAATTGGATTATGCTTTTAGGGAAATGGGGACGGGCTTTCTTTTGCCTTTTAAATATATAAGTTTATATGAACCATTTGAATTTGCGCGTGACATTGAATAACAACTATAAAACAATAATGAGCCACGTATATTCATTAATTTCATTTCATTGATTTATTCCACCGTGTAGGTACATTCATATACACTTGATGTCGTTATAATCTAATTTCACATTGATATAACTATAATTAATATAATATTATTAGACAAAAACAAAAACAGAGATTTTATGAAAGGAAATACCAAAAGGGATTGTTCGCAGGAGAAGAGTAAATAAAGTAAAAAAAAACAGTAAGATGGTAATTTCTAAATGAACACAATACTCGTACCTACCTATCTAATTATAAAATAACAGCCAACCAGCTATAAGAGGACCTAAAATAATAATTATAATAATATTATAAACAAAAAAAAAATAAGATTTACAAATCATGGGCTTTGGAAAGTAAACTAAAATAAATAGCATATTTAAGTTGTAATTATATAGGTAGGCTGTACTTTCACCATACGAATACCTGTATTTCTTTTTATACTATAAAACTACAGTATTGTGACGTACTTGTGTTTTCGTATTTAATAAGAGTATAAGCAAGTTAACTACGAACATTTTATTGCAAGAGCATTTACAACAGCATATTGAAAATGATTCTAGATTTGAGCTGTTCAATATATCGGCAGAGTTTCATACAAAATTCATGCGAATTTTATGGAAAGCTCATAACTCAAATCATGGTAAATACATTGCCCTGTAAAAACCCTTTTTTAATTGAGTTTAGTGCTAATAACAATGGTAGATTTTAATGATTTATTGATTGGTGTTATTTTCATTTGTTCCTGAGAAACTTTCTTTCATCTTCTTTCTATGAAACACGAAATTTACACAGAACATTACATACTTTCCTTATGTGAAAGTCGGTTAAAGTGTCAAATAACTCCTTATCCACTGTGAAATGCACTCTCGTTACTGGGGATATCTTATTCAGGGGTAGTGATGCTCGAAACTTTACGGCTCTACCTATATTGGGGATGCAAACTGCACTGGTGAATAAATGACGACAGAAGTGCGACAAATTGTGTTTATTTTTGTTGGAAAAGTACTTCTGGTTGTTTTGGAACGGACGTGTCGTTGACTGTCTTTTTTATGGGAATGACCGTTTGTTGTTATTGGAATTAATAATCAACAGAATAAATAAATAATGCTGGATCATCTACACAGCAGTAGACTGATAAAGACTGAAGATGATGATTATGCATTAACCAAGAAACATCTAGCCCCAAGGTAAGCAGATCTTGTGTTAAGGGTAGGTATCTAGTAGATAACTGATATACTCTTACTTATAATTAACATAAATACAGACATAAATAATTGTTAACTGACTTAGAAAACAGAAACACATGTAGGTACATCAAGAAAGCCTATTACTCCTTAGATGATTACGTTAATGATGTTAATGCTTGGCCGGATGTCGCCCAGTTCCACACCGACAATAGTATGTAAGAACAGTTAGACTGAGTTATGCTAAGATTGTATTAGTTGATAAGCGATTAACTTGCTTGCGGTTTCTTTTTCACTTCTTCCGCTAGTGGACAAAAAATTGAAGTGAATTAGAGTCAATTGCACCTTATTTCTTGTTTGATACTAATAACTATTTATCAAGCTGTTTATATATTAAAAAAATTACTTGTCTAAGTGCTTATTTTGTAAGTCTAAAGAAATAAACGATTTGACTCTGACTCTGACTTGATAAACGCCTTATTAGCGTTTAACTCATGGGGGTAATGCCCGTAATCCCCACGCTGGGCATGCAGGGAATCGCAGTTTGGTATAACATTTGTTCTGCAGGGGCGCTGCTGTCCGCCCGTCTGGTGGATATACACAGCTAGCCAGCACCACACATCTAAATTCTATAAAATGTTCCAAATTCACAGAAAACGTTTCTCTCAGACAATATCAATGCAATTCAGCTATAACAATTGGCAGCATGGGAAAGCGCATACCTAGAAACGGCCAAACAGGGGTGTTATGCAAAATGGCCACTTTTGAAAACTTAGCTCGGAAACCCGTTTATTCAAGCAGAAGCTAGCCTTAAATGTGCAATTTAAAAACTAGTTTCTGTTTGCTGTTTCACTCACATGGTACCTAGAAGAGTTCAATTACACTAAGAAATAATTAAGCTACTTATAAATTGACGACCTCTGTAAAGCTGCATGCGAAGGTACACCTGCGACGCAGGAGGTTGCGGGTTCGATTCCCGCCTCGGGACAAATGTTTACACGTTCTGTAGATATTTGTTCAGGGCGTTCTGGTTGTTTTCTATTTATAATAAAAAATCTATGAAGTATATTGTATTAAGTGTATAGTATAGTTATCTTGTACCCATAACACAAGTACTGCTTAGCTTGGGGCTAGATAATGCTACTTATGTGAATTATCCAGTATTATTTTTTTATTTAATATATTTTTTTTCTTATGTATAGGTCTGAATCTTGTAGTTCTGAAGAACTTTTGTCAACATTCTTACTTTTACATCCTAATAATATGAGACAGAACATTCATCAAATAAAATCAACAGCTAAATAATGGAAACAAATTAGAATAATAGCAATAATAAATCAGTAAATGTAGTAAATCAGTTGAGCTACCTTTAGATTTTTTTTTGATAAAAATCTAAAGGTAGCTCAACTGATGCATATTAATTTTTATCGGAAGCGTCTCATAGACGCTCGATGTATTGACCCGCTGTATGGCAATGCACTGATGCGCTGCGCCAAATATTCAACAGCTCTCGGGGTAACGCTTAGCTAAAAATTCAGAAAAATATTCTTCTCCTTATCTCAGATTACAATACTTCCGATATCGGTTCTTAGATTACCATTTTATTCAATACAAATGGATAGGTTATGTGGAGTTCATAGATATTTAGGACTCGCTCCTAATTTTCTTTGACTTGTTTTAATAAGAAGTACCTTTTCATTCCATACGTTCAATATTTTAATATTGCAGTAACTGCAAAAGTCAGTTTGCCAAACGGCGTACTGGGCACAATAAAATGTTAATTTTCTTCGAAGATATTTTCCGCATGAGATTTGTAAACCAATGGTAATACAATTTTACAGTAAGTGTCATACATAAGAGAATGCATTTGGTGATCAAATAACTTATAGTTTGAAAAATTTCAGGTCGTAGAAACTTATGCGCGTACTTACGTTCTGCTATAATATCGGTTTTTAGTTTGTATTCATAGAATAGGTATTTTTAATTCGGCAACAAACATTCTAATGAGTTTATACAACTAAAGGCTACATTAAGCGAATCCACAGTTGATTTCCTTCTAGAAGCAGTGCAATTAATGAACCAAAAACCTCATTGCGAGTACAACAGCTGTACAGTAATGGTTTTGCCACACGTAACGTAGGAAAAATGTTGAGTGTTGAAGAATTTTTCATTACGCTACATGGTAGAATATAGCTACGAGTACGTTGTGGGAAGTAATGGGCATATAATGCATCAATGTTGAATGAAACCCAATTTCGGACATTGAATTCAATTTGGAAATGGATGTAATAATGGAACTGTTGCATTAAAACGGCTTAATCAGCCGATTGGTTCATTCGTGGTCCATGAAGTGCGTTCCAAATATTACAAATGAAACGCCAAAAATGGGTATCACTGTTGTATTCTACTAATACACCTAACTATGAAAAGACTTAAATAAATGTGAAGAGCCATAACTAATTGTTCCGTCTATTGTGCCTACTATACGATAGATAGATAGATTATAACTTTAGTGCACCATCAAAACATAACAATAACAAAGAAATTACTGCTAACTAATTTAGAATGGCGCAATCGGCGGCCTTATCGCTTACAGCGATCTCTTCCAGGCAACCTTTGGATGGATAGGATACTTAACCTATGATTGATATACTCGTATTTGTTATGACTGATATATCATAATCCTTTATACATTTCATTACATTACCTCAACTTCAACCTCAACAGCCTGTATTGGCCCACTGCTGGACGCAGGCCTCCCCCTGATAAGCGCCTTGTTGGCGTTTAGCTCATGGAGGATAATGCCCATAATCCTCACGCTTGGCATGCGGGTTGGAGATGGCAGTTTGGTGGTAGAATTGTTCTGCAGGGGGCGCTGCTATCCCTCTTACGACACCCACGGGAAGAGTCGGGGTGGTGCAAATTCTAAGTCAGCACCGCACAGTTTCTTAAATTAAATATCTAGGTATTTTTTAATTATGATAGAATTGCAAACTTAACATATTTTAGCTCATGTTCCACTGCGCTGCAAGAGTTTTTTACTTACCTTAACTTCCCGCAAATATCGTGTGTTTAACCTTTAAACTGTGAACAGCAGAGTCAAAGGTAGCCGTAGCTCCAAGCAATTGCAGTTCTCAAGTTGCCAAGTTTCAAATCTAGGCACATAGCTACATCGATCTTCTTGCTTGGGACTTGTTCGCTTGGCTAGTGCTAAAGGTGTGTTCAGATATCAAATATTGGATTTATCGTTAACATTTCTTGTACGTTATGATATACCTTGGATGTTAGGACTCTTAACATAGGAACCTTCTTTTCTTCGATTTTTAAGCTATAGTGAACCTTTTAAAAAAAATAATAATAAAAGATAAAAACCAATAAGCCGCTTATTAAGGGAATGCCTGCGTCCAGCAGTGGACCAAATCAGGCTGTTGAAGTGAGGTTTCTTTATACGATTTTTAAGCCCTCGTGAACCTAAACAATAGATTATAAAAGATAAAAGCCAATAAAGCACTTATCAGGGGAAGGCCTTTTTTATTAGCCCCCCTGCGTCCAGCAGTGGACCATATTCAAATTCAACCAATTTACAAGAAAACTGCAAACACATTTATACATGAACTGGAGGAGGCCTGTATCCGAAAGGTGTACAAACCACGATAAATACATACATATAATGTACATAGTACAAATTTAAATCGATCCATATTATATGTATACCAATTCAACATTTAAGTCAATGCATGCAACTTTACCGACAGAGAACCAAAGTTATCGACATAGCTCAAAGAATTAGCAAACTGAAGTGGCAGTGGGCCGGCCATATCTCGCGAAGAACCGATAACCGCTGGGGTAATCGAGTTCTTGAGTGGAGACCGCGACTCGGCAAACGTAGTGTAGGACGCCCTCCGGCCAGGTGGAGGCCGGATGCGTCAAGCTGAAGACAGGGCGCTATGGCGCTCATTAGGGGAGGCCTATGTCCAGCAGTGGACTAATATAGGCTGATGATGATGATGCTACTTTAATTTTAAAGAATAAAATAAATCTAGGCAATTGTATTTTGAAGAATTTTTTGAATACTCATAAATAAAACTCATAAATAAAATAAGATTAAATTAATCAAGGTAATTGTGTAGTTGTTTTTTTAAATTAATTTGATTTGATATATGAAGATGGAAAATAATATTTTTTTCGCTTATTAATTATGACGCACGATTATTGTCACCTAGGGTTATGGAACAAATGGCTTTTTTATTCATTATTTTATTTAGACCCAAAAATATTGAATAGTCTATCTTCAATGTTTATGTTTAATGGTTTCGGTGTGAACAGACCCTTATCAGTTCTCATGGGTACGATGCAAGCAAAGTTACTCACCTGACGTACCGTGTATTATCTTAACTCAACGTTCCATATTAAATTTTAATAAAGTTATTGGCCGTCGGGGGTGCCATGTTCAGTTTTGAAGTTCGTCGGTATCCTTATGAACTAAGATGCGGGTAATAGGAATTAGCTCCTTCGGCGAGGTGTTAGTTCGTTGAACAACTTCAACAAACATCAGCTTCTATTCCGATCCTATCCATACAATGGTTGCATGGAATATATCGCTGTTAGCAATAAAGTCGCTGATTGCACTAGACTAGATTATAGTTAGTATTACGTTCATTTTTAATTATTTTATGTATTGATAGTGCAATAAAAATGTAATTTATGTCTTTACTGCTTAGTGGTGAACTGCAGCGTGTACGTCACGGGCATTAATCACACTAATATTATAAATACGAAAGTTTGTATGGATGTATGACTGGATGGATGTTTGTTACTTCTTCACGCCAAAACTTCTTCACGGATCTGTCTAAAATTTTGCATACATAGCCTGGAATCAAACATAGCCTACTTTTTATCCCATTAATCAGTTCCCGTGGGATGAAAATTAACTATTAACGTTTCCATAGGAACAACGCGTGCGAAGCCGCGGGGCGCAGCTAGTCTAGACATAAATAATTCTCATAGGTAGCAGAAAACTATTTATTCTTCGTTATTGCATTAAAGTTTAATAAATTCAACCTGCACGTTTCCTAATATTAGAAACCCCTACTTTTAGTTTCAGCAAAACATTTCTAAAACGGAGTTTATTATTTTAGGGAAACCGCGTAATTTTGCTTGAACCTATATCACGTGGTTTCGCCGCGAAGCTATATTAAACTTGTTTGAATTATTGTTTGCTGTAGAAAGCTTTTAGTTCGTCACTAAAGTTAAGAATATTATTATTAATAACCATTTTGAATTATTACTTTATTACATTTTTATGTATGTGTTTTAGTTTTACTAAACTTTAATATTTACTTATATTGCATACTAAAGTTTCCATACATTCATTAGATATTAGCAGAAAAACAAATGAATATAAGGTGAAAGTTAGGTGTCAAGTACTCTGAAATGGTAAAAATTGCAGCGGAAATACTTGCAAAACAAAATGAAATTTAGCATACGAAATTCCAGCCCAAAAACCGTTGGCTTTGAGTGTGTCAGATTCAACCAAATGTTAAATCAGGGTCCCGAAATGCGTCGAATTCGATTCATTTCCTGCAAACCCTTTCATGGTTGTGCCCAGGGTTGCCTTATGCGAGAAACTGGGGCACAACAAACCATTTGCAATTTGCACACACTGCATTTACAAAACGACTATGAACAGCATAAAACTTAAGAATCTAAATACTATGTTTAAGATCTATTAAAAGTCACTAAAAAAACCAAAAGCGATATATTTTGTCAAGCAAATTAGTTCTATCCAACAACCTGACAGCTGAAAATCCAAAGGGACATAACGTTGCAAAGTTTATTAACCATCTAAAAGCCCCAAAACGACTTTCCTGTCGCACTTTGATAATTTTAATTTACAAAATAGGAAGGCCAGTGGGGAACGAGTGGAAAGTCTCACTTCAGGGGCGGCTGGCAACCCTATGCGCCATGGTAAATTGACTGTGACAAAATACTCCCATCTGTTTAATGACTGGACTTAATTCTGGTCACAGTACCACTGATGTTTCTAATCTGTTTGATCATTTGAATTTGAACCTTGTTTTTACTTGGAAGTGCAGAGTTTTTCGGAAAGGGCTGAAAAACATTGTAAGCCCGTATTAATCAAAGCCCAGAGGTACTTAGACAAATGTAGGGGCATATATTTCAGCGGAAACTCGTTTTCGGCGCAGATTTGTCTCTAGCAACCCATAATCCATAACAGCCAAAGCTTTTTAAAGTGAAATAATCACTTAACACTAAAGCTTTTGAGCTTGTGAAGAAACTTTGCAAAAACGAACAAAAGCATTTTATAGAACATAGAGATGAGACACTAGATCTGATCTTTGGCAGGAGCTAAAACTAGTTTATAAACCAACTAGAAGCCGTTTGCCGATGTTGTATCCATAGTGAACTATATTGGCCATTTTGGCGTATACCGCAGTCTATTCAGTTATTGTGTGAGGCGATGAAAGGGGGTCGGGCTTCGGACGTCCCTAGGCGACCCCGGCTTGACAACGTCGTGTCGTAGTCAGATAGGCGCTTGTAGTCTGTAGTCGTGAAACTGGTCAAGTTTAAGGAAATATAAACCGACATACACCTTAGAAGCTTAGCTTTTTTAGTTACATTTTTGTAGCATATTAAAGAGAAGGTATTAGATAAACGCACACACACAGAAGCGGAAACTTCTGATGTTCTTGTATTTTTATTTAAGCGAATCGTCGAGTACCTACTGATAAATTTATTTGTTTATTTATACCACAAGACGCACCCGAAGCAAAACGCACATTTTCCCCATTTATATTCGGTAAAAGTTTTACCCCAAATTCCGTTCTGTCCTAGCGCTTCTAAATTAAGCTCTATCGCCTTCCACTGGCAACGTTCCAATATGAATTCTTATCCAACTTGGAATAAAAGAAAAGTTAAATTTTGATTTACGCAATTTAGGGTTCAATGACTTATATTACTGAGCCATTGAACTCTTGTTTGGTAGAAACTGGGAAGCGTAACCTACAAAAACTAAAAGGGACGGTATGACGGTAGATATTTGTTGCTAATACGCGCTGAATGACACTCATGGACCAAAGTAGGTAACCCATATTTATTGCAAGAGCTTGAAAACAATATACTATTTGATCAATATACCATAGCTGAGATTTGGGCAAGCATATCACAGTTATGCTTGCTCAAATCTCCGCTATGGCCTGATCCTTTGGGGTAACTCAACTAATTAACATTTAGTTGATTTATGTAGCAGAATATTATCATTAAAGCATTAAGCCCACCTTTACTTTAGTTTGCAATAAAGTTATTTTGTTGTAGTTTTAAATGAAAATATGCATATAAACATTATTTTATGTTTGGGACCAGATATTACCTGTCGTATCGATCAATAAAAGCCTTAGAGGTCTAAAGGTTCATAACATGTAAAAAAATCAAAATGTATAAAATAAACAAAAATAATTTCACAGATCTAGTAAGTCTGTTCTTCCTTTTATTAACTGTTCCTCTAGAGTGCGCAAAAACCAACCTTGTTTAGAATAAGATGGTGATAAATTTATCATGGATTCCAAGTCGAACTACTGACTGAATGAATTCGTAATTATACATTTCTCTTCCGTTGCTTAGCAAATTTCAAATTGTACCCACAGATTCGTGACGTGGGTAAATGAAGTAATATCAAATGAAGGTTATATATTACATGTAAAGCTTATGCAGTCCCTTACGCGTTATGAATATTGAGAATTAGGGTTAAGGATTTTACTGACAGTCCAATTTGGAACCGTATTTTGTAAGGAGGTTAATGCAATATACTAAGATTTGATTATTTGTTTGTTTGTATTGAATACTCTTCAGCTATATTTTAAAGGAATTTCCACGGGAACGGGAACTACGCAGGTGAAACCGCGAGGCGCTGCTAGTTATGAATATAAGTACCTACTGTTAATTGTTCATGGATAGAGATAAATAAATAAAAAAATAAACATTATGAATCTAAGCGGGTTAACTACGAATCTTGTTTTTGTTTGAAGAACACCAACAATTCATTTTACTACGATTTCACTAAAGCTTACCGCATCCCTTCGAGCACGAAAGGATGCGGTACACGCGCGTCTAGAACTGCACTCGCCCTGAAGATATCCCTCGTTAAGGGATGAAACGTTAGTGTTCTTCTAACACAAACAAGGTTCGTAGTTAACCCGCTTACATTCATAATGAGTTCGTTAAACTACAAAAGTATTTTTAGTAAAATATAATAAACATTTATAAAACAGAATTAAAATTAGAATCAGTGCCAACACAACTTTTTTTTTTCAATAAAACACAGAAATCGACAAAATGCTAGTTGATTCTCTAAATAAGAGTGAAGCTATGGTATACAAGTGAAAAATAAACCTCTAGTTTACTTTATATTGGTACAGTAGGCGAGCCCAAGATGCTGGCTGCAGGGCCCCGCTGTATCGAAATGCTGCTGACGGGCTGCGCCAAATACTCATCAGCTCTCGGTTCACACATCGCTTCGAACAGATGCTCAGATATTGTTACAATTGTGCATACCAGATCTAATTCATTTTTATTATTTAATTGATACTTTCTTTTCAAATGAAGTATTACTTTGGTTAATAACAATAAAATAAAAATAAACGAATTAGCATGCCACGTTAAATGGCAAAGATCATTGACCGAAATAGAAGCCAATATTTCGATCACCTGAGGACTCGATGAGAAGTTTTAAGTAGATCTATATAATGTATATTGCGTGTACCATTGTGTGTAAAAGCGACAATTGAATTATTATAAATTTTTTTACTCGAGTTCTTAGTCCATACATAACCAATACATGATAAAAGACGAGTTAAATATTTCTATAAACCCCATTAAAGTTAGTAAACTGATAAATAACAGTCAATAAAAATGCCATCTTGCTGAGTGTTCGATCGTGAAAATCTTTTACTTTCAATTTAAAGCCATGACGGGTGTTCAATGCGCTCATACATAACGAATTGAGGTGTTTGAGGAAGTCCGCTTTATGTTTTCTAACCAGCTTTATTTATAAAAGAATATTTTACCTTTATAAGGTCACAATGGGTATGAGTCACAAAAATAATTGCAAATGATATTTTTTGGTAAAGTTAATATAAAAAAAGACGTGTGGCACTCGGGGACTGCCGCGGTAAAGCTATTGCAATGCCATCTAGAGGCGAGTTGCTGAACTAAAGAGACAAACGTCAAGGTTTTTTCGTTACGGAATTTCTGGATTCGGTCCCCGCGCTCAAGGCCCGCGATAGAAGCTATGCAATAGCTTAAAAAAACGAAAAGACCTTTATATTATATCCATCATGGTTTTTAATTTTCAAGTCATTGGCTTCGTACACTATGATCACGAAATAACGCAAGAAACAGTGCCGAAATATTGGAAACCGAAACAATCGAATCATAGTTTATATTATTCCGTTGTAAAATAAATGAAGAAGGAATGTAGGTACCTATATATAAGTTTTTATAAGAAAAATAATGAGATATAGCACGGAACAAAAGTGACGTGAAATCGAAATGGTCTCCCCGTAGAATGATATATAGGCTCTCTAAAAAAAGCTTTCCATTTTTGTTTCGTAGAATACAAAATAAATATTTATCGCTGAACATTATACTAATAAACGTCCTTTTGTAGGTAATTTATAGTAAGGACAGCTATTTTTACAGGGGCACCCAATACAATTGAACCTAGTCTTATTATAAGGAAAAAAGTATTTAACCCAATAAATGTATATTATTCCGAAACAAAAAGAAAACCGAAGCAAGAAAAAGTAGAGAACAATCAATCAAGCACGTCATCAATGGAAAACTTTCCCTAATTCAATTGCAATACGATTCATATAACTTTGCCGAAAGAAATTCCCAGAACTCACACCCCTACCCACGGACAGGAACTCGAGCCACAGAATAAAAATGTTGGTAACGTAAAGAAAATAAATGTTACTGAAATAATCAGTTCTAGAATTCTACATAGTTTTTTGTAATGAAGAGGCTAACAAACCGAACATATAGTGGTACAGTTTTTATGAGATAGATTTTATCATCGAAAAGAATTGCAGATGGTCGTAATAATAATTAAGGGGTTTTAAATCGCTAAAAATTTATCGCGTTCGTTTTGGAACAATTTTTTTTTCATATTTCGCTGCGCTTCTGCAAATTCATTATTCGTTTTTGATTACCTTACCTTTTTCTCTAAGCTAGACACTGTTTGTTATTGTATATTTGTATTGATAGCAGCTTAGTTATTAACCCTTTTATTCATAGCCATTCTAATCTTTGTTTATATTGAAATGACTATGTAAGCAAAACACATATTAGCAACTGCTTCAAGTTTATAATCTTCCTAATAATAAAATGGTGAAGGTTGGGCCGTTGTGAAGATATTTGGCCGTAGACAACATCAAAACTACTAAATGGATTGGAAGGACATTTTTCACACATAAAGATTTGGACCTTAAATAACATAAGCTACTATTTATTAAAAAAAACGCATGCAAAGCTGCGGCCAGTTGTTATTAATGAATAAGGTGGTAGAACAACTTTATACATTTTGCAAAAAGATATATAGGTGATGTAGATCATTATTCGAATTGTTCAACGGGTAATTATAGCTTTTATTTACCTATTTTCCCGTCGTTTCAACAGGTTTATTTACACTCTGTCGTGGTCACGTTTAATTTATAAATCTATACTAATATTATAAAGGAGGTAAGATTTTGCTTGTTTGAACTGTCCAATATCTGCAGCTCGTACACATATTTATCCCGAGGAGGCGGGAGTCGAACCCGCAACCTTCTGCGTCGCAGGCGGACCTTCGCCCACCGCGCCAGAGGTTGTCTGTGGCGCGGTGTGCGAATATGTAGATCTCCCTTGAATCTCGTCACAACGATACAAATTTTCCCAAAATAAGTTGGTAACAGAATCAGCCCTTACGCTCCAGAAAACACGTGCCGAATTTCGTACATGTCCAGACGTAAATAAGAACAAGGAAAACTGATATGATTAGTTGTAAAAGAAAATCGTGGGAACGCACACACTTGTCTGCTTAAGTAGGTAAATGCGATTTGTTATGGAAGGCGAGATTCACACGAGAGGGGAGATAGGAAAAATGCTGATGTATGTAATAGCGTTACAAATGCGACGTCATTTCTCGGAGTAGCTTTTCAACTCGGAATATCGAATGCATGTTTTTTTTCGTATATTTGGTCGATGGCTGGAGTTACCGTAGCACTGTAGACGACCTCTGTGGCGCAGCCGGCGAAGGTCCGCCTACGACGCAGGTGGTTGTAAGTTCGATTTCCGCCTCGGAACAAATGTTTGTATGATCTTTAGATATTTGTCCAGGACGTTCTAGATGTTTTCTATGTATACTAAAAAAATATCTATCTGTGTTCTGTGTTGTAATATTAATATTTATTTATTTACTGGTCAGTTTCCTACCGTAAAATGATATTTTTATGTCCGAGATTAGTTAATGAATCTACATGCTGAGGTGGTTATGGTATAAGAATCAACCCCCTCCAAATAAGTCCGAAGATGTCGTCATAGCTAAAATTCCTTATCATACCCGAGAAAGGACAGTGGCTTCCTTCTGAATATTATTAACACCTCCACTGCGATAACCAATCCGCCTACTGAGCTTGGTGATTATAGCAAAACCCCCTCTATATTTAGGGGAGGCACTTTCAGAAGAGGAACCATGAGTGCTGTTGAGAAATAAATTCACATTGTAGGTATTTGGTTGCATGCAAATAACAAGATAATTCTACAAAGCCCACGACATTATACATATATTCATCTATATATCCTACTTATATTATAAACGCGAAAGTTTTATAAACATATAAGTATGTTTGTGGCTCTTTCACGCAAAAACTTCTGATCGGATCGGGCTGAAATTTAGCATACAGGTAGTTCTAGGCCTGGAATAACACAAATGCTACTTTTTTATCGCATAAATCAGTTGCCGTTGATAGGCGTTCGATGCCGCGAAGCGTAGCTAGTTTCTTATAAGAATGGTTTTTCGCCACTCATGCCACTCTGCTTTTGTCAAGAAGAGAGTACCTATACTTTCGATAAACTAACAACAAAATATTGGATAATTTATAATATTATTGGTGGTATATATGGTTTAGCTATTTCTTCATTTTTATTATTATGGGGGCGTGTTAAATTGCCTAATTTGGTGCTCATCTTTTAAAAGATTTATCATAAATTTATTTAAGATAAGTACCTAGTCATCACAAAATATGACCATTATTCTATCTACGATCTACGCGATAAAATATTTCTCTCTCTGTGTCTCTTCTGAAGACGGTTAAAATGCTGTACTTATTTTATTATAATTCAAGACGTTTTCAATAGTTACTTACCTTTTTGTAGACCAGAATATAAAAGTAGTTTGGATCCTAGTAAAAAAACCTTACTTATAAAAACAACCCTTTCTTCTCATCATGACGTCACAGTAGTTTTCCCCAGCGTAGGTAATGAGAAAATGTGAGCCCTCGGCTAACTTCTTCACTCCGCCGTCTACTTTATAGTTTTAAACGACCTATCTACTACACTTAGCCTTTGTAATCATGAGAAATGTGAACGTCTAGTCGTTTCTGTTCTCTATGCGGTATAAAACTGAGTCGCTTTTAGCTTTGTCTGTTCTGTCGCCTTGTAGAAGCGGATTTCACCATCATTAAGGTTTCCAACGCTCCTTCGTAATGCTTTGATTATTACCTACTTACAAGATACCGATTTATTGGATACGAACTCGTCTGAACCTCTTCTTGATCAAGCCACCAAAGGAACCTAATCTGACGCCAGTCGAAAGATTTATCCGCATGATAAAGCAACTTACTTTCCCATGAAACTAATAATTCGAAGCCCGTTTAACGCATACAAACATCAAACTCTAATCTAGAATCAAATAACATGACGTAGTATGTGATATATCTCCTATGGTTAAACATAGGAAGATATTACGAACTGCATACTGCATCCCCCGTGACTCTTGTTGACACTATGGAAATTAGACCTTCTACTGGTTTTAATAAAGACGCCGGTTCAGTGTTTATTAATAGTGACATTTGCATTGGGGAAATGAGTTCTGAGTTGAATTTTTAAGGTAAAATGCAAATTTGAATGCATATTTTACCGAAGTTATAACTGGATTTGGTTTGATGGTATATTAGAACGAGGATTTGGGATATAACTGGGATAATTATGCTTGTAAGGGACTAATATAACAAAATAATATCTGTTAGTGACAACGTAAATTTTGGAGTTAAAACGCTATCGCTTTGCTTAAAACTGGTGCCCTTACCAACGTTTTGATAACACATGTTTTAAGAAAATACGGTTAAAATATAAAATCTTCAAAGACACTCTGAAACAAAAACACACGTTGCAATAACGACGCAACGCGAACCAACTTACTAGATCGTTATATCAATAACGTTTGTGTTATCAAATTTATTTAAGGTTTCATATAGGTTGAGAGTAATATTCGTGAAGTAATAGCATAGTTTCCATACAGACAGTGATAGGCACTTACTCATTTATATTTGAATTGAAACTATTGGAATGAAAATAGCACGTGACAGCACAAAATAAGTCCATAAACAAAGTATAATAATATGCCAAACGCTATTACTCGTATATGCTACTTACCAATAATACTTTCTTGTGGCAGTTAAATTATTAAAGTTAGTTAAAGGTATAATTTTGTTCTGAGTAGTAGGTAGTTAGATGTGTTAAAATACGAGACTGATAAAGTCACCAATGATTCCTAAGTCCCGTAAATAAATATAAATAAAAAAATACTACTTAACATCTATGCACCCCATCTATCATCGTACGGCAAAGCAATAAGAACAAAGGTATCTCACCAAAATACCGTAGAAATAAAATGATACATTACTCTCAAATAATTCATTCAACATCTCACAAAAGGATGACACCTCTTACAGATCAATATTTTCTCAAACATCACAAAATGTCACGCTATGAACTCCGTTCGCTCTCTGAATAACTTGAATGCATACAATGTTGCTGACATCGTCTCGACTTATAGCATGTGTCACCTTAGTCAGCTTTCGCAGTAAAATGAGCTTTGTTGCTTCGATATTGAGTTTACAAAATGCTAAGTTTCTATCTTCTGTGTGAAAATGATAGCTAGAGGATTTTCTTCAAATTCATAAAACAAATGGCTCTCAAAATGTCTTTGTTGTTTTGTAGTAAATAATCAAAAACACATTGATAATTCCGTAACAGGCAGTCCCAGAGTTGCTTAATATCTAGTCCTCATTATTAAATGAAGACGTTCAAATCTAGACACTAGTCTGGCAGACATAGTCTTCCACGTACGAAGGTGCAATCCAGTGACATGAACATCAGGCCATTAACTTTCATCTCAGTAGTAACTATAAAATACTGGATATTAAAGTGAATCATCCATGCAAACATTATTTCATATTCTGCCGAGAGCTGTTATTATATCCAACTTGCCGTCAAAATAAGATACGGTCTATTCAGTTTAGTCTCTTATCCAGTTCGTATACAACTTATTCAATTCGCAGCACGGTGCATGATGTGATAATATTTTGTAATTTTAATTGCCTTTAGATTGCGACACTTGACATGGTTATTTATTTGAAGAACATTTTTAAATATCCATTTTAACTCTGATGAAATTTCGTTTTTTTCTAAGATTTCATGGTTTTATTGACTTACTTAGGAGATTATTTCTTGCCCCGTGTATACATACTTGTTACCTACCTACGTGCAGTCGTATGTTCAATAAGACCAGAGGATTATGTATCATTAATAATAAAAATGTACGTTATTAAAATCATTTCCCTTCCAATTTTAAGTTTGTAATACCCCTTTATAACTAACGTAGCTTGAACCCAACATCTATAAATGTAGAATAAAACTTACTGCATTAAAAGTAGTGGCAAAAAGTAAGTATGTATATGGTTTTCGCCATTCCTAAGTAGGTATGAGCTAAAAACTCAGCTCGCAAAACGTTATGACATGCCAATTACCAAGGCTTCAATATATAAGTATAACTGTTTATTTTATTGTATATTTTTAGGTTTTAGTTATAAATATACGCTTTTGATTGATTGATTGAATAAAGTGGGATACATTAGCAATACATTTAGCATTTACAATATGATTGGATGCAGTTGTTAATCACACCGTTTATTACATCTTTGACGACTTTTGATAAATCTTCAAAACAAGGAGGAGGTGGTAAATTCGATTGTATTTTTGTTTGTAACCTCAGATCATTTTACTGGGTGGTCCGATTTTCATGATTCTTCTTATTTGAAAGCTGGTGCTTTCCGTGTGGTTCCATTTTAATTTGGTCCAGTTCTGACAATGAAAAACTATATAATTGAAGTCGTTTTATACATAGTTATTAAAAACTAAATCAATTAATGAATAATACCTATATCTTGTTTCTGGTTATAAGCTTCATAAACCCAATAATCATTATCCTGAAATGATAACTCTACGTTTCATTGTTTCCTCTTAGTAAGCCCATGGCATCAATGCGATTAAATAGAGTAACCAATCAAATTATAATGGTACCTGAGTATGTATATTGAGGTCAGAACAGAAATCAATGACATTATAATGGACCCGTATCCATCATAGAACCCTAATTAAATTCAATGAGGCATAGAAGATTGGGTACCACTACTATTTTAAGTATAACAATGCATAATATAAATTGTACCTTAGATAATATTATTATCTTAGGTACAATTTTAAGTCGGCATGATAAAGAAATGATAACCCTTTATACTTTCCGTACCAAAAAAAAACTCTATGGATACATTGTAAACTGAGGGCTTTCTATGTATACTTAGCCATTTAAAAAAGTATTGTGATTTAATGGAAAAAACTTATTTAACAATTAACTCTTTGGTTATAAGCGTAATCCCTACATCAAAGGTAAACGGATAATCCGTTCACCTTCAATAGTTTGCTTCTGCTAATTAGAAGAACTAACAATTTGAATGCTCGCTTTGATGCTGTAGACGTTTTTTTAATTCAAAGAGCAACGTGCAATGTACTCACACTTCGTTTGATATTTGAGCTATTTTCTACTTCTGAGAGAATATTCCGAAAATCTGATTCCACGAAAATCGTTTTTGTCCTGACGCTTCTAAATTGGTCAAGGGATCACAGCAGATTGCCATGGGCCTGACCCATAAAGGCGGAGAGGCGGTAGCAAACAAAGTGCAATTTAATACCTTATAGCTGCAATAACCAAATCTATAATACCTTTCCATCAAAAGTAGACTATAGTGAGCGCATGAACCACGGGGTTATTTTCGGCGCAGATTTCAACGTGTCCGAAATACTAAACTTGCCCATAAACATAGTTAAATTTTAAGTAGGCTTGGTTGTTTAAAGCAAGTGCTTTAGTATTTCAATATTGGTATTAAAAAACATTGTTTAATGGGGGTCCATTGCCAGTTTCCGAGCGAGGCCCGTGACGAATAAACTTGGACCAACGCCAGCCCAATTCTACGGACAATGAAAAATCTTTTATTGCTTCATATTTGATACAAGTAATTCAGTTACAGCTGACCCTTAAAACTGATTTTTTGGCTCATTTTCTGGACAAAAGTAGGGTATTGGTTATACAGTGGTACCTACATAAAGAAGAATAAAACTAGGGGGGTCTGATATTTTAAGAGTTGAAACATAAGCTCTGCCTTGCTAAGGGCTAGGGGTCCTATAATGAATTGTCCAGGATAATTTGTTTTATTTGCTTTTCAGAATGGACTGTGTTCATTGGCCGAAGGTAATTCCAGTTTTTTTAATAACGGCTTTCAATATTAAACCCTGTACGTACTGTAATGGCTGGTTGACCTGGTTGGAATACCAAACAAATAAATTTGCAGCACAAAACAATGTCTCTATATGAATTCTTCATCTACTTTGTAGCAATTATGTGATATTGTTTTCAGATACATTTTCCTCTCTCTCGATATTTCCACAAACTCGAAAGCAATCGTCATAATATTTTCCAAAGGTAATTTTATTCGGCGTTCTCAAAAACCATGTCTCCCTCGGGCGAAGGAAAATACCTTTCATTCCAGCTCATAAATTCCACGTGAAGCAAGTTCTTGCTGTGGACTTGTTTGCACGAACCACGCTCTGACAGTGAAGGAAAACAATGTCCGGAATCGTAATCTGATAAGAACTTACAAACCTAAGCCTCAACATTAAGCATTCGGTTCTTATTTAAGTGTTATTTTGTATTGATGGTGCGAAAAAGCTATAAAATATATCTAAACTGATCAAACCTTGATAAAAATATTACTTAAAAATGCAATCGACGCGGGTGCCCCGGTACTTTTTTAAACACTATTTCTACATCTTAATAGGTATATATCAAACCCTAGGTATTTTGCTGAAAGATACTACACTTTGCAAACCAATTTGCCCTAAAATATCTTCTTCACATCGCGCAACCTGCCTAAACATGTTTTTCCACCGATAAATTCTAATCACCTACTTGTATTTTATTTTACGCATCGAAAAACTCTGCCTCGCACGTATATCTTAACAGGATGATATTCAAACGGAAATTATATTTTGATACCTTGCGTTATTTCCTACAACGTGTTTTAAATAAAGTGCCTATCAACATGGCTGAATATTGTCGCCAGATTCAATAGAGCCTGTATTATTAAGCTCATAAAAAAGCAATTTCGAAACTTATTTTTCATGTAACGAGCATTTTTGATTACTGCCGGGAGTGAAGTGGGTATTGTGATTTTTGTGGCACATCAAACCTACATATTCAGTTCTTTGTTGCTTTTACATGTTGATTCCAGTTTGAGACTTAGGGCCGTATTATGAAAGCTTTCCCAAGCATTACTTATGCAGTCATTACGTGAGTTCAACTCAAGCTTAGAATCACTGCTCAAGTAAATCTTTGTTACTTTGACGCTACTTAGCTAGTAGCACCAGATTTTTTTTACTACATTTTTGAATAAGTAGGATTTGTCTATGGTCTACGCATTTATCTAGGCGAAAAATGTTCCTTTACCATATCAACCTGACTATCACAATTATATTTTTTCGACTTTTTTGTTGTTTCAATGGTTTTTTGAAACGAAACGCAAAGATTTCAAACTTTTTTCTCACTTTTATATATATTTCCAAGCCCTAATCAGCGTGGTCTAGATATCACTTGAGTAAAGATGAGTTCAAAGAATCAGTAGGCAGGGATATGAAAGTTTGAAATCGTTCTAAAATAGGCAATTACTCAAGTAATGCTTGGTAACCGTTCAATAATACGTAATAACGTGGTAAGAAAAGAACGCATTTCATACTTGAGAGTTACATGAGTGAGCGTAGATTTTGACATGAGTTCTCAAGTATTGTTTTTAAATTAGTCTTTACTCAAAACTATACATAAACATCACTCAAGCATAGATCGATGACTGAGCATGTTTTCATAGTACGGGCGTTATAATAGCAGGTAGTTGATCGCTTTTCCACGAAATATTTATTTAACAGTCAACGCCAAAAGAATGTGGCATAACGAAAAAGTGTATACCTACCTATCTCATGCATTGTTTGTGGAGGCATACTGTGCATGTTTAGCACTTTTTCGCACGTTAGCATAGGTATGGCCACTTACCTATGAGTGCTGATGAAAAGGATATAAAATAATAATTTGTCAGCCAACTTGACTTTGACTTAAGTAATAGAATACCAAATAAATTTACGACTAAATCTCGATCTTATTCGTATGGCGCCATTATATAATTTGTATAAAATATAGTGGAATTAGGTCCAGGGCATGACACTCATTTGAGAAGACCATTATGGTCTATTAGTGGACTATTATAGGCTGACGATAATGATAAATTTTGTCTAAAAAGGGTATAGAAATTATGATAATAGTCCTACAGTCAGCTTTCAGTATCACAACATGAGTAATTCCACCCCGCTCCGAGAATTCATTCCACTGGGCTCCAAATAAAAATAAGTAGAGTCAGAATAAAAGGCAAACCTTAATTCAATGAGCTACCAAGTACAGCCTTGGTCAAGCAGCAGTAGATCCACGACCTATTACGTGAATATTAATTTCTAACGTGCATAATATTATGCCAAAGACAACAGCCGTATGTTATCGCGAAAATATGAAGCACTGCGGCCTGGTGTAACTCAACCCGGCCCCAAGAGAACCGCCACTCCCGAGCGATGCGTAATTAAACTTTGTAATTGGGTAGTACGGTCACCAACGAAGTTATAACGAAAGTCACTTAACGGGCATTTATTGTGGTCTGATGGAACGGGGCATGTTATTAATCACTGGCTCTTCCTCTAAGCTGCTTAGCTGTGTGGTGCTAGCTTAGAATTGGCACCACCCTAGTTCTTCCCGTGGGTGTCGTAAGAGGAGACAAAGGGATATCCACCGGGGGCGGGCAGCAGCGCCCCTTTCACAACAATTCTACCACCGAACTGTGAACCCAGCGTGGGGATTATGGGCATTACCGCCCCATGAGATAAACGCCAATGAGGCGCTTATGGTGGGAAGGCCTGCATACAGCAGTTGACCAATATAGGCTGTTGAGGTTGAAGTTGAGGTTTTCACCTTACGATGCAAGTTTCCATAGGGTAAAGAAGATAGATATATGTATAGATAATCTAATACTTTATTATTATGATTGACAATCATAACAATTGAGAAGAAAACAAACAAATAATACAAAGCCTCTTCTTACTTTTAATTTGTTTTTATTTTATTTTTTGTACTAACTAAAATTATTTTTCGTTAAACTACATCCCCGTACTGAGGAGAGAACGCGGGTGAAAGTCCTGTCGAAGCAATTTTTTGGGATATTATTTGATTTCTTAGATAATATGAAATATTACAAAGATAATCATGAATCCTGTGATGAAATATACACGATTGACTCGTGGTCCCCCCAAGATGTTCCCCTAGGGGGACGACAAGGAATTTGCATTTACTCGTTATCCCTCTGACTCACACTTGACCAGAAATGGTATGTACATGGTACGGGAATTTATTTTTGTCACACTAACACATTTTTATTATGTAAATTGACGATTGGGCGGTCTCTTCCGATTTCTACGAAAAACGATTCTAGTAAAATATGTCCGAAATAACTGGCGTGCAGAATTATTATTATGTACTTATTTATTTCTGGATTCATATTTACACAATGATCCAAAATTTTACCTCTAGCTAAGTATTAATATTAGAGTTAACTAACAAGCATTTAAAATAAAACCTATACTTGAACTTTAAAACCAATACCCAATACTCGTTGCATATATCTACGCTTCTATCCAGTAAAAACGCAAGCCTAGCAACTAGTTATAATATAACTTTCAAATAAACATACACAACATCCGGTGCGTGTACAGATTATGCGTACTTTTGACCGATTTTGTGAAGAAACAAAAAAATAAAACGAAATGCCCATCCGTGGTTCCGTGCCAGTCAGGCGTTAAAATCGAAAAACCCATGCGGCTCCGTGCCAGCAAAGAGGATAATATATCTCTGTATAAAACTGAACAAAATGCCTAAAGGCCGAAGCTGACTTTAACTAGGTCCACTGCTCTTATTGATGATGACTTGACCATGACTTAACAATCCAGCTGAAATTTCAATAGCCCCTTTACAATAAACCTTAGCCGAAACTAAACAAAATCCTGGCTTTAGCACGTTATTTATGATTGCCCTAATGAGCTTGTGGCTAACGTAACGCATTTCTATTATTAGGGGTCACAATAAAGGCTCATAAATCAACTGCGTGAAGGACTCTTTTTCAATAACGTGAGGACATGTTATCCCTTGCAGACAACACCATTTTTACAAGCTTTTATTTAGTTTTATCTGTCACGGACATGAAATGAAATCATGCAAGTCAAATTTAATTAACTTTCCGGTTCCGATGACGTTGAAATTTGGTTGACAAATTTCATTTGGATGACAATGTAACTAAACTAACTAAGTACTTACTTTTTAAAGTACCTATCTGAATTATGATACCTTTTTTTATCTTTTTTTAACTTTTGTTTGAATTGTATCTTTGTGTGTCTGTTGTACCTAATATTTTTTTATCTATCTATCTATCAATGTAATTTTATGAAAAGACAACCTTTATGGCGTGGCGGGCGAAGGTCTGCCTGCGACGAAGGAGGTTGCGGGTTCGATTCCCGCCTCGGAACAAATGTGTGTACAATCTGCAGATATTTATTCAGGGTGTTCTGGATGTTTTCTATGTATAATAATAAATATCTATCTATGTAGTATATTGTATTAAGTATATCAGTTTTCAAGTACCCATAACACAAGCTCTGCTTAGCTTGGGGCTAGATGATGCTGTGTGAATTGACCAGCATTATTATTATTTATTTATTTATTATTGTATTTTTGTGCTATATTTATATACTACTTATATCTATGTATGAAGTGTAATGTATTAAGTATAATCAGTTATCTACAAAATACCCATGACAAAAGCTGTGCTTAACCAGGGACTAGCTTGGGACTAGAATGCTGTGTGAATTGTCCAACATCATTTATTTACTTATATCATGATAACTTGGAGTTGATCTGATAATGAAGCCACGTGGCCATGTGAACTTTGTATTGAAATGATGTTATCTCATCGAGTTTGAGCTCTTTAGATTTGTCGTAAAAATTATTACCCTAGACTTTTGAAGAAAATCGTCTTCTTCAAAGTCTTTTTATGGTTAGTACTATCGCTCGTTTGTAATCGTTTGGTTCCAATGTAGGTATGCATATTGAGCACGCTTAAGCATTTTCGAAAAAGGAAAAAAAAATATGCCCTCTGTTTGGGATTTATACTGACGTCGGTTTATTTGGATGGTTCTAAATTGACGCAAATAAATAACAATAGAGCTCAATAGCTAGCTCAACTGTTATCAGGATCAATAAGGATTAAATACGATGCTACACAAATTTTTCAATTTTATGCAAATCTAATAATCCTTTTGGCGAAATTGGCACAGAAAACTGGCTCCTATTTGGCGGTTCTTACAGGTATCATGTATGAAAAAAACAACAACTTTGCAATACGCATAGATTGGTAGATGTTTATTGATTACTAGCAACGCCTCGCGGTTTCACCCGCGTAGTTCCCGTTCCCGTGGCAATTCTGGTATAAAATATAGCCTCTGTCACTCCTTGAAAAGTAAGCTTTGTAATGATGAAATAATTTTTAAGACGGTCCGGTAGTTACGGTGCCTATTTAATACAAACAATATTTTTTTCTCTTTTTATTATTAGCATAGACTAGATTATTATGTTGTTAAATAAAAAGCAAAAATTACGAGCTACAAAAAGTATTATCATAAACAAATGAAAATCAAAGTCGATCTATCCGAAACGGATGTTTGGGAGTAACGATAGGTGCACACGTTTTTAAGTTGTTTATTGTTCTCTTAAATTGAAGTTTACAAACAAATAACAACTAGATAGGTTTTGGGAAAAAATGTACGCTTGCATGGAGATAATAATAAATAACCCGGTGCCGGTAAATTTTTAATTCTTGTTCCATATTGGCGGCAGGCTTCCGATACATTGCCATCACACCAAGCAATAATAAGCCGCTGTGTGTAAGGAATCGCACTGGAAAATCGCCGAAATCGCGCTTTACAAGACGCGCTAACTAATTAGCGGCTGTCTGCGGAGGGCTTAGAAGCGCTAGCGCCGCGCGCTGTCCCACCCTGGCCCAGCGATTTAATCGGGTTGGTTTGCCTTAACTTTGCGATGCGCATAGAGTTAAGAACATTCACGTGGATATCAATAAATATTTTTGTATTGAAACGGAGTGTAAGCGGGAAGACCTCCAACTCGATGGACTGACGACATTGTAGCGGTCGCAGGGAGTCGATGGATGGAGGCGGCTCAGGACTGCTATTCGTGGCGTCGCATGGGGTAGATATAGACCTATCATCATGATCATAGAATCAGCAGTGGACGTATACAGGCTGATGATGATGATGATGATGATGATGATGATGATGATGATTACATAAAAGTAGCTTTTTAACAAAAGTCAGTGTTACTGATGATGGTCGGAACCAGGTTACCGAAGGTTGCAGGTCTTTTAAAAATCACCCTGTTAACACAAAACCTGAAGAATTATACAAATCGGACACCAATCAGCGAAGATATCGAGTAACTTCCACAAAAAAACATACCACCGAATTAAGAAATGTCCTCCTGTTCTTTTTCGTCTGTTGATACATAACAAAAATACGCATTTGTAAAAGTCGTACACTCTTCTAGTCTTATCGATCCTTCTTTGGTCGGATTTTATTATTTATAAAACTCTTCTGATTTCTGTGTAAATGCGATCGAGTATGGTGAATCAACGGAGCATGTAGTCAGAGTAATCTCCGGACATCGAACACAATAGACCTTAATATTATAACCTATTTCGTTATCTATGCTGTGTCTCGTTGTCTATGGTTAGGTACTGGACCTGGACGGTCATGTATGGCTTTAGTGATAAAGGATTATTAAAATTTGTAATTTAGATGAGCGGAAGATGAAATATAGAATTTCTATAGCCGCAAAGATCTTTGTGAGGATTTGCCCGGTCAACAATAATTTTATCGGAAATTATTTTATTTATTTACTACCTGCGCCCCGCGGCTTCGCACGCGTTGTTCCTATGGAAACGTTAAAAGATGATTTTCATCCCACGGGAACTGATTTATGGGATTAAAAGTAGCCTATGTTTTATTCCAGACCTAGGACTATGTCTATTTTAAATTTCAGCAAATTATGTATGGATGTATGGATGGATGGATATTTGTTACTTCTTCACGCCAAAACTACTAGACGGATCTGGCTGAAATTTGCATACAGGTAATTCTAACTCTGGAATCAAACATAGGCCACTTTTATCCTATAAATCAGTTCCCGTGGGATGAAAAACACCTTTTAACGTTTTTATAGGTACAACGCGAGCGAAGCAGCGGGGCGCAGCTAGTTAATTAATATAGGGAAGTAAACTTGATCATACCAGACAAGATGGCGAATGAAAAATTATCCCAACTTCAAAATTTAATTATAGTTCGTGTATGGGACGAGCTGGGATCTATGCAGTTGATAAATCGTCTCGCTAATGATGTTAGTTATAAACAAGGGTATTTTGTCATTGTAGGACTGGATTAATTGAGGAAGCTTGCGACTGTTTTTATTTTCTTTTTAAGGTTCGTTCGTTGCTTTAAGTTATTTCTGTAGATAATAGTTTTTAGTTTTCATTAACTAAATATTGTTTATATATACAAATTAGGTGATGTGGTCGCTCAGAGATAAGCCTTTTGTACGTGGTGAATTAAAAAATAATTAAGGTTCGTTCGGTAACTTTTTAAGTTTAATATTAATCAAGTACCTACTCGTATAAGTTTTCTATATATCTCATAACAAGTGGGGATCTCGAAAAATATTTCGAAACGAT
Organism: Eupithecia tripunctaria; assembly: GCA_955876795.1. Taxonomy (NCBI): domain Eukaryota; kingdom Metazoa; phylum Arthropoda; class Insecta; order Lepidoptera; family Geometridae; genus Eupithecia; species Eupithecia tripunctaria. Next base: position 8,825,772 of record OY041615.1, on the reverse strand, counting down.
AAATAAACGTAAAAGCGGGTTGCAATAAAAGCATTCAATAAAAACATCAAGTTGCAATAATAACAACAAGTTAAAAATAATGTTATTTATTGAAAAAGAAAATTAAAATCAAATAAAAGATATAACTCAAAACTATATATACAATTAAAATCTAGAGAACTAACTATAATAAACAGTATGGCAATACATACTCAACTTATAGATGTTAAAAATGAATTCTTAGGCCGATTTAAATAAATACCGTATAGACTATCATCATCATCATCAGCCCCTGTCGACCCACTGCTGCACATAGGCCTTTCTATGTTTATGTCATAGAGAGGCCTATCCCGTTCCCCTCGGTCCTGTGCTAATCTGGGCCAGGTGTACTCTACGGTTTTTCGTCTGTCATCGACCCATCCCACCGGTAACAACATAAACAATAAAGTATTTTTTTCGGTGTAGGCCAGATTCTAGATTAGATAGATTTGTAAATCGGCAGATTTGCTACTCGACAGATCGTGGCTTGAGCAGATGCTTGGATTCGACAGATTAGCTATACGGCAGAAAATAAAAACTTGTCGTGTCAAAACACTGATCTGATCAATGCAAAACTGAACTTATCATGAACTAATCAAACTACAACACACTAGGTATCTCTTTATACTTTATAAGAACTCAAATATCAAACTAAATTAGGTGACAAGCGTTTTATATTCTGCGACGTGTTAGACGCTATCCCGGGGTGTCGATATCGCCGCGATTTATAAGTGTACTTTGTGTCCATCCCAAGGTTGTCTGGAAGCGATCGCTCTTAGCGATAAGGCTGCCCATCGTGCAACTCTATTATCTATCTTTCCCTGTATGTTTTGTATTATCTTGGTGTGCAATAAAGTGTATTGTATTGTATCTAGTCAATGTAATATATTTCCATTTTGACTAGATATTATTATTGGTACACTACCCTCATTACTATATATACCTACCAACTGGTGTAAACTGATTTTGTTCCTCAATATTGCTTTGATCTTTCCCTATTTTATCTCAACTTACCTCCTTATAATTCCCTGCTAATTCGATACCCTATTAATTAGTTACACGTTAAGTAATTGAACCAAATATTTGAGCTCCAAGCTTGTTAACGCTAGATTTATCTGGAAATGTCGTCAAAAGCGATGGTACTCGTACCTCGAAAATACTTCTATATAGTTGGCTGCCTTGCTTTGTAGCCAATTATAAAGTTTAATGAGCATGCTGTCCTCTAACGTAACAGACCATCTGCTTAACTAAAAGCAACCGTGTTGGAACGAGATACAGCCTGCGCCTAGAAGGTTCTACATCACATTTTATTTACACGGCCACCAGAGCACCGACCATGCCTATATCGTTTTGTTACGATATTATAATGCTAGTGTCAGGCTGGGATGTTAATGTGACCACCGTACAGTGTGGATCTTATGGGGTTGACCGGCAGGGAAAAGTGGTCTCCACTCAAGAACACGTTTACCCCAGCGGTTGTTGGTTCTTCGCGAGATATGGCGCACTGCCACCTTAGCTTGCTAATTCTTTTAGCTTTGTCGATAACTTTAGTTCTCTGTCGGATGTATTCATTACCTCCGAATCCTATCCTACAGAGAGACTCTGAGAATAGCTCTTTCCATAGCTCGCTAAGCGACTTTGAACTGGTGGACCAGCCCTACCGTGAGTGTTCAAGTTTCAGCTCCGTAGGTCATGACGGGTAGGAATTTTCAATGTTAACTAGAAAATATGTATTAATGAGCAAATAGTCTTTATCGCTTAACCTTAACCCGCCACGAAGATTCTAAAGCAGATGTGTTATATTGTGTATGTACACAAAAGCCAATTTTAATTAAACATCATCCTTAATTATTTTCGGTTCTATATTAATACTAAAACAACGAAAATATTATGTGGCGGCATAAGGTCTTCTTTACCTTCTAATAGATAAGGGTTTCAATTAATAAGGTTTTTCCATATGAGATTTTGTTTCTTACTACTGCTTAAGATAAATAAAGACGACTGAAAAGTGAGTGAAACCATGAAATATGGTAAAAGAACACAATTTTCTCGCGGATGTGTGAATATTTCTTTAAATCACCACCTAAAATAGGATGTCCATAATCGAAACTGTCGTCTAACCCTAAATTAGGGATCAAGAAGGATTCATGTAATGTGCGGAACCCTTTCAGCGTAAGGACACGCGAATTTATGATGGCGCTCCGTTATTTGACAGCTCTTGAAAGTGATAAAATTTCCTGGATATTCTCACTTTGCCAGTTGACGTTTGGGAATGTGAAATATTGCGTCACTTTGTGATATTTGATGATATTGGGGAAATATGCCCAGACGGGTCATTTATTCAATGACCTATTATGTCCTCGGAAATATTAGGAGATTAGAGAATGTTTTCTGTTTTTTTTTTTCAACGGAGCTTAGTCCATAATCATATCGATCATACATAATAACAGTCTTTACAACTCCATATAAAAATAAGAAATAAAAAAATCTAAATCTTTTATTGCAGTACCTTTTTTAACAAACATTGAATTGATTTGGGAGCCTCCATTTAAGCAAACATTTGCTTGTATTTGGGGACTCCGCTCTTGCCAGTGATATACATTATACACCATAGCTGGGCCTGTCATTTCGTGCTTAAATAATTACTATTTCATTCAGGTTATCAATATTGATTGTAGTATATCTGCCTAAAAAAGGTATTACGCCTATAAAAAGCTTGATGAAAAAAAACTAGAACAAGTATATTTGGATTTTCTGATTCAGTAATCGCTCTATCGCCTGCCGTTTTACAGTGCGAACTCGTACGGAGGAAAGTCACGTGAATGTTTAATGGACTGTAACCTACCTACTATTTATAACGTAATGAATGATTAGTTTAAAATAAGTATTGCCTTTTTTGTAAGAACTAAGTTAAGTTAAGTCACCTACTTACTTTATTTAGTTTTAGTTATACGTTTTTAGATGTAAGTAAGTTTGTAAGATTGAATAAAACTTTCATTTCATTTAATTTTTATAGTTTTATAAAACTAAACAGTCCATTAGCTAACGAAAAATCATTAGAACTAAAGCTGTAAGGCAAAACAAAGAACTGTACAGCATTTTTCTGACAGTTATTGAATCATTTTCTGGACATTTCAAAACTTTTGACTATTTGAATATCAGTGCTACGCATTGGGCTATACAAAATTCAAACGAAAAGTCTCTAATATTTTTTTTTAATTGTATGTGCCTAGTTCCACATACTATACATAAATTAATTTTGAAATAATAAAAAAAGGAATGCTTGAATTACAAAGTCCTAATAGCCTCCGCAAAAAAAGAGCGGTGTTCTAAGTTTGACGTCTGTGTGTCTGTTTGCGGAAACGTATGTAGCTCCCAAACAGATGACAAGATTAAATTTAGTCTTTTTTAGTTTGATAGGTTAACTTGATCAAGAATGGGTTAATATGGCCCGCGGGCTGAGAGGACTATAAAAAAATAAATAAAATTGAACATTTTGGCTCGCGGGCTATAATAGTTCTTAGCTACTCGTATTTCTGAAGAACATCGGTGCAGGCGTTCAAGCATTCTGATGGTTCAAAGTAAAAGTAAAGTATAATAAAATTTTATGCAAGTTGGCTTGCTATTTTGCCACATTCTTGGGTGTTGGGCTGGAACGTGCAATATTGGCAAAGCATCCTGTAGGAGCTAGACAGAGCTTTTCATCTAAACCCAACTATTCCAACCGTTCTCAACTGTCTGTCTACCGACACGAGAAATGCAATCTTATCCGATCTCAACTGTGAAGGTGGCAATTAAAGGGGCTTGAAGTTCGTATAATGCAAGTTAGTGTAGTTTAGCAAAACTTACTGAGCGTATTGAGGTTTAAAATAAGCTTTTCATTATTTGCGTATTTACTTAAAGGGTTTCAGGTTTGTTTGTGGTTATTCGGTGTAATGTTTGGATACGAGGTCTATAATAGGGAATTGCTTTGGGTTAAAAAAAATATTATTCCACTAAGAAAAGACTCAGAAAAAATATTTGTCCAATATTATCTTCTGATAATGCATTATCAGAAGATAATATAAGATCTTCTTTTGTGTCATTATCGCCATCAGCGTTCACTCGATACGTCCACTTTCGTCTACTTCTTTTGTCAAAAAAATACAAAAATTCAGAGCGGCAAAATTTTGCATTTTAACATTCAGCCTATTTCTTTATTAATTCGTCATTTATTGAAAGAATAAAATACGTGTCCAATATTTCTTATAGTCTACCTCAACAGCCTATATCAGTCCACTGTTGGACGCAAGCCTCCTTCTGATAAGTATCTTATTGGCTGTTTTCTCATGGGGGTAATACCTATAATCCCCATGGGCAGCGAGTTGGGGATTGCAGTTTGGTGGTAGATTGGTTCGGTAGGAGGCGCTGCAACCTGATCCCGTTAGATATCCCTGCTTCGCCTCTTACGACACCCGCGGGAAGTGTTGGGGTGGTGCAAATTCTATGTCAGCACCGCACGGCAACTGTCTAACTGAAGGATTAATTCAATCTTTTTAGGACACCAGCCTCTACTGCTTATAACCAGCTGAAAATAATTGAATAAAAGGTCTATAGATCAACTTCAATTCTTATCTGCCATCTCGGTTTTCTATCTTTCGAACCCCTGCTCCAAATCGCATTGTTTCTATAATTTTAATTTTCATACATTGATTGCACCGCGCTCCAAATTTTTTAATAGAGTTTGCAGTTTCATTATCAGGTTGCCGACTATTATGCATCCTGTTTTATATGCCAGCGTCTCTCGCCTCAATGATATCATCCGATCATCTCACAGGTCAAGACATTTCTCCTTATGCTATTGTCACTCAAATGATATAGTTTATTCTTAAATATAAAATGCGTATTCTCAAATATTGTCTACCGAATAATAATTAAATTTATTTTAATATATGTTTGACTTGGCAACATCCAACACCGAATAAGCCTGTGAAAATCTTTAACAAGCAGACTGTGAAAGTTTATGAACTCGATTCAAGGGTTATAAGTATTTTCGGTTGGACGATCACCCTTCACACTGATTGGCTTAAAGAGTTACTTATCACTTGAAGTCGATAGCTCAGTGTTTCTCTACCTATTATTCTTGTTCACTTCAAACTCTATGTTAAGATGTTTTTGTACTTCTACTAACGTTCATTTTCTCTTTGTTCCAGAATCTTAAGAATCAAATCATGACAACGAACGTTTGGGTGGAGCAAGTGAGTACCTAGTATTTAATTTTCCTAACGCCACTACACTATGATCTATGTATGTATATACCAACGCGAGGACGAGATGAACGGTGAAGGGAAGTGTTTTAAACAACCAATAGAACGTCGTTATTAGGATAGACTGCAAGCATACTAAATCACCATTCCCTCAAGGACAGGAAAATCACAAACACGATGCTAAAGATGAGCTGAGAGGACCTAAGAACGATGGTGGGCATCATCACAGGTGAACTGAACCATCTTTTCAAGACTGGAGCCCCGGACAGCAGTTTTTGCCACGGCTGTTTCCAAGAAGAAGAGACTGTGGAACACGTTGTGGTACAATGCACGGCCACAGAGGAGGCCAGACACAAAACGGGGCTGAAGTATCACATTGAGGCGTCGACACCGTCCACACCCGAAGGACTGGTTAGGGCCTACTTAGGTATGGAGACGTGCAGATCTTTTGAATTAGAACGTCGTTATTTACACTTCTGGTCTCCGCTCAGCTTCAATAGATACGAAGATTTCATGTTTCTTGAATAAGGGCCACGGATTCGAGATGTTCCCCCGGCATTCTACGTAGGGAAGCATGCAAGCCATGAGGCTATGAGAGGTTGGCCTGAATGCAAGATGCGGTGTGGTATGTTAGGAGGTTAAGGAGGACTTGATTTTCAAAAACGTTTGCTTTGTCCCGTCCCTATAAACGCAAAATCATCATTTCACAAAATGGCGCGCATTGTGCGCTCTCGTCACCAAAGATAATAGTAGATTGTACACCGAGCTGAGAAAGTGGCCAATTCCTATCGAGTGTGTCATTTAAGGCATGAGGCGCGACCGAGGGCCTTAAAACACAAAAGTTAGGAATCGTACTTTCTTCCGAGTGATACATTGTGTTTATACTACACATTCGAGGAAAATCATCGTTTAAACTCTTCAAAATCAACGAGTATTTTTTTTTAATAATTGTTCCGAATACGGAAGAGGCGATGGTGAATTTTAAGTAGAATTATTTGACGTCCGACCCATTATAAAAATAACCATAGCTACCGGCGGATATAAGGGAAAATAAAAAAAGAAATGGATTTTCATACATCTTTCTAAAGAAATGCCATAGTGCATTTCCGTTTCGCCGGTAAAGACGAGTTTTCTACCATATGTTTGGAAAAGGAATAAGCAACTTTCTGAGCAGGTGTAGTACAAAATATAAGATACAAAGACAGTTGTAGTTTAAGCCAAAGAAAAAGTCGGCACAAAAATTGCCATACATCTAATACTATGACCCAATAATTACAGCACTAAATTTTTATCACTTGTTATATTACCCTAATAACACATTGATGGCCCTTCCAAACTTTCGAGACATTATTCTTATCTCTTTCCTACTAGCGCTAACAAATATTTTCCATCTCTACTCGTATCAGAGTCCAAACATGTAAAAGTGATAAAAATGTTATGAGAAACTATTTTTACGATTTATTCGTATTCGCACTATAGCAGAGTTGCGTTTACGTTCCTTTATAAACATTAGGGAATCGTAAATATGCGTCTATATAAACAACTTGTGACATTTTTCATGTTTATTCATATTGAAATAATTTGTTTTACCTTTGTCTCATAGAAAGAACTTAAAAGTATAAAAAGCTACGAACAAAATAGTAAAATTGTTTCACGAAAATTAATACAAAATAACGTTTCACTGATAGCGATCAACGTTTCACTGATAACGATCAACGTTTCACTGATAACGAACAACTTTTTTATCAAAATCAATTTTCTCGAGTATTTTATACTAAATTCCTTTCTTCGATGGATATCTCCTTTCCTGACCACCCCCAAAACTAATAATTCCACCAATAACAAATCCTTTTCTATCAATAGCAAACAAAACGAATACCTTAATTCTATAAGTCACGTTTGGATTGACACGCTGACAAAGGCCGAAAAAGGCCTCACGAAGGGATATTCCCATTAGCCCCTTTTATATTCCGATAGCTGCAACTTAAAAAATATTGGATCTAACTTTTTGCAACCATAAGAAATTAAAATCTGGTAAAAGTCATAAGTCCTTTCCAACCTTGCCTTTTTAATAATGCGTTTTAAAATATTGAAGAACTTCATTGCGTGCTCTTGCTAGTCAGAACTCCGAACAATCTTAAAAACCTTTCTATTTACATTATGTACATATATCCTCTAAAAATCTAGGTGAGTACTAAAAATCTAATATTTTTTCTCATCGTAATGCCTCATTGTCAATTCAATTCTGAAATGAACGCACATTTTATTTAAGGCTGTCAAATAAGTGTGGCATAGACATCCCATTTGACATCTTCTCCTCTCCGCGAAAGATGTCATATAGCAATTTCTAAGGAAAAAAGGGTATTTTTAGACGCTCTATTTTGTGCACAACCTCTTTAATAATTACGAAAAACGAACAAAACGGTAGTGTTCTCGGTATGACCTAGCACAAAAAAAACAACATAACCCAGGCGAAGCGTCCTTCAAACTTTCCACGGTGACAATGAGATGGGGTCAGTTGGGAATGACCCACGGAAGGGGCCGTCGTCACGCGTCGGAAGGGACGGTCATTTGTCACGTTTTAACTGCAGGGAATGAGACATGTCCTGTTTGTCCTTAAGGCTTTGACGCTATTTTTCACTAGTCCGTGTTTTGTTTGTGACAAGTTTTTGCTCTTTAAAGGGATAAAGTTTATTTGAGAAGGACTGGATCACCTTGGAAGCCGTCAGGTGTTCTCTAAGCCACCAAATAAAGGATGGGCAATGCCATCCTTCGCACCAAAATATTTATGAACAAGGCAATTTTACTTTGATTACCATAACTTTCCAATTTCAGAGAGAGTTTTCGTCAACAGTGGGTAGTTAGGAAGATAAGGCGTTAGGTAGCTGTTGACAATGAATGAATTTCTCTGAAAATCATATTATTTTCTCAATGGAAGTGTTTCTGTTGAATATCATAATTGTCCCATTACTCCAACAATGTACAGTACCGACAAAGTTGTATGGTTAAAAGTTTTAGTTCTGAAAAAACATGTAAAGGCAGTATTTCAATTAATAAACTTATAACACTAAGTGCGTTTTTTTTTAATTTAGGTGAAGGCTGGAAAGTTACTTCCATATATTATTTACATCGTTATGACGTTGCAATATAAGTTAGTAACTTTCTTGCAGTATTACAAATGGTAATATTGCCAAAAACATATGATTTAATATTCCACATTCACAACGTTTAGATAATGTCGAAACAACAATCGCTACAATAAGCTGGTCCTTTGCCTAAACAATATGGTATTGGTTAAAGATTATTTAGCCACTATTTCTTCGAGGTCAACAACATAAGATCGGGCGATAAAAACATATTTTCAACGCCATAACACGAGATAGATACCCGGGCTTAGGGACCACGGCAACGGCTCAATATCCCGATAAGTAGGGATGTAACTAATGTGGTGAGGTAACCGAATCGTTTTTCAACGAGTTTTGGATGCCAAATCTTAGTTTGTAAAGAAAGATATATTATATTAAGTGGTTCAGTGACCTTCTTACACCTACGTGTAGGTAGAATCTTGGTGAGCTTATCAATAGTTTTTACTACCCGTCCAAACTGTAATTACAAATTTATTTTGCCGTAACATTTAATTACGGACGGCCTTTTTATGGATTCTATTTTACTCAATAATTACATTTTATTGAGGTATAAAATATCTAGATCTGCTACTGTTCGTATATATACATTTTATGAATATGACAATAGACTAAATTCATGCCTATTACCTAGATTATGATGAAACCTATTATAGCCCATAGTTTATAATTTTAAATAAGTTAGGTACCTTTAAGATTTTTGATAAACATATCTCGTGCCTGACAAAAAAAAACTATAAATAACCAGTGTTTTACACATGCTATATACATCGTTAATGGTACATCCCTATCGAAAACTATAAACCTCCCACCAAATGTGTATAGGAGCATTCCATAATTCCGAAGTGTTTTTCCCAGAACTGTCCCTTTCAGGAGTTCATAAATCATCCTCTGATCGGGGTCGTTTTCCTTTTAACACGGCTTTGAACATTCCCTTTATATCTGATGTAACTTTTTTATGTTTAATGTGTAATCAGGCATGTTGGCAAACTGTTTAGTCATGATATATCTTTAAAGTAGGCTTAAAATATATATACGAGCTTCTGCCCGCGGCTTTGGCTCGCGATTTTCCGGGACAAAAAGTTGCCTGTTTTTCATCCCCAGTTCAAATCTTTGTGTGCAAAATTGCAGGCCAATCAAAAGTTCTGGCGTCGTCTTGTCTTATAAAAATTTTGGCTTTGACGATCGCGGCGTAAGAATCTACCTCTTCTACTCAGCTTCAGAATGTCGTAAAAGTTGATTAAAGAACGTAAATATAGGGTTGAAAATATCTATAAAAGTATGTCGTCTCTCCACGAGACATCATCAGGACACCACAACAATCGATCTTGACACTCAGAGTCACCCAGAAACAAAGGCCTCTGCCGTTGGGACTCTTCCCACCAGAGATGTTGCCACTCCGAGCTCTGCGCGCCAAGTGAAGCATCACCCGCAAAACCACCCCTTTTATACTGTCACAGTGACGCATCTAGCTATTACTAGAAAAAATCCGTAAATCATGGCAATCTTGGCAAACCTTAATAAATGGTCTTTCATTTTATATAAATGTATAATTTGTTAGATTCTATCGCAGAAGGATTTATCGCGGAATTGTTACTAAATATTTTTATCCTTATATTTACTATGGATTTCCGCAAAGAAACGCACCCAATCGATGAATAAAAAAACGTACCCAGGGGCAGCTACTTACTTCTGTCTATTTGTGTGTTCGATCACCATTTTGCCTGAGAAGCGTGGTAATAACGGAAAAAATCCCGTCTTCGGGGAAGGCATGTTTAGCACATATACGTGGACATATGTTTATTGATGTAGATTTTGTTAAACCTTGAGTTTCATTTGTCCACAAGTTGGTTGGGTCATCAAAACTGTCGTCTTATTAGATTTGAGAGCCTTAGCGAGTCAAGGAGACACTAACTCGTTATTAATAGGCCACAACATGTAGGTTACTCAAACTATATAATCGTATAAAAAGTTAAAAAAAAATACTCTACAGACTAATTTTCCAGCCTTAGACTCCTTTCATGTCCACTTGACAGAGAAGTTAATAAATAAGACCCTAACTATAAAACTCAAAGACTAAACTGCGAGGACCGCTAGTATATCACGAAATTCACGAATAACCCCATTAGGACGACAAAGGAGGTATTTGCTACGCAATTGCTCAATAAGATCTTTATCTATTGTGACCATTACGACTGCTTCCTTCGTTGTTAGGTAAAGCCTAAATATTAAATGGTGGGAATTTCTCCGAAATGTTATTTTGCAGACACCCTTCTTACTTCAATATTTGTGGTGGGAACCATTGTTGGCAAAACAAAGATATTATTATACGATAAAAGACATTGAACACCTACTTTCTCTCCTCAGATGGTAAAGAAAATGGGTATAAATGGCTTAAATTCAGCTTGTATGCTGAATTGTAAGAGCCAATTCTTGAATATAGGTAACTAGATCTTTGGTACTCGTAAGAGTTGATAGATTTTTGATGAATAGCCAGTCAATCTAGATTATACTGATGTGCTCTTAACCGAATCTTACTCTACGGGGCGGCTAGTCTCAACGGAAACTAGCTGAGTGCGCAGAAAATATTATGTTGCACAAGTGGGTGCACTGCACATACACAGCTTCTCTCTATTTTCTCACTCTTGTTATCCGAAGGGATGGCAGACCGACTAAATCAACTAAACAACGATCAAATGTCCTGTTTTGTCATACATAGTTCCCTGTTTTGTCATAGTTCCGAAAGTTACAGCTAGTTATATCAAAATAACAATATAATCGAGGGTGCTCTGAGTGAGAATAAAATTGGTGCTCTTATCGTGGTGCTCTAGAATTGGTGCCCTCAATGGGAATACTTCTCTTTTACCTAATTGACGTTGACAAGGTGATTTTGACAATTATTCGTGAATTATAGAGATCATCAGCGCACGAACAGGCTGGTGTTAAAGTAAAATAATCTTCTTAGAGTGGACAATTATGAGGAGTGACTCTGTAAGCATTTTCCACTCTCGTCGTTCGTGGAAAGTTCAAATAGTTCCCAAGAAAGCCTTTATTTCAAAGATTATCTACTTCCCCATACTCTTTAGAATCCGACCATAATAAATCATTGTTGGATTACAACTTTCTAAGAACTTTTTAAATAGAATTTTCTCGAAGTTCGAAACCGCGAGGTGGGTAGATCTATAATTAAAAGTTGTTCAAAAATTTCCATTCGACTCCGGCATTGTTATATCGGATCGCGCAGTCATTGTGCGCGTCTCGCAGATTCTTACAGCGGAATTTTTAAAGGGGTCTTAAAATAGAGCTCTTTGTAAAAGACCTAAGTCTATGGAAGTTACTGCTATCTTGCGCATATGGGTGCATAATTTTAATATTTTTGCAACTATACATTTAATTAATTATTCAGATTTTACATATATTTGACGTATGCCAGGTATGCCCTAAGCCAGTGAGCTACATGCGAAGAGGTTGCGAGTTCGATTTCCGCCGCCAGGCGAACTTATCTATCTAGTGTATTATAAAAGTGTGAGCTCAAAGAAAAAAATATGTTCTCCTTACACATCCCAGAATTTATTACTTATCAAAGTATTAAACCATTTAAAAATAGTTGTGAGCGTACAACGAAATTTTGCCCGCTTGCCAACACAAGATTAGATTTCCGCTTGCAAACCAACGAACGCTATGTAGAGTTTTTTTCGGTATATCTCATTTGAACGAAAAAAACTAGTATCCAAAGTAAAGTTCTCAAGTTATCATAATAAATAAAATAATACTAGGCAGATGTCATAATTCGTTCAGTACCAATGGTAACACAACAGCAAATTTTTACAACTTCGTTTTCTCCCAACGAAAATGTTACATTGAACCTATCTTGACATTTGAACGGCTGCTATTTTGATTTTTTTCATACTTAGCTAAGAACGTGCTAGATCAAATCATTTTTTCCCATATTTACTTCGAGCGTATCTACTTGGTTGTCAAGGCAACTCACAATAACCTCAAAGGAGTGACATAACCAATTTGTTAATAAAAATGATATTAAAATACTTATTTGAATTTCAGGAGTGTCATAACAACATTATATAGGACTTTGCTATCTCATTTTGCAAAAAAGTGAAAAGTGGGCATCAAGTCGGGTTTTTAAAATTTCAGTAATTACTCGTTAAACATTACAAAATTCAAATTGGTTTATCCGGTAGGAGTTATGACGATATACAAATATGTCTCTGACATTCACCACACCACACCCTGTTTTTATTTTTATTTGCGTCGTGATCTGTATTATTTAAAAACAAGGATACAATAATTACTTGTGATCACATAAATGCCGAACAAAACGAGCGTTTTGGAATAACCTAAGCAATTTGGAAAATCTTAACAGGCAGAACCCACCCCACGCAAATTTTTAAGCTCACCTCTGTCCAGTTTGTTCAGAACAATCGTTCGTTTGTTTCACTTTGTTCATGATATTTTGGTTTAATATTTCGTATTTGAAGTTATTCGTTCCTTCGTTACTGAATTGTTTTCGTAAACAACTTGGCCCTCGCTCGTTTCGATTGCTGGAATTTCCGACATTCTGCAGATATTTTTGTTTATTTCTGTTGTCATTCTGCTGTGATTCGTTAGACAAATATAAGTTTTTAACGAATTGAAACAAATATGTTCACACCTGAACTGAATATGCTTCAGCGAGTTCTTAGCCATGATCAGCAAGCTTGGCACCCTCCGGGTGGGATGATGATCTGCAAAAGACTGCAGGCAGATGTTGGATGCGTCCAGAGCGCTATGGCGCTCATTAGGGGAGGTCGATGTCCAGCAGTGAACTAATAAAGGTTGATGATGATGACCACGCAGGCAGGTGGATTAAAGATTGCATTATTATAAAGAATTTATGCCACTGCACTTCCTCTAGTAGCTTCACTAAATCAGTTCTTACTACATCAACGGTTAAAGTTCGAGTTTGCTTCTCACACTGATGAGTTGACTAAAAGAATAATATAATTAACGTTGCTTAGTAAACTGATCCCGCCGTGACTGCGGTAAACAATAAATATTACTTAATAAATAATGAATACTTATCTATTCAGAAGTACCTCTAAAAATATTTTATACGTTTCGTAACAAAGTAGGTAGGTTCAGTAGGCAAATAACTTTAGTACCTACATACATCGTCCCAGGCCTTGTTTGTTCAACGAAGGGCCCTTGTTTTCCTAGCAAGATTCAACCAAAATACATTCAGTTTACCATTCATTAACTTTTAATAATAATTAATAATTTAAGCTCATGCCTAAATTATAATATTACTTTGAATATTATCTTTGTGTGTTCGTGACGTGCATAATAATCTTACTAATATCATTGATTTATTAAAAACGAAGATGAGGCACTGGTTGCTCGAAAGTGGCAACCTCAAATTGTGTAAAATTGTGTTCTCCCACATCAGTCACCGTCTGACCGGCGGCACGGGCGGTCGTGATTCGCGTGAAATATTGTTGTCTCGGTCTCACTTCGGCCTTAGATACGTCTTTCCGTCTTTGTTGTTCTTTGTACTGCACAGGACTGGAAATATAACTGTGATCGTATGTGTTTGCGTGTAGTTGTAACACATGCCAATTTTTGAGTAAGCGCTGGGAGAACGTAACCTATCTTCCCTTTTAAAATCAATGACTAATATTAAAAACGTGGTTTGTCGGATGTTTGGCCGAAGACAGCGCCAAAGCTACTGGGGCGCAATTCTTTTAACCATCGCTTCACTATCAAAATGCTTTGCATAATCGTCCATAGAGAAAGAAGCTTTAGATAGTGCGTGCTGTGCTATTTGCACGTAGAGATTGATAGATTGGTTTCAACCACGCAAATACACGCTATTGTGGTCTGTTTGGGTATTGCTATTTGTATAAAACACTGAGTTTAGAGGTCAAATAAAACTTATTACACCAGAGCACATGTACAGGTTATGGCGAACATTTTCGAGGTATTTTTTTAGTGTTTATTCTGTAATCAAATTACTATTGACATAACATAATTTATGTAATTTTTGGGTTTCCAACACACGCGTCTCTCCATCTGTAGTTTCTATCGCCAAAGGTAAAATGCCAAAATGTGTTATTCTGAGATTCCATTATTTTGGTGAAGTGGTTTATTTAGTGGAATTTGACCTAGAACAGTCGATCTAGTCAGAAGCTTTTGCGTTGGCTGGAATTAGAGAGTTCCAGATCTAGAATAATTTACTAGGCTTGCAAATCGGTGGGATGAAGCTTTTGTGGAAATACGAGTAATTGTAAAAATACACGTGCGTCGCAAAGTGTTAAAACATTCACGATATAGCTGACTGTACAGTGTACATATATAATAATGTAGAGTATCGTAATCGATGGGAAATTTCCACAGTATTTACCCGGATCTTCTAAATAACATGAAGCAAAGTTCTCAAATGTTTCCTTATTTTTTCCCTCTAAACAAAAATAGGGAGAATTTTCCTTATCCTTGAGCCCATCGCGCCGAAACTGTCACTTGAATTACTGGATTGCTTTGATGAACGTAGTTTCCGCAGAGAATAATTCATTAAGAATCTAATTTTTCTCATAAAAATGTTACCCATTTATAATGTTAAACAATATTTTAGCCAAAGGTAAGTAAAAATGCCATTAGGGAAGTAAAAAATTATACCCAGGTATTAAACTTGAGTATAATTTGAAACACAGTTACATTAAAAGTTACATTTAAAAGGAAACTTCCCTGTTCCGTGGATATAAGTGATATTTTATTACTTCTATGACAAAATACAATTATCCGCAAGCTCGCTGTTCTACAAAGTCACTGTAGCCAAAACTCAATTTAAATTTGTCTACGTACAGTTAATTCCGCTGTTACGTAGCGAAAATGTTTAATTGAATCCGGAATGGAATGTTACTTTAGACGTAACCGTTAAAGTAGCAGCAGCGTTCTTATAATTAAACAAAATTGCACACCATCAGATGGCAACACCGTAGCAAGTGCACATAAAGGCAGCCGCGCGCGAGAAATGCATCTTAAAACTGTTACATGCGGCGCGATTATTATACGATCACGTTTCTAAATGGTCCTGAAGAAATTTGCATTTGAATTCAGATAAGAACAACGCAAGTGAGCGCGCGATTAAAATCTGGCAAACAAGAATGGTATTGGGTTTCGTTTGCGTCGAAGTAGGTTGGTAGAGCTCGTTGGGAAAGGACTTGCCTGGAATGGGATTGTGCCATTATTCGTATATTATTTAAAAACAAACTGGGCGGAGAGAGTTTTATCCTGTTGGCCAAGAAAAGGCTACATTTTGTAGAGTACGCTGTAAACTAGTAGATGGATCGAAGATGTTACAGCAAGAGCCATGCTATGACGAGAATTAATTTGGTAATATAGTAACGATCATTATAAGAGTTAGGGAATAGAAAATGCATCTGTGTTTCGGAACACATCACTTCACCTCAACAGCCTATACCTATTGATCCACAGCTGGATCCACGCAGGCCTCTCTCTGATGACGTAATTGGCCTTAATAAATTTTTTTTAGTTCGGACACATAATTGGTCACTATCATATGTCCGCATCTGGCTAGTCCACGTTGCTATACAGGGGCCGAAGATTCGGCTAGGAGCATATCCATGATCATTTGACTCTCTACTTTGTCCACCTGTCAATAAAAGCTTTATTGACGTAGTAGTTTTATCCTATGAAGCTTTGTTCATAGCTTGATACAAAAGTGAAAAACTATCAACAAACTTGCACAACCTTCAAACAAAAAGCCGAGTGAGCAGGTCAATTTTCGATAGATTTTCAATCGACGACTTTGCCCGGAAGCCACTCGTAATAAGGCACCGCAATTTCCGACCCCCACCACGGAATAGTTACCAGTTACTACTGAGTCAACAACTCGACCTCTAGAGATATACTTTTGGGAGAGTCGTCTTGAATTGAACGACGAAATCGGTTGGGACAGGATTTCGAGCTCGTTTTTGCTTTAGTTCACTTTTAGATTTTACTTACTTTGGTTCGTCGTACCCACTTAGGTTTGTTAGGTTAATAGGAACAATGATTTGAGAGTTATGAGTACATACCTTACTTTCTCACCTAGTACCTATTTTATTCAACTGGCAGCATCTTAAAAAATAACAGTACAAAACTAACAAATGCCGTCACTATGAGGGCCTTTTAAATCTTGAGTTTTTCTGAGGTTATGAACATTTTTGTTCCTGATTTAAATCAGGAACAAAAATGTCCATTCATAGTATCTTAAATTGTTTATCGAACTAAAATACATAAGTAGTGATATTTTTTAAGATATATGCAAACGTCCTGCAGTTTAGCTGTGGCTTTATCTCAGACCCTGGAAATATTTACTTACTGTGTAGAATCTAGAACTATAAGCCTACTAAACCAAGGTAGAATCTAACCTACTAATCCAATTACCTGACAATTCAACATTATCATAGTCAATGGTAAACTAAGCTAACTCTTTTGTTCTCAGGAATGGAATGACTACAAACTAAAATGGAACCCAGATGACTACGGCGGCGTAGATACGCTACATGTGCCTTCTGAACACATTTGGCTACCAGATATCGTCTTATACAATAAGTAAGTACTATCATCAACCTATATTAGTCCACTGGTGGGTATAGGCTAGGAATGTGTCGATCATGAACGAACGGCTCATATGATTGCAATCACGAACCGCGCGTGATTGATCCGAACAGTCTCAACGAAATGACCCGATCATTTCAATGTTCGGATCATTTGGTTAATATGACCGAGACGCGTGCGACTTGACGCAAAAATCCACTAACGCTGCGTCTTGCTCTTGCGAGGCTGTGAGTGGTGCGTGCAAGTAGGACACATTCTGCGGACTGTCTCATTTTCTCACAGCCTAATTGATAAATAAAATAATAAGTCATATGGTCTATTGTCGCATTACGGTCCTTTAGGTATTAAAGCCCTTGTCTTTTGAGTAATACGTAAATATATCTAAGTATGTAGGTAGGTACCTACATCTATGTAAAGTATTTAACAACCAGGGTAGGCAGGTACCTACCTATCTCAATTCTCGTCAAATATCTACCATAAATGATCAATAAGATCGTCTGTAGGTAGGTACCTACTGTACGTACTACCTATTATGCAAAGTATTTAACAACAAGGAAAGCCGCCCGCTCGGCGGCCTATCACAGGTTCATTAAAATATCAAGCATATTAAATCAATAAAAAAAGTTAAGTAGGGTACTTCGTATCTGACTATCTACTGTAAGATACATAACCATACTTATCACTTGAAACGTAAAAGTAGGTAGGTAGGTAGGTACCTATACCTACCTACCTATCTCAATTCTGGTCAAATATCTACTATAAATGATCAATAAGATCTCGAATGATATAGACAGAGTATTGGAAAAGTTTTTGCGAGAACCATATCAGTCAGTAACGAAACGACGATGACGACGACGCGACGCAAAGATCCGATCTCACACGGCACGGGTCAATCAATCACAAAATGCATGATCGAAATGAAACGAAAAATCGAAGTGAGGCGATGATAGGCCGCCGGCAAAAACAATCATTCAAATGAACGGGTCATATGATCCGGGTCATTTTCATAACGGGTCATGATTGATATCGATCTTTGTGAATGATCGAACGACACATCGCTAGTATAGGCCTTGTCTTCAGTCTACCGCATTCATAATTTGTCTGCAGTCTTTTGCAGGTCGACATCCGACTTGGTTGCCCTACAGTTTATTAGTAATACCTACAACTTGTATATTTGAAATCTTAGAAATAAACTAAAGGAAATCACACTTATGTTTTAAATGCGAAAGTTTGTATGGATGGATAGATGGATGGATGGGCTGAAATTGCATACAGGTGATTTGAATCCTGGAATCAAACAAAGACTACTTTTTATCCCATAAATCAGTTCCCGTGGGATGAAAAACACCTTTAAACATTTCCATAAGAACAAAGCGTGCGAAGCATTAAAAAATATGTGTCAAAAATATGCGTTTGTCAAACGCATAAGCGTAAAAGAGTATTCAATGAATTAGCAATTGGCCGTTTTTTTATAAACTGGTCCAACATTAATCTCCCTCTAAAACTGTTTAGTGACAAATCAATTTCACTTGAACCTGTGTCCCGAGCTAAAAGTAACAATGCTTTAGATCAGGTGGTCGAGATAAAAAGGTTTTGTGAAAAGGCAAACTGAATAGTTTGCGACGATTTTAATATTTTATCTCAAACATCTTTTAAACTCTTTTACATTTGAAATAGAATAATTTATGAAAAAAACATCACAAAAAGTTATGATTATAATTAAACGGATTTAATAGTCTCTAAAAAAGGAAGAAAGAGTAATCATAGGCTTTTGTTATGGTTTTTGATGAATTGCTTATAATTAAATAAAAATTTACGCAGTAATAATGCTAATAATTTTTTTGATTGTGATTTACTAGTGATCCCAAAAAAATATAATATTATCAACACTTCATCACTTTATTTGATATTATATTATTGTTATAATTGAACATGTCTATTAGTTGTTTTGGAAGATGAAATAGATAAAAGTTTACTTATTTCTAATTTAAGGTCTATGCTTTATGTGACTGTCGATTAAGCTTCATGAAAAAAGGTCATTCTTCGTAAGCAATTAATTAAAAAAATCAAGTTGCTTGCGAGTTATTCAAGTTATTTCTCAAACACCACCACTAGTTCTCCAGTAATTTAAAAAGTTTTCCCACCAAGATCGACCCCCTAGACCATTTCTTTCAATAGAGAAATTCCTAAACTCCGCATAAATTCTTCTCTACACGCCCTTATCTCCTCATTTCCGGTTCGTAGACTAAAAGCCCATTACTTTATTATCAAGACATCTGACGAGTTTATCTCAGGACAAGTCTGTGAACGTAACTAGTGTAGTTGGCAACCCGAAGTTTGACCGTAGATCGCATTAGGATTGAGGACTCAAAGTGAATATTTTATAGCTTTTGACTTTGTGCGAGTGACTGCAAAGCGCAGTTCTCTATATAAAACTAAACTTGAGTTTTATATGCTTTGCTTTTCTAAAACTCAAAAGACGTACGCTGAAATTGAAAACTGTATATGAAAAATAAAGTTTTGGCTTGTTTTATGAAATCCATTTAGCCTTAATTGGATTTCATAAAAGCATGCTGCTGGAATGAATTAAAGTTCTCCATCTCTCAAATTACTTTACTGAATAATTGACGAATTGATTACGAATAGTAGAAAATAAAAAATCTCCATAAAGACTTACAGACTAAGGTAGGATAGTTGAACCAAAAGATGAACGAAACGAACATTTTGCTGAATTTTAAGATTAAGCAGAATGTTAGCGGGTTATCAACGAACCTTATTTGTGTTAGAAGAGCCCAGTTATCATAGAAAAGCATAACTTATCCAGTGATCTTAACGATCTTGTACAGTTTAATTGAGAATAAAACCTGGCGTCTTTTCAAAGGTGTTCGTGATAGACAGTACCTGCATTATTATTTTATAACTGTTGTTCATGTCAGTGAATTACCGATAACCCTAAAATATACCCTACCCTGTAATAGTGCTTTGATTAAAAGCACCATAACTCAATAGCATCATTCGGCGCGTACCTTTAATCACAGTTTAATGTTATTGCAACCATTAGTTAGGTTGAGCTGTAAATTCAATAGGACCTATTCAAACTAAATGTTAATGTAAATTTGTGAATTCTGTGCATAACTATTAAGCACCGTTTGTATGTAAATCTAGTTTAATAATAGTAACTTCCGGGCTTGATTTGTAACGAGTGGGTGAAATAGAGTCCACATTAGCGACCCTTTTAAGTCCAGTAGACTACGCGCGGAAACCTTCTTCTCATAGCATTTGTAGTTATTTAAAAGCAAACACGCTGCTTCTATTTTAAAACCTCAAAGCACGTGAAAACACAAACCTAATAGCATTACACCCACAGCTAAAACGAACTTTGAACCGCCTGCCAAGGTGCTATTTAGATTAAAACTTATCTATTCTTCCACATCAGCGACTTTGAGAGCAATCTATGCCTCACCTAAATGTAGACCGCAGCCAAATCGACACTGTATCTCCACCACACAAGATTCAAACTCGAATTACCCTTCTGAATATATGCGGTGAACCGAGGCTGATAATGTTTGAAAGTGCGAAGTTTAAAATGCTTTTATACAAGGTGTGCCAGTGTAGGTGTGATACAAAGATATCTTTATTACTACTGAGGAGAGGTAGAAATTACTTTGTTCTCGAGTAAATCCGTACCGGTAACAAGAAAGAGAACTATAGTTAGGCAGACCAATGGATCTTTTAGCTTTAAAACTCCATTGTAGGGTTTGATACGTGATCTAACGGTGAAGCAATTAATATAGGAAGCTCACGTCGCGGCTTAACGTTTTGACCAGTTTTGTTCTTTGGATAAAGGCGCAGCTGATAATATGAAGATATATCTTAGTAAAATAATAAAAAAACACAACAAATCTGAACATTAAGTATTTAAGTACATACTACTTACCTAACTAGACTTTAAAGTAAGATTGTAAGATTTTAAGATTTATCAAGCTGTTTATAGTAAAAATTTGACTTGTCTAAGTACTTATTTTGTAAGTCTAAAGAAATAAACGATTTGACTTTGACTTTGACTTTGATTGAGTTTTAAAGTACCTAATACTTTCGTACTGCTACTACTACGTACTTTATACTTTAAAGTAAGTAGCTTGAGTACAGCTATTTACTTTAAAGTAAGTAGCTGTACTGAAGCATAGCTCTTTTCGGAAGATCACATCGTCTTGTGTTTTCTGCTTACGATAGTCATGTATACTGTAGTCGCGCCTAAAATAGTCGGACTACAATGTTTGTCTGGAGAAAACAGGTTTAGAAACAATTGCCTGAGCAGACTTCAGATTTCTAAAACTGTTATTTCTTTGGGCTTACAAAATAAGCACGCAACAAGTAACATTTTACCCCTGATATCACACTAATATTATAAATGCGAAAGTTTGTCTGGATGGATGGATGGATGGATGTTTGTTACCTCTTCACGACAAAACTACTGAACGAATCGAGCTGAAATTTTGCATACAGGTAATTCTAATCTCGGAATCAAACATAATATATTGTTTATCCTATAAATCAGTTCCCGTGGTATAAAAATCACCTTTAAACATTTCCATAAGAACAACGCGTGCGAAGCCGAGGGGGCCGTTAGTTATTAATAAAAATAAACTTAAAAGTTAATCATGACTAAGAATTGTCATCATTAGCCGTTTAATGCTCAAAGCAAGATATCGGCCCTAATCAACCTTCATGAGAGCATTACAATCTTGCGCCAGTCGGAGATATACCCATTTATTTTTCGCCAGATTTTTTTTGGAACGAAGTAAACTTATTTTCTTCCTTTAATAAATTCAATTTAGAGCTTTAGTATGTATTTTAGACTGCCCTGCAGACTTGGAGACGTCTTCGATTGGACTTTTGATACGATGCCAAAAAGGATATCGATTCTGCCCACTAACTGCTGCAGTAACTCCTGGCTTTTGCTTGCAATCCAATTGAGGCCATATACCCGTAGCACAACCCCTACAGAGCCTTGGGGGTGGTTACTCTTAAATGCTTTTAATTTAGATTTATTTTCAAAAAGATATAGTTCTTTAGAACTACAGTACAGTGGTTAGTTTACACGCGGAAGGGTGGAGATTTTGTTCTCATTGACAGAATCAAAAGTAGAACATTACATCAAGTGGAATGATTGATTATGAAGTAAGCTATGTTTAAATTTTGTTTATTTATAACAAGTAAACAAATTGTATATGTGTGTTTCAAGTTACAAATAAATGATTTACTTACTTAAACTTATAGTACCTACCTTACTTGGTGCTATAAGGGTTGTTGATATAAAAATCATCTGGTTAACTTAGATCAGCGTACAAAACATAATTTATTTTATAAAGAAGAGAAAAGAAAACAAAAAGGATAAAATTAAAGAATAGAATCAAATGATACCGGTAATTTATCAATAAATTTAGATACACTTTTTGTCATTTTGTTGGTAAGACAAAAGTTAAGTTTCTCATTCGATTGGAGTAAAATACAATAACTGCTTGTTATCAGGTCCAAGATTCGACTTACTATAAGACCTTTGCGTATTGTCCGATAGTTTACAACTGTTGTTACCAAAACAGAATACTTTCACCGATCTAATGCAAACTAAGGGCCAAGCACATAAAAACATAATTATACTGAATTTATAAATTAGATTTATTTTTTGTCTGTCTGTTTAATACAGTCTACACGTAAGTGGCTGAACTGATCTTAATGAAACTTGACAAAGAC
Organism: Eupithecia tripunctaria; assembly: GCA_955876795.1. Taxonomy (NCBI): domain Eukaryota; kingdom Metazoa; phylum Arthropoda; class Insecta; order Lepidoptera; family Geometridae; genus Eupithecia; species Eupithecia tripunctaria. Next base: position 8,802,995 of record OY041615.1, on the reverse strand, counting down.
TTAGATAAATTACATGACAGTGGTTTCTTTTATTCGAAATAAACAGATCACGGGCGAAATCAAGAATGTGCTATGTATATGTAATATATAAATAAGTTATCATCAACATTATTCTACATTGGCACTCATGGCTGGCATGGCAGAAAAATCTGGCCAAAGCGAAAGGCATCCCCTTTCGCTTTGGCCAAATTTTTCTGTCCTGTGCTTCTCGCATTCACGTATGCCTTATGACTGCAATAAATGTGTACCTTATTTTTTTCGGGTCGCAGGACCATTACACATTTTCTTGAAATCATTTTGTACGTACCTTCACATATACATAACATTTTTAATTTAATTAAAAGGCGAAAGCAAAAGGCAGCTTACCCAGCAGTAAGTAATACCAGGCTAGAATGATGGCGATTCGCTTTATCTGAAACGGTTTATTAACTGTAAATTAGTAAACCGAAACGAAAGCCATCACTGGCCAGAGGTTCCTAATTCAAGCAGGCCTAATGGCTCTAGCAACAGCTGCTACAACTTTATAATTGTGTGGCACTGTAACCGATTCCTATTTATCAAAAGTTTACTAAATTGCGTGAATTGAGTTCGATTCCCAGTTGACACAAGTTTGGAATTAGATTAATTCTGAATTATCTTACTTGTTTCGACAGATGTTAGCACGAGTTTCTTGCGGATTCAATACTGAATTGGGAAACAGTATAGAACTCGTCTGCGAAATACAAATTAGTCAATTAACTGAAGTTATTACTAAGGCTTTGTCTTCTGTTACAAAATTATTAATAAGTTATTAAAAATAATGTCTTATAGCTAATTTTAAATGGTTTAAAATATCTTCATTTGAACTGCCGTGAGTAAAAAACTATATAATATAATTATTGGTGATCTACGAATCTATCATTATATCTTGGTGAGTAGATACTAGAGCAGAAGAAGTTCACATAATTATACCTACAGATCGGTATTCGTACTGTAATCATAATCATCGAAATTGAACTTTTTTGTTGGTAAAAACAATATCTTCTAATATAATTGTCTAGATCTAGATTATAGAATATATGTATTTTATAAAGATATTTATAGAAGTTAGGTAGGGAATTGCTTACTATTTTATAAATTTTAGTAGAAGATTTCATTTATCTACGTGAAAAATTCAGCTTAAAATAGAAAGCTATTAAATGTAAATCTTATACTATGGGAACTGCGTAACTTATCTTGATGTTTGGACTGTGTTTGGAGAATCGCTGTTTTCGATTAGTTTGTAGGTGTTTACGGTCTACTTCAATAAGTGCTTCCGGCGTTTGAGAGTTGTCATTTCCGTTTCCGACTTCCTGTTACAGTGTTATGTAAGTTCGCAAATGTAATAGAAATGGTCCTTTGACCAGGATAAAAATGTTACACTGATAAGTTCTTTGGCTAAAGTACAAACATGTATTATGGTTTTTTGAATAAAACTTTTCAGATGCCTAACACATTGTCATAGTGTGTTCCACCCGTTAAACGAAACGGTTTCCCTTGATTATTCCTGATTTCGTGCATTTTTTAGCAACGAGAGAGTTAGAGGGCGGCAGTGCCCCCTGCAGAACCTTCACCGACCGAACTGCGATAAGGCGCATATCTGGGGAGGCCCTTAGTACATTTTATAGTTAAGTGTAAATATATTATAAATTTAAATCTAACACTTATACATTTAATAAATTTAAATCTTATAAATTTAACAGAAACTAATCTTTGTCAATTATACTCTTTGAGATTATGCACCGAGAGCGTGGAGGAGTGAGTATAGAAAAACTCACGAGCTAAGCAAGAGTAGACTAGTATCCTAAGTCGTGAGCGATTCAATCACGCCCCAAGACAGCTTTATGATGACGAGCTTCGCGGCATTCGTTTTTTATTCCTTCTGAACAGAGTCTGGTTAGAATTTCTGATTCCCAAATTATATTATCATTATTTTCAGCTGATAGCACTATAAAATTACTTGCTTTCAGTTGGGGTTACATAAATATAAAGTGCGTTATACGATGGAGTGTGAAAAGTGTGTTTTGCTTTTCGCAACCCTTGACTCTCTGACTCTCGACCCACATGACGTTACTAAAACATGACCTATAATAAATCCAACATCAGTCAGGCTACTTAAGCTTTATACTTCCATACTAAATTGAGGGTACTTGTTAATTTTGCTCCGGGAACCGCTCAAGCGATAATCCCGCCATCTATCTTGTGGCCGCTAAAACGCAGGTGAGATTGGGTATCAAGCGTCATGAATACGCTACGACGGGGCTATTACTCATAGAGATTTGAATGCAAGCCAACCGTTCAGAGGTTTGTCTATAGATTTTCGATAAAGTTGCACAATTTTTATAGATATTTAACTCTGTTTTCGGGCAATTGACAGCGGGCCAAATGTTTGTACAATCGGCAATTACTTATTGCTGGTTTCGGTTTTTAAATGTATAAAATATAATTGATCAGGAGTTAACGGTGAATAGTAATTCAAGGTTAAAATAATAAAAAAAAATATTTCTACTAAATAATGTCACAACATCCACAGTAGAATAGAACAAAAATATGCAAAGTTTCAACTTTATTAAAGCAACACAATGGCAGTATTTTTAAATTTAAGCAGATATGTTAGAAACACTTTAATGCACCTGTGACTTCCCTAAAAGCTCTCTCCGCGAAAATTCACTGTTAACTTTATTTTTAATGGCTCTACGTTAGCCTAATGGAAGACAGGGTGACCTATTTTATAGGACAATTTTCATAAATGCGGTAAAAGTTATGATAAAGCTTTTAGAGCTTGATAATATATCCTAGGTCTTTTGACGGCTCTAGGAATATGCTCTTTTCAGCTGAGCGCACATATCGAATCAGACCAAATGAGCAAAAGTCAAAGCAATTTAATTCTTAATTTTGGCAATTTGTCTCAAGCTTTGTCGAGTATGGAAGTTTTCTTTTCATACGCTCACATATGAATTAATTATAGTCTATTTCTTTAACTTCCGCTCAGAAATAATTTCGTTCAGCTCAATCGGGTAGTACTTACTGACAATAGCACTTTATATGGGATCAAGAGTAAACCAATATGTATGAATTTTCATCAATATATAACATGCGCAGCGTCTACTTGACTTATAAAATCCAACACCGATCACCAACCCGCAGATCAAACGTGGTCACCATGACAATTCCCGCTGCACTCTTTGAAGGAAGCCCAACTTCTGCACCTCTTATAAAGTTTTTTGAAATAAGTTAACATATAAAATATTCACGGGTATTAATAGTTTTTTAACAATTTTTTCCGACTATTCAACAGGTTTACTCTCTGTCGTGGTCACGAGATGATTTCTATTAGCTGATTCGTATTATTCGTATATTCTCACAGCCCTTTATTTTTAATTTTATTTATATGTATATCACATACTGTTGTGTATAGATATACCTTCTTAGATTTTCGCCAGCCTTCTCTGTCCTGTGTCTTCGCATGTATGCGCAGTGACTTTGATAACCATATACCTAAAATACAAGTAAATTAATCTGTGTGTTTGTCCTCAGTGCCGACGGTAACTACGAAGTGACGATCATGACGAAAGCAATTCTACACCACGACGGCAAGGTGGTGTGGAAGCCACCGGCTATCTACAAGTCCTTCTGTGAGATCGACGTCGAGTACTTCCCCTTTGACGAGCAAACTTGCTTTATGAAGTTCGGCAGTTGGAGCTACGATGGTTATATGGTATGGGAAATAGAAGTAATGCTTAACATTTAACACAGAGTCATCTAGCTGAACAGCTGTGTTATGTGTAACAGAACAGACTTTAATTCTTGTTATTTGCAAGTCATGTGGGACTTAGCGACTAAGATTAACAGACAAAGAGTAGATACAGAGTTGGGTAAAATACCTATCTCCTTATGATTTTACTTTTTTTATCAGCATAGTTCATTAGATCATTAAAATGCAAACCAACATCCACAATATAATTGAACCTATATCTTATCATATTGATACTAATCTGATCTCAAAAACAAACACCTTGATAACAAAATTAAAATAAAACTTTTTTATTTTCTTAAAAATAAAAACGAAGAATTTTTACAAAGTCACGAGCCCTAATAAAATTGTATGAAAAAAACGAATCTGCCTTTAAAAGAAAATTGTAGCGAACGCTTAGAGGGAATGTAATCGAATTCCTCAGCATGAAAGCCTTTTCCAATACTTACTGTCACGAAAAATATTTATATTGGGGTCGCCTGTATAATAAGAATAACTAGAATAAGACGTGGCGCGGAATGGAAGCAGGGCATTGCTCTCCTATTATTTGTGGCTGATCATCATCATTTGAGTACCCACCGATGGTTATGATGATATGGTGACGTTACAGAATAATGGATGAGCTTTTTTGTAAAACTTAATGTGATTTCGAGTCTAAGGTTCAATAGGTTGGTGCCAGGGCTCAACATAAAGCTTCTGTTTCAAAAATAGCCTGCATATAATATGTTCTACAAAAATATTACGATGACCGAAACAAACTAGATATTTCGTAATACAAGTAGTGGGATAGGCTGTTAGATATATGATTAAACCAATCATATTCACACTAATGTTAAAATTTAGCACACTTATGCTGAAATTTAGAATTAAGCTTGGACAATTTGTCCCACTACTGGTACATAGTTCAAGACCTGGAAGAAAATATGGAACTGGTTAGCGAGATTTTGGGATACAAATAACCTATAATCGTTTCACTACAAACAATACAGAAACTATTTATTAATAATTATTTTCTATTATATTATATATGTATTTAGGTAATTATGTAAAATAATGAATACATTAAAAAAATTCTAAATTCTATTTAGAAAGAAAACTTTATCATCTTGTCAGACATTTAGGTACATTTCTAACAGGTGCCATAAGAAAAAGATTCCACGAACTTTTCACGTATCAACTTGAACAAAAATACTCGTGATACGCAAGCCGTATTTTATATGAAAAACGAGAAGATTCCAAACTTTTCAGTCGAGTTTACTCATGTAGGCTCCAGTAAGTAAGCTAATAAATCTACCGAATCTTCACAAACAGAGCCGCAGCTCGAAATTACACTTTAGATCCACCGTGATAGGGTTCAATCGGGGATTCTCTCTCACCTGTCCCTCTCACGCCTTAGATAGTTGTAGAGATAGAGATAACGCCTATTTGTAAAGATGGAGCTGGAATGGTTTGATTCCCTAATACGGACAGCCATACTTGAGATGTTTTCCTACGGCCGTTTTAGGCTTTTTGGTGCGAAGTAATTGGGATCTCTCAATCTCGCTAAATTGTTGAAGAAACGAATGGGAAATCTTCAAACAAGAATAACAATTTATGTTTAAGATACTTTTTCAATTGTGTTTAAGTGAAGGGACCTTAAGTATCAATATAACTTAAGATGTGCTTCACCTTCTTTGTTCAGAAACCTCGAAAAATATTAATACAATAAAAACATCAGCATCACCTGTTGCTCGCCACTCATCGGTAATATGAGAATTCTTTTATAATTGCGTCTTTATTTTTCAGGTGGATCTCAGGCATATGAAGCAATCGCCAGATTCGGATAAGATAGGGATGGGGATAGACCTTTCGGAGTATTACATCTCAGTAGAGTGGGATATTATGAAAGTCCCGGCCACTAGAAACGAAAAGTTCTACTCTTGTTGTGAAGAACCGTATCCAGATATTATTTTCAATATAACGCTTAGGAGAAAAACACTATTCTATACTGTTAACCTCATTATTCCATGTGTGGGGATCTCTTTTCTCTCAGTTTTAGTATTCTACCTCCCTTCAGATTCAGGAGAGAAAATCTCACTCTGTATCTCAATTCTCCTCTCTCTCACTGTGTTTTTTTTACTGTTAGCAGAAATTATCCCACCCACTTCACTAACAGTTCCGTTGCTAGGAAAATATTTACTATTTACTATGATGTTAGTCACACTGTCAGTTGTAGTAACTATCATGGTGCTAAATATTAACTTTAGATCGCCTGTAACGCATACGTTGCATCCAATTGTACGGAGAATTTTCATAGACTTTTTACCACCATTTTTGTGTATAAAAAGGCCGGGCAAAGAAGAAGATGACGACAACGACAAACCAACAGAGGTAAAATATATTGCAAAATAAATATCCGATGCGAAATAAAAAAATGTGACGAGATAGAAACATTAATCAACCGAGGCATAGAAGCTCACTTGAAATAAACCCCGCAACTTCGCTTTAATTAAATTTGTAAAAATAAAAGCTCGCACAAATGAAGTTCTTCAGAAGGGATCTCTTTCAACACAAAAAACAACACGAACGCCTTTTCTCATCGAGTTTCCCCCATTCAGAGTATTTTCCATTGCAGGGATTCAATACAGACAGCTATTACCCTGTTTCTACAATAACAGTTCTAATTGTTCGGCCGACTCTTCCTTCTCACAATATTCTAAATCTATTGTATATGGTGGAAGTATTGCTTGGCCAATTTTATTCCATTTCGATTTTCCTTTATTACTAGCTGGCTTAACGAACGCGCGGGCTGGGTTATTTATGTGCCCCCAGCGGCTGCGGACGTATCGCGAGATATATACGGGGGCAGACACGGCGAAACCGAAATCTACTCGCCCTAATTGTGTGCTGGCTTAAGCCGAGTCGAACACTAGCTCTTTGGCTTTCGCCAACACACTAATCCGTGTATATCTAGAACAATTCTTGTGGTTAGTTCTTTATAGGTAGATATTATTATTCCACTTAGGTTCCAAATTCGATGGGATAGGTGTGTGTTGATGTTAATGTAGCAACTAAGCTAATCCTAACAAATATTTCAGGTCCTAACGGACGTGTTCGGCCAAGATGACATGGACGGCAAGTTCAAGGAATGGGGTTGCGAAGAATACGAGCTGCCCGGAATGCCGCCGTCACCCCCGCCTCCCCCCGGGGGTGACGATGAACTGTTCTCCCCTTCTCCAGGCTCCCCTTGCCGACTAGACTTAGACGCAGACTCCCCATCTCTAGAAAAACCTTACGTGAGAGAGATGGAAAAGACTATAGAAGGCTCCAGATTCATAGCTCAACATTTGAGGAATAAGGATAAATTCGATAATGTAAGTATAGATGCATAGCAGCACAAAGCAATGAGCAGTTTGTTGATTTAAAAACGATGTTTCTTTTCGCAGGTGGAAGATGACTGGAAATACATCGCGATGGTGATGGATAGAATCTTCCTGTTCCTGTTCACGATAGCGTGCGTAGTAGGCACGGCGCTGATCATATTCCGGGCGCCGACCTTCTACGACTACTCGAAACCTATAGATATCCTCTACTCAAAAATCGCGAAGAAGAAGCTCGAGCTGCTAAAGATGGGCTCGGAAGGGGACCCGGGTCTCTGAAATTCGTCTCACGTCTTCGGCCACTCGCCGCCGAAGACGTTCTGGGAGCTGATCGTCATGTGGTGGCATGGGTGACCGATCTAGGCTCCCAGTCGGGGTCTGACAGGCGAGAACTCATGTGCTCAGTGTGGTGCCAAGCGCCCGGTGCGCTAACGGACGTGTTCACGCCTTACGCGTTGCCAAAGCCGTCTTTTTATATATAAAAGTATTAAGCTCGAACTCGAGACTGTTTCCGTCGATAGTCGAAGGAGCCGCGTTGTTGTATTGACGCCCGAGCGGATCTGCCACTACTATTTTTATATTATAATCGCTGCATTGTGAGCGACCGTTTAGTTCTTTTGTATTTATACAAATAAATAGTTTCTTTTCCAGGAATAATTTGATACGAGCGCACAAATATTGTACACTAATAATCTAGTTTGTTTTATAGTTTTTCTTTTCATACATAAGTTAGTTAATGGTTTGTACCTAAGACATACCTACTTGTATTGTGGGTTACGATGTGTATTAATTCTAAGATTTACTTCGAATAATATCGAGCTCAATGTTATGCAACATTAAATATAAGTTATGTAATTAATTAATCAAAGTCGATTAGCATCAAAATACTATCATAAACTTTTGTGCAAACGTCCTCGATGAGAACTGGACTTTGTAAGTAAGTAATAAGGGGTGTAATTTGAATTAATATACATTAGATCGTAACGTTCTCACGTAATGATCATAATATGGACAATATCGATTGTATTGACGAATTGTAATATTTCAATATAGTCATAATGTGTTAAGGAATTGTAGATATTGCTCTAGTTATTAATCCTAGATCGCATCGTAACGTAATAGCTATTAAGAGTACACTATCACAAAATAGTCATCTGAAGGGTGATATTATTTCTCTAGATAATGTTTGTGGAATAAAACAATTGACTGCCAATTGTACATTTTATAATAGAGGTATAGATAGTTCGATAAACTTTTTTTTATTAGATTTTTTAAATGGTGTGCCAAATATGCAATCAGAAAAATTCATAATCCCGGCTTGCCTACGGCAATTTTTTATTGCAACTTAATTTTAGACATTCGAAATGTGTTTCGGAAAGCTTGTACATTTTTAATTTTCACATAATTCTAAGAAAACGAATGCTTGCCCATTGAACGTAATGACTGAATTTCTCTTTGTATCTTAAGTTTTCGCATCTTTTGCAAAACTACTGGCGTTACTCTTCCGTAAATTAATAATAACTTCAGTAATAAAAACTAGAATACAGGGTAAATTTAGAAATTGATTAACTCCTCCTGATTTGTAATTCTGACACTTTTCACCGAAAGTAAAATCTTTGATCACACTTATTGGCACTTTACCTTTAAGTAGATAATAATCATTGTTGCGGTTGATGAACTAGTCTTTATCTTAGATGTTATCTTTATGTTCACCTTTTAGATTAGGAGTTAAAATTAGTATTTCTTTGTTCCTCACTTTCATTGATTCATTTCTTTTCACCTTCTCATTTACCCATCGTGTAGGGTATTGTAGCAACTTATCTTAATAAAAATAAAAATATTTCGAGCCGCGTTATTGATATGTCAAAGTAAAACATTATAAAACTTATTAGGTAATTTAGATAACTCAGAGTAATTAAATCCTCAGCGAACAGTTAGGAAAACAGGGATGGATAATGTAATAAGACGGTGTTTTGTGTGGTTCGTCTCGTATTAAATAAGCGTTATTGAATGTGCATAGCTGTTTGTGGATATGTTACCTGAGCTAGCGTAGATTAGAGTAACGTAGCAGATGACATGACACGTGTATATGGAAATTACGACAAGCTCGCTAAAGGTTGAAAGATTAGACGGAAAGCATCGTTTCCTGCTTGTGCCGATTGTACCAAGGAATTTCTCGATGGAATTGGAACGTCACAAAGATATTCTAAAATTACTTTTCTGTGTCTTACACTTGGATAAGAATTGTGCTATTGCACGCACCTAACACCAAATAGAATTAAACGATTTATCAAATATTTAGTAAAGCTCACAAGCTTACTCACTGACACCGAGAATATCCGAAAGTTTTATTATAGATAATTGCTAGAAATAAAACGATCTGTTGTTATTTTTATATGACTGCAAATAAAATATAGTTAGATTTTCTATAACACCATAGGGTTAATAATTAGGATCGGGTTATATTATTGTACTGAAGGATTAAGAATGTGTTAATAATAAGATTAATTAATGTGTTGTAAATATTAAAATGTTAACGAGAACATGGGAGCTTAGAGTAGTCTTGGGTCTTAATGGGGGAGTCTGGAGGATATAACTGTGCAATAATTTCTAAAACTTTGTCAAGTTTTAATGATGATAGCGAAGTTTTATTCTCTCGAGAGGTTTGTGGATTTGTTAAAACTGGTAGAGCTAATCCAATACAACGATTAATGGCCCTGTGGGTTTGCGGTGCGGGTGATGAATTGTTAGCGTTATGTTGTCTTGTCTCTCCTGCTCTACTTTAATCAACAAATTGTTTAAGCAAAGTTGCTTTCAGGGCGAAATGCATTGCTCAATTTAGGAACACCACATTGATCTAAAAAAATAACAACAAATACTTATTGTGAATCCAATCTATTGCAATATTTCGGTTTTGTCTGAACCTTATAAGTACTCGAAACTCTGCCTAAAACACCCAATTAAACTAAGTCATCTCTAAAATATTTAATATTTGTGTTCTTTAAATAAAATAAACAAAAATAAAATAAAATAAATATCATTTCCAAGATCAATGTGACTTTGCTTAAAGCGTGAATGTCTTTTTATTTACGATTTGTTCTTTCTGTGAACCAGGCAGAGAGTTAAACGATTAAACATTTAAAAAATGTCAGGTTCCTCTTAAATCGATACTGCCATAGGATTAATTATACCTAAGTAAAGAAAACACCAACTGGATCGGACTTATCTGGTTCATAGCAGAACAACTCAATCTTTCTTCATAGTAATACTAGCATAGGACCGCTCATTTTGAATTTTAGTCCTGTGATTTGAAAACTTGGTTGTATAAGTGTTATTGTCTTTAAGGCAAGGTCCTAGACTTGTTGCTCCCACGTATACTTTATGTTCATTCTCGTTTTTATTTGTTATTGTTGGAAAATTTACTAATCGGCTCGAAGTAAGATATGGTGGTATGCAAAGCGAAAGGATATTTGTGTTAATGGAGAATATCAATACATACCCACGACAAGCAATAAAACTCGTGGAAAGCAATATATTTGGGATGATATCAACGATATTAATATGAGATCGCATTGCATAGCAAAATGTCATGAAAACGGTCGTAATGGGTTTCGGGCTATAAACGGGTTTGTAATAGTAGTATGAGTATCTCTTTTAGATAGGTGAATTGTATCTCAAATTGCTAGACACAATATAGCGTATTTTGACTAAGGTTACTTGTAAGTTACTATAATGAATTAGCTTTTCAGTGTTTTAGAGTTAGTCGACGAATGGGTCAACTCGAAAGCCCGATGATAGATAAATCTGTTTTATGACGTTTGTTATTCCTACCTAGTTGTAACAAATTTTGTTGTCATTTATGAATATGTTACAGTTATAACTTACTTATTGTTATTGCGTTTTAACTATCATATTGAATAATTTTGAGTTGTTAGCATGTTATTTCTAGTCAAATAGGTACTGTTATTTATTTTAAGTAGGCCTTGTTGATTTGTTGACAGCACTTTTGTCTACATCGAGTTGTAGAGTTGCAAACTCATAGTCAGCTATCACATGGCTGTCAATAATTATAAGAAACTGAAATGTTGACGTGTACATATAGCTGATCAACATAGAAATTTAATCTAATTGTAATTCACAAGTTATTTTTCTACATTCCTTTCTCGTTACTCTAAGGGCTAACGTAGGATTGTAGAAGTTAAAGCGAAGTTTATATTCTTCTTAATTGCTTTGTCCGTATGTCTTTCCTTAGTTTTAAATAATTCAATGCAGATTATGAGTTTCGCGTCTACGTTTGATTGATATAGTATTTTTTTATTTTTTGGAAGGAAGTCAATAAAAGAGTAATCCGTAACGCTTTATAATTAGGTTCATCGGAATAGACATTTCGTATAGTAATTTTTATCTATATCACTTTGTCATATGCTTTCTCGCACGTTTGTATCTTTTGCATGTTTTATCAATAACTGTTAAATTCTCATATCTATGTATTACAATACTCTTTATCTTATTAGTGATAAGCTAGGCATACTGCGTGTTTAATCAACGTCTTCCAAAGCGACGTAAGGAGTTTTTGTTATTCTTCTGCTTACTTTCTCTAGAATAGCTATTTTATTTTACAGTATTTTTTCAATTTGTGTATGAATAGCTTAGTCTACCTACCTCGCGTGATTCAGTTAATGTTAGATTCGTGAATTGAACAGTCACCAGCATAAATATATGACTATGGACAGCGCTGCAAAAATATCTGATTATCCATTGATGGTATAATTATGTGACGATACGTAGCCGGTAAAAATATCTGATGATTTACACCCGGCATAATAATCGTTTGCCTTGTAACAGCATAAATATCGGATCGGACGGGAAATCAAAATTATGTGACATTTCAGCAGCGTAAATATCTATCTACTGTAAAAGCATAATTATTGGATCACATAAACTGCAATAATATCTGACACAACTAACAGTCAAAAATATCTCAACGAATGAACTTTATGTGCCTCAACATAGAGGCGTAATTTGAGCGAAACTGTATGACGCTTCTCGAAAAGAAAACCAACCTGTCATTGGATATCACTGTCTCACGTTTTATGGCATGATTTTAGCATTTTAGATTTTAGTCGTCGGCGGCGGTCAGTGTTATGTTATGTTATGTATCTACCTAAGATCCGAATGCGTAGTAAACTGGTGATATCAATTGTGTCAAAAAATAATTAAAATTATTTAATTTAATTCAATTTAATTTTCTTTCTTAGGTGTACCAATAGTTTTATACACAGTTTCTTACATCTTGAAATCTTTTACAAAATACTAACACGCACGAAAATGTAGAGTTACAAAATAGAGACATTATAGGTAACTATAAATTATTGCTATGTGCACAAACCGCTTGTAGGTAAACACATTATAACGGATTCTTATAAAAAACGATGATATAAATCCAATCTTTCACATTTATTTATTCTTTCTTGTAAACTTAATATTCAATTTCGTCTCTAGGGACGAAAAGTATAACTTTCATCCCGCTGCGACATATGTCAATTAATGACGACTAATGACATGTACAAAACAAATGACTGCTGTCACCTCACTTTTTTCTTGAACCATGCATTCTACCTTTCAATACAGCCACTCAACTTCAACTTCTTGTGAGATGGCTTTTGCGTCTGGTTTGACGCAATTCATAGGGCCATTCAATTACAGCGTAATGTAAAATTAAAATAAATTAGAGGTACCATATTATAATTTACTTTCAACTATTTCTTTAAAATAACATAGATTTCGGAAAATATTTACCATTTTTTAAATAATAAATATTAAAGGTAGAATAGTTCTCGCATTCTACCATGTCTATTCAACTGTGGTAGAATAGCGAAAGCTACCATGGCTATATTCTGTCATCTCTAAAGAGGATTTTCTATGCCTAAGAAAAAACAGCGGAAACACGTAAATCCTATCTTCGTATCATTTTTCGAGTTGTTCAATTTTGTGTGATTATTACAATAAGTTCAGACATTGATATAGGCATCGATTTTACGCCTGATTTTATAAAAGAAGAGGCTAAAGTATTAGTGGAAAACCTTTTATCACCTAAATCAAAATAAACAGACAACGTTTTTTTAATATATTTTAACGAATTCTCAAAGACTTACCAAGCTTCAACATTATGGAGCGTGTATTCTATGTTAAAGACAATTACACAATAAACATTTAAAGGATTTCGAGAGACTAACATCGTTTCTTAAGAGACAAAATGATGGATTTAACAAAAAAAATACAAAGTTTTCACTTCTCAAAAGGGTACCTTACCTGGAAAGAACCTTTCACTATCTATAACTAATAATTGCTATAATTTGACCATAGACTTAAAATAAATATCTCTCCTAAATTGTATTATGTAAAATAAATACAATTTTTTTTCATAAGCTCATTCATATTTTTATTTTTACTTTCCTTGTATTCGTAATGAAAAGCACAGTGTTTACCTCGGGTGAAAGTAGCATTTAGTCCCTCGAACTAGTAGCACCCTCATTACGCTTGGCCGCTAAACCCCGTCTCGGGACTAAATAAGTTACTTTCATCCCTTGGGTGTACTATTAGTCTTCTTCTTTATTCTTCTTTATTAGGGATGACATTGTTTTCGTTATAGCGGGTATTATTCATTCTCCACAATAAGACTCGACCATCCGCTCTATTAGAAACGCGACATTCTAAATTCAAAATTCATGAATTGACTGTTAATTGTTTCATATATTATTGCAGTTTGTGTGATCCGATAATTATGCTTTTACAGTAGATAGATATTTATGCTGTTACAAGGCAAACGATTATTATGCCGGGTGTAAATCATCACATATTTTTACCGGCTACGTATCGTCACATAATTATACCATCAATGGATAATCAGATATTTTTGCAGCGCTGCCCATAGTCATATATTTATGCTGGTGACTGAACATCTAAATTTACGAATTCTACAAGCACAAATATCCAACATTGCCAATAATTTTTGAATGAAAGATTCGTCGAGAGGTATTATTCTAAATAAAATACCGTGTAGTAGCTTAACATTGATTTCGTATTTACAAAATTCATCGAATACCTAATCATGATAGATTTAAAATAGGTAGGTTATCGATAAGTAGACGAAATCACACAAAATTTGCGTTGAGCTTCCAACACGATTAGATGTAAATATAAGTAAAATACTTAACTTCTTGTTACTTCCTTCTATTTTGTTTATATTAAATTCTGATAATTTTTAACGTTACCTATCTAAAAATTGTTTTCTATGAGGTTTCTTAAATATTATTTTCTTTTATAGGAGTAAGTTTTCTTTTTTATGGTGTGATTAAAAGATTGCCCGCCCGCCCGTGCATATTGGCACACTTTTATTTTCAAACTTCGGTAAAATAACTTTATTTGTAATATAATGTAAAGACAACGTAACTTTGATTTTATATAAAAGCAATTGTGTACAATTTTTTTATCGTTACTTAAGGTTTTGTATATTGTCGAAACGGCAATGAGTCTAGGTAGGTACGTTTCGTATTGTATTGTTATAATCCTAATAAATCTAATGTCCTCTTCTAGTGTAATGATTCTGTTGATTATTTAATTAATTTTAACTTTTTAGTCAGGAGTAACGGTGATTGTTTGTGTTGGAACTGTTTTGAATTCACTCATTTGTTTCATGATTGATATTTTTTTTTATATTTGTAATCTTTACTTCCTTATCTTTTCTTCTATTTTCGTCAACTTCATTATTCTGATTTGTGTCTTAAGTTGTCCTTTTTGTTTTTAAACAATCGTCTATATACTTTTTTAATATTAATTTTAAACTGGTTTTCAACACAAACTAATTGTTCGGTGAAAATGACGAGATGCAAGCAATGAACACCACGTTACAAAGTTAGAAATTAGATTATGAAATCCTGAATTTCATTATCATAAGGTACTTTAATGGAAACAATAATAGACTTTATAAAAACCAATAGTTCTCCTTATGATAGTATTAGATGTTAGTTTAATAACTCAATTCCAGTAAATCATTGACACAAAATACCCACTATAAGGTGTATGCACTATGATCTCAGACATATTACTATAAAATATGTTCGTTCGATATAAGACATAATAGGCTCAAAATTTACAGCATAAAATGTATTACATAGGTAGTGTATGTAAGTTATATTTAGGTACCTATGAAAGTACTAGTGTAAGGTGAATATGATAACAAAATAATAGACTAAGGTGTAGGGTGTAAGTCCCATTTTGTAATGTTAAACTTAATTTAAAGTCAAAATCAAGCACTACCATTACTATTATGATTACACTCATGACTCTCAATGCTAATATTGAAATGTATTATAAATATGAACTATAAATATTAAATGTTATGCGTTAATAATAATTTCGTGTTTTATTTGCAAACCTCTATCAGTTACTAAAAGATAATATTTTAAACATTTTGAACTCTAAATAAATATAAAATGTTATGTTCTCTAATAGTTAATAAGTTGACCAGCAGCTTCCTCGG
The DNA here is from genome assembly GCA_955876795.1 of Eupithecia tripunctaria. NCBI lineage: Eukaryota > Metazoa > Arthropoda > Insecta > Lepidoptera > Geometridae > Eupithecia > Eupithecia tripunctaria. The sequence continues at coordinate 8,787,322 of OY041615.1, read as the reverse complement.
TTAACTTTAAGAATTACCATTTAGGAGAACTTCTGTCAAAGGTGACAATCAAAATGGCACCGTCCGATCATCTTTCAAAAATCACCATCCTTGATTGCTGATGCCAATGCACCATTCATTTTAAGATACTAAGCGATAAAGTACATTCAAAATGTAGGCACTTACTACCAGAATCGTAAGCGTTAATGTAGCTGATGTTAGCGTCTTTATACAGCTACTGAAGTATTGGTATCAGAAGAACTACTCATATGGATACATAATGTAGCTGAATTACAAATTAAAGTACTTAATTTTTGTTACAAGATAGAAAATCTGCATGTAAAACAATATGGTGTGATTCTATATCTCATGTCTTTAAGAATCTGTCTTTATGATGAGAACAAACTGGTATTTCATTTTATTTTATGCTGCCCTAGTGTATATCTAAAGAGCCAATTTATTTCTAAAGTAAAGGGAAATCACCAGGACAAATCCTTACAGTTCCACACATTTCAAGATCATGTGGCGTCACATCTTTTTTTTTTAACATCGTAGTCAGAGAATTATTCGGTAGGTATGTAACTATTACCGAATAACCTCAATGAGAAAATAATATTCGATTGTCAAACCAATTAAATACATCCATTTATTTAGTAAACGGACTGGAAGTATTTCTTAGAAAACTATTAGGCTGGTAAAAGAACATACAGATGAAACACAACATGTAATGAAATACTTTGCCATCAGCACTGCTTCAATGCACCATGAAATGCACGATGCAAGTTCTACACGTATGTACCACCTTACGTACATTCTTTAGGAACTATTAGGGCCCTACCTCGCCGGGACGCTACGACGACGTCGCTGGCAACGTATCGAAACTATTCATTATTTTTATATGGCAACTCATAACTTGCATTTGAAGAGGGTTTGACAATATCGTCTTCCATTATAGTTTGGATGCGTGGCCATCAACGTGACATCCCAATGTAATATTTCTCTTCTACTTGATTGCTTGAACTACAGAACATTAATAAGACTTTGATATACTCGTACATAGTTTCTTTCACATAGATCTAGAAGAGGTAAAACGCATGTGACTCCGAAGGCATGCTATTTCTAAATAAAGCCACTCCGGTAAATCGCCCAAGGGTCCACGGGTGCTGGTGTGTTATAGTATCCTTGAGCCAGGTCCACCAGTGATAAGGGACAGGCAAACGCATCGCAGCTGTCCAGTATACTTCCTGAACGGTGAGCCGCATCGTACAATGAATGTTCCGGTGGCTCTGATGGCAGGACTTTGGACAGTGGAAACCTGAAATTTTAAAAATTCACTGCAAGGTATAAAATTTAATGAACACATATCTCTACAGGTACGAGTAGGTAAGTAAAAAAAGTTTTACCAAGAAAATAGAGCAAACAAAGTTTTTTTGTTGTTGGATAATTTACACAGCATTATCTAGTCCCAAGCTAAGTAGAGCTGTAGGCTCATTCTATAAACTCATTTCGAACGTCACTCAGCTGAATCCGCGGTGAGGTATTAGTTTCGTACTCGATAGTGCTTGTAGCGCCTCAGTGACGAGCGTGGTAATGAAATGAACTAAGTTGAGTGAGATTTTGACATTCGTAGACTTCGACTTTTTACTGACATAATATTACGAAATACATTAATTTTCTTTCGTTTTATTGTATAAAACCCAAAAAAAGATAAATCGATTTGTCGATTATGAGTGAATTCGAGTTCGAAGTCGAGATTTTTACAGAATGAGTCTACTGGTGTTAGGGGTAGGTACTAGTTATCTGGTTTACTTTATACAATACACTACATTATTTATAGATAGATATATAAGACTCTGTCTAAATATCTGCAAATCGTACAAACATTTGTCCCGAGACGGGAATCGAACCCGCAACCTCCTGCTCCTGGCGGCGCCACAGATGTCAAAGTGACGCTTAAGTAACTAAAAATACCTGACTATGAGCCAAGAAAGTATAGCAAACAATGGAGTCCAATAGCAACAGCAATAAAGAAAAGTCGAAGGTGATAGCGGAAACAAACTCTGGCTCATTTACAAGTAAAATTTAAAACAACAAGGCTAACACTCACGTGAAAAGTATCCGGAACATCTCCTCGATCATGTTTGCACCATGTGGCACTAATCTTTGCGTGGCCTCGCATAATGTTCTTAAAACACACTGTCTGCCGTTGTAGCCCATCCTGCAAAACGACTGGATTTCACGTTCACGAAAAATAGCGGTATAAAATTTTGCATAAATTGATAGGTCGTATAAAGGCGATGGTTACTGAACATTCTGAGTTCAAAATCAATGTTTATATCTGATAACAAACAGCTTGTAGATGCATCATCACACCAGGGTTCTTTTTACAACAGACAACTTTTGTCAACAGAAATAAAACATCCTCATCGGCACAGTGTCGACTGCTGAACGTGCATCTCCCTGTAATATGCCGTAATTGCTTGGAAAGCGATTTGGTGATCGCATTGTAAGAAAATACTTCCTGGTAAAAGTACTCAACAGTACTTTAAACACCTCATTCCAAGCGATACCCTTCCTCTGGTATGTTCCGACCTTAGTTGGATGGGGAATCTTACGCCATGACCCCACAGTCGTCACATCATTTTATGGCCAGAGAATATCCACTGCGGAACATAAAACTTATCCAGACAAAGGCGCCTTAAAGTGCGATCTTAAGTTTTCTAATTACCTTCCTAGGGTTGACGAAAAGAAACATACTTATCCATAACAGCTTCGATTTTCTGATACAGTTCTCGCCTATGCCTCCGTTGTTCTACCGGTTTTCTGCGCCTCTTGTACTTTCTAAATACAGCAGCAGTATCAGTAGAGTTTGGTAGTTCGTATGCCATTCCCCAGTTCATTCCGAATGTGAATGTGCCCGGTACTGACATGGGTTGTCCTATCTGCCCGACTGTCATACACCCGGCGCACTAGAATGAGAATTATTTGCATTTATTATTTGATTTCAGAGTCAGTGACGTAAAGTTTTGCATTAATATGAAAATAAATAAAGAGATGACGATCTTGATGGTTATGAAATTAATTATCTAAGACGGAATTGATAAGTATTGGATTAAATTGTTTCGAATTTTCGAGTGAAACTGATTTCGTACTTATTCTTCAAAAAAGTGATAAAGAATGAGACTTATTTTCAGACACAAAAGAAATGAACAGGAAAACGTTTTTAACTTTTCTATCCTATCTGAAATTGAGGAAAAGTAAACCGGGGTTATCAATGCGAAATCTAATCTGGCTCAAAGTCATACATTGGGAGAGCCTCGTAGCCTTGTATTGTGTCTTAGCAACGATGAAACAATATAATACAAAAGAAATAGTGTTATATTATCCTCGTGAAAGGAAGAACTGTAAGTATTTCTATTAATAACACAGAAAATGTAAGCCCTCTCGGCTAAACTCAGCTAATAAGATTAATCCAAGCAGATTCACTACAAGTCCCAAGATTAGATTGGCCGTATCATATTTGCATGAAATTTGCATAATACTGTGTAATATTGTACAGAAAGATATGAAATTCCTGCTCAGTGTAGCACAAAATGAAACTTACCGAAAAACTAGATCCTTCCGGAAACGAAACATACCTCTTTCTTCTAGAAAGAATTATTTTTGATTCATCAACAGCTTGAATGAAGACGCAACTGGCTACCAGTAAAGGAAAAAATCGAAACATTTTATTGCAAATTTTATTTAGGAAGATCATTTAAAAGTAAAACTCGCATAAAACTTTTTAGACCGTGAAAAAAGAAAAGTGAATTTTAAATTTCGCGCCGTCTTCGTCTTTCAAAGATAACCATAGATTAAGATTTGTGGTTGGTGAGCAAAAATGGGATGAAAGTGGACCGTGTCGAGTAACGGAAGCAATTTTCACGTTGACAACGCACTGTTAATGAATTCCTAACACGATTTAGTAAAAGGTTTTCTAGTGAAATTTACTTGGTTAGTCATATTATTTAGTGTACGAAAGACTTTTTTGTTCTATGCGGTACTTGTTTCACCAATACCTAAGCTAAACGCAGATTGAGAAAAGTCTTTTTGTATGGATATTGCAATAGAAACAGAAACCATGAACCATGAAAAACTATGACAATTATCGATAAACGCTCCAATTTTTCATCATTCTTGATGCCTTGGTTATGTCGTCATTGCCGATAAAAAGGTAGCTTGTTGCACACCTGAAAAGCAACGCTACCACTCATCACAAAAAAATGCATTCAAATATGGGTTTTAACTCGTAAAATTCTGATGAATTTTATATTGACGATATCAGATGGATTAAAGACTGCTTGCGGACCTCTCGTTTAAAGCTTGGGGGACGCCATTTTGTCACTATAAAATGTATCTAACGATAACGAGTCGGTCACGGTTAAGTCCATACTTAAATGCACGTTTTTGTGCTGCGTTGGATAGGTTCTATTATGACTTGCATAGTAAAATAATAACAAAATTAAATAAACTTTTTTTTTGAGGTTTCGTGGCGACTCTGTGACTGTGAATGGGTGTGTATAATTGCACCCACAAAATTTATTTGTGAGTTGCTGTTCGGTTCATTTCTCATCAACTCATCAATCACAGTCAGTTGCTCACTTAGTAATACTATAACGTAAATTAATTATTTTTGACATTTAAAACAATGAAAAAAACCCGTCAAAGTAAATAAAGTAACCAAACCATCATAGCATTCGAATGGCAAATATGGTTTTTTTCAACGGTTATTCAAGTATTATTTTATTATGATTTGCATAATAAAATAATAACAAAATTAAATAAACTTTTTATTTAATTTTGTTATTATTTTACTATGCAAGTCATAATAAAATAATACATGTACACATACATCATAAACAGCAACTCACAAATAAATTTTGTGGGTGCAATTATACACACCCATTCACAGTCACAGAGTCGCCACGAAACCTCAAAAAAAAAGTTTATTTAATTTTGTTATTATTTTACTATGCAAGTCATAATAAAATAATACATGTACACATACATCATAATAAAAAATACTTGAATAACTAACCTTTGAAAAAAAACATATTTGCCATTCGAATGCTATGATGGTTTGGTTACTTTATTTACTTTGACGGGTTTTTTTCATTGTTTTAAATGTCAAAAATAATTAATTTACGTTATAGTATTACTAAGTGAGCAACTGACTGTGAGTGATGAAAATGAACCGAACAGCAACCTCAGACAAAGGAATATAAAGACATCTTACGGTGAACTAAAAAATGAAGCCACTTTTTTATAGTTGAGTGCGTGAAAGTGTTTCCATCTGAAAGAAAAACTCCCTATAATTTGGGAAGTAGTATTATTGGATAGGTTAAAGATAGATGGCGATCAGGAGAAGTCGGGTATGTTTATAAACAAATGGTATAATAAATGATGCGTGGATTTGTTTATTTTTAGGAATGAAATGAGAGACGAAATTATAATAATAAAAAAATATTCGTGATAAATAATGAAAAAATATGTGAACCCTTGAAGCGAAAAATAACAAATAGCTTGGGGAAATCTGAAATCATACGCTGGTAACATTCGTGCTCTATGTCACTGTCATTGTCATTGTCTTTGATATCAACATAGTGTTGAGGTTTTGTGTTCCAAGTAAAACAAAAACAAGTGTTTATTAGAAAGTTTTACGGTGTTATTTCAGTACTTACAAGTGAAACGTTATTCCTTCCGACTTCTTGACCTTTCTGCTGCTATTTTGACAGTTCTTCACTGCACAGGAAACCATAGTTATCTATTTACACGTCGAAGTGTCCTGGCTCGCGCCTCGACGGGTACTGACGAGCACTGCGCACGGTTTGGTTGATATTTGTGTGCGTGAGCGCGTGTGTTTACAAGGTGAGCACGGTTTTCTACAGCTTCATTTTTTATTTCACCGTAAGCTGTCTTTATATTCCTTTGTCTGAGACAGCAACTTACAAATAAATTTTGTGGGTGCAATTATACACACCCATTCACAGTCACAGAGTCGCCACGAAACCTCACGCACTACAGGTCGGGTCAACCCAAGGTCGAATTGCTTTAGTCGAATTGTTAGTAGTCGAAAAGTTTTTAGTCGAATTGTATATGCCCTCTCTGTATTTCTAGTCGCTCACTTAGTTATTTAGTTGCACTGCTAGATTTTTATATACAATTGCCCATTTTATATTGCGAAAGTCGACTTTTATTACCTTCTCTGATTGAGTGGCAAGTTTTTACCTTCTCTGATTGAGTAGCGAGCCAATTCGTGGAAGGGCGGTGGTGCATGTAAAATTGCATTCTGTTGGATCTTATCTTACTAAATATTATTTTTATCCTAATATTACATATGCAATAAATTTCAGCAATAACGACTGAATTGATAATTTATCATTTATAGTTTGTTTAGGTAAAATTATCTAATAGATAGGAACCCACATTTTTTTAAGATAGATAGAAAATACTTTATTGCACACTTTAAACTAAAAACCGTTTACAAATAGACAATTGGCGGTCTTATCGCTCAAGAGCGATCTCTACCAGACAACCTGGTATGGACAGAAAAGGCTTGTAAAGCTTGTTTTATGATCTGTTTTGCAGAATCAGAAGCAATACTTTATAAGTACAGGGCAGAGTGGAGTTAACTTATGTAATAAAACACAACTGAATCACTGATTTACTATCAATTTAATCAACTATTAAAAGTACTACTAAATAAATTCCAAGGACTTTGCGCTGTATCAGCAGTCGGCGCCGGTGCATTATAATATCCCTGGGCCCAGTCCACGAGGGAAATAGGACAGTTGAACATAGCCTCGCAGTTTTCGAGCAGCGTCCCTAAACGGTGCGCTGAATGGTAGATGGCATGTTCCAAAGGCTCTGATGTAACCAGCTTTGTCAGAGGCATCCTGGAATAAGGGCATCAGAACATTGGAGCAGCCGGTAGGACCAAATAAATAAAAAAAATCGGTTATAGTTTGTGATGACTGGTTGCTTTTGGTTTTGGTTGGTTTTTATGGTGGGTCAGTACGGTTTGGTAAACTAGCCTATTATTTATCAAAAGTAATTTGGTAAATGACAAAACTTACGTGAACAAAGTCCGGAATATTTCCTCAATCATGTTTGACCCATGAGGGACAAGACGTTGAGTGGTTTCGCATAGTGTTTTTAAAATACATTGTCTTCCATTGTATCCCATACTAGAAGTAAATAAAAACATCATGACTGATTTCCGTATTTGAAGAGGATTCTATCATCTTATCTATCTATCTTAATAGTGTACATACTTATCCATAATAGATTCCATCTTCTCGTATAACTGTCGGCGGCTTCGCCTTTGTATCATCGGCTTCCGTTGCCTAGGATTGTGTTTTCTGAAGAATATAGCAGTTTCCGTAGCATTCGGTAACTCGTACGCTACGCCCCAGTTCAAACCAAATGTGAAGGTGCCAGGCGAAGAAGTAGGGGCTGGTTGGCCTATCACACCAACTGTCACACAGCCTGCACACTAGAATTTTATACATTTTGTCAGGTATTTTACGTATAAAAATGCGTGTTTGTTGTGTTTTATCAAACAACGAACAACGTAAGTATCTTATTTTTCTCGGCATCCTAAGCAAATATTAGTGTTGTTAAAACAATGAAATCCTTCTTAGTATATCAAAACAAAACTCACCGAAAAACTGGACCCTTCGGGAAAGGCAACATATCGCTTTCGTCTTGATAGCACTTTTGATTTTTTAACTCCGCTGTCATAATTTTCATCAAACGCACACGCGGAAATAATGTAACTTGCCAACAACACGGCAATGATATTTGAATTTAGAAACATTTTTACATTACTTCTAGAACTCGAGGATCGCATAAAAACTTGAAGCACCAAACTTTTTCAAGGATGAAGAAAAAGTAAAATTTGAATTTCGAGTTTCGTCTTTCAAAGTGAATCTAAGATTAAGATTTGTGGAAAGAAACAAACTGGATAAGAAGGTGCAGGGCAGGGTCGTATAGCGGAATTTTCACGTTTACTAAGCAATGCTAATGAATGCCTAACACGATTTCATAAAAGAATTCGTAGTGCAATCTGTAAGCAAAAGCGAAAATGTTATTTTGAACTTTTGAACTTTTTTTTCGTTTAACGTCAGAACTTTTGATTGGGTGATCCGATTTTGATGATTATTTTTTTATTTGAAAGCTGGTGCTTCCCGTAATTTGTTCCAGTTTAAACAATGGCATACATAAGAAAACCATATAATTGAAGGCGGTTTATAGTTTTTTAAAACAAACTCAATAATTTATAAATCTATTTGGCAACACACAAAACAATAAAACAAAGATTTAACTACTCATAATTTACTACCCAAAGTTACTACTAAACAACGCCCAAGGACTCCGTTCAGTGTCCACGCTAGGTGCCGGTGCATTGTAGTATCCCTTAGCCCAATCCACAAGTGAGATAGGGCAATCAAACATGGCGTCGCAGTTGTCTAACAGCTGGCCGAGACGATGGGCTGAGTCGTAAATGGCATGTTCCAGAGGCTCTGATGAGACTAGCTTTGTAAGAGGCATCCTGGAATTCAAATAGGAGTACGTCATGTGACAGTCATTGTGGCATCGATAGCACTTATATTTTATATTGTCTATTCGGGAGTTCTAGAACCCATAATCACAAGCTCTTTTAGGGCTACTTTAAGCTACTTTAACAGCCTTTATTGCTCCACTGCTGGACGCTGGCCTGCCCCTGAAGAGCGCAAAGCCACGCTGGGCATGCGGGTTGGGGATCGCAGTTCGGTGGTAGAATTGTTCTGCAGGGGGCGCTGCTGCCCGCCCCCTCCGAATATCTCTTAGCCACCTCTTACACCCACGGGAAGAGATGGGGTGGTGTAAATTTCAAGTCAGCACCACTCGGCTATTTTTCAACTTAAAACTATAAATACCAGAATACTTATGAACTGGACAAAAAATTTAGGGACTAGGACGAGAATGCCACTCTTTTTCTTAATAATTTAATACCAGAGCTACGCTACTACTTACAACGGATCTATAATATTTGAAGTGCTGAAGAAGACCATGTAGGATGAACACCAGATTGCCACGATTCAGGTCTAACGGGTTTCTAAGGCGGACCGACTAAATAAGGGTCAGTTGGAATTCGTAACAACTAAATGTGAGGTAAGCTCATGACTTGATCCACTCAAACAATTAGTCTGGTTAATCCTGGTCTTAGTGACAGATCTCAAAACTGACTACACCGTGATCACTCGAGCAAAATAAATAATAATAACAAACCATAAACAAGGTTCTAATTTTATAATAATACTTAATTTATATTCATATTAATACTTTTGGTCAAATAATAATTAAATAATTACATCTAATAAGAAAATATTTTAAGACAGCATGATGATTATACTAAAAAGAACCTTAAAATACAAAGATAATCAAACTTTCGTTGCAATTATCCTTCTAAATAATAATTAACAATAAAATAGCTAATTTACGTGGTAGTTTCATTTTCGTCATAATATAAGTTATATTATTTTTATTGTTTCAAATAAATGTTATATAGATCATTATTATGATTATTTTGTTTATTCCAAAAATATTCGATAATTACCGATACTTCTACTAATAATATTAAGATTAATATTATGTATATAAGAATATATTAAAAGAGGCAAATCCGAAAAATTTTAATAAAGTTTGAGAATTTTTGTATACGTTATTTCTTTTGCTCGGGTGAATCGACTATAGTAGCCCTCAAACGAAAAAGTAAAGTAGAAAACACTCACTAATATATAAGAATAGATTAAATTATGTAAAAGAAGAAAATCCGAAAAATTATAAAAAAAATTGAGAATCATAAATTTTTGTATACGTTATTTCTTTTGCTCGAGTGAATCGACTATAGTAACTAGTAGCCCTCAAACGAAAAAGTAAAGTAGATAACACTCACTAAAAATATAGGTAAAAAGTTGTATCTTACGTAAACAACGATCTGAAGATCTCTTCGACCATGTTCGTGCCATGCGGTACCAGCCTTTGCGTCGTCTCGCAAAGTGTTTTCAAGATACACTGCCTTCCGTTGTAGCCCATACTGGAATTCAAGGAATTCAATTAACAGGCATAGATTTAAATCGTTAGATATGCCCTTACCGCAGTGAGACCGCGCCGTGTTGTGTCAAGTCGAACCTTATGCATGCATAAACCTGGGCTCAGTGTACATCTAAGCACAGTGTTAGCCGGACGTATTGTGAAGGACGTTTGCGAGCAGTTTATAGCGTCACAAAATAACGTGAGTCTTTCGAAAGCGCAACAACAATGCTAGAAACACAAACAAAGCCAGAGGTGTAACATTTCACTCGTAGGTATTGCGAGTTAATGAAATAAGTTTTATTTTATCGTCCGCATTGTCAAAAATGACTATAATAACAAATTTAAATGGCGAGTGCATGAAACAGAAAGTAGTGTTTGCAACTAACGTGTGAGAAAAAGAGATGACACTTTTTTCTCAGTACGCTTGTTTTGTTTGTGTAGATTGCACATGTTTTAGACATGATGCGACATGTCTCACACACATTGCTACAGTTTTTGGTGGTCGGGGCGTATCTAACTATTTAAATCTATGTTAACAGGTATATTTTATAGTGAAGCAGCTTTAAATTTTACCTCAATTTAAGTCCTATTCAGAAGCTTTCGATATAGTTTTGGAAAACAAGAATTGACCAATCGTTATTATTAGGTACTAATAGTATTATAATATAATACAGATAATATTATTATTTATTTTTTCTTTATTTCTCTACATTAATATTTGTGCAATAATCTGCTGAATTTATCGAATCTAGAATATCTAAATCGATATCTATCGAATAAGGAATATCAAAAGCAAATCTATGCTATGCTATGAATGAAATTATGAATGGACATTTTTGTTAAAGGGCATGACAGAAACTTTTGTAGTTTAACGGGATGCGGAAAGCGCGCGTCTAGAACCGCACTCGCCCTGAAGATGTCCCTCGTTAAGGCCCATACACCAGCGAAAGTGGCGCCCCCAACTATTATATCTTATTATTACGTTGAATGCAGGATTTTTTTAAAATCCCACGTTCAGTTTGTGGTATCTATTTTAAGCTATTTATTAATGCCTCTGTAATAGTTTCATTTTGTAAAGCTTAGGAAGAGATACGAAGTTGCGCTTTTTGGCCACCAAACTCCATTTTCGCATCTCCTCCTAAACTATATGTATTAAAATTATAAAAGAGGTGGAGGAGGACAGCGATATCTATTTTATCATATTTTTACGTTTATAATAGGAACTTTTAAAAATCCTACGTTCAGTTTGTGGTATCTATTATAAGCTATTTTTAATACCTCTGTAATAATTTTATCTCATACAGTTTAGGAGGAGATGCGAAAATAGAGTTTGGTGGCCAAAAAGCGCAACTTCGTATCTCTACCTAAGCTTTACAAAATGAAACTATTACAGAGGCATTAATAAATAACTTATAATAGATACCACAAACTGAACGATGGATTTTTAAAACTTGCTGCGTTTAACGTAATAATAAGATAAAATAATTGGGGGCGCCACTTTCACTGGTGGAATGAAACGTTAGTGTTCTTTCAACACGAACAAGGTTCGTAGTTAAACGGAAAACAATGAGGTGTGACTGTTCTTACTTATTTAATATGCTCTCTAATCTCTCGTAAAGTTCTCGTCTGTTCCTTCTCATTACAACCGGCTTGATCTTCTGTTTCTTGCTTCTGTAGAAACCAGCTGTCTCGGTAACATTTGGCAGTTCATAGGCTATGGCCCAGTTGAGACCAAATGTGAACGTGCCAGGCGCAGAGCTAGGTGCTGGCTGACCGATGAGACCTACTGTCATACATCCGGCAACCTGGAATTTGAAACAGGTTTTTAATATGGCTTACGCTCAAGCCATTTTTTTAAAAACATACATAAATAAGTCGATAGGGTAATTTGTAATAATTATCTGCATTCTACAAATAATTTATGTTATAATTTATATTTTTTTTTGCTATTATTGTTACCTATTTTGAACCGACTTCAAAAAAAGGAGGACGTTCTACTTCGAAATAATTGACGTTCTGGAGTCTATTGCTACAAGTATTACAATTAAAATAAACAAGATGTCCATAGACTCCAAAATGACACTAGATTCGCAATTTGTTTTAGAAACTGTTCATAGCAAATTACCTATAAAGGTCGCGAAACTACTTAACTGCTAGCTTAATTATTGTAGAACGTAGAAATTATTAGATTCAGAGATAAATAAAAAATACATATATTATGTCAAGCACGTTCCGTGCCATACACCGGTCTAATAGACAATTTGTAATGTTGCAATTGTAGTTACACACCACAAAAAGAACAGTAGCAAACTTTTAAAGAACTACATTCAGTAGTTTTATTTTAAACCAGTTGAATTATTCCAAAGTTGTAGCACAGGGAAAAGTTCAAAGTTAGTTAATTAAGTAAACTTTAAATTAATTCTGTAAACTTGTAATAAACTTTTTGTAAACGCACTGAAAATGTTAAAGGAATGAAAACTTCCAGCTTCTTTTGCACATTCAGTAAAATATATTTTGTAAAAGCAACACTTACCGAAAAACTTGACCCGTCCGGAAATGCGACATACCGTTTTCTTCGCGACAACAATTTTGTTCTGTTTTCAATTTCCGTAGAAGAACTAAATTGCACACAAACACACGCCAGTACAACTAATAAACTCCTTACCATTTTGAAATTCGAAATAGAAAATGGCACTGGCAGTAATAGGTAAAAACTCTTTTCGAAAATGGTTTGAAATTCAAACACGAAAATAAGGACAAAGTAAACAATCAATAGCCAGTGAGACTGTCAAAGACAAACAGAAAACTGTTACACAGTCAACTGATTTTTTCAAGTTCTAAATATGTTAACTGTTCTAGATGCAAATTAACTCAAATTGGCTTGACACAAAGACAATGTCGGTTGCATGAATTTCTACCTTCTAATGTTTGAGTTGGTTAGATTCAATAAATTTACTCTCACCTACAATTATCCTGATGAGGTTTATGATTGAGGCCTACTTCTTAAATTTTTTCAATCAATACCAATTGTTATACATTCTTAACTAATGTGTAGTAAAAATCTCCTTTTTTTCCTTTATCGAAAGAAATATTGACTTTTAAAACGTTTCTGGAATTATGGAATGTTTAGCGAATTTCATTGTTGACATTACTTTTATTTCGTGCAATCTAAACCCTACATTGCAGCGAAGTCACAATATAAGTCCTCGTATTAGATTTAAATAAATCCCTACATCAGCAGGTCCTCGACCCCAGAAATATCCTTTTATCCTCACAGTTTTAGCAAACCAAAGATTTATGAAAAACATATATCACTCGCGGCGACTTGAGGCCCTACCCTGGTAGTGAATTGGATTATTTCATCAGCTTATATTTCGAGCGAGACCGAAGATATTGAAGGTTTTAATGTGATATATCTTTTACACGTCAGATATTGAATTAATTTTATGAGAGATGAGATGTTATGGCTTAGCAATAACAATATACAACGCCGCTTAGCACTGTAATCTAGACTTCATTCTGAATTACGTTACACTTAATCATAAATTTTACTTATAGTTTACAGTACCTATAAGTAATTACTAAGATATCAAATAATATACCAAAAAAATTGACTTTGACAGTATTTAAACCAGCATCGTTCGAAGGATGCGGTATCTATTATTTGATTAGTTTACCATACTTAATTATTTTATTTGAACAGTACGTTTTTTATGATTTTGACAGAACCTCAGTCAACAGTACGAATTATTGATGAGATTTGTGATTTGTTTTGAAATATTCCATAGCTTTTCAGGAGTTTTGTTTCTTCCTAGAATCTAGAGCGAACTTATGCAGTCACTGTGGGTGTGAGTTGTATTCGAGTATATCAACTGGTACAGAGCTTTAAACCAACAGTGTGTAAGGCGATAACTATTTTAGGGAACCTTCCACCTTCCAGCCAACTGCCTCGCAATTGGTTATAACGACTTTTTAAAATGGGCCCACGTTTTAAGCGCACACTCGAGTTTGAAGATATCACTGTCGAGAATAATGTCGAAGGAAATTATTTCCTGCCAATGTTTGGAAAGTGAGTCACAGTCTGAAACAAGGTTCACGAATAAGCTTTTATTAACTGTACAGCGTGTAACACGAGGCGTGGATCATCGGTGGCTGAGAGGTTGGGGACCTCGGTACTTATTGATTTAACCAAAATTTCGATAATTTTCAAGCCAGCTTTTAATGTTTTAGGGGTTTAAAAGGCCCACTTTGAACCCCTAAAACTATAAAATTTTACTTCCTTAAAATAAAAAGACAGGGTCGTAGACTTAGTCCTGTCTTTTGCGATATTCTTGACTTCAGTCAAATTTTGTCACAGTCACAGTATCAGTATCAGTTTTATGCGGTTCAGACAGAAAAATTATTTTGACTAAAATTTGACCGAAGTCAAGGATATCGCAGAACATAATATATGGGGTAAACCGAAAGATACCAAGGTCCCCCACCCCCCAGCGATGATCAACGCTTCGTGTTACGCCCTGTATATCCTTCTATCAAACGATTTCTGATATCCCTTCGGTTGTCGGGAGATCTCCAGGAGATAAGATACGACACTTGAAAGGATATTGTGGGTCTTGTTACAAGTAACTTCGTGTCATACCCCAGAGAGAAACAAATGGTGTTCCAAAACTTCCCCATCATCCTTCCTTTACTATTACCCTAATTACCTAATTATAAGGTCAAAGGCCTTTTATACAAAACGCCTTTACTAAAATAGCGTAGGTATACAAAACAGAACATAAGAGGCATAGGACCACTATAGAACTTTCTAGACGGTGTATGAACAATGAATACAGATTCGGCCCGGGTGTTAATCTGCAACCACGGTGACTCATGTAAACCTGCGGAAACGTCGGAAAATAGGTAAAAAAGACATAAATATATTATTATACTAGCTGCGCCCCGCGGCTTTGCACGCGTTGTTCCTATGAAAACATTAAAAGGTGATTTTCATCCCACGGGAACAGATTTATGGGATAAAGAGTAGCCTATGTTTTATTCCAGTATTAGAATTACCTGTATGCAAAATTTCAGCCAGATCCGTTCTGTAGTTTTGGCGTGAAGAGGTAACAAACATCCATACATCCAGTATTAGTGTGATATTAATTTGTTTGACAATTCACACAACATTTACCAGCCCCAAGCTAAGCAGAGCTTGTGTTATGGGTACTAGATAACTGATATACATAATACAATACACTACATAGATAGATATTTTTTATTCCCTCCCCTTAATAATCGCCTTATTGGCGTTTATCCAATAATGGAAACAAACCCCTTTCTGGGCATGTGGGTTGGGGATTGCAGTTCGATGGTAGAATTGTTCTGCAGGGGGCGCTGCTGCCCGCCCCCCGGATACCTGTGATAATGATCTCTTACAACACCCACAGGAAGAGATGGGGTGGTTCAAATTCTCAGCCAGCATCACACAGCCTTATGCTATAATATCTCCTTGTTGGATGAGGACGATGTTGAACGTGAGCGAAGCAAATATGGTAGCAGAGCGATTTCGCTGTTGTTCAGTTCCTGTTAAAATAACATTATTTAGAGCATTTTGCACATCACTTGATACATGTAGTCTGTGGACTAACTACACCAAAAGGTCTATGAGTGCCCTTCGTGTACAATTCAATAACTCCTTCCGGGCGTTGTTGCGGCTGCCGCGCTGGTGCAGTGCGTCGGGCATGTTTGCTGACGCGGGCGTGGACAGCTTTCCAGCTGTGCTAAGAGCCCGCTGCGCCGCCTCGCTGTGTTGCCTGCGCGCCAGCCGCAACAGCCTCCTCGTAGCAGTAGCTGAGGATATGAACGGCCGATTCCTGCGGCATTGGGTAGGGGTGCATTCAGTGCTTGCAACCTACACCTGGCACTGAGTGCACACCTGCGGCTGTAAGCAATGTTATTTCAATGTTATTTCTTTTTCTAACTGTGTGATTTATTGTAAAATGTACCGACATGGACCATACCTGTCTGAAATAAATGATTTTAATTTTTATTTTATTTATTTTCTTTTTGTAACCAAAACATAAAATTCTCCAGGATTCGCATACAATAATTGACACAGCGTAACCATTAATAAATTCAATTAAGTATTCAATATTTTCTGAAAAAAAAACAAGTTCCTGATAATTTACAGCTAAATAAAAGACGCAAATTAAAATCAGTATTTTTCTTATTATTTACCTACCTAGCTACCATCAGAGCGACAACTGTAGTCCTGAGTAGATTACATTTGATATGCTAGTCTCTACTAAGGAGTAAACTGGCAGGTCCAGTTCACGGTTACATAATATTCTTGGCTCGCACCGAAATTGAAGTTTCTGTATTCAATTGACATAAGACTTTGTTTTGCATGATAATGAAATAAACAACGCGTTTTTAGGGCCAACTTGAAAAAGAAAAATCTTTTCTTTACCCAGTTGGCCCTAAAAAGTTCACGAATGAGAAGAACAGATCAGAATATTATGTGACCGTGGACTAGACCTATAGCCAGCTCCTTACTAGCAGTAAGCTTATTTCCATCCGCATAGTAATTGCAAGGGATTAGGTTAAGTCTGCGTTACCCGGTTTATAATAAGGATATTATTCCATTACGCCTCCTGGTAAAGGGATGTGGTGTGGTGTAAGGTGAAACATTTGCAAATATGAATAAAATTTTAGTCGCTGCAAGTTTCGTATCGTTTATTTTATCGTTTATTAACGTCAAGTTTACCAAAGAAGCTGCTTAATTGAACGATTATCTTTTGGTGAACACTAGCATAAGAATTGAAGGTTTTTCACAGCTTGCTTATTCGGGTTTTTTGCCTGCAATTCTTATGCTAGTGATCACCAAAAGATAATCGTTCAATTAAGCAGTTTCTTTGATTAACTTTGACGTTTAATGTTTCAATTCGTGTCAAACTCAACACAACTGCAAAACAACTGTTTAAAATTTAACCAGGCTCTTTTGAATCTTAAAGCTCCTTTGAATCTAAAATTTCTATGTAACAAAAACATTTATGAATACTTTACAAAAACTGATAATAATTACAGAAAACCACATGATAAAACCGTAACCTAAGATAAATAAAACCAACATCAAAAACTTCAACAATGTAAAATTGCACTTGCCCAATTTGAGCGAACAGGTGTAAATTTATATTTGGAAACGGAAGTAAGACTAATGAAAGCTGCTATAACATTATTTTTTTAGGAATCTTCTGCGATTTGCTAAACTTATTTACAACGGGATATTTACCATGATTTGAATTTTGAGTTTTCCAATATACTGGAAATATCCAATATACTGGAAATATTGGAAAACTCAAAATTCAAATCATGGTAAATATCCCGTTGTAAATAAGTTTAGTATTAATAACCATGATGGATTTAAAAGTTTTATTCTGCGATTTGCTACGGTGATAGTCAAAGAATTATAACAAAGAAGATAGTGTCGAAAAATGTTTTCAACAAATATTTTCTTTTATTTGTAACTAACTTCTTTGCTTAAAAAAATACATAGGGTTCTAGAACCAAGTTTGTACATACATTAAATAATCATAAAATAACTATTTCATAGCTGGTAACGTTTTTACACGTAATCCAAGCATGCCTTGGTTTTTACATACTCACAAATTTCATAATGGACCTTTACAATGATTTGTTTAACCTAAGTACCTACAGACCATTATTTTTAATTAAAATTTCCAATAGAATAATCCAAATGCTTAAGCAAAACATGCATTATATTAATTAAATGTTTTAAATTTAATTTCTTGTGACTTGCACCAAATTTTAATAATAAGGGTGTCGGGTGTACTAGGCGGGTCATCCATTAGAATCGATCACACGCTGTTTCTATATACCTACGTGATCCCATTTATTCAAAAGTTAACTGTATTATATTTTAATTTTATAAGTATATTTATCTTATTTATATAATTTATCTTACACTAACATCACCATTATCATCATCAGCATATAAGTCCTCTGCTGGTCATCTCCCGTTCTAGTGAGCGCCCTGTCTTCAGTTTGCCGCATCCAGCATCTGCCTGCAGTCTTTTGCTGGTCGTCATCCCAACTGGTCGGTGGCCTTTGCGGTTTGCCGAGTCGCAGTCTCTCAAGAACACGTTAACTTCAGCCATGGTCGGTTCTTCTCGAGATATGGCCAGCCCACTGCGACTTCAGCTTACTAATTCTTTGAGTTATCTATGTCTACCTCTATACCTTTGGTTACTATACGTAATGCGTACCAACTTGTAAATTTTTTGACTACTTATTGAACGGAATAAAGTAAAACATCAGCGACTTAGGAAAAATGCGTTTTAATGTGGTGTTAAATTTCAAGAAGACGGGACCTCTGCCATACTGAAGACTGCTTATTTAGCTTGGGCACCATCGTCATCGCAAGTTTTGTTTAATTTTTAATTTAAATGACTACGTTGATGTAACACCGACTCGAAAATCATATTACACAGTCAAAACACAGTCGTGACTTTACAGAGCAAAATTCGAAATACATCTATATCCTCAATTTCAATTTACCACCTTGACAGAAAAGTTTGCTGCACTCTAATTACCATCAGGCGACTTATTAAGCTCCAAAAAAAAGTCAAGCAACGAGAACGGACAGTCGATGTCCCTGTCACAGAAGTTCGGCTCCAATAACTCATTGAAAGTCGTTCCTACTTGCTCCTTGAACTCGTCTTCGTGAAGCGGGGCCCTGGAATACAGATTATTTATGAGTAGGTATATGGAAGACGAAGGGAGTGGATTTGGTTGCAGGACGGGCGGAAATTATAATGCGAATTTATACGTTTGTTTCAAGGTGGATTATATGGTTTGTATTCTAAATCTGCTTGCTTGTTGTTTTGTAAGTAGAAACCGAATATTACGTAGCACTGCTACTCTATATTTTGGCCAGATGACCGATACATGCTACAATTTGGTTGGTGGTTACTTAGATTATCTCGCTAAAATAACTTATCTCAGCCTAACCCTAGTATATAATTTTAAGAGTTGTGTGTTAAATGTGTAACATTTTTCTCTATTATTTAAGGCAAAATACAATGCTACACATTAAATACTTTACATTAATTTAAAGAGGTTCCACTAATATTGGCTACGGATAACACAACATACCTAAACCTCCATAACTCATTTTAACCGCAGCCTTAGACGTGTCAATTTTTGCTGACAGAAGCGATCAACGCATTAAAGGCTCTGCTCCAATGGTTCATTGATTTATGGCTTTACAGGGAGGGCTAACTACCCTGGGACATTGCGGGTTCCGTCCGTCCATTAATTATAGACAAGGAATCGGATTTTACACAATACCTAGCCCAGTGAAAAGAAATGCACAAGGAATTTTACGAAGATCGGTAAATTGAGGATAAAAACGGGAATCGGAGACTGTGTAAGCTTCAAATTAGACTTTATTGAGTGCTTATTAAATCAAGGCAGATTTATTATAGATGAAATCTTGATAAGGGAAAAATATTTCTTGTTTCATGGGATAAATGTATTTCAAGCACTCCAGTTTTAGAAAAGTATACCCGTGTCTCGAGTCTAATGAATTAAAATTTGGGTATCGACGTCACGTGATCGGATTAAAGTCCAATTAGCGAGATAGCGGATGGAGTAGAAACATGATAGAATAATGAAAGGAAATGAACAATGGAATCAAAATAATTTGAATTATTTTGTTTCTATTGTTTATTTATATTCTATTACAGCAGTATATTACAGCAGCAAATCATATTATCATATTATATTTTATTTTATAAATCTTTCATCATATTCATATTTGAAATTAACTCTGTCTGTCTGTTTGTAAACTTTTACCGACTGAACGGATTTTAATGAAATTAGGCAAGGAGGTAGACCGTATCCCTGGGACGGACTTCAGCACTTTTTAACCCGATAAAGTGTGTGCGTAGTTAGTAAAAAGCCAGAAGTTAGTAAAAAATAAAGCCTAATGATACTACAAAAAACTTAGGTTTTGATATTCCTTATGAAGTTCATCGTCTTTTACTAGAGTTGAATGACATAGCGCTCCTTCTGTTTTTCCACCAATTTGCAAGATACGAGTATATCGTCGAAACATCACGTCGGGTTTGGTATTAGCTCGGTTACAAACGCTCTTTACCAATTAGAAAATTGACTTGGATATCAATGAGCTTACTGAGCAATCATATCGTATTGTTGTTTCATTGTTTCATTATGTTCCTTTATGTAGATTGATGTATAAAGAATATATTTTCTGGTTCGGTATATTAGGTTTACCGTTGTAATGATGTTTTTTTGATTTAGTGGTCTTGCGGTATAGCGTTCATTCGAACTTGTGATCGTTTGGTCTACAGTTTTTCAGTGTTGCACTGCTTTCGGTATTCCGTTGTGCGGCCTCATATGCTTTCCGTCCGTGCCGATAGGACAGTCGATAATGTGGCGCCATTAGTTGATTAGTTAAAGTTTTTATAAAATATATTTGATTTTCGTAAGGAGTGGGAACTCCTTACGAAAATCTGTAGGTTTTCTTATAAAAGATAATACAGAATGAAACTATAAGGATCTATATTTGTTTTTATTAGAGTATCATAATACCAAATTGGCACTGTTCGTCTTTTTGTTAATCCCTCTCACGTAGAAATAGTGATGGCCGCCTGTCACCTATCACGAGTCGAAACAAATTCGCAAATAAACCAGCATCATTTTATAAAATCAAAATCTTTTCATCATAAACAATCCCAAAGAACATTGGTCGCAATCGAACCGGATATAAAACAGCAAGCTATCGAAGAAAGCATATAAATCAGTTGATGAGAAGAAAATCAGAATCAAATTGAAAAAGTAAAAAAGTGAAAACGCATGCTTACCGCAATTTTGCAAGACAAAAGAATTTACCAAAAAATAATCAAATTTGATTCAATAATCAAGAAAAATGACTGCGGAAAGCACAACTACGGTGAAATTACTCAATATTTTGAACGATACAGCATCATTATTACAGAAAACTCAAGTAAACCTAAAAAAATGTCCGAAACCACGCCTGACCAAAGGTTATATTGAAACCAGGATAAAAACAATAGAGGAATATTGGTCTACATTCAAGGAAACACATCAAAGTTTAGTAAAAATAACGCCAAGTGACCAAAGGACAGTTATGCCCTATTTTGTGAATGAGGATTACTTCATTTATGAAGATTTATACATATGTCTACTCGCTGATCTAAAAGATTGCCTCGCAAACCACATACAATCTACATCACAAAGCAAATCTGACTGTGCATCTTCAGAAAATATAAGTGTGGAAGGAATAAACAATCAACTAGTAAAGCTGCCAAGAATTGAGTTACCAAAATACTGTGGAAGTTATGAAGAGTGGTCTACGTTCAAAGATCTCTTCACATCATTAGTTCATGAAAACAATTCAATAAGTGACGTACAAAAATTACATTATCTAAAGACAAGTATGACCGGAGAAGCTCTACAATTGCTAAAACACATTCAAGTTACTCAAGACAATTATGAAAAAGCATGGATACTTCTAAACCAACGGTATGGCAATAAAAGGTTAATTATAAACTCAGTCTTGAAAAAACTATTTAATCAAAGGAAAATAACATCCCTGTCTTCATCTAACATAAAAAATATGCTTGACACAACAACAGATTGCTTGAACAATTTAGAACATTTGAAAATTTCAACGGAGTCATGGGATCCTATCATCATATTTCTAGTCGTTCAAAAATTAGACCCAGAATCACACAAAGATTGGGAAGAAAGAGCTTATCAAGAGGATTCTAATAAACTTCCTACTTGGATGGATTTAGAGAAGTTTTTACAAGCAAAATATAGAACATTGGAACTAATTTCTCCTCCGAGCACCCGTGACAAACCTACAAAAGAACGTTCATACCATGTCACAGCAACGGATACCACTTCAACTACGTCAACATCAAATAAATGGAAGAGATCATGCTTCATATGCAAAGAAGACCACACTTTATGTCACTGTAAGGATTTCACCAAAATGCAACAACCAGAGAGAGAAGAATTTGTAAGAAAAAACAACTTGTGCTTCAACTGTTTGGCACAGGGACATTCTGCACACAAATGTAGACTGCAAATGACTTGTCGCTTATGCAAACGGCGCCATCACACTCTCCTACACCGCAACCAAGACCAAGATACTTCGGACATATCAGGATCCACTCAACCGAAGGCATCACACCTCAGTGTAGAAGAACAAGAAGAAGATGATATACAAGTTAACACAGTGATAGCGTCACATCACAGTACCAAACAAAGCACAAGCACAGCACTCTTAGCGACTGCAACAGTAATTGTAAGAAGTGAGCAAAACCATACTGTTGTACTCCGTGCGCTGGTAGATCAAGGATCACAGGCATCGTTTATAAGCGAAAAAGCAACTCAAATGCTCAAATTAAACAAACAGTCAGCAAGAGGAAGTATCATTGGAGTGGGTTCAACACGAACAAATGTAGATCACGTGGTACAGCTACAAGTTGGTTCAAGATGGGATTCAAGTTTCAAAATGGAATTTAAGGCATATGTGATGAGCAAGCAACTTACCACCAAGCTTCCCTCCAAAGCTGTCACTGTCAACCATTGGACACACCTGAAAGGACTCGAATTGGCAGATCCAAGCTACTACAAACCAGGGCCAATCGACTTGCTTCTAGGTGTTAAAGAGTATGCACAAATAGTGCAACATCAACTTATCAAAGGTCCGCCAGGTTCACCATGCGCACAAAAAACCAACCTAGGATGGATCTTGTTTGGAGAAATTAATTTGACAAACACAGAGGAAGATTCATTTCTGGTCCTTCACCACCAAGTAGACATTGAAGACATGATTAATTCAATATGGGAAATAGATACAGATACAAAAAGAAAACAAACCATTGAAGAAAAGAGATGTGAACAAATATATGAAGAAACAACAACAAGAAACAAAGAAGGAAGATATATAGTCAAACTACCATTTAAAACAGAGAAGCAACAATCACCATATGGAAATTCAAAACAAGTAGCTACCAAAAGATTCTTACAGCTAGAAAAGAGATTCAAGATATCACCAAACCTAAAGAAAGAATACACCAAAGTAATAGAAGACTACCTGGAACAAAATCACATGGAAAAGGTTCCTGAGAATGAACGAGAAACCAGACCATCAGTTTACTTACCACATCAAGCGGTCATAAAACAAGAAAGAGAAACCACAAAAACCCGAGTTGTCTTTGACGCATCCTGTAAAGGCACAAACAACATATCACTAAATGACGAACTACTGGTAGGACCACAGTTGCAAGAAGATTTGAGAAACCTACTGATGAGATGGCGAATGAAAAAGGTATGTTTTGTAGCAGACATTCAAAAAATGTACCGACAAATCCTAGTTACCAAAAAAGACGCAGACTACCAAAGAATCGTGTGGAGATCTGATGAAACAAAAGACCTAGAGGAATATCGAATGCTACGTGTAACATTTGGAACAGCTCCCGCACCATATCTCAGCGTCAAAACTCTTCAAAGATTGGCTGATGATGAAGGAACAAAACAAAATCTAACCACAGCTAAGAGAATAATCAAAGAAGATTTTTATATGGATGATCTATTATCGGGAAAAGACACAGTAGAAGAAGCTATTGAATTAGCAAAAGATGTTACAGACATACTTAAAAAAGGTGGTTTCCAACTTACAAAATGGTCATCAAACAACAAAGAATTCATTCAATCAATAGACGAAGACAAAAGGTCTGTTAACATGAGAATAGATATGAATCTAGATGGAACAATAAAAGCATTGGGTATAATCTGGAACTTAAAATTGGACAAGTTTCAATACAAAATGAATCTTTCACCAATACCAACAACCATAACAAAACGAAACATCTTATCAGACATCCAAAAGCTGTTCGATCCACTTGGATGGATATCACCGAGTACAGTGATGGCCAAGATGATGATACAAAAACTATGGCTTGAAAAGGTAAATTGGGATGATCCTATAAATGAAGATTTAGAGAAAGAATGGAAAGAGATAAGAACAGAATTCAACAACATTGATAAAATAGAAGTAGACAGATGGCTCAGAACAACCAACGCTAACATAGACAAGATACAAATTCATGGTTTTTGCGATGCATCCATGAAAGCATATGCAGCTACTGTTTACATCAGAATAGAAACAGAAAATAATACAATCGAAACGCACCTCATAGCTGCCAGAACACGGGTTGCACCTCTTAAAACTATTTCACTGCCTCGTTTAGAATTGTGTGGGGCCGTACTACTATCCAAACTAATGAAGCAAATTGGAAACGCGATGAGAATACCAACATCAAAGATGACAGCATGGACAGACTCAACAATAGTCATAGCCTGGCTTTGTGGAGAGCCAAACAAGTGGAAGTCGTTCGTGGCAAACCGCGTCGTCGAAATTCTGGAGAACATCAACAACAAACACTGGAACCACGTACAGTCACAAGAAAACCCAGCTGACTTAGCATCTAGAGGTATACTGCTCTCAGCGCTGATGGATTGTGAACTGTGGTGGAAAGGTCCAAAGTGGTTATCTGAAACTGAAATAAAAATTAGTAAACAAGAAACAATAACAACAGAACTTGAAATGAAAACAACAAAAATCAATACTTTCCTGACAACAGAAGAATCTGGGAAAAAAGAAAAGTCATTAGTAAGACAATTCGAAACATTTGATAATTTGACAGAGCTAACAAAAACAATAACATACATGAGAAGATTTCTAAATTATAAAAAGAACAAAGTAATTGAAAAAGATGAAATAACAACACAAGAATTAGAAGATTCTTTAAACTTTTGTATTAGAAAGGTTCAAGAAGAAGAATTCAGAGAAGAAATAGAAACATTGAAATCAAACAAAGAAGTGAAAAGTATAAGTTCCATTAGATCACTAACCCCCTTCCTTGATACGCAAAATATCCTCAGGGTGGGCGGTCGGCTCAGACATGCTAATCTAACAGATGATAGAAAAAATCCAATTATATTGGGAAATGCAAACTCTTTGACACCAATGATCATAGCTCTCGCACACGCCAAGACCCTTCATGGCGGGACACAACTGATGCTTTGCCACCTGAGATCGAAGTACTGGATCCTGAAAGCTAAGTCAACAGTTAAAAAATACATAAACAAATGCCTCATCTGTGCTAAGCTCAAGGCCAAGACCATGGTTCAACAAATGGGAAATTTGCCGAAGGCACGTGTAAATCCTTCTAGAGCCTTCCTCCATAGTGGAGTAGACTTTTGCGGACCATATCAAACTCTGATGAGTAAAGGAAGAGGAAACAAGACTATAAAGACCTATGTAGCAATATTCATATGTATGTCTACCAAAGCAATTCACATAGAGTTAGTAGGAGATCTTACTTCAGAATCTTTCATAGGTGCATTCAGAAGATTTGTAGCTAGAAGAGGAAGATGCATTCACCTGTGGAGTGACCAAGGTAGAAATTTTGTTGGAGCCAACAAAGAACTAGTGGACGCCTGGACAGAAGCAAAATTACAGTTCAGCGGAGAAGTAGCACAAACATTAGCTACTGATGGCACACAATGGCACTTCATTCCAGCATACAGTCCTCATCATGGCGGCCTATGGGAGGCTGGTGTCAAATCCATAAAGTACCATTTGAAAAGAATTTTAACATCACACCTCACCTTTGAAGAAATGACAACGGTCCTATGCCAAGTAGAAGCATGCCTAAATTCACGCCCTCTATGTCCTATAGATGACACAGACCCAGAAAATTTAAATCCGCTTACACCAGGCCATTTCCTTATAGGAGAAGCACCAACTGTTGTTCCATCCCCCTACATGAAATATGTAAAGATATCAAACTTATCACGCTGGCAACATACTACAAAAATAGTAAATGATTTTTGGAAGCGATGGCAAGATGAGTATCTCTCAAGACTCCAGCAACGTCCAAAATGGTTGAAGACTGAAAAGGAACTGAAACTTGGAGATGTAGTCTTGATAAAAACAGATGGATTACCCCCTGGAAAATGGTCAATGGGGCGTATAGTAGACAAACACCCAGGCTCTGATGGACTCACAAGAGTTTATAGTGTCAAGAGTGGCTCATCCGTCACAAGAAGACCTATAACTAAGTTATGTCAATTACCGATTGATAACGACTAAATTTATAAATTTAAATCAACTTCAATAAGCTCAATTGAAGCTTTTGTTCAATATTATTGTTAAGTTAGTTTGATTCAAATCTTAGAAATCTATCTAAGTTTAAAGTAGTAATTTTAATATTGTAAAGTATTTCAGCATTATGTGAACAAACCTGCATGTACTTTTGTAAGTAAAAGGACCTTATGTCCTACAGTTCGTTAATGTTAAGGTAAGGAATCAGAATTTTACTAGTTGTTCTGGAATGTATAATATCTAGGGCAATTTAATTGTAACTTAATTATTACATAATAGGACCTTAAGTCCTATCGTTATCATTATTGTTATGTTATCTACCTTTTATGTAAAAGGACACTAGGTCCTTTGGTGGGCGGAATGTTCGTCTATTTGTTAATCCCTCTCACGTAGAAATAGTGATGGCCGCCTGTCACCTATCACGAGTCGAAACAAATTCGCAAATAAACCAGCATCATTTTATAAAATCAAAATCTTTTCATCATAAACAATCCCAAAGAACATTATATATCATCATATTTGTCAGGCTACGGAAATGGCTGCGGATTCTACTTCTAACAGCCCTGTCTTTTGGTAGTTTACAAAAGTACAAAAGTAGTATAGGCTTTTAGGTATTCAAAGTCCTCAATCACTTACGTGAAAACTACCCTGAGTATGTCGTGCACGAGAGATCGCCCCAGGGGTGCCAGGTGAGTTTTAGCTTCACAGATACTTCTTATAACGCAACTACGACCGTTCATATTTCTCCTGGAAAACAATGATACAGATTTTGTGATAACAACGACTATTATACAATATTTCGAAGCTAAAAATTGTCATTTTAAGGAAATATGCTGTTGGTAGAAATGGTTATAAACCATAGTTAATTCATTGATACATGACACTCGTCCGTTTTTGTACTCTTGATTCCAGGATTAGCTAAACCTGTATGTAAAATTTCAGCCCGATCCGATCAGTACTTTTGGCGTGAAGACGTAACAAACATCCATCCATCCATACAAACTTTCACATTTATAATATTAGTGTGATGTGATAACTCACCGAGCCATATTCTCTCAATTCGAAATAAAACAAGGCTCCTTGTATAAATAATTTACACAGCCATATCTAACCCTAAATGTAAGAGGAATTTGTGATAAGCAGGTGACTGATAGATACCAATTCCAACCCTCAAAAAGAATCGAGACGTGCGATAGAGTGTTAGCCTAGTTCGAAAAGAAACGGTCGAGACAATAACTACAGCAGTAGCTTATCATACTAGAGTATCTTTACATGAACTATTAAGTATTAACTTACAACATAATCGCATTCTCCACTGCCTCCCAAAGCTCCCTCTTCTGACGATGATGCAGCTTCCTCCTCGAGTGTGCTGCCACAAACTTGGCATCGGGTAGTGGGTAACCGATGTCAGCCTCCAGTACAGTGTACCAACCAGATGGAACGTGGGTCATGAAAGTCTTAACTACTGATGTGGTCATCTGAAATCATCATTGTTATACAGTCAGTTTTGGTTTATACCGACGCCCTAATTTTTATGACTGGTGCATGTGTATGATCTCATACTGTTTGACTTTTTTATGTTCATAAATTTTTTTTTGCTGTGTACAAAATCTCGCTGCCTAAAAAGCGTAATTAAGTCAGCTATTGCTGAGGTAGAAATCGCATCTACATTTTTCATGTCTAGAATTTAGTTAGATCGTAGATTTGAAATTAAGAATGGTTTATTAAGTATTATCTAAAACACTGTTTCAGTATTAATTATGACTTTCAGAAATAAACGTTTATCGTAACATAAGATCCTTCATTGTAACATTAGAGCATGCATTGCAATACATGTCTTTATTTGATATTCATGAGATGATTTTTAAGTTTGCTAAAATAACGATTTAACTTCAGACGAGCAATTTTCTTGTTGCAACTCCAAAAGGACTTCAAAAGCTGAAGATAATAATAAAGCAATTTAAAAAGACACTTAAAACTTCAAAGTATATTTTCTGCGCAATATTGCACTCGGCCTAACTGGTTTTTATTGTAATTCCCTTTCTTTCTGCCAGAACAATGCTTTCTATTTGTTACTGGTGGTCTCTGAGAGAATCATAAACTTACTTCTAATAAAACAATAAATAACTCACGGATATAGTGGTTCCATCAGGAAAAGCTATGTGCCTTCGTTTCCTCACATGCCCCATCGAACTTCTCACGTTCGGACAAAAGTCTGTCTTGTTCAACGAAAAACTTTTCTCTACAGTAGTGAAGAAAACTATTATAGCTAAGAGGTAGCTTTGACTGAATTGGATCATTCTTGCGCCGGACATATTAGATTATGGGGCCGGCACAGGAAACCTTTCAGAGCATGAGGTGTGCAAGTGACATGGCTTTTTTGGGATTAAGATGTTTTCACACTGCCTGTTTGGACTTAAATACATCAGTGTTGACCATTTAGTCCAATTTCTACTGCATTCTGGTAAATCGTGTCGCCATAAATCTCTCTCGTTGTAGCTACTTAGTGCCGATTGGGCAGATATTTAAATCTGAATTGCTCGTCTTGAAAATTTCTGATTTATTTACTCAATCCAATTGTAATATGATTTAACAAAAAAAATACGGACTATAATTATGGTCCATGAACATTTTAAAGTCATATTCACGATATATTTATTGGGAATTACTTTGGGCGGTTTTCTTATAAAATTATCCAACATTTCTCTACATCTGGGTGTTTGGGATTTTCCATATAAACAAAAAATATACTAACTGCTTGAATATGAGACGCAACCGGTATATATGCGTATCTTTTTCCCAAAATAACATGTAAACACAATGAAAATTTTAACTACACTTTCAGCCAACACACACGTTTATACATTGCTTTCAATACTTGAACCGAGGCCGTTCAAGTATTGAAAGCAATGTATAAACGTGTGTGCGTTTAATAAAAAGCAAATTGACATAAATCTATATCTATACTATCTATACGTCTATACTAATATTAAAAAGAGGAAAGATCTGATTGTATGTTTGTTTGTTTGCATTGAATAGGCTCAAAAACTACTGGACCGATTTAAATAAATCTTTCATCATTAAAAAGCTTTTCATGGAGTGACAAAGGCTATATTTTATCTCGGAATTCCCACTTGAAACTGCGAGGCGCTGCTATTAGCCTATTATTTCACATTACTTTCTGAACCACTGATACCATTCACAATAATGTGTGAAGTCCAGTTTGAAACCAGGCCCTTTAGATAATTAGAACGCGTAACTTATTAATAAACTTCCAAAAGATAACAGACTATTGACTAGTGATTAAATAAGAAAAAAAACCTTGATATTTTATTTATTTTATTTTTATTTTGCTTTTTTTTGGAGAACAAACAGTTTTACATACCTTAGGAATAAACTTAGATACTAACTTTTAACAATTTATATGTCCTAGCATGTAGAAGCTAAAAAGCTAATATATCAAGTAAAATTTTATAATAATATGGAGTATAAGTATATAAATTTGCCAATTTTATTATCCAAATTAAATGCAATGCGTCCTGATATATCATCTCCTTGATAAGGCTATCGTTAAACTACTACGTTCTACTTTTGGCGTGAAGACGTAACAAACATCCATCCATCCATACAAACTTTCACATTTATAATATTAGTGTGATGTGATAACTCACCGAGCCATATTCTCTCAATTCGAAATAAAACAAGGCTCCTTGTATAAATAATTTACACAGCCATATCTAACCCTAAATGTAAGAGGAATTTGTGATAAGCAGGTGACTGATAGATACCAATTCCAACCCTCAAAAAGAATCGAGACGTGCGATAGAGTGTTAGCCTAGTTCGAAAAGAAACGGTCGAGACAATAACTACAGCAGTAGCTTATCATACTAGAGTATCTTTACATGAACTATTAAGTATTAACTTACAACATAATCGCATTCTCCACTGCCTCCCAAAGCTCCCTCTTCTGACGATGATGCAGCTTCCTCCTCGAGTGTGCTGCCACAAACTTGGCATCGGGTAGTGGGTAACCGATGTCAGCCTCCAGTACAGTGTACCAACCAGATGGAACGTGGGTCATGAAAGTCTTAACTACTGATGTGGTCATCTGAAATCATCATTGTTATACAGTCAGTTTTGGTTTATACCGACGCCCTAATTTTTATGACTGGTGCATGTGTATGATCTCATACTGTTTGACTTTTTTATGTTCATAAATTTTTTTTTGCTGTGTACAAAATCTCGCTGCCTAAAAAGCGTAATTAAGTCAGCTATTGCTGAGGTAGAAATCGCATCTACATTTTTCATGTCTAGAATTTAGTTAGATCGTAGATTTGAAATTAAGAATGGTTTATTAAGTATTATCTAAAACACTGTTTCAGTATTAATTATGACTTTCAGAAATAAACGTTTATCGTAACATAAGATCCTTCATTGTAACATTAGAGCATGCATTGCAATACATGTCTTTATTTGATATTCATGAGATGATTTTTAAGTTTGCTAAAATAACGATTTAACTTCAGACGAGCAATTTTCTTGTTGCAACTCCAAAAGGACTTCAAAAGCTGAAGATAATAATAAAGCAATTTAAAAAGACACTTAAAACTTCAAAGTATATTTTCTGCGCAATATTGCACTCGGCCTAACTGGTTTTTATTGTAATTCCCTTTCTTTCTGCCAGAACAATGCTTTCTATTTGTTACTGGTGGTCTCTGAGAGAATCATAAACTTACTTCTAATAAAACAATAAATAACTCACGGATATAGTGGTTCCATCAGGAAAAGCTATGTGCCTTCGTTTCCTCACATGCCCCATCGAACTTCTCACGTTCGGACAAAAGTCTGTCTTGTTCAACGAAAAACTTTTCTCTACAGTAGTGAAGAAAACTATTATAGCTAAGAGGTAGCTTTGACTGAATTGGATCATTCTTGCGCCGGACATATTAGATTATGGGGCCGGCACAGGAAACCTTTCAGAGCATGAGGTGTGCAAGTGACATGGCTTTTTTGGGATTAAGATGTTTTCACACTGCCTGTTTGGACTTAAATACATCAGTGTTGACCATTTAGTCCAATTTCTACTGCATTCTGGTAAATCGTGTCGCCATAAATCTCTCTCGTTGTAGCTACTTAGTGCCGATTGGGCAGATATTTAAATCTGAATTGCTCGTCTTGAAAATTTCTGATTTATTTACTCAATCCAATTGTAATATGATTTAACAAAAAAAATACGGACTATAATTATGGTCCATGAACATTTTAAAGTCATATTCACGATATATTTATTGGGAATTACTTTGGGCGGTTTTCTTATAAAATTATCCAACATTTCTCTACATCTGGGTGTTTGGGCATGTCAGATGTAAGCGTACCTTTACAGCCCAACGATAAATAGAGCACACGTCACGGTTCACTCTATTATTGATGGGATTAGTGTGGAATAGGCTTGATAATTATTTTCCATATAAACAAAAAATATACTAACTGCTTGAATATGAGACGCAACCGGTATATATGCGTATCTTTTTCCCAAAATAACATGTAAACACAATGAAAATTTTAACTACACTTTCAGCCAACACACACGTTTATACATTGCTTTCAATACTTGAACCGAGGCCGTTCAAGTATTGAAAGCAATGTATAAACGTGTGTGCGTTTAATAAAAAGCAAATTGACATAAATCTATATCTATACTATCTATACGTCTATACTAATATTAAAAAGAGGAAAGATCTGATTGTATGTTTGTTTGTTTGCATTGAATAGGCTCAAAAACTACTGGACCGATTTAAATAAATCTTTCATCATTAAAAAGCTTTTCATGGAGTGACAAAGGCTATATTTTATCTCGGAATTCCCACTTGAAACTGCGAGGCGCTGCTATTAGCCTATTATTTCACATTACTTTCTGAACCACTGATACCATTCACAATAATGTGTGAAGTCCAGTTTGAAACCAGGCCCTTTAGATAATTAGAACGCGTAACTTATTAATAAACTTCCAAAAGATAACAGACTATTGACTAGTGATTAAATAAGAAAAAAAACCTTGATATTTTATTTATTTTATTTTTATTTTGCTTTTTTTTGGAGAACAAACAGTTTTACATACCTTAGGAATAAACTTAGATACTAACTTTTAACAATTTATATGTCCTAGCATGTAGAAGCTAAAAAGCTAATATATCAAGTAAAATTTTATAATAATATGGAGTATAAGTATATAAATTTGCCAATTTTATTATCCAAATTAAATGCAATGCGTCCTGATATATCATCTCCTTGATAAGGCTATCGTTAAAAAATTTTTTATATGAAATCTATCCGATGAGATACCTAAAAGTCTCGATCAAATACACAAATAAGTCATATCCATACTCATCCAACGCCAGAATTCGTGAACGTCGCCGTGTTCAGTGACCCGGGATGTTGTGTCAAAGAATTAGAACAAGACTGCTGAATCTACTCATTAGCTCAGTCACGATTTACACCTCTAAAATATTCCTTCAAAACACAACCTTAGAGACGAGAGTTTAAAGTCAACAATTTATTGTGACTCATCCTACATTGATCACGCCGTAAAATAATGATCCCTTTATTATGTGACGTGGTTATAAGATTACTTACGAGGCGATGGTATATAAACCGATGTTTCTTTTGATTCCATGCTGGTTCTCACTCTAGCCGAACACTCGATTACTAGATTCCCAGTTCTTAGCTTTTACTTTGACGACAATCAAATGATTTTGTTCCGTAAATTCTCGTCGGGTTATATAGGATCGGATTAAGCGTTATTTAATTGAGTTTGTATTCACATGTTTGCACTGTGCAAATAATCAAGCTTATGTACATTGTTGTCAGGATTATCAAATTGAATTGTCGTAGTGTGTCGTAGTAGATTATGTATTGATTGCTATTCAATCAAGTGTAATAAGTGGCTACTATTATACCAAAAAACTAGTTATTTCATAAAGAACACTAATTAAAAAATATATTTTGCAAGAAGCAGCATAGTCACTTAAATAATACTATTAAACTCACTATTTATTTTTATTTAGTACTCGTTATATTGTTTCTTTTTAATAAAATAATCATGCACCAAAAATGCTACCTAAGAATTATTATTATTGTTCATAGCTAAAACTATATCTAAGAGAGAGAAAGGGCAATCGTGTAATTCATCGCAAAAGTTTGGTTTTAAAAGTTCATTGTAGTCTTTCATTTCTTCTCTAAAATCTTCTTCGTGTAAGGGAGCTCTGAAAATACATAATAAAAACGATTACGTAAAATATTATCAGTTTTTTTGTTTAGGTTTAAAATATTTGCCATAAGTAACACAATCACATTATAAACTATCGTGATTTTAACAAAGGATTTAAAGCCAGCTAAGTCAAAACTATGATGTACCTTATTAAATTAATGATATATAATTTAATATTGTATCGAGTATATTGCTTGCCTTATATTACAATGTACTTTAACGTTTTTTACTAAAACTTCATAAAAGGTCTATCAAATGTAATAAAAGTTCGATATCTCAATCGAGTTTGGTCCATTCCGAGTATCAGAACGAAACCACGACACAATTCAATGAAACCATTACGAAATCAATTTAATTTAAGATTGTGCACTTCCTTCCCGATTCTCTGGGCTATGAAAGTTTTTATTTTATTATTTTCAGCGAACCATTTTTCGGCTCGGTGTGTTAACTTTTTTCTAGAATTGTTGTGTAGTATATAACCTTAAGTTATGTTTCTTTCGAATGTATAGCAATAACCTTTCTTTTCGGACGTATCTACCTATCAATTGGCAACATACATTACCTACCTAACAATTCGGAAACATGAAAAGTTTCTTAAAAGCTCTTAAAAGTTTTCTTTCAACCAATGAGGGTTTTCTATATTCACCAGAAAATATTTACGTGAGTAACAGTTCTATAGAGGAACACTGAAATACGACTATATTTGACTCACTTACGGAAATAAATGCAAAAAAATATTACTGAAACCTGTAGGGGTTCAGTTCCCACCTCGGGTCAATTGTAGACATGTAACATATTGTGTTATTAATAATGTATTATGAACTTATTTGTATGTTCTGCAGATAATTGATCCGGGTGTTTTGGAGTTTTCTTTGTCCAAATATCTACCTATACAATGTAATGCATTATATTTAATGAATAACACAAGTACTGCTTACTTTGCAAGATGATTCTGTGTGGATTATATTATCAAACAATACTTATTTGTTTATTATTAAACGTAGGGCCCGAAAATTATTTAATGAATTCTACCTTACTTACGTGAAAACCACCCTATGAAGGTCGTGGACGAGAGATTTGCCAGGAGCGGCGAGGCGGGTTCTGGTTTCACAGATACTTCGGAGGATACAGGCTCTACCATTTATATTTTGCCTGTAACAGAGAACGATACCTTCTTGTCCGAATATAACAGCATTACCTGGCCTATTATAAGTATCAAAAGAGACCTTAAAAGCTTTAAATTAACTACAAGCTTTAAATAAATTCTTGGTTCTGATTGCTGGTGCCGGATAAGTCTGTGTGAAATGTGAAGCCATGATATCATTAGTCATTTTACTTCCAACAGGGCCCTTAACCTACATACCCCAAAAAGTTAAGTTCACAATAGCAGACACATTAGAACGCATAAAAGAAGAGTTCAAATTCTTAGCAATAACAATGGAATCTGCTGACCTACAACTGTTAAGATTGTAATAAATAACTCGTAACGCGATATTTGCTATGAATTCATGATTTGATGATTTTGATTTCTAATATTTTGTCTTTAACCTTGAGTAGATTTATATACACTACAGACATAGATATTATTAAAATAGATTTAAATCTATTTACAAAATAAATAAAATAGATTTAAATCTATTTACGAAATAAATAAATTAGATTGAGATCTATTTCTTTTAAACATATTTATTTGTGATATGGTCATTATTATTTTCATCCTGTTACCTACAACAGGATCTAGAAGAGAAAACACTTCTAGGATCTTCGTAAAGTGATAAAACTTACAGCTCTATAGCACTCTGCAGCCTCTCCCAAAACTCCCTCTTCTGCCGATGATGCAGCTTCCGTCTAAACAATCGGTTGGTGAACTTCTCGTCTGGTAGTGGAAACATCACGTCTATCTCCAGAGCTATGTTCCACCCTGATGGAGCGTGGGTCATAAACGCTTTCACCAGGGATATTGTCAGCTGAAAAGGTTTTTTGATCTTGAAATAGAAAAGAAGTCATTAGTTTTAACTTTTTTCTTCAATATAGGATTTAAATTTATCGTAGTGTACACAATAAAGGGTTCATTCTTGCGATATAATACCACCTAGCATCCTCACCTAACTTTGCCTTAACAGCCTATATTGGTCCACTGCTGGACGCAAGCCTCCCCGAATGAAATTATTGGTGAATGAATACAGCCAGTGCATCTAAGAATATATTGACCTGACTAAAATAAATCAAACAAGGAATTTATTTTCTTCATATATTTCCTACATTCACTTTTATTTGCTACGTTGTATTATCACTTACCACCATATTAGTATTTTCAGGAAAAGTCAAGTGTCGTCGCTTTCTCACCGACCCAATATGTGTTTTTATGTTCGCACAGTCATCGGTATTATTCATTATACACTCACAATACAATATCATACCAAGAATTATAACAAAACTTTGCATATTTACAAAAACTGCAATATTTTGATAAAGCTAGCAATCCATCACTTTATTTAAATCTTGATTGCTAAATATCAAAAAACTAACTTTAAATTGATCTGTCTACATCAAAATAAACGACATATTTTTTAACCTTGTTAAATTTATCTATACGTCTACAAAAACATGATTCAAGAAATGAATTTCAAAATGTTTTTATTTTTCCACCTGCCACTCAAACAAAGTGTTGAGTTTAGTCTCCTCATTAAAATTAAATAAGAAAACTTAAGTTATTATTGATCCCAATCTACTTAATTTCAAGAGGAACAAAAGAACACCGAAGGAACTTTCTTTCATAAGAGCTGGTTGAAACTGAGCGAAGAAAACTTCCAGACACTCGCACTATTGACATTGAATTGGACTCGAAACAGTGTACCTTAATTCACGTGACTGTTTACTTGGCTGAGTGTACATACACATACAATACACACGTATATTGGCCAATGTTGAAATAGTGTGGAATGGGCTATTTTAACGCAAGTACTGCTCTTGACCATAGTTATCGTGAATGTGATGACAGTTTGCAGTTTGCGTCATAGTTTTGACTAGAATAATACAACATATCTTTTTCATTCTTGGATATTCCGATTGTAATAAATATAAATATAAATTGCTTTATATTTTTTCAAAACTATATTCTAGGTAGATAAATACTTGTTTGACGTTTTTTTTAGAATCACACTTATTACATAAATTTATAGAATGTTGTTGCTGTATAACCATAGAATAACATCTGAGCTTTTCCTGCGAAACATACCTACCTATCTAACTTTCTTTCGCACAAACCCGACTATTCTCCGAAAAGATTTCATGGGATTGAAATAAAATCCTCGTATGAGTAATGTATTTCATTTATAAATAACTTCTCAAACAGTTTCTTCTCCATATTATTCTGCAAATGTACCTAACAACACAAGCACACAGGTACACATAGATACCTACATAGGCACTTGTAGGTGCAGACTGCACGTATATTTGTAGATATTGTTAGATGATCATTTGTATACTTCTGAACCATTGATTTCAAAAGGGGAGGTTACGTTCTCCCAGCGCTTACTCAAAAATTGGCATGTGATACAACTACACGCAAACACATACGCTCACAGTTATATTTCCTACAAAGAAGAACAAAGATGGAAAGACGTATCTAGGACCGAAGTGAGACTGAGACAACAATATTTCACTCGAATCACGACCGCCCGTGCCGCCGGTCAGACGGTGACTGATGTGGGAGAACACAATTTTACACAATTTGAGGTTGCCACTTTCGAGCAACCGGTACCTCATCTTCGTTTTTAATAAATCAATG
This sequence comes from Eupithecia tripunctaria, assembly GCA_955876795.1. Lineage (NCBI taxonomy): Eukaryota > Metazoa > Arthropoda > Insecta > Lepidoptera > Geometridae > Eupithecia > Eupithecia tripunctaria. Next base: position 8,749,936 of record OY041615.1, on the reverse strand, counting down.
TTCTGAACACATCGTGTCTCTATGATACAAAGATATCAAAGTCAATGATATAGATGTTTCTATTTTGATTGTTTCTTTACAGCTGAATATTAATTTCAAATTAACTGAAGCCCTTCTCCGTAGTGGGCAAATAAATATAAATCATTATTTATTTAGATTCTGTTTATTAAAAATCCATGCACATAAGTAGATTATGTATATTGCTTACTAATAATAGTAATAATGCTCACTAATATTATAAAAGCGAAAGTAATTATGTCTGTAACATTTTCATTCCTAAACGTCTAGTTGGTATCTAGTGGTTGATTTTTGGGGAAAAGACAAGGATTTCAAAAGATTGTTTTTATTCATTAAAGTTCTTTTTATGCGTACAATTTTAGAACTACATTGCACACGACTGTACGCTAAAATACTGTTCCAAATACGTACCAGCAAGTACAGACGTCTAGACATCCCTTAATCTCCTCTTCACTAGCGGGACAAACATAAACAATAACTTCGAATTTTGTTCATACTTGTAGCAATTCTTGCTAGTTCATTCATTGTGTATTCTTGCTATAAAGTTGTTTCAAACTTGCAGTGTTCGTTTAATTTCTTTATAACTTGAGCTCTAAGTTTGTGTAAGGGATGTTACTTTGCTTGTAGATGAGCATACATATTTAATCGTTTTGAGACTGACTTAAATAAACTGGTTGGTATTTGGTACGTATTAGGATGCAAACTCATACTAGTCATATAGACTTAAGAGAGCGCATTACACGCCATTTTGTGAAAATGATAGTCATAATGATATGGCGTTCATAGGAGCGGACCAGAGCATATGTTTTTGGAACGGCGCAAAAATGATGTTTTTGTATATTTACAAGAAAACTACACCACATATGAAGAAAACACAACCGAGGAACCAAAATTAGAACTGACCTCCGAATCAAATTTAAAATCTTTTCAATACACCACGGGGTTCCAGACACTAGGTGCAAAACAGTGCACTTTCATGATTTTTTATCGATTTATCGTGTTTTCACAACCAAGGAACCGAAGAAAACATGTTGAATTTTATGTAATACTTGTTTTTTAACAAATCCACTAGGTCCGAGCCTTAAAACAATAAAACTTCATTGTGCATGATGTCAACAATTTCGCATCGAATATGAAATATGGATCAAGAGCATTAGACTGCCAAACCTTCTTTTTTTTAATAAAATTTGAGTTTGTCTGCTTACACAGTAGGAACAATCATCGATTATGAAGTCGGGGTCATCGTCGCATACTCTTTTCTTCACACTAATCACAGTATCACACTAATATTATAAAGGCGAAAGTTTGGATGGATGTATGGATGGATGTTTGTTACCGCTTCACGCTAAAACTACTGAACGGATCTGGCTGAAATTTTGCATACACGTAATTCTAATACTGGAATAAAACATAGGCTACTATTTATCCCATAAATCTGTTCCCGTGGGATTAAAATCACCTATTAATGTTTTCATAGGAACAACGCGTGCGAAGCCGCGGGGCGCAGCTAGTTTATTAAATAAAGAACGACTGACGGTGGCTGACTCAGAGCTTATATATTAGAAAATGCATTTATTTATCAACAGTGTTATTCAATCCACAAATGCCATGCGATTATTTTCCTAAATTATATGTGAGATTCTATCGTCTAATTAAGACAAAAATACATAAGTCGACCTTCATAACAATTGCATTGCCATTCTACATGCTCTTATCATTTTCAAAGAAATTCATGCCATGCAGTTCACAGGAATACAAATCACATTCATAACTCCCATGGGCTATGTCGTACCGGTTTTGCTTCGACTCGAACTCACGTCCTTTCGGCAATCTGAAATTATGATAGAACAGCTTTACTGTCGGTCTGGAACTACATAGTTGGGACTTGGATGGCAATAAGTGGAAAGTTCAAGCGAAGACGGCACAGGCAGCGAGGTTCGCGGAATTAGGTTCCTTCAGCGTGACGAAAATACTAATGCTGTTTCATAATAGGGTCGTGTATCGAATAAAGTAGACTGAACTACTCCATATATTTTGGGATTGGTCGTTCCTTTTATACACCGGTCATACATTATATTCTAACTTAATGCATTAGCCAATAACGACGTAATTGTTTCAATTGTAAATACCTACTAGTATCAATGTTCAATGTTAAATTATTAAATGGGTTAACTCTAGAAATTATTTATAGGTATTGTAACTTAATTTAATTTAGATAACCAGTGCACAAGTTTTTCATAAGTTTTTTTATAGTCGCACATTATATGTATATAGTATCTATTCTTAACTTTACTTACTAATTCCCTATCATTATTTTTACAGGCGTTACCAATAAGCAGCAACATTTTTACTTGTGCTAATGAAATCCTGGCGGAAGCCGAGAGAGAGCCCTTGCGTCTACATACAAGAGAAAACTTAGTTAGAGCAAGGAGTCAATCTTGTCGATCCACAAAGGTTTTCCCTACTAAGTACCTACTACTGTTGGAAATATCTTTTTCATGTATAACCTTAGATACGTTTATGTAAGTACTTTGTAAACCTTTCCTGAAATAAAAACTTTTATTATATTATTATTATTAATTTGTTTCTTTTACTACCTATCGCATATTCAAATCAACCAACCAAATTTGTTTTGAGTGTTTGGATCTTCTTGGCCGAGGATTATAATGGAAATAGTATTTCCTTCTGGTTACTTACGTAAATGTTGCCCTGAATATTTCATCCAAAAAGGATCCTTGCCCGTTTTGCTTCTTGCCAGATTCACACAGAAATCTCAAAATGCATTCAGTTCCGTTCCATCCCAACCTGCAAAAAAACATCTCTCAGTTTTGGGCAAACTTGGCTCATTTACAAGTCGCCTAAAAGCGTTAGCCTTCTTTATCTAAACCTATCGCGCCAGCCCATCGCATTACCAAAATTCAAACCTAAGCATTTTCAAATTTTGATCCTCACCCTTGCAAAACCTTTTCGATTTTCGCATAAAGGCTTTTTCTTCCGCTTCTATGGAACTCAATGCTGTTTTCGTGTAGGCCGTTAAGGTAATTGCTGCTTTTTTGCATGCTGTGCATATTCTTTATGGAAAGAGCTGGTGTGTCAACACTCCGTTTGGCAAACGCTGGGTTAACTATGGGTTTTCTGAAATTGGTAAAGCTTTTCTAATTGTTACTGGACATCTATAATGGTTCTACAGGGTTACTGGTAATTCTCTGACACAACATGAACCGCAGGTTCATCACAAACACATTCGTGACGACGCCAGATTTTTGTCTCTTGATAGTAAGTAGCCCCTCATTCATTAATCGTTCTTTAGAGGGCCTTTTATAAATGCATGGTTTTGGCCTGAATTAACAGTAAGTATTGAGTGGGTGATTGGTTTTTATTAATTTATTGGGTTTTGGACAAACATGTTTTTACATTTTGTATAGGTATGATTTACATAAAATGTCAGGAATTAAGAACTAACGTATTCACGGTCATTTTAGTAGTGATTAGAAGAACTTTCAGTTTACGCACTTTTAGTGACTTACCAGAAACCCTGTATGTTTATAAAAATTAACTAAATGAACATCTTCTTGTCTAAGTACTTACTTTGTAAGTCTAAAGAAATAAACGTCAGAGTCAGAGTCAGAGTCAGATCTGACTCTGACTCTGACTCTGACTCTGACTCTGACTCTAACTCTTCATATCAACATCACCTTAACCGTAGGTGCCGAGAAAGCTAAATAAATCAAATTAATTCCGACAATTCAGACAAAATTTGAAATGTGGTTTATGACAGCTTTAAATAAAATACATAAGATGGTAATGTGTAGCATAAAGAAAGGAAAAAAAAGAAGGCTCTAAGCCCTGGATGAATGCGGATTAATTCCAGCGTTCAAAAATGTGTGCATTTAGCTAAAAGTAGATGCATCTATACGATACCTATGATACGGAACTTTCCCAATAACCTTCCCATCCTCATTCAAATACAAAATATTCTTATCAATCCTCCGATTCCCTCCATAAAGTTTGGTCTTTTCTTTGAACATGTTGAATGTGGATGGGTCTGAAGGTAGCTCCCAGGCTAACGCTGCTGTGCTTCCGAACCAGACGATGTCACCCACTTGCAGGTATCCATGGGTCTGGGTACAGAACACTGGAATAGGATTTTTTAAATTTATTTACAGTTGATATGCTATTTCTTATTTATTTATATTATTTCATTGTATTTTTCTTATAAATGTATAGGTATATTAATTACTTTCAGTAACCAGACCTGGAATTATATTTTGATTAATTAATCAGCGTACGAATTTGGCTTTTATGCTATATTGTAGTCAGGGGGGTAACCATCAAAGAAATGTCAAATTAGTTTCGTATAAACTCGGACACAAAACATATTTTTACTGTTGCCCATGATAAGCTTATCCGATGCCTTAGTAATATTAATTGCCTTAAGGATAAATTAAAATTCTTACCCAACTGAAAGGAGCTACCGTCAGGAAATACCAAAAATCTCTTCCTCCGCGACAAGACAGGGCTCGATAAATCTTCACTTACTCTGATTTCTGATGTAACATTTTTATAATGTTCTTTATAGCAGTTACAAAAACTTATTAAAGCTAAGACGAGCCAAAAAGTTGTACCGTTCATTTTTCCTGAAAGTTAATCTTTTGATTAATGTCTTGTTCCGTAATAGAAACAAAATGGATGTTTATTATTCTTTACTTGTTTCAAATTCGCACTTTGGACCTGTTGATCAGAGTACAAAATGTTTTAGATGACTTTTCTCAGATTCTCTTTTGAAGATTACACAAGTTTTCAAGTTTAAAACTTATTTCTAAGTCAAAGCCAACGACAAACTTGCTCTTAGCATTCAAGTTAAAAGAAAATGCCACAGGGAATGCACTCAGGTAAATAGATAGGATCAAACAAGTGTACTTAATTTTAAAATTAAACAGATAAACACTATCTTATCAAGGTCTTCATTAGGTTATACAAATAAAGATTTTCTTTTTCTATCAAATGGGTCTGTGTTGCATTTTTCGTATGATGTGTAAATTTCTTAGGACAGTTAAGAAAACTTACTCTTTAAAGATAATAGGTAACAACTTAAAAGTAGGTAGATATCTATCTCATAACTTCATACACAAGCACTGACAAATTAAGTCAAAACAAACAATTCCTGGTAAAACAAAATAGGAATGAACCACAAATCAAGGCTTACAGCAAACAACTGGCGGGCCAGAGACAAATATTTAGCAAACATATAAACCTTAGGACCCAAGTTTGTTCACAAATAAGGTGGCAACGGCCCCACTGTCTCAAGAATGTGATAATGAGTGGTGCCGGTTTGCAGTCCAGAGACTTAGCACATAGGTGGAAAGTAAGTAATTACTGAGTTCCTAGATTCTTTCATATTTTCCTTGAGCGTTATCAAAAAATCATGTAAGTACACGAGCGCCGCCAAAGCATGCAATATAATTTTAATACATTCACTGGCTGCCTGCAGGACCTTAAAATAGACATGTTCATCGTAAGCTAGTGTTGAGCAGAAGCATCGAATAAATATGCGTTTTAATGCAATTAATATGTCAGTTACCCTATTAATAGTATTAGTATCTATACCGTGTCCATTTTGAATGAGGCATAAACGTAAATAAACCGCCCATACTATACCTAAAATTCACTTTGTTGGCGCGTCCTTTTATACGTAATTTACATTACTTGTCGATTTTAGATCCTCCCTTCAACAAAAATTGCTTACAATTATATCTGAAACTCGACGCCAAGCAAGTGAGATTTTGTTATTTGTGTCGTATTTTGTTTACTAACATGCTCCATTCAACGTGGACAAACCATAGTTACGTTATTTAAGTTGAGTACCCTATATTGTTAAGAGTCATAACAGAGCTGGAACAATGCGGGTCACAGGTCGAAATCAAAAAAGGGAGAAAAACTTAATCTGCAAACAAGGTATACGCACGTACCGTAAATTGATTGAAACGTAAGTAAACACAGACCTATGACACAAAATAGAAGCATCAAACAGAAGCATGACTCAGGCTAAAATGAGTAAGGTACCTTATAGAAAAGAGTGAATAGGGAAACCTTCATGATACATCGTCGACAAAATCGTTACTTGGTAAGGTTGCAGTCAATTGGGTAACGGTAATTGGACCCACATAACAAATAGATCTAGACCTGCTCTAGAGCTACTTTTCAAAAGTCAACATTATAATAATTTGTTATATCCCTCTCCCAATAAGGTTTGCTTTATAGGATTAAACTCGCCTTTGCCATTACTTCTCTACTGTATGTTTTATATTATGTATGTTTTTAGTGCAAATAAGAATTATATTATGCATAGGTACATTCCCACTAGTGTCTCTGAGTGAACCTTCTGACTGTTTAATGCCTTTTGTGAACACATTGTCACGGATTACATCAATAAATTGCCGATTGAAAAAGGAATAACAAACACGAATGAATTGTTAAATTACGTATATTTATTCTTTTAATTTATATTTTCATACGATTCATTGTGTAACCAAGTTACAGCCAGGGTACTTTACAATGCAGTCATCTGTGGTAGTGTGGGCTCGGTCATACTCCCTGTGGGATTCTTCGTCGAATTCTATCCCTCTTGGTAATCTGGAAAATAAATGGGTATTGAAGTTAGCTTTCTTATAGATTATAAAATAGTTTTATGCGGAAGGTTCATAGTTTAATCGATCGTCAGGTGTTTGATAGCATTAAGCTGGTCGCACACCTGGAAAGCACCGTTACAGCACAGCACAAAAATGTGGATTTAAACATGGACTTTAACTCGTACCTAACATTTAGATGCATTTTAAATTGACGGCATCGGGTGATATACAGCCCGCGGACTACTCGTTTCAAGCTTGTGTTATAAATATTTTGTGATTTCAAACCCATATTCCAATCACACATTTTTGTGCTGTGTGGTAGCGATATTAGATCAAAGAGCGCAGAGGATCATGGAATGATTATAATACAAAATAACAAAACTAGGTAGGTACAAGTAGTGTATTTTCTTGACACCTGCAATGCATTTAAAACTCCTTGGACAAACAAAATTCATTATTGCAGAGTGATATTTTATTCATAAAACGACTTTAAAACTGTGCTCCGAATTTATAAGCACTCACACACTTGAGGAAAATTCTAAGAATTTAATATAATTTGCAAAAATGTATGACATAGGCGAGACTTGAACCGCAACATTTCAGTTGATATGTAAACGTGTTTGAATCCGTATACCTAAAGAAATCCCTAAGCCTAGTCGGGTATAACACCTTGTTTGCATTTGGTAGCGCGTTTCTTACTTACTGGAACTATCTTTGCTCCGTTTAACATGAATGCGTTTTCACCATCTAAATCGTTTTCTTCACAATTTCAAATAATTTCATCGCAATACAAGGCACAGAGGTACTCACGTAAACACAACCCTGAGGAACTCCTGTAGGAATGTTCCTTTGGATCTTCTCCGCGCTGCCTCGCATAGTTTGTATAGCACGCACGCTCGCCCGTTCTGTCCCAACCTAGAAACAAATACCTTTGATACGAGCTGTGCTCACCGAGTGAGAGTTATGATATTTAACCCTAGGATTGATAAAACTTTTAAATCCATCATGGTTATTAATACTAAAGTTATTTACAACGGTATATTTACCATGACCGCACTATTGCCTGCAGAGTTTTTCTCAATCTACTTATTACTTGTGGATTGTGTAATTCGATCCAGTGGTTTGAACCAGACTCCAGAAGATGCTCGGCTATGGCAGACTTCTCAATTGCCCGATTCTTTACCGCTCTTATGTGCAACGGAGCACATAAGAGCGGTAAAGAATCGGGCAATTGAGAAGTCTGCCATAGCCGAGCATCTTCTGGAGTCTGGTTCAAACCACTGGATCGAATTACACAATCCACAAGTAATCTCAACAGAGAAACATTATATACCAAGATTGCTACAGAAGGCCATTGAGATTACCAAACACAGGAACTTCAACCGAGAAGAAGGTTTCCAACTTTCCGGAACCTGGAACCCTGTTGTGAGAATGTGTCATAAACGAAGAAGTGATGAACTAACCGAACCGCGTTGTGATACCGTCAGTGTCGTGTGTCGTGATCGAGTTGCGTTCGATAATGAAACCGGTGGTAGTGGTAACATTCGTAGCAAAAGACTGAAAAAGAGGGTAGATCGGTATATCTACCCATAATAACTCACTCGCATCGCAAGACATTCGGTTATTCCGTGATCATAACGCATGAAACTGTGCCGAAATATTGGAAAGCTCTAAACTCAAATCATGGTAAATATCCCTTTGTAAATAACCCTATGATTGATTCCTATGAATTTAGATAGTAGGAAAATGCTAAAAATTATATTGAGTAAGTTACATTATCAGAAGAATTAGACACGTATTTTTTCTCTTGACCAAAAAATGATAAAGATATAGACACTTTTAAGCAAGGTATGACGGCACTAGGCCACACTTCCAAACTTTGACAGATTTTTTGCTTGATTGACAAAAGATAAAATAATATTAATTCTAGTTCTTGACGTAAATAATGTACTACTTACGCTCCTATCAGCTTCTCTATCTTTTCAAAGAGCTCCAGTCGACTGCTCCTGTGGAACTCTATACTCTGTTCATCCAAGTCATTCAGATATTCTCTATCGGCGTGATCCTGATGCATCTTCGACTTTTCTAGTCTCAGTTTCAGCTTTTCCTTAAAATACATGTTGTCTATACTTCTTTTAGCAAACGCCGGATTAACGATTAGTCTCCTGAAATAACAATATTCAAAACTAGTAATGCTCTTGTGTTTTCGTTTTATGGAATGTGTTTCAAAAATATTTAGAAGCCTATCATGGTCATCATCATCATCACCAGTCCACGTCTTGATAGGCCTTTCCAGAGTGCCATGTCATTTTAATGCCAGAGTGCCATGTCTTCAGCTTGCCGCATCCACCATCTGCCTGCAGTCTTTTGCAGATCGTCATCCTACCTGGCTAGAGTAGTGGTCTCTACTAAAGAACACGTTAATCCCAGCGATTGTCAGTTCTTCGCAAGATATGGCCGATCCACTGCCACCAAACTAATCTACATAAAAGAAGGGAATCTTTTTTACCTCTTATAAGGAACCGTGGCGATTACTCTACCCTTCTCATCCAAATATTTGATATTTGAATCCCCTCTTCTCTGGAACTCTTTCTTTTTTAGTGAAGTCAGCAACATAGGATCAGTAGGTAGGACCCATGCCAACGCCGCCGTGTTCCCATACAGAAATATATCGCCGATCGGGATCAGTGCAGCAGTCTGACAGCAAAAGACTGAAAACATTTAAGAAAACTCAGAAAAGTGTCTCTGTTGTGGTAAGCTTTTCTTAGAAAATATTTGGCGTAGAAAGGGTTATCTGTCCAAAATATCTAACTAACATTAACAACACAAGCTTCTATAATTCAAAGGCATTATTTAAATGGGATATTTAGAAGGTATTCTTAGCTCAAAGGACATGAATGTCGTCCCGCTTTTGCTCAAAATACCAAACACGTAACTATTCACGTACCAAGTTGTAGCGAGCTCCCATCTGGAAATATTAAGAACCTCTTTCGTCTTGACAACACTCGTGATCCTTCATTCTCCGAAAATTCATTTGTACTGTTCGTTCCTTTAACATTTTCACTAATTACTGCCTCAAATAACAAAACAATTGTTACGGCTAACAAAGAGGTTCGAAGTTTGAACATTTTGAAGTGGATACAAAGTTTTTCACTTCCACTGAGATAATTCAACTGTTTTGTTGCTTACAACAAAGAATATTCAAAAATTAACCTTTCAACTTTTTAAAATTTTGGAACGAAATAGTTCTTGCGACCCAAATTTTATTTTAAACTAGAAAACATAGAGTTATCTGTTCTAAAACTTAACACAAACTGTCCTACCATGTGAAGCCATATTTGTCGTGTAAATGTACTCGTATAAGTAGAGTACCAATTAACATACATGAGTGTTAATATTATAACTGTACTTCAAGTGACAAAAATCAAGAATAGACAAAGAAATTCAATCAAAAACGATGCAGTTTTGCACGACCAGTTGAAGCGAAGTTTACTGCACTATATCTTTTCAAAAAAGGTTATCTAATATGTTATCGTTGTGTACTTTTGCTGATAAACCCTAATATGTAGAAGGACGGTCTGAACACATCACAAAAGAAGTTTATTTTTGAGCGACGTAACCCTAAAACTAAAATTAGTATTCGATAGGTCTGAATCAGACATGCGTGATATTAACTCACGATCTGAATTCTGTCGTTTTCTAGAAGTCGTAGTACCTGAATAAAAGTCTATTGCTTCTGTCAATTTTAATGTCGATCTTTCACGCTATTTATTTTATAAGCACTATACACTGATAGATAATGCATAATTTTGGACTTATAAATTAAATTAAAAGAACCTATAGTTTAAATTATGTTGGTTCATAAATGTACAATAAGACTAGTAAATTCAGAAAACTTATAATTATGAAAACAAACATTGTGTGACAAAAATGGCTAACAATATTTTTTATTTATACAATATTCTTTTGAGAAGCATCTAGTCTTGTATGCCCTTATACCAACAACAAAAACTAGAATTTTATTTTTCCCTTTATTGTATTTTTTTATATTATACAAATATTAAATTCTATTATATGAGTATAATTTTCTTTTTCAATAAAAATATTTTATGCTACCGTAACGTAATATCCGTTATTTGTGGACCCAATTTGAGTTAGTACTTAAATTTTGTCTGATACCTCCTAAATTCCTTAGAAGATGCGTGATTGTCCAGCATTATTGATTACGAATTAAATTAAACTATATATCTTTTGTTTTCCAATCAATACAAAACAGGCTCTGAGAGAGACTCGTTGCAATCAGGATAGAGTTCTTCGCATGACTGAGTGGCAGAAAATGCTTCGTCGTATTCCACCATATCATCTCTGTACGCTCCATTGGGTAGCCTGCAAAGAATTTTAAATTATTTAATTTCATTTATAGAAAACATGTTAAGAAAGAACATTTCGAGAGCTCTACATTAACCTAATCTAAAATTTGATATAAAAATAAATTACTGTTGAATATTGCGTACAAATAATTTTATTTGTAATACAAGCATTTTGGACCTAACGACGCTAGAGACCGCGTCTCAGAGATTTTTGACTGTTATGTCACTTAACCTCGTGGTGAAGTTAATTATGACATTCCCGTACTAAGCAACGGATCCAGGTTCAAATCCCGTCGCAGTACTTTTTTTGAGTTTTGCAAGAACTTTAAGACGGCGTTATTAAGCGGGTAAAAAGATTTTTTTTAGAGGATTTATTTGTTATATTTGTTCATTGTATTCAAATACTGTTTAAGCAAACAGATTTTCTACGCATATAATGTATACGAAAATTTGCCAGAAATCGCAGCAAGCTGCTGGAACATCGTCTTCATCATCATCTAGATCATCGTCACAGATGTCGTCAAAAATAAAAAAGATTTACTAACGTGAATGTGGCCCGCAAAATCTCCTGTAAGAAGCTTCCTTGTGGATCTTCACGAGTCTTGCCAACCAAACACAAAGTCCTCAGCATGCATTCTCTTCCATTCCCTCCCAGCCTGAAATTAGTGAAACGCATGGTAGAAATTAGTTTTTTAGTAAATACCTTGGCCCGCTTATAGAATCGGAGGTTTATTCGTAGGTTGTGGACTAAAATGAAGACGCAGGTATATCTTTTAAGAAGCAAATCAGGAGTAAAAAACCAGCAGTATTCTAGATCTGGAATAACTTAAGGTGCTTTTTATTCTTGAAAAACGCGAAAAGGCGAAACCACAGGCTGAAGCCCGTAAAGTTTTTATGAAGAGCAAAGACAGGCAGTCTCTAACTTATCCAGCTTCGTGATAATAAAAACTTTCTCAAGAAAATACATTTTGGTTCATCATGATACAAGCGTTGCATCCGTTTTTTGCCACTATAGTCATAGCCATACTTTTTCTTATTTGTTTGCTATATTGGACTATTTAAATTTATTGCTCTAACTTCAAACAGTAACATCAACGCTTTTGCCATAAATAGCCACTGTTTATTCAGCTGAAAATAACAAACCCTTGTAGAAGAGCCTCTATTTTTTGATAGAGCGAGGCGCGCGAGCTCCTGTGAAATTCCTGCCTCCATGCAAACTCCCGGTTGTTTTTAGCGTGCATCTGTTTCCTGTCTATATTACACTGCTCTTTTTTTGTTTCCACACTGCGCTTCGCAAACGCCGGATTCACGATAAGCTTTCTGAAAAGTTTTTAAACGGTCAACTGTTAATTTGTAGCTTTGGTGAACCGGTTTTCATATCATGAATCTAGTTCTAGAAATTAACTTTGTATCTGACACATTGATATTATTATGTTTTGTTACTGTTGTACTCGTCATCAGCCCATGTTATTCCACAGTTGGACATAGGCTTCAGCTAATGAGCGCCATATAACCCTGTCTTCAGCTTGCCGCATCCAGCATCTGCCAGCAGTCTTGCGAAGATCATGACGGCCTTCTTCGCAAGATATAGCCGGCCCACTACCTCTACAGCTTGCCAATTCTTTGAGCTGTAGTACTAGAGAAAACAAACAAAAGATCTGTTTCCTAAGTAATACCAAGCTACAGGTAGTTAAACTTACTTTTTCCCGTAAGGTCTTTCATAAATAACCCTTCCATTTTCATTGATATACTTTATCTTCTTAGAGTCCACTCTTCTATGCAGAGGGTCAGCTTTGTGATCAAACGGTGAATATGGATCCTGGGGTAGCTCCCACGCCAAGGCTGCGGTCACTCCCCAAAGAAAAATGTCGCCAATTGTTGTCAGTGCGGGATAGGTGTTGCAGAAAACTATTAAATAAGATTTGTTTTTAGTCGGTATGGTTTATTATTCCACATTACCATAAAATTATGTCAGTGAAGAAAGAACTTTGACATCATAAAACGATTTCCACTACAATTCTTTGTTAACTTTAAGTTCCTCTTTGTTATTTATAACTTTATAAGTATAACAAAAAATCATTTCGTGTTGAAGTTATGTTAATTACCATTGGCTTATGCTAGTATTAATCTGCTATGTGCGTTAATTCCCTTTATTTATTAGTTAATCGTCAATTTCCTACCTTAAATTCTCAAAATGTTAAAACTCTGTTTTCTTTAATTTTATTTGCCAACATAAAAACTTGATACAAAATGGTTTGAGAAATGCTCTAACCCTGAGGGACGAGATGCAAAGTGGAGCCATCTCTATTTTTCGGCCATTGCTTCGGATGGAAAGAATCTATTACAGCGTAGTGGTATAAACTATTTATCAAGTAAAATGGCATTTTCATCTGAAAAGCCTTTTATAAGAAAATAGGAGGGTAAATTTAGATTGCATAAAACATGATTAATAAAAACCTCTTGGGACCTTTATTCATTGCAACATCATCATGCATTATATAGTAGGTACAATTTTGATTAAGTTTTCTAAATCTTACCAAGTTGAAAAGAACTGCCTTCGGGAAAAATTAAAAACCTCTTTTTCCTTGACAAAATTGCACTTTTATCGTGAGTAAAAATATTACTAGTATCGTTAGCAATTTCTTGACTAAATACAAAGTTGAATAAAACTAGAATGTTTAATAAATAATTTTTCCAAGCTGCCATCTTGTCATTGGTATTTTAAATACTTTAAAATGGTGAAATGTTTTTAGGGATTATTTTAAAGAAATATGGCGATCTTGATTTTCGTACTATACATTCAAATGTAAAAACACAATGTCAGCTTCCTAGGTAGAGATTACCGTTGATCACGATTTACAAACATGCAGGCTTTAACGGATTATACATACGGGATGATTAGTTTTAGTTCAGTTATTAGTTTATTTATTAGTTTTATTTTAATTAGTCGGCAAGGCAGTTGGATTCGATATCGGAAACTTTTGGCTGATAAAAATAGCGTTCTAATGTTCCGTCAGAATAGAATTCAAATTTGAATCTGCTGAATTCGGCTGAATTCCACAGTTTCCTGGAAACTTTTACCGATTTCCTAGAAAACAGTCTCGTTTTGAAAATGCAGTCTGTTGGTAAAATGAACAGGTTGTAAACGAGACAGAATTCACGGATATAACTACTGTTCTCATAATTCCACTAAAAAAAGTACAATTCAATTTACACCATTCATGGGTCCGTTGTTGCTGCGAATTGAGCCCTGATTTCCGATTATCGAATGGGTAATTAAATTAAATTCATTTATAATGAAACTTAAAATAGACGAATCGTTAAGTGGTATATTTTTGAACAATATTTAGAAAAAAATACATTTTACCTAATGGGCAAGTAAAGATTAAAGTGTGACTGATGAATTTTCACAAAAAGAGACTGAAAAATTATGCATTCTACACACAGATACCGAACAACAAATGTTGGTTACTATTAGATATTTATACTGTGTTATATTATTTATTGTGGATGTCCTTTTTCTATTCTTATACGATAAGCCCAACAAAACCTTAATGCATACCTACTAACATAAACATTTAACTGTAAAGTGAATTTACTTAATTTTTAAGAAAGAAAAAATCTTAAACTATAAAAGAGCCTATCCGTTTTGGATCACCCTGAATTTTTCCATTACGTCACATTTTCTTTCAACATGTCATGGGCACAGTAACCTACTAAACCGTGCAACTAGTTTTAGCACACATTTATAAACAAAACGTTCAAACACAACCTAGTTCTAAAACCGTTATTGACTAATTTTCTCAAATTTCTGTCTAAGCTACCACTTACCTGCGTTTACCGATATAGTTAAACTAATATCAGTTTTGCCATTCATTTTCATAAACGTAGAAGCTTTTGGGTGTGAGAATTGCAATCATGGTGAAATAATTAGTTATAAATAGATAGCAATAATTAGTTATAAATAGATAATAAATGTGTATAAATTTGACTCAATAACTACTGAGGAAGTTCGTTTTTGTATATTATTATCTGTAAGTAAGTAGTTATTATACTCGTATGTCGTCAGCGACACCCCAACCCGCATTCCCAGACTGGTGATTAAGGCATTACCCCTTAAGGCGCATACATCAGTGAAAGTGGCGCCCCCACCTATTTTATCTTATTACTAGCTGCGCACCGCGGCTTCACACGCGTATTTTATATGGAAAAAATTAAAGGTGATTTTTATCCCACGGGAACTAATTTATGAGATAAAAAGTATGTATGTTAGATTTCAGGATAAAAATCACCTATATGCAAAATTTCAGTCCGATCCTTTCAGTAGTTTTGACGTGAAGAGGTAACAAACATCCATCCATCCATACAAAATTTCCCATTTATAATATTATTAGTGTGATTAGTTTGATAATGTGATTACGTTAAACACAGAAAGTTTTAAAAATCTATCGTACAGTTTGTGGTATCTATTATAAGTAATTGATTAATTCCTCTGTAATAGTTTCATTTTGTAAAGCTTAGATGAGAATTGAAAAAAAAATTGCTTATAATACATACCACAAACTTTACGATGGATTTTACAAAATTCCAAGGAGAAGGGAAATAATAATTATGATAAAATAGATGGCGCTGTCATATTGGCTCGGGTATGGGCCTTAATAACCTCCAATAATCGCTTGTTAGGGGATGCCTTATATTCAGCGGTGGACAGTGTTACAGTAATGATTATGATGAAAACACAATTCTGTTGACGTTTCAAAAACATACGCTCGCTAGGCATTGCTTATTAAAAAAGGGAAGATAGGTTACGTTCTCCCAGCGCTTACTCAAAATATGGCATGTATTACAACTACACGCAAACACATACGCTCACAGTTATATTTCCAGTCCTGTGCAATACAAAGAAGAACAAAGTCGGAAAGACGTATCTAAGACCGAAGTGAGACCGAGACAACAATATTTCACGCGAATCACGACCGCTCGTGCCGCCGATCCGACGGTGACTGAGGTTGGGAGCACACAATTTTACACCATATGAGGTTGCCATTTTCGAGAAACTAGTACCTCATCTTCCCTTTTAATTAATCAATGTCTCTAGGTGTTTTATTTTGCTTGTTCAGCGAACAAGAAATAAAGCAAATTAGAAGTAATATTTTTAATTTACTAATTCTTTTTTTTATTCTAGGCCTCAATTACTACTCTATTAACTGAGAAGCTAAAATGAACAGATTATACTCAGTTTTCCTTATAACCTACATGTGTTTGGTGGTATTTGTGCTAATTGATGTGGGTGAAGCCAATAATGGCTCGCAATTACACAGAGAACGGAAGTTCTTGAGCTTTAGGAATATATCGCATTTCTTCGTGAGTTTTGCTTTTTTATATTTATTTTATGGGAAATCCACAGCTGAAGTAAGTAGATTAAGGTATTATAATTTTTTTTATTTATTTTATTAATTTATTTATATGAAACGGTTGTAAGAAACCAATTACATTAATTAAAAGAAAACAGAATTACAATAAAAGTTTATTTACAATTATAGTGAATGGACCTTTGTATGACCGCAATCTTACTCGATGGTAAGTCACAGTGTGGCTGACGATGTATCATGATTTCCCTGTAACTAGTATGTACATACCGCGTGGTGCCGGCTTAGAATTTGCACCACCACAACCCGTAATGGGCGACTTACTTAGGGATATCTACCGGGGTCAGGCAGCAGAACAATTCTACCACCAAACTGCGATCCCCAACCCGCATTCCTAGAATGGGGATTATGGGCACTACCCCCATGTCATAACAGCCAGGCTTATCAGGGGGAGGCCTGCGTCCAGCAGTGGAACAATAAAGACTGTTGAGGTATGGAGAGGAGAGGTACTACCTCACTCACCTCAACGGTATGTACAGTACATCTAAACATTTTTATTTGCAGCCGAGCGTTTGGTTACCGTCTCACTAAGCCAGTAAAGAGCTGTCCTAAGATGGAGTAGGTACCTACCTACGCTTTCTCAGATCAAACGTATTAACGTTAAATTAAAAAAAATATATTAAACGGTGGTGAAACGTTTAGGAATTTACATCAGTCACAGTATGATATTAATATCTAACTGAAATTATCTCATTTAAGTGAAGTAATAGTTCATTATAAATTTAAGCTAGTTTGTGAGGGAAAACTTTTATTCATAATAAATTCGTCAAACAACGAAAGGTTTTATTATAAAGAACTTGCTGCGCCCTGCTGCTTCGCCCCGTGTATTTTTTTATGTCACGTCCCACGGGAACGGAAAACCCAATGTCTGTCTCCTGGTTCTAAGCTTACTTGCCAATTTTCAGCTAAATCGGTTCAGCCGTTCTTAAGCTATAAATAGTGTAACTAATACGACTTTATTTTAAATATATGGATTTATAGTTACCTATTTGAAATCGCAACAAAATAGACGAATTAAATCAAGATTAATAACATGATTAAACCTCATCACTTCTTTAAAAATCCAATGCCAGAAGGCAGAGTGCTTACTTACACAAAATAGAAAGTTACTTAATATCAGCAATTCATGAAATATTAACCATTTTCAGCTCCGACTAAACTTCAAAGCGAACATGGTCCCGTGGAACCAGATATTCGCACAGGCAATAGGGTTCCGTGTAAACTGGGACGAGCCCCCGGACTCCTTTCACCCGTACCATCATATACACAGACGAACCGTGTACAGCCATTTGGAGACTTTGCTAGATAGGTAAGTCCCCGTTTCTCAACAATATTCTAGGAAAGTATCTCCTTAAAATGGTTTATTAGTGTATCTCATTCACTGCCCAGCTACACGAGGCTGGAGAGGAGCACCTGCGTCTTGGGCCATGAAGGAGTTAACCTATGATTCATAGTATGATGCATACACACGTCACACGCAAGGCTCGCTTCGCTCGCCGCTTCGTGGCCGCACGAGTGGTGTCGTATTGTGATGAGCGAAGCGAACCGCAATCTGACACTAATCACACAGCAAGGCTCGCGTCCGCAAACTGAAGGGATTGATATACCTACATAATACACGAAAGGATCTTCCGGCGGGGCCGTTTTATGACGTCACGGATTATAGAAAACTAGCTGCGCCCCGCGGCTTCGCACGCGTTGTTCCTATGGAAACGTTAAAATGTGTATTTTCATCCCTCGGGAACTGATTTATGGGATAAAAAGTAGCCTTTATTTGATTCCAGGATTATAATTACGTGGTTTTGGCGGCCAGATCCGTTTAGTAGTTTTGGCGTTAAGAAGTAACAAACATCCATCCATCCATCCATACAAACTTTCGCATTTATAATATTAGTGTGATAATCATGTACAAGCAATGACATAGATATTGAATAAAAGATATAGATTTTGACGAACGATGTAGATTTTGTACGATAAATGTAACTGTTAATATGTCGGGAAATATAAGCAAAATGGTACGCCACCATTGAACAATGCTTGCCTTTGCGTGAACTATATTGAATGGTCTGTTGAATGTTCCAGGAATGGTCTCAATGGCTTCCAGTGCGTCCGCCGCGCTATCTGTGAGGCCAAGTCTTTGTCCGGATCCAGTGAAATTTACCACAGGATTCTCAAAATGGTATTCCGGTGAGGATATGTCACATTTACTAAAAACTAACAAGCCTATAGCCAACTCTTCCCGCGCGTGTCGTGCCCCCCGCAGATCAATTTTATTCTACTATCGAACTGCGATGCTCAACCCGCATGCCCAGCGTAGGGATGATGGGCATTACCCCTATGATAGAAAAGCGAATAAACTTATCGGGGGGAGGCCTGCGTCCATCAGTGGACCAATATAGGCTGTTTTGGTTGAGGTTGAGATATATTACCACTATAGGTCTACCGTCCCATCGGATTATGAGAGTAAAGGAATGTGGAAGAGTGCTCCTGTGTTTGCGACGCACATTTGTGCATTTTAATATGTCATGCGCAGTCTTCGTTGAGACTGTCCGTGGCCGTGATTTGGATAGGACGTCATCATCATCAAAATAATTGTATTAAGTATGATCAATCAGTTATAGGGTGTCCCGTAACGGGTGGATAACCTTGAAGGTGACTGTAGGGGAGTTCAAGACCAAAGAAACAACTTCAAGGTTATCCACACGTTATGGAACACTCTGTAGATGATCCATAATGAAAGTTCTGCAGTTTGGTGCTAGATGATGCTTGTGAATTATTCAGCTTTAATTATTTACTAACTGCGCCGCGTAGCTGCGCACGCCTATCCCACGCGAACTGATTTATGGGATAAAAAGTAGCCTATGTGTTATTCCGGGCTTAGAACTACCTGTATGCAAAATTTCAGCCCGATCCGTTGTGTAGTTTTTGCGTGAAATAGCAACAGACATACATACAGACATGTTTACAAACTTTCGCGTTTATAATATTAGTAGGATATTATTATTATTATAGTAAGATATACATAAAGAGGCCAGATGTTGATATTGACGATAAATAATAGGTAAAGTTCAGATAATGTAGTATCAAGTAATTTCTTCTTGGATTTCAGGAACCAATCATCATCTACGTCGAAATGGCACAACATGACGGAACACGACTGCGAAACTTCAATATCTTCTTGTCCATTATCAGCCTTGGGAATTTCACAATATACGGATATTGTGTGAAATTGTGTTTTTTTACTAATTATATCTACTTATTTATTTTACAGTAGCTATCTACACAGAGTGCCATGTAACATGTGGACCAACCCCTTTCGACTTCGTAGAATTACCCCCCAAAGTTTTAAGCCGGCTTTTGACTATGCGATGTAATATATCGCTCACCTAGATCAAAACTAGGACAAATCAACATTATCATATTTTTCAGTAGACCGAAAAAAACATTTAAAAACATTTATCTTCAACTTTTAACAATAAAACTATGAAACGAAAAACATTTAAGGTAACTAGTGAGTTTTGTCTAAATTTATTAAACTTCTTAGTCAGTTGATTCAACAATAATAGAACAACTCAAATTTTCTCCATGAAATATTGCAAATTACTTTATCAAACCCAAGACCACTCAAAATAACTTAATTTTCTACAAAATTCGTACACTCACTCTGTAAATCTGTCTGCCTATATAGAAAAAATGGGTAAAAATAAATAATTTTCTTGCTTTTTCATTCTTTCTACACACCCCACTCTACTGAATAATAAGGTATATTGATTTGACGTAGTTTTGATCTAGGTGTGCGATTTATTACATCCTATAGTCAAAAGCCGGCTTTATTCGTTTACCGGTCCCATTAGCGATTGAGGAGTCATGGCTACTTATGTATGATAGGTACAATCCACGAATTCTTAAATCGACTACCTGGACATAGACCTTCCAGTACCTTTTCTATCTGCTGTCATCTTTTTATCCCTATTATAATGTATATTTCAGTTCTACCCATTTTTTCGAACTTTCCGAATAGGCAATAAATAATAAGTAAATAAAAAATATGCTGGACATAGGTCTCCTCTATACGATGTGTGTGTGGGATACCAATAATCTTAATTAATGGTCAACCCTGCCTTAATTACCCTGGTGGTGCCACGGGTCTAAATCTCAGTTCCCACAGCACCCCCAGGGGTATCTTTCAGGGGTGCCATGGTCCGGAATGAAGTTGGCGATGAAGCACCGTCTTATATAATGGTAATGTAATAAAACCTCAAAGTAAAATATAAACTACATATTTATTGCCAGCTAAAATATTCTCTTGGCATATCTCAGTGAAATAACGAGCTGAGAACCCACTGAGAGAAATGCTCGTCTTCTTACAGAATCAACTTTTTTATTATTGTGTTTGCAAACTTTCAAGGTGTTTTTTTGTATGGATTGCCTTCCATTTTATAAAGAGGACACTAAATCAAATAAAAAAAATCTCATATAACAATGTCCTAATGAAGCATCCGGTTTCTAAGATGTTCATAACATAAATTTATTCTAAGAAAACGTTTTTTTTTTCATTTATTATAAAAATACCATTAGCGTATATAATAACCAAAAACCTTATAACTATATTTTAACTTCGTATGTGAATATCTCAGAAACCTGACACATAAGGAAATTATTTTACAAGACATGGTTCATTTGTTTTAGCGTCTTCTATCAAAATGTATAGGTGTATGTATAGGTAAATTAAGTTGTTTTGAATTTTTGAATTTTGATGCAAAAACAAAATGGCGACAGATGCTTAGGACATCAATCATCAAACCCCTTAAAATATCCCTGAATTTAACTTTGATAGTAATAATACTTCTTTGCCTTGAATGAAAATAAGTTCTGTAGTCGGTACTACAGGAAAAAAACACCTCTGTAAAATTCCAAATTATCGTTGTCGATATAATTTATCTCTAACCGAATACAAGTTGGCTAACCTAGCCAAGGTAAGTGAATTAGTAATTTCGTTTGAACCATTAAACTTCCAAATACAACATTTAATTTGAGAATATTGAGTCACCTAATTATAATAATACGTTTATGTAATTGAATAATTATAATTATTTCAAACCAATGATTATCCAATTAAGCAAACAAACGTCTCAGCAAGAACTTTATCAAGTCACATCTCGTCCCGACACCCTCAAATAAAGGTGAGGTTACACTGCTGTACACGGACGCAAGACGTATCTGCGTACTGAAGACGATAGGCAATAATTTGAATCGCTTCATTTATTTGGGGGAAACAGTATTTTAAATGGTCTCCGTGACTGACCCCCGAATGACCACAACTCAGATTTAAGCATGTCATATGTGGCGAATTTTTGACAGTTTTTCATTGAAAACTGTCAAAAAATCGTGCACCGAATTTCTATGCGCCAAAACTGTTTTTACCTTAATTACAAGTTAATGAAACAACCAATCGAAGAAGGAAAGTGTGCTGTTCCTGAGATATACAGCAAAAAGTGATCAAAACATCATTATTTCAAAAAATAAACTATCGAGAAAAATTTCACTATTCGTGTTTTTAAAACACATAAATGATTGAAGTAAAAATTCACGTATAAGGTGGTAGCTGTCACAGATTCTGAGATAAATAACGATTTCAATGTACAATTTTGAAGTAAATTGTTTATGGCACACTCTTAAGATTATTTTATTAACCGACTTGAAAAAAGAAGAAGGTTCTCAATCCGAGTGTTTTTTTATGTTTTATCCTAGTACTTTTGACTGGGGGGGGGGGGCGATTTTATTCATTCTTTTCTCATTTTAAAGCTGGTGTAATTTCGTCCCATTTTAATTTGGTCAAGTTCTGACACTGGAATTCATGAAAAACTATATAATTAAAGAAATAATAAATAAATAAATAATGCAAGACAATTCACACAGCATTATCCGGCCCCACGCTAAGCAGGGCTTGTGTTATGGGTACTAGATAACTGATATACATAATACAATACACTACCTACTTATTAAGATATTTTTTATCATACATAGATAACATCTAGAACGCCTTGAGCAAATATCTGCAGATCGTACAAATATTTTTCCCGAGACGCGAATCAACCCGCAACCTCCTGCGTCGCAAGCGGACCTTCGCCCGCTGCGCCACAGAGGTCGTCAAATTTAAGTCAGTTTATAGTATTTTAAAACAAAATCAATTATTATAATCACTTAATTATATTATAATTATTATTATTATAGTCTGTCGTACATAATGGGCTCGAAGTGATTGATTCATCTGCCTCAGTGCACCAGTCCCTTAACACTCTTGTCGCCAGTGAGACTTGAGTGCGAACTAAGCAGAAAGTAAATCCAGTTAGCAACTACCAGTCTATGTATTCCCGATGCGGCTAAATCGGCTACTAGTGGACTGATTGCCTATTGGGACAAGAACTTTACTAACTGTTCTCGACTTTCGCATCTAGATTTATTTTTAGGGGTGTTAATATGTCACAAACATGATTATTCATGCTAGTGTGGTATATCATGAGTGTGGCAATAGCTGACATTGTTTGTTTTGCTTTACGACAATGTTACGAATGTTCCTAGGTCATTAGACCTAGGAAAATCCGTATTACTGCATTACTATTAATAATCAATTCATTAGAAATGAAAAAAAAATCCCTGACAATATAACTTTAAACTAAACTATCATATCTGCAACCTGTGCCTTACTTGCGACGGAGGACGATGTCAGTAATTATTTTTTGTATTTTATTTATTTACAAAACTGATTCTAATACATATTACATTTTAGCATTCTCTAAACCCGTCAGACTTGCGCAGAATGTTACATTCCTCGGGTTACATTATTTAATATTATTATCTACTTACCCTAAAGTAGTCACATATAATAGTAGGTATTGTTCCAGAGTGGCTTTTTGTCTACTTAAATCTAACAAGGTAAAAAGTGACGTTGGTAGGTAGTCTATAGAAAACCGAAATGCGCAGTGTTCATTTGTTTCAGTAT
This sequence comes from Eupithecia tripunctaria, assembly GCA_955876795.1. Taxonomy (NCBI): domain Eukaryota; kingdom Metazoa; phylum Arthropoda; class Insecta; order Lepidoptera; family Geometridae; genus Eupithecia; species Eupithecia tripunctaria. The sequence goes on along the minus strand of OY041615.1, from coordinate 8,726,487 downwards.
TGAATACCTAGTTTCCAACCTTGAATTGAACTATCATGACGGCCACACGGCCACATCGTTATGATAGCTCAATTCAAAGTAAGATTGTCACTAAGGTTTTTTGTTGCAATATAAAAATCATTTGCTTCTATGCCTTTAACGAATATCTGTACCTTACCTGCGACGGTGGCGGGCGAAGTCGGTGTTCATTTGTTTCAATATTGAATTATTTTGGCTTGTCGCGTTCGAATCAGATAGATGTGCATGTAGCATTGATTAATTTAAAAGGGAAGATAGGTTACGTTCTCCCAGCGCTTTCTCAAAAATTGGCATGTGTTACAACTACACGCAAACACAAACGCTCACAGTTATATTTCCAGTCCTGTGCAATACAAAGAAGAACAAAGACGGAAAGACGTATCTAAGACCGAAGTGAGACCGAGACAACAATATTTCACGCGAATCACGACCGCCGTGCCGCCGTCCGACGGTGACTGAGGTGGGAGCACACAATTTTACACAATATGAGGTTGCCATTTTCGAGAAACTAGTAGGTACCTCATCTTCCCTTTTCAATTAATCAATGGCATGCAGCGTTACTTTTTCTTTTTCAGTGTAGTTTTTTGACGTCACAAAAAACTCCCTAAAGTTCACAGAGATCCAGATTACTCAGCTAATAAGCGTTATGTAACTTCGAGTTCCGAAAGTAAAAAGTTCTAGTAAATATTCCATGGAATGATAGCGAGGACGTGACCTGCCAGCTACACAAGGATGTGATGAGCGCCACCTAATTTGTCGCCAGCAAACACCGCGGCTTCGGGATAATATAACACGCCTGGGAGCACTTGTGAGGAGGTAATTACACTTTGAAAGTTGGACGGGTATTTATAACTTCACGGAAAAACCTTGCGTTTGTGGATAATACCAGCCTGTTTTATTTTTTATTAGATGAAAAAAGTAAAATGATGTTGAAACCATTGATTTAAAAAGGGAAGATAGGTTACGTTCTCCCAGCGCTTACTCAAAAATTGGCATGTGTTACAACTACACGCAAACACATACGCTCACAGTTATTATTTCCAGTCCTATGCAATACAAAAAAGAACAAAGACGGAAAGACTGACTGACTGACACATATGACCAAAGTGAGACTAAGACAACAATATTTCACGCGAATCACGACCGTCCGTGCCGCCGGTCAGACGGTGACTGATGTGGGAGAACACAATTTTACACAATTTGAGGTTGCCACTTTCGAGCAACCAGTGCCTCATCTTCGTTTTTTATAAATCAATGGTTGAAACCAATGAAGTTAATTACCTAGTTTCTCAAATGAGTCTGATTATTTTATCGTTTACATAGGAAAATTTCGCGTACCTCCGTTGAGCAAATTGAGTAATGGGATCCTTCTTTATCGAAGTTATTTTGTTCTCGTTTAGTCAACTCAAGTTACTCAACTCACGGGGTATAAATGATTTACTAAGTTAGTATCAGCAGTAACACATATAAATAAATATGGCTACACATTTTTAAAATTTTAACAGCATTATTAAGCTTGCAAATAGTATGGAGATGTACCTATCCAAACCACATTACCGATAGTATCTGACTAATAGATAAAAAGTAGTTTGTATTAATAAATACTTTCTACAAAAAATGCACATTAAATATTTTTTAAACAAAATCGTAAGAGCTTAATTTATAACAATCTGATTTCAATCATTGAGCATCAATCAGAAATAAGGCTCTGCGCACATTTATCCAACACCGCTACCGACGTTATCAAACACAGCATAAAATCGTAAATTCAAATATGGGCTTCCAAAAAACTTCAAACGCGAGCTGCCTGTCATTTGGAATCATCATAATGAAAAAAAACGGCCGATGTCGTCAATATAAAATGTATCTTTATTTTACTAGTCAATAGCCCTTAATTGAATTCACACTTTTGTGTTAATGGTAGCGTTGCAGCCCTTGATCATTTAGTGCGTATAAAGCTTTATTCGTCTCTCAAAGTGCTTATGAGCTCCATCAGCCCCTGGCCCTCCAGGCACTCATCATAAACAGCTGGACAGCTGAACATCTGTCGTCCAGCAACTGCTGCGTCTCTGTATGAAGACAGGGCAGGATCAGAAGCCACGTCATCGAAAGGGGTTCGGCCGTAGTCAGGTCTGAAATTGATATTTTGAGTTGTATAATCCATGCATAATGTATGTAATGGATGATTCCCGCCTTGGGAAAAATATCAGTACGATCTTCAAATATTTGTTCCGGGTGTTCTGGTAAAATATAAATATGATGTAATGTGTTGTAGTTCAGTATAGTTCAGTTATCTAGTCCTTATAACGCAAGCTCTGCTTACCTCGAAGCCAGTTGATGCTGCGTGAATTTTGCAGTGTTATTATTAACTGGCACGCGTTTTTCGTAGATAAAGAAGCTAAATTTTTGTTTGATGAAACTTCGATAAAATTGCAGAGCCATTCGCGATTTGGTTATCTAGGGCCATGATCGCTCATGTTCTGCCTCCATGAACTGACTAACTAACCGAACCACATACCTGATCGGACGACGGTTGTAGTAGGGTTCTTTATACATAAATAAGATAACTTACGTTAGCAGAATATGTAGCATTTCTCCCACGAAGCCCTCTTCTTCTAAAGGAAACTGGGCGGCCTCGCAGATAGCTCGTAGCATGCATTCAGGACCGTTCATGCCTCTTCTGAAAAAAAAAAGATGTTTCCGTCATTCTACAAAGAGGTTAGATATGTTTATTATGTTAAGCTCAGTTATGCATGAACCGGAGCATCGAGCGCTACGCACTGAACTCGTTTGCGGTTTTCTATAATGTTGATCGCGTTCAATTGCAAAGGTGAAATTGTACCTTAGTCTTATAACGATCACAGGGAAATAATATCTTTATTTATTGCCAAAATACAACTACAAACAAAATGGATGGCTTACCTACGAAATGTGCAACTCGTGTCTTATTATTTTCGAATAAGAAAAATAGTTTCTCAATAAGCATTCGCAAACTTACGAGTCTATAATATCAGCCATGGACTTGTAGAAGAGGAGCCGTTCATCGCCGTGGTTAAGGTCACGTGACTCCCTGGAGACTTGCTTGATGAAATAGTACTGGGAGAGATCCGATATGTTCTGGTACTGTTGGTATTGGTACTGGAAATTTACTCCGAAGAGCAGACCTATCTTGTCCTTGTTTGGCACTGGAGATGCGAAGCCGATGAGGAGCTGAAATAGAAATCAAAGTCAAAGTCAAATAGTTTATTTCTTTAGACTTACAAAATAAGTACCTACTTAGACAAGTCAAATTTTTACTATATATACAGCTTGATAAATAGTTATTACTATCAACAAGAAATAAGGTGCAATCGACTTTAATTCACTTCAATTTTTTGTCCACTAGCGGAAGAAGTGAAAAATAATCCACTAGCAAGTTTATCGCTTAACAACTAGTACAATCTTAGGATAACTAAGTCTAACTGGTCTTACATACTATTGTCTGTGTGGAACTATAACAAATGTATTTTATACAAAAGTGCACAACGCCGCTAAAGAAGTTTTCGATTGAATAACGTTATTCACAAATAACCTCAACCTCCCCAACCTCAACAGTCTATATTGGTCCACTGCTGTACGCAGGCCTCCCCCTCATAAGCGTCTTTATTGGCTGTTATCTCTTGGGGAGTGCCAATAATTCTCCGCTGGGCATGCGGCTTGGGGATTGAAGTTTGGTGACAGAATTGTTCGGCAGGAGGCGCTGCTGTCCGTCCCGGTAAATATCCCTTGGTCGCCTCTTACGACACCCGCGGAAAGAGTAGGGTTGGTGCAAATTCTATGCTGCTGGAACTACACGGCGATTCACTAATAAAATTACAATAAAAAAAAATAGAACTTGTATTTACAATTAAAACAATTGGGCTAACTGCAGACTGTTGGCAGCAAGCAATCAACGGGTAGCTCAACTGATCTATATCAATACCAGTTGAAGTGTCCCCAAGACGCTGTATGACAATGCTGATGCGCTGCGCCAAATAGGTACTAACTAGCTCTCGACTCTCACGCTTAGCTATAGACTTTACTAAACGTTCAGGTATTTTCAAAACAATAACGTTAGGTATTAAATTGCAGGCTCCTTTGCCATTATTATATGAGCTAATTAGTGCATTTTTAGTTGCTGTAGTTTCAGAAACAGGGTCTGACTTATTTTAAAGCCAACATATAAGCTAATTCAAGTTTGGAAATCTCTATCCCTACTATCTCCTGCGCCTGACCTCTCCCCGGTCGTGTCGGTTTGCCGTCCCATCGGATTATGAGAGTAAGGGAATTCCTCTCTACCCTCACTCTCATAATCCGATGCACCTGTGTTTGCGCATACACTTGGGCTCTATTATTTCCTGCACACCTGGCGAGTCTCCATTGAGACTGAGTACTGAAATCCGAAATCTTAGTTGACTCTTATGCCATCAACGGGCTGAGTTAAAAGGGTCAATTCTTACGCCACGACCGTCACGTCCAATAACTCTATACAGAGTTCAATATAGATAGAGTTATGCCTGCAGTTCTATACTGCAACTCTATTGTACATAGTTCTTAAACATAGTTTCTGGGTAGGCACTAGGCACTAACCTTGTAAATAGCTCCGTAGGGGTAAACCAAAGGTATACTATTGATTTGTCGTTCAGCCCTAGGTTGATTATCATCAGCTCTTATCATAGATGAAAGACATACAGCAAAGAAGATACATCTGAAACATCATAATCTTGATTTAAATATGTAACTGATTATAGATACCTATATGGATAGAGATAGAGAAACATTTATTAACAAACACAACTCTGATACAGTATTATACTAGTTCTTATTATATCTGTCTCACTTTTGGACTTAATTGGGTATTGTTCATTGAAAACAGGGCTCTGAAAGGCAGACACGGCTAGGGCCTCTGGCTACACAAAAAGCAAAGACCGTTTCTACATGGATTAAATGAATTTCTGCTAGGTACGGTGATTGAACAAGATCTCCACATAGCTGATTCTCCACCTCTCTTGCTTGTTCCTTCTGACATCTCTTAGAATTGGTCTAACGTCAAATAATAGACGGTAGCGATCCACAAAGATAATAGCATCGAGTACTATGTAAACTCTATGGATACGGTTAATTGTAGGGAAAAAAAGGAGACTCTGTACTGGACCCCTTACCCATTCACTGCGAGTGGCAATGAGAGTGGTAAACCATCAATTTAAGTCCGTCATTTTATAATCCAAATAAAATAAAAACCTTAACAGTTCTACAGGAGGCGCTGCTGCCCGCCCCCGGTGGATATCCCTTAGTCGCCTCTTACGACACCCATGGAGTTGGGGTACAACAAATTTTAAACCAGTAGCACATACCTGTCAGCACCACACAGATAAAATGAATCCAATTAGTTAAATTGATGTCGACAGACTCAAACCCTTGTAAGGTTCATTTGACTGTATCAGATGAAAAAAAAATCGGAGCAGCGGAAGTTAGTCAAATTTTGTATAATATTCTCACATATAATTTCATACTACTCGTAATTTAGTACAATAACAATACTGTAAAACATTCTGTATAACAAACGTAATCGGATTAAGTAACATGTCTAAACCTGGCTCAATCAAGCCTTAAGGCATATTAATATAATCAGCTTACCTCAACCGTAATAAACAATCCATTAGTGCCCTATCTCACAGAGACGCCATAGAGACGTCGTTGCTGGCAACGTGTCCAAACTATTGTATGGCAGAGATCGCCAAACCATCGTTGTCAAGAGATTTATCTACCATACAATACAGAATAAAACGTTTGGATACGTTGCCATGGCGTCCCGATGAGGTAGGACCCTTATAATAGAAACGTATTTATAGTGTTGCCAACACAATAACATCACACTAATATTATAAATGCGAAAGTTTGGACGGATGTATGGATTGATAGATGTTTGTTACCTCTTCACGCCAAAACTAATGAACGGATCGGGCTGAAATTTTGCATCCAGCTAATTCTAATCCTGTCCAATAAAACATAGGCTTTCCAGCTTCCCGAGGCCAATAAATCACCTTTAAACGTTTCCATAATAACAACGTCTGCAAAGCCGCGGGGCGCAGCTAGTATTCTATAACTCTTAGTTACCGAAACAGTGCGCATCAAAATATATCTCAGGCTGTGGAGAAAAGGTACAAATTCTTTTGTAGGTTTTCAATTCAGGGACCAACAACCACGCCAAAATAATATGAGCAGGATATAGTATGAGAAAAGTATATTTTTCTTGCAGGGATTATTTATTCTTCATCGTGTTTGGGTGGAATAGGTTTGGCCAGAAGATACCAACATAATCCTATTAGTTGGTCGGATTTAAATATTCGCGTTTATTTACCTATTTTCCCATAAGTCAACCCGTGTCACGACAGAGTGTAAACCTATTGAAACGTCGAATATGTAAATATTGTTAAATATATGCATGCCATGTCGAAAAATAGGTATTATTTATAATAATGTGTGCTGATCGCGTAAGTTTAATAACTTTATTAGTTATTTATTAAGAGGGAAAAAACCATCTTCAACTCAACAACATCACCATCTACCGCCTATTCTACTCCACTGCTGGACTTAGGTCTCAAATAATAATAATTAGCGCCCTTTCGAATGTCACTAACCCCACGCTGGGAATTGAACCCTAATTAATCATAATAAATTTTGCTTATTGCTCCCACAGAGTATTTAATAAATAAATATCTACGTAAGGAAATAAATACTAATTATCATTATATCTAGCTAAAACTGAATAGGCGATGCTATTGCTTAAAATCGTACATCGTAATATCCCGTATTATTTTCGCCGCTCATTAGTTTATTTTCTTAAGTAATTAAATAAATCAGTTTTTAGTTAATAGTTAAGTTACCTTAACTATTAACTTTAAACTTGTAACGATCACACACATATACACTCACTCATTTTTACATCTTAATTGACCAGCTACTCAGCAATTTTGAACACTAAACATGTAAAGAAAGTTGCTGACGCTGCATAAATTCAAGCCTGTGTACTTACTACGAGTACAAACTTAGACTCAAAAACAGGGAACTTTACAAACTAGGTTTACCTATTTTAAAAGTGACTAAAACTTACCTCATCGTGTCGCAGCTTCTTCTCATTTGGTAAGCTTATATCTTGGCTTTGAACAAAAGGTTTTGTTTGTTGATAGTACAGCGTTCACACTGAGATATTTGTTACCGATATTTTACATAGGGCGGTAGAGTTATATGGCAATACCCGAAAATATTTGCTTGTACGAGTTTATTATTTCAATTCTGAATCAGAATAAGCATATTTTTTTTTTGGATATAATATAAAAATATTGAACTAACACAGCAAAGTCTCCACCAATAAATAAGATTAGTAGCATTTAGAATTAAACATTGCATCTGGGATTTCTTGACAGATTTTCATTAAATCAATTAAATAGTTGTACTCGTAGAAGCTGGTTAAAGTTAAGTTAAAGTTCTGAATCACCTTTTAATATATATTATAATATATTCCTCAAACAAAATACCTTGTACTGTATGTACAGCGATATAATCAGCTATTGATACAAAACATATCCAAGGAAAACCAGTTCCGCATGTTCAAACTTGTTGCGTTAACATACCTGTTAGAATATAACATTGTTACCTACCATTGTTCAGTAGAAACAAAGGCTCCAATACACGGGATTAAACACAGGGTAATTTGGAATTTAATCTACCTATTCGTATGTAGATCCAATTACAAGCTGTCCTATTGACGAGAAAAACGTCACTCTGTATCTTCATCCCATACCGTATTTGTAAAAGTAGAGGTGCACGAATGAATGAATGGCTCCCTTTAGGTACGTAGCGAATTTTATTCCTCGATACATTTTTACATAAAAGCGTTCCTTTTTTTTAAGCCAACCTAATTTTTTTATTTATTGGTCCCGTAGAGTGCTCATAAGCTCTAAGATCCCTTGTCCTTCAGGACATCCACTGTAGATGGAAGCACAGCTGAACATTTGCCGGCCAGCAACTGCAGCGTCCTTGTATAGAGCCATGGATTCTTCCCAATCAGGTTCTTCGTCATCAAAAGGGGTTCGGCCATAGTCTGGTCTGTAAAAAAAATATTGGGTAAGTGCCAGTAGTAGGTAGGTTTTTTTATATGCCTATTTCACGTAGGAACTGTTCCAGAAAAGTACGCATTTGCTTCATTTCACATAATATAAACTGGCAGAGCTGGAAATCATGTCTTACATCGAATAATTGTTTGTTTATAAAATAATAATTTCAGCCCTACGTCATTTATTTGGCGTGAAACAAAGAAAAAGTTACCCTTCAGGGAACGGTTCCATAGTGGAATGGACTATAGCAAAGCCATATTGGTGTAGCCAAGCCATCCCAAACTTGGTAACCTCTTCGATGCAAGCCTGCTCTTCTTTCCCCACCTGACGGCGACCCAAGGCAACTTCAGTCAATGACTGCGTCAAATCCACCTTAATAAGGCCTGCAGACTACCACAAAATCAGAAAAAAAAATCGTCTGCGGCTTGGTTGTTTCCTGAATATTAATCTGTGGTACCCTTCTGACCTCCTTCAGTATGATGCTCTAATTTGTCTACACTTCGATACTATACTTTCCTATTGCTTTAACCCATCTATTTTTTCGACATGTGGACCGCCCGTTCCTACGAGTCAGTTGGCATATTTGTATTGGGCAAGCTTCTTGCAGTAGTCCTCAATTTTTACTCTTGACTAACTAAAATCAAAACATTGCATTTTTGTTTGGGACATCAAGAAATCTTCAAAGAATTCCAGCATCATCCAGGTAGGTTCTATAAACGCCATACTTTAAAACCGGGAACTGAAAATATTTCAAAAGTTCTCACGATCCAACTCGGAATTCTCAGCGAATTTCAAGAATTTACTTTCCAACTTTATGTTCGGGCTGATAAGATTTAAAAGTACTTTTGCATTCCTTAAATCGGTTGCAGGTTCAGTTGTATTTAGAATTCGTGGGTCCTGACGATTTGTCATGAACCTTAATTTCTAATTTCATTGAAATATTGATACTTAGATAATCTCCGCTGATCAAAATTTTATATGCAAATGTAAATGTCAATCTACAGTAACTTTAATTTTTTGACAAAATATGCTAGTCGGCCAACTCTTCCCGTGGGTGTCATAAAAGGCGGCTAAGGGATATCTACCGGGAGCGTGCAGCAGCGCCTCCTGCAGAACAATTCTACCACCAAACTGCGATTCCCATCCCGCCGGCCCAGCGCAGCGGGGTGATTAAGGGTATTATTATTTGGATTTATGCAGGAAACAAGTAATATTTTTTATGAAGTATCTTACGTGAGAAGCACATGTAGAACTTCCCCTACAAATCCTTCTTCTTCTACAGGGAATTGAGCGGCTTCGCAGATCGCTCGCATCACGCATTCAGGGCCATTCATGCCTTTACTGAAATTAAAGAAGCTAAGTTAATAATTTGGATTAAGAAAGCGTGTATACAATAATTGTTCGAGGTCTGGACAAACTGTTTATTTTCAGAAAAGCAATGCTGCTGCCATTTTTGGAGTCATAGTAGCACAACAAAAACGCGAGGTAGCATAGTCACCGTTTAGTTATTTAAAACAATGTTACCAACCGACACGAACCCTATGTTGGCGGTGACGTTAGGTTCGATGTATTACGCAACAAAGTTCAAAGTGACAAGATTTTCTCTAAATCGATTTCTCGATAAATCGATAGTTTAGGGTTAATGTATTACTCACGTGTTCAATAACTCGGCAACAGACCGGTAGAACATAAACCTCTCATTTCTTCGCATCGAGATGTCTGCTTCTCTCTGCTCTCTGGATACCTGATTCAATGAAAGTCTCCATCAATACACTAATGAGACAGGGGAAATATGGCGGAAAGGAGTAAAGTAACATAATAGAGAGTGTTTGCACAACTAGAAGATATCTATGTTCTAGATTTAGAATATTCCCCCATCTTTACTAATTTGGTTTTATACCATCAATTTGGAAAGAACTTAGAGAAAACTGGGTAAAAATAATAACCAAGAAAACATAGGCTAATGTGGGGCCATGGTGCTACTTCTTGACACTGTTAACGCAAGACCTGCAAAGGACTCCTAGCTAAATCAAGTTATGTACTTCATATAATAGGGCCCAGATAATGTAACCAACAAAATTAGAGGATAAAGTCTGTTAAAGACCTGCTTGATGAAGTAGTACTGAGACAACTGCGTGATGTTCGTGAACTGGACGTACTGCCACTGGAAGTTCGCTGCAAAGAGCAGCGCAACCTGGTCCTGGTTCTGAATCGGTGCTGACATGCCCACCAGGAACTGTAAAAGGCAATAATGATAATTATTCAACAAATGCAATGGATATGTACACGTGTGGTGCCGGCTGAGAATTTGCTACGCTCCAACTCAACGTAACGTAAGAGGCGACTAAGAGATATCTATCGAGGGTGGGCAGCAGCCTTTTCTGCAGAACAATTCTACCATCGAACTGCTCCCCAACCCGCATGCCCTGCGTGAGGATTGTGGGCTGGCGGAGAATGATACCTATCAATCATTTTGTCTACCGTGTCCAGTTTCCTACAAGGTTTCTTATCTTACTGAGGACGGCCTCAGTGATACTTCGGATCATCTGAAAATTTTACAATATGCGAGAAATTATAAAAGAACTTGTAAATTTTAATTTTATAAGATTCCTTTTCCACACGTAGCAATGCTAAAATATTTACTGACCTTGTAGGTTCCTCCATAGGGATAAATTAGTGGCAAACTGTTGATTTGTCTCTTGGACCTCAAATACTCTTCGCTTTGTTCAGAAAGTTTTAATTCACATAGAACTTGGCTTAGGATGGCAGAGAAAAGTATGGCAGATATTCTGAAAACAAAATAAATAAATAAATCAGTAACTGAACTGTGCTGAATCGGAAATCAGTAACAAAAATACAGTCCGGTACTGACGTCATGTTTCCAAGAAGCTTGGCTCTATACATAAACTTTAAAAGTCAATGTAATTCAAAAATAATGATTTAAAATATTTCCAAAAAATGCTTGTTCACGAGCCGACGAATGACTTCCAAAAAGTATATTGAACTTTAGTGAGATGATAATTCCTTCGATACATATCACTAATCTATTGGATTTAGAGTTCCAAAGGTGAAACGTGAGCACCCACGACTCGGAAATTACGGTAACATTTTTTCCTTGCAAGTACCTATAAACAGAATATCAAAGAAAAAAAGGTAACCTGTGTGTAGATGGTAGGTATATAAAACGTTTATTTGCAAATTATCACCACGTTTTTGGTGGTCACGGGATTACTGGAGTACAGGATAGTTTCTGTACTCCTGTACTCTGGAAAAATTTACAAGGTAGTTAGTCCTTTTAATGTTAAATTAATATTATAATATCTCTGCATTATTCGTAACTACCCTCATTTGTTATAGCAAATGGAGATGTCCATCAGTACTTTGATCAATACTATTAGTACCTACTGTTTCCGCATTGTAAAGGTTTCGGCACTCCGATCACGACAATTTACTTAATTTAATAATAAAATAAATAATAAAAAAGCCATTTATTCCAAAACCATAAGTAGATAATAATTATCGTGTACAGTAATCAATAACTAAAAAATAATATAAATTATAAAATAACATTGCTTCTAAACAAAGTTTTTCAAATTAAAGTCATATAAAATGAATAAAAAAATACAATTAAACAATTGCCTACCCAGATTTAATTTAATTTAATTATATTGATTACATTTTACTATTATTTTAAAAATATATTTAATTAGACAAAATTACCTAGATGTCATAAATTTGTTACTAATTACAATTGCATTCATTCTATAAATAAATATAACTTTACGTCGATTAAAATTATAGTACATATTTTTTTTGGTTTGGACCCCTTTCGGGTACAGGCCTCCTCCAGTTCATAAACATTATAATCGCAGTTTTTTTGAATCTAGCGTTGTACTTAATTTAATACTAATGTTAATTACAACGGGATATTTACCATGATTTGAGTTTGGAGCTTTCCAATATTTCGGCACAGTTTCATGCGCCATGATCACGGAATAACTGAATGTCTCGCGAGTTATTATTGGCAGATATATCGATCTACCCTCATTCTCAGTCTTTTGTAAATATCCCGTTGTAAATAACTTTAGTATAAATAACCATGATGGATTTAAAAGTTTTACTGTAAAATGAGGTTCTTAGATAATATTAAAATAATGAATAAATCTTAGACCTAAAGATTTTGACTTTTGCCCAGCAAGTAGGATGAAATAGGCCAAGAAAGAAATTATACATGTAAAATAGTTATTACATTAATATAATCGTAGTTCTAATTTTTACTTTATGCCGAAAAATGCTACATATTTAAACTTATTTTTACACAGAAATCCAACCAAAAAACGGATAACACAGTCAGTAAATTACGAATCGGAGTTGGGAATCTGTAGAATCGAGATTCTGTAGAGTTACGATTATCTATGATTGGGAATCTGTTGGTTTTGGAATCTATAAAATCTATGGAATTGTTAATTTGTAGAGACAGGGCGGACATCTATATAATCGGATACAAACCAAACTTTCCAACTCCAGTGAAACAAGCCTTTACCTATAATTATATAGTCACATGACTCTCGGTCACTAATATGTTTATCCAACAACATCATATCACATGCCCCGGATCTATTACGTCGACTGATCGCAGTTGGTTGCCTTCAGTTGCTTTAAGGTTTTTGTTATTATAGTGCGCAAGCCCAGGTACCCTGAATATTTCCCATACTCGGGGTAATTTCTAAGAATGGTTCAGTTTTGGGGTATTATTTGATTTCTTCTGTTACTTTGTTACTATGAAATTTTACCGTTCAACCTACCTTGTCAATTGCAATTTCTAAACAGTTGCTGACTAGATATTCTTACTTGCATTTAATAAATTATTGTATTTTGTATTTATTGATAAACCTGTATCATCAGTCAAAATATTTAAATCTGTGTCTGATTTAGTCATTAAAAACATAATAAAAAAAACCTATCGCATATTCGCAATAAGATTTTATTTTTATTGTTATTTTTCTAGTTTGTTTCGAGTTACGCAATTTTTTTTCTTGAATTATCACTGTTTTTGCGTTTATTGCTATGGATAAATTATCTTTTCTTTCTTCCAATGAAACAATAATAATTCTAAGAGACCGGCTCTTCCTACCATTTACCGTTATGGCTATACAAAGTGATGTGCAGCTTTTCTGCCTCCAAGTCTTCGCTTGAGCTATACTTATTTGAACCTTCTTTAAATATTAACAGAATACCATTCTTGGGCGGAAATTCTTGGGCAACTATGTATTTTTCAAACATCTGTTTGAATGTCGTTATTATCTGCATTTTATGTGCAAGTGGAACAGAGATAGATGAACTGCATAGAAGTAAAAGGCAACTGCTTTTCCCTAACAGCACTTTATTGCAGGTAAGTGTTTTTTTTTAATTTATTGCAGGTAAGTGTTTTTTTTAAATTTATTTCTTGATTTCGGCCGCAGATAATCCACGGTCCCAAGGACCAAAGTCAATGTTATTGTCATTATCTCAGCCAAACCACGTGCTGTTACTGTAGTTATAATTATGATGTAAAATCTTAATTGATGCTGATGAATGGTAATAAAAAGTTATTTATCTTGGGGTCTTAAATCAGCCTGAAGTGCGCAATTAAGACAATAAAGGGAACTCACGACATTTGTCCCGAGGCAAGAATCGGCCCCGAATCTCCTGTGTGGCATCTCAACGTTCGCCTGCTGCTCCACAGAGTTCTTCCGCCGTCGTATTATGAAGCACCTATTAACCAAAACTTTGTTTCCATTACGGACAAACCTTATTTGTGTTCTTCTTTCGCTAGGGGACAAGTTGAAGTGAATTAGTCAATTGCACCTTATTTCTTGTTTGATAGTAACTACTATTTATCAAGCTGTTTATATAATAAAAATGTGACTTGTCTAAGTGCTTATTTAGTTAGTCTAAAGAAATAAACGATTTGACTCTGACTCTGTCGTAAGAACACCAATATCTCGTCTCTTAACTTCATCAGGGTGTGTACGGTTCGCGTCGCACCTGCACTGCGTCTTTACGTATTCTTCCAGCACAAATACGATTCGTAGTTAACCCGCTTATATCCGTAATGAATTCGACAAACTAGAATAGTTTTTGTAGTAAAAAAACTCTGTTGGTTTGAGTGTCATAACATTCGTCTCTCTTTTTCAGTTTAACGCTGGCGTTGGCACACCAAGCCCGGTCAAGAACATTAACTTCAACTTCGCCTTCCAAGCTAACTTCCAACTGCCTTGGAACAGAACTCAGATACCTACAGACATTCTAAACGTGTATTCAGGATATGATGGGACCTCCAGGAAAAAGAGAGAAGGATACGAGAACGATGCTAAGCTGTTCCACTTTTATAAATATGTGGAAGATATTTTAAATGGGTAAGAAGTTCATCGTCATCTTTCAATCTAATGTACAGGGGTCCAAAAAAGGAAGTACCTACTAAGCCGAAAGGGGGTGATTCTGGTCAACGATTTTTTACGGTTTATTTAAATATCGCGTATTTTCTTACATTATTTGAAAAATAATAAGACGTTTCTTATCATTTTTCAAATAATGCTCCCTTTCGTGTTCTTTCCGTGTATTGTTATTGTTTTGAATTTTAAAGGATTTACATAACATTTTTGTAATAATTTTATGAAAAAACATTAATTTTGCTAAAAAAACAAGCAAAAAACATTTTTAAAATATTTTGCGTTGTTCTTTAATTCATGAGTGCAATATATTTTTAAATCTTTTAAAAAATCGTTAATACAAGCTGATCCCGTCGGGCTCAGAGTAGTATAAAACCTTTATGTATATCAATATTAAAGTTATTCCCAAGTTCTTAAGTAAGAGGCAGCTATTGCTTAACTTCTATCATGAGGACGCGATGTGTATGAGGTGATCTTCCGGACTAACCATACAAGAGAAATTGAAAACAACAGCATAAAATAAACTAAAACCCGACTAGGGCTTTCACTTACTTAGATCTCGTTTGACCCCTAATATCTTCTGACGTCATATACAAGGGTATAAGACGTTTCAATACCCCGGTGGTTAAATGTATAGAATCGAATCAATCGATCCCTCATTTGTTGAAATCGAACGAGTACTCGAGTAGTTTCAGCGCTACGTGGGGTCATCAAATTCGGCTACATACATACGAACGAACAAAAATATACGGTGCCTCATAATCTACCTCTGTTGGTAAAAAGTCGGGTAAAAAGTCAGGGACCAACCGACCCATTCATCTAACGTCTGTAAGAAAAAACAATTTTGATTTTATTGGACGAATTTTGATGTAGTACTTCAAAATAATTGAATGTTTTTCACATCATCGTTCAAATCATAATTGGCATTACAATAATGAGGGTAATGCATGACTGCTGTATTATTAACAGCTCAACAGCGCTTCCGCTTGCCTGTGGTGATAATGTCTACTGATTATGCCTACTGGTACTGATTATATTATATGATTATAACTACCCTCTTGTTTGAAAAAGGCACATTCAACCGTGGACGTATGTCAAACCACCCATACTTGATCAACGTACCACAGTATCGAACCGAAAATTTCTGCTATACTTTCATACTATCCACAGCCAAAAACTGGAATGAGCTTCCTGCGTCTGTTTTCCCATTAGAGTACAATCTGGGAGTCTTCAAATCCAGGGTATATAGGTTCCTACTGAAAAACATGTGTGATAAGTGCATTAAAAGTCTCCTATATGCATTCCCGTAACATTCGAACTCTTATCAGAAACTCGGGACTCGAGTTAATAACGACAATACTTCGTGTACAAACAAACAAACAAACGGTCGTGATCTTCAGAAGTCGAACATTTATCGAGAACTTCTGAGAGTTAGTAGGGCAGTGACCGCAGCTTATTTTAACGCTTTCCTCAAACATTTAGTTTGTATTTCATGTTATTTTTTCAGACCTAGTCTGTAATATAATGGATCCTTGATTGATTTATAGGTACAGACCGCACGCGGTCAAAATGGGATAGAACCATTTCGGGCTGAAACAAAAGTAGCCGGACGTTTATTATGACAAGGTTACATCCTGAAAAGCGCTGCTGCTTGCAAAGCACCAAAATGTGTTTAAACATGGGTTCGTCAACTCGTAAAAAATCTCCTGCACGTCCACTCTTTCAGTCGGCGGGGGATTAATTGTCTAAAGGAATTATTGGCCAGTATTGATTTATAAGCCAGTTTTAGATGACTTTTCTATTAAAGGCATCACATGACACGCTCGCGAATCATGCGATCAGAAAGCGCATTTTGCCACTGAACTAATGTAAATGTTTGAATACATGAGCAGAATATTTGTGCAGCACCGCCTCCTGCAGAACAATTCTACCACCAAACTGCGATCCACAACCCGCATGCCCAGCGTGAAATAACAACCATGAAATAACAGCCAATAAGGCGCTTATCAGATGAAGTTATTTACATCCTTGAAAGGATACCGTAAAAAATGTTCAATCAAATATATGAATGAACCTCAATCTTAACGACCTATATTGGTCCACTGCTAGACGTATCCAGCAGTGGACCAATATATTTGTACTATATATAGCATACATCCAGAACACCCTGAATAAATATCTGCAAATACAATACATACAACCAAGACGACAATATCTACTTGACTGAGCACACACGATGGCAAATACGAATTGCTTCCTCTGAGGATGTTCCTTCGACATCTACTAACTGCATTCATTCATGCGTTTCATAATTTAACGATTGAAATGCTTTGGTGGCTTTGAGGACCTTTCCAATTTCCTGACGCAAATTCAAATCTAATTTGATTTTGAATTCCACACTGGTTTCCGGTGATTATGACCAGATTCTAGAGTAACGTTATTACTAGAATAACGTTGTTACTAGAATAAAGTTATTACTAGAATATCGTTATTACTAGAATAACTTTACTAAGATTAGGGTAGAATACAAAAATCAGAATGGGTTTCTGTATCAACCAATACTTTTACATAACCCTCTACTCCTTGATTCTGTAGAATCAGAAGAACAGAAGGCAATGCTGTATCGTATTTTATTTTTCTGTGTGGTACATTAAAGAGTTAACTAATCTATTAGCTCAAATGAGAATGCAAAGAAGATACTAACACCCCGATCAATTCCCTAAATTTAAACTTTAGGCTACAGACATACTTAAACTGAAAGATTAGAAATTAATCAAAAAAATACCAGTCGTCTTCGTAGATATCTTGTTGTTCAATAAAAGTAGACTTCACAATAAGTATCTATATTCAAAAAAATGTAATCCTTTAAATATAAACCAAACTATGTTTCAAAATAACTTAAAGCACTCGTAGGTATCCTCCAAACCTTAATCAAATATTGAATGAGCTACATCTGTTAAATCATTATTAACAATGGTTCTCTAATAAAAGCGAGCAAATGTTTTTGACCGGTCAATCCAGCCAGCTGTTTTGCGGATGGTATCAATGTTGACACCGAGAGAATTTTCAAAATCACAGAAAAGGGGGGAAAAGCGTAAATTTTAAATTGTGACCATGAATCGTGAATGAATCAATAGCGAAAGCATCAGGATCTCTTTTCCAAGAGACAAAGGTTAAGCATTTTTTATTGATCCTAGAAGCAAATAAATCAATGTGATAGGTACGAGTGTAACAACAATCACATCACATCACACTAATAATATAGTTGAGAGTTTGTATGGATGTATGGATGGATGTTTGTTACCTCTTCACGCCAAAACTACTCAACGGATCTGGTTGAAATTTTGCATACAGGTAATTCTAATACTGGAATAAAACATAGGCTACTTTTTATCCCGTAAATCTGTTCCCGTGGGGTAAAAATGTCCTTTAAACGTTTCCATAGGACCAACGCGGGCGAAGCCGCGGGGCGCAGCTAGTAATTAATTATTGTTGCTACACCCAGTATCTCTAGCTCACTAGGAACACATTTTGAGTGGTGGTTCAGTTATGATCACAGAAAATAAAGAAAAATAAAATCAGAAATTATCCTCGAAATAGTAAATAGACAAAATATTAATAATTTATTACCTGTTAGATTAAGCACAGGACTATTGCATGTGTTTAGGTATCACTAGGAACCAAGGATGATTGATAATGGTGAAAACTTCTTTTATTTGCTCTCCAGACTTACCATAGCGGTGGCTGCCGAACGCCTCCAACAGGGCAGCAGACCTATATTATTATATTATATTATATTAATGAACCTCAACCTTATTTATTTACTTTTATTTATTTATCATTATTTTCCTCTCAGCATTGAGTCTTGTCGCCATCCAAATGCTTGAAAACCAAAGTTTTCAGGCATTGCGTCCTACCCGTCATGACCTATGGAGCTGAGACGTGGACACTCACTCGGGTTGGTCCACCAGTTCAAAGTAGCTCAGCGAGCTATTGAAAGAGAGAGAAGAGAAAGAGACGCTCGGAGTCTCTCTGAAGGATAGGATTCGTAACGAACACATCCGACAGAGAACCAAAGTTATCGACATAGTTCAAAGAATTAGTAAGTTGAAGTAGCAGTGGGCCGGCCATATCTCGCGAAGAACCGACAACCGATGGGGTAAACGAGTTCTTGAGTGGAGGCCGTGACTCGGCAAACGTAGTGTAGGGCTCATCCGGCCAGGTGGGATGACGATCTGCTAAAGACTGCAGGCAGATGCTGGTTGAATCAAGCCGAAGACAGGGCGCTATGGCGCTCATTAGGCAAGGCCTATGTCCAGCAGTGGACTATTATAGGCTGATAATGATGATGAATTTCCCCAAAAAAAAGTTAGAAGATTTTTTATTTTATTTTTCTGTGTGATGAAATGAAGAAAGCGGCCCTGAATTAAAATTATTGTCCTTACTTTTTGTTACACCCAGTAGTATATTATATCCGTGCTATATTTCAGTTTCGGTCATGACGGTCATTCATGCGTCAAACAAGCTCTCTGCCAGATTGGAACTCAGCCCCTGCACTCAGATGATGAAGAGGATTTGCTACATGAGCTGGCTTCGTTCGTTCTTCAGTAAGTGAATTTCTTGGATGATTATTTTAGGACAGTTCAATGAGTCAGTGCGAGAGTAAAATCGTTTATTTCTTTAGACTTACAAAATAAGCACGTCAAGTCACATTTTTACTAAATAAACAGCTTGATAAATAGTAATTATAATTACTATCAAATAAGAAATAAGGTGCAATTGACTCTAATTCACTTCAATTTTTTGTCCACTAGAGGAAGAAGAATCTACCTATAACACAAGCTCTGCTTAGCTTTGGGCTAGATAAGGCTGTGTGAATTGTCCAGCATTATTACAAACTTTGGGTTAGGCGACGACGCTTTGTGTTAACCATCATTCTTGATTTATTTATTTTTTCTCAGCCCTACAAATGACGAGGAACCCGACAGTCAAATCACAGAACAGCACGAAGCCTACCCTTACATCCAGGCACATAAACATGGACAAGACCGTCTGAACTGCGTTGAACTGTACAAGGGATGTAAATTCTCTTTGATAGAAATGTTTAGTCAGGTGCAACATGGCTCGTGATTCATTAGAAAACGTATTTTGATCAATAAAAATTGTCTGTTCATATATTTATTGTTTTCTTTTATATAGTGACATAGCTTGAGAGGTATTATAAACTTAGATATAGAGTTCCTACTTGGAACATATTTTAATCATTTATTTCATTATTGTTGCATACAAGAAAACTTAAGACTAAACATATCACTATTAAAAATAATTGAATAATAATGCCCTCCTAGCCGTATTTTGACCATGGCCAGTTTTCAACGAAGAGATGCGCAGGACATAATATAGGACACAAGTGTGCGCGCAAACACAAATGCACTTTGTATTCCATAATCCGATGGGCATTACTCTCATAACCATGGGATTTCAGACCGGGAAGAGGTTAGGTGCAGGACCAACAGCTTAACGTGCTTTCCTAGGCACGGGGGTGTAACGCCGCCAACTTCCTGACTCCGGGCTGCTACTGTGCATTTTTCTTGTTATAAAAACTTGCTCGACCCGGGATTTGAACCCAGGACCCCATAATCAGCGTTTGAACATGCTGACCGCTAGACCAACAAGGCAGTCAACAAAGCAAAGCAAAAGCAATTACATAAAACACACATAGAGGCCAAGAAAATAATTACGCAACTGTTTATTTTAATATAATATTAATAGTTATATTAACATAATATTTCAATGTTACACAACTACAATATATGCCAAATAATTGAGAAGGTATTCCAAATGTCAAGCATAAAGTGGTCGACATTATGAAAGTACCTTATTACAATCTGAGCACCGAAGGTACAGTCAAGGTCCTTTACTGCTTTCAAATCTCAATATTCTTCGCACCATAAACTAAAACATCAATTTTATCTCGAATATTCCAAACTTGGAAACAAGAACCCTTAGAGGGTTGTTCAAAAGAGTCCAAACTTATGCAAAGTTTCCTGTCCTATTTGTGTAAAGGTGCTCAAAATTGAGCCTTCGCAGTCTGGGAATAAGGTCTCGCAGTCGATGCCGGTGCTTCTTCCAAGGCGTTCTGCGGCGTGGTACTCGTTGTCAGTGTGGTGGGACAGTTCGTCTCTGGTCGATGAGGGCCTGGAAGTAATGGTTAAACGATAAGCGATTTTGTGTTGATGATAGTAGGTGTTAAAATTCAATAAAGATGAGTGGAATTGAGAAAAAATATTGAGTAAATATAAATCTTAAACAAATTTAATTTACGTTTATAAAAATCGACAACCTCTGTAGCTCAGCAGGCGAAGGCACTTGAGACAATCTGTTTATACAATCTGTAGATATTTGTATACGGTGTTTTGGGCGTTTTCTATGTATAAAAAATATCTACTGAAAACGAAACATATGAAAGTTGTAAACAAAAAAATACTACGAGTTAGTAGTCCTAGAATTAGTAGTCCTAGATTAATTAGATTCAATCATTATTTTCCTTCTTATACCGACAAATTTCACTGCAAACCTAGCCACCGCTGCCAAAACATCGAAAACAGACCTTTCTAATCCACTACGCCAACACGATCAAGTTAACAAGCGCATTAAGCATATAATAGGTGCTCACGTGAATAGTACATGTCCAATCTCCCCCAGCAAACCGTGCTCGTGGGTAAAAGGCACCTCCGCCGCCTCGCAGATTGTTCGCAGCAAGCACGGCCGCCCTGAATAGCCGTACCTGTTCAAAGGATGGTTAAATAATATATTCTAAAATTCTAAGGAACGGTAACTTACTATAAAGTCTTGCTTTGTAACATTTATTTCAGAATATTTTTAAGTTGAGAAGATATATGGTGGCTTACGTGGATCGCTTTCAAGGAGTACATTAGAAAATAAACTAAATGTGAGAATTATCTGTCTTGTATGTACAGTACAGATGTACAGACCTCTATGGCGCGGTGGGCGAAGGTCCGCAGCAGGAGGTTGCGAGTTCGATTACCGCCTCATGACAAATGTGTGTATGATCTGCAGTTCTAAATGTATAATAAAAAAACTACCCATGTAGTGCATTGTATTAAGTATAGCAGTTATCTAGTGCCCATAACACAAGCTCTGCTTAGCCTGGGGCTAGATAATGTACTGTGAATTGTCCAACAAAATATATTATATATATATATATAATATCGGTAAAAGGTTTGCTGTAAGACAACTCTTTTAGGGTTAAGCCCGCCTTTGTAAAGTCCATTATTTGTTAACTTTTATGTTTGATAGGTATATCTTGTGGAAATATACCAGGTCAAGGATAAAATGTATGGAAAACTTGATGCATGAAATCATAAACGCTTACCTCTCAGCCATATGTTCCAAAATCTTATAGAAATCCCATCGGTTCATCCGCTGCGGCTCGTGATACTCTTCATCATTCAAATTGTTCTGATCAATCAACTCCTGTCTTCTTATAGCTTCTTCCAGGGGCAGTTCTGTGTTCACATCATCTATTATACCTCCTTCTGCGTAGCCTAGCGCTCGTTTTTTTCTATCAAAAGTGATATCAACTAACGTGTTGTTATCTCGTTCTTCCTCGTTATCCACATCATCTATATCGTTTAGATTTCTAGAAATATCTATAGAGTTCTCATTATCAGTATCCGTATCATCGGATAGATTTTCTCCGTCCATATCTCTAGAGACTGTGTTGGCGAAACCATAGATTCTGCTGGTGTATTCGGTACTATTCGTTGGCAAATCATATTGAAATTTGATGACTGCTCCGACAGTCACTGAGGCTTCTTTTAAGTCTACTGGGACTCCGAGACCTATGATGAACTGGAATAGAAAGACATGTTTTAAAAATCGACTTTATTGGCAGAAGGTAACATAATTATCATTGCCCACAAATTTCGAAGTATACTTCATTCCACAAAAGTAAGGAATCTAATAAAGTATTTATTATTCGAGCACATAATTTTTAACAAATCTATTATTAAATTGCTCGAAACGAGACGTTAAGCCGTTCAATCGAAGTAGAAACAAGCCTGTAAAACAGCAAATGAATAAGCAAACATTATCCTAATCCGTAAAAACAAGGTTTAACGAAATAAACATTGAATAAGCGAGAGTCGAACAAAACGAGCGTAGAACAAAAAATCCGTACATTACATCAAAAGGCAGGCTCCTAATTGCATTCAAATTCCCGAACAAAAAGTGATTCGTTAGCCCGATTCGTAAAGAAAACATTTCGGAGTCGGAGTAATATAAATCTACGTATTTAAAATTCACTAGTGAAACTCAATCTCGTACAAACGTGTTTCAGTTTTCAATACTGAGAAAACCAATTTAATTGATAAAAGTTGAGAAAATCCATTTGGAACCATTTCTCAGTTCAATAAACATTTTACTCTAGACTCTAGAAGATCAAAAAGAGTTGGGAAAAGAGGAATCTGTCGATTGTATGGAAGATGCGATCAAAAATGTAAATTCTCCATACCTGAGCTCTGGCTGGCCCCCCGTCGGGGTAGACGAGATACCGTCTCTGCCGGCGCGCATCCACGATCAGCAGCAAATTGAGCAAAATTATTGGAAATAGCATTTTTTCCCTCGATCCGCGCAGCGTCGTCGATGTGTAAATACTGTAGATAAAGTGGATGTTTGCCGAAGCCTACGGCAGCTAACTAATGAACCGTTATGTTTTCTCAGTGATTTGCTTGGCCCCGTTTCGACGGACTCCATTTTGGCTTAACAAAACATCGTATGTAATCATAGAGGCAAATTCTCTATGATAATAGGTCTATGGTAATAGGCCTTATAGTGGCCTCGTAGTTCCCTAAACTAATTGTGAAATTAAGTTACTCATTTTAAGTCACTTTTAACGCAGTAATTTTAGTCATAATTAAAAATAAAACTGTTTTGCAAATGATGTTACGTTTAACCTCATGTCTAACCGTACCAATCTGAACCTCACTCAACCTCGAAGGTACCTACGTTGCTTCTGAGTACCCTTCATAAGCAAACATTTTATATCGTACTGCTCGCCACATCAAAGCTTCCATCTAATTTATTGGAACGGATGGAAAATGGAAGGTTGCGGCCAATGCAGTCAGATGCACGCCTATCAATAAGCTTAATGTTTCTCTGAAATGTGTGCAAACTGGGAAATATGATTTAATTCTTAATGCAGCTAGATTGGCAGGTCTAAATTAACTCTCAAATAGCGGTGTTGTTCCACTATTTCTAAAAACCAGGGCGACAGGAATCAATTAAAAATCAAATGAGAATTAGAAAATTTTCTTAAATTCTTGCATTTTGTAGGTTAAAAATTTGCTTCTATTTAAAAAAAAACATTTCCCGTTTTAAGAAGCCTCGTAATTATTACAATTAGGTTTAGGTTAGAGTAGTAAGTAGTCAGTAACGTTTTACCAAAAACAAATTATCTTTATTTTATTTGTTCAGATGCATCTATTTGCTTGCGTTAAAACAACACCTACGAAGGTGAATTAATAGCCAACTTATTGCACTAATCATTAGAGACCAAATTAAACTGTAACTTAAAACTTGTTTCAACTCAACGAAGACGCCACCTTTCAGTTGATTAGCACAACAAGACTGCTCCGCATTTAGAATGAAAGCAGGATTCACTGTTTTCTAGGGCACGGAATACTATTTAATATCAAAGCTTAAGCTTTTTTGCAGGATAATTTAAAAAAAGTGTTATTTTGTATTTTATTATAGATTATTTCAGCGTTCGTCGTCAACATCTTGAATTAATTCAAAAAAGACAGCGTGTTTCTTCACACACAAAAGTTTGATGCCATCAGCTTCTACAAAAATCTGCTCAATTAGTAGACTCGATAAACCTCTTTGGTTGTAAATGTGCTCTTTGTCCCGACTTCGGGAAGGTAATGAAATTGTTGTAGCCCGTAATTTACGGAGTTGAGTAATTCGAATTTGAAGTTCGCTGGAGGGAAATAAGGCTGAATTTGATTTGTTATTGGGAAAGTAGGGTAGAAAGCATTTATAAACTTTGGCGCAATTATTTTGAAAGACAGTCTGCCTTTGCACTCATGATATATCGTTTTAGGTTTCTACAAGGACTTCCAATTTTGACAAATCTGATTAGATTTCATGCTGTGTGGTGCTGGCTCAGAACTTGCACCACCCCATCTCTTCCCGTGGGTGTCGTAAGGGGCGACTAAGGGATATTCACCGAGGCCGGATGGCAGCGCCCCCTGCAGAATAATTCTACCACTGAACTGCGATCCCCAACCGCATGCCTAGCGTGGGGATTATGGT
Organism: Eupithecia tripunctaria; assembly: GCA_955876795.1. Classification (NCBI taxonomy): domain Eukaryota; kingdom Metazoa; phylum Arthropoda; class Insecta; order Lepidoptera; family Geometridae; genus Eupithecia; species Eupithecia tripunctaria. Next base: position 8,701,565 of record OY041615.1, on the reverse strand, counting down.
CATTACCAATAACATACGCCTATAAGGGGCTCTTCGTGGGGAGGCCTGCGTCTAACCTCAACCTCAACCGCAACATCCTGTATTGGTCCACTGTTGGAGATGGGGTGGTGCAAATTCAAAGCCAGCACCACACAGCTGCGTCCAGCAGTGGACCAATATACTCTGTTGAGGTGAGGTGAGGCAAGATAAAGGAGAACGTAAATAAAATAAAGCAAGTATTATACAAACTTCCACGCGATACAAAAGAAAGAAAAATAAGAATAAGTAAGCAGTATTTCAGGAACATTCCACAAAAATATAAAGAAATGAGCACCAAGAGGCTACAGACAATAAAGGCCTACGTACGTTGACACCGTAGCAGGCAAATATCCACCAACCATTCCATCCTGTTTCTTCTACATAACGGGTACTAAGTTGGCACAAAAAAAGTTTTGAAGCCATTGTTATGTATGCATCTATTTTATACTAATTAACATTTAATGAGATATTTTTTAAAATTTGTTCTGGTATCCTCTTTCTTTGTAAGAACAGTACGATTCAACAAAATATTTCTCTAAAAGTTAAGCAACCTGCTAGATTGATTTTGATAAAGTGATATCGAAATAGTATTGAAAAGCAAACATTCCCTTCGTTCTAAATAATATTGAATTACTTCGGGTCGGATAAAACTTCATTCAACAAAATAATGTATAAGTACTAACTTCTGACCACAGCTTCGCATTCAATTTACCAAGGTAAAAGCCTATTATGTTATTTATTTGAGAAGTATTCAATTTCTTGAATTTCAGATAGATTTCTACATTTGAGAAAAAATTCTGTATAAACTATCGTATACAATACAATCTGGTAGGCCAGCATTTAACACTTTCATGGCCGAAGACGATGCGTTGACGGATGGCTTACACTTGTGGGAACAAAGCGTAGGACCGGTAATTCTGGTGATCAATAAGAGAGGCTTCTGCAGCTGTAGCCGTCTATTAGCTTAAGAAATGATAATGATGATAACGAGTGGCATAGTAGCGATAAAGTGCCAATCCATGAGCCGCGCCCTAGACATGGAGACGATTTAACAAATTCCTTGCGCAAATAAAGTCGACGTTCGTTAGCTACGAGCACTACCTACGTACGTCTGTTTGGTTTGCCTTAATTTCTTTTAGCTTATTCATAGTGTAGTTTAGCTGAGGAAATGCTGGTTAAGTTTATACTGTAGGTACTTAATCTATTTTTGAGTTGTTTACTTTGGAATTTGCTTTTTATTTTATATATGTTTGCGTATTTTGATTTCAGCTTGAAAGTCTTCTGAAATCGTGAGTTTCGAGTACATATTGGATTTAATTTATATCATTGCTCGTAGCTTCTTTTATATGCATGACTCGTCTCATTTTCTTCATCGCACTAAAGTTGTTTTTTTTCAGGTTATTCGTGTTCATTGGGTTGGTTGGTAGTAAAAACGAGAAGGAAAGACAAAAAAGATATCTAGTCTTCACTCCATTTACTCAATTTGGTGTAAGTTTTAGTATATTCATACACGTTTTTGCCAGGCTGTTTTACTGATTGACCAGAAATTAATATATTATTGATAAATGCAAAAAAGGATATTTAAACATGTACTCACTTACTTTGAACTGGTTCTTTTATTTTCAGGCTTTCGTCACAATATCATTACCACTACCAGAACCAAACAACTTAGTGAGCTTAGCGTGGTTTTTCGAAGCTAACTACTTCACAATCGACAATGCTACTTGGTACGAGCCACTACTTGGTGATATCGAGGTATGGTTCACCTAAAAATAACTTCGATCGAATCTTTATGCGCTAATTTAGATTAAGATAGGCAAATCAAACATGTTTTAGACATATACACTATTTTACACTAGAATATAATGAACACTAGTGGTTTCTTTATCATATCTTTCATTAGAGTTAAGAATGATACCGTATTTCTTATTTATCTTGCAAGTCTAAAAAAATAAAATTATTAAAATCTAAAAATCTAAAATCGAATGCCTTGTCAGATGTTGACAGTTTTGCACCTGACTTCCACATGATTCCACAAGACATGTATTTTTATCTAGTTCGTATTCTAAGTAATAAATACATTTCAGATATCGAAGAGCCGAGAAAAGCGGGCGGCAGCGAAGAAATTCAACAAAATCATTTCTCGCAGCTTGCTGTACGAGTCAATAGAATCCATGCTAGAAAAGTATGTAAATTTCCGTGACTTAGTAATAAACGAGCGTTTAGCAGCAGACGTTGGTTATGTTCACAGATAAATACGAGGCCATCAGCCATCCAACTTCAGAAGGGGAAAATTCTTTATCGGGTCATTTAACGTTTCCGTGAGCACTTACAAAAATGAACTCTTGGGTCACCTGTGTCACTATATTACTATACTCACCGACGACAATTGCATTTTGCTATTAAACGCCCATCTATTTCTTGATAAAACTAGTTCAAACGATTGGCGGTAGTACCTACATATATAGAGTAGACACTTACCGTCTTAGAGTTTAGATTTTATCAATGTCGATAATTCGATATATCGCCAGCAATAACAGCTTTTACAATCAAACCACACCCTTACCTGCGCCGATCCCAGGAGGGCATAACACCTCGGCAAATTAGTAAGTTCCACCGTAATATATCGGAGGGGCCTACCGAGTGCTGTTTACCTGAGGAATTACAAGATTAACTCAGTGTGCGTCACGATAAATGGGTACGATGTAACCTGTGATCTGCTACTATGTGTTTAGATTCAATATGCGATGAACATCTTTTTGAATCCAAGAGGTATTGGGTATTATAAGGCCCTACAGTGTGATAGATCCGATTTGTCCTGACTTGAATACTTGGTATCCAATCTGCATAGTCAAATTTGATCGAATATAATGACATCTCATTAATAATCCATACACACGCTGGCCGAGTCATCACACGTGCTGTTGTTTTGTTTGATTGTCTGTACAAGAGGGATCGCCATAACTTGACCAACATTCGGATGCGCTATAGTAAAATGTTCTTTCTGGAAGCTTAATACCTATCTTTACTTACAAAGTTGGCACATCTGAATAGTTCTGCTTTTTGTCTACAGTAATATAATAGTAATGAAGGAAATTCCCGGAACGCGTAATAAACTTGCGTATTTTGGAGTGTAATGTAGCGGACAGGGAAATGCAACAGCTCTGAGCTTTAAGAACCCCTGGTACTTTAGCGAACTAGCTTCTTTAAGAGGTTTGTTATCGTTTTGCTGAATACTTGAAGACTTTTCAGGTATACGATACGATTGACCGAAACCTTGTACTTCAATGAAAATCCTTTTAAAATTGTGTGTGTGAGATGGGGACAAAATTATTCTGATTATTCTGACGACTTGCGAAGACAGTCAGTCCACGTGGATATATACGAAACACAATCACTCTAAAATATTTCGATTAAAACCTAACCTAGCTTATACGTACATTACTTCAATTCAATTCATTCTTGTGTGCGGCCATAGATGAATACTAATAATACTGTGTGTGGCTTCTGCGTCTAGGTTGACACAATTTTGTTTATTTCGATTTATATGAGAGAGTGAGAAAAGCTTTTTATGAAATAATTCGCCAGTGAAGTCTTGCCATTGGGACGATTGTATGAGCCAGACTGATAAGAAAAAGGTATACAAAAAGGTGGTATATATAATAGGTGGTAGTAGCACCATTGGAGCACCATCCGATGCAGAAAACAGCAATGTTGCAAGTCAGTTCATAGTAGAGCGCATTCCTAACGTGTGCACGCTACAAATGCGTAAGGTTTCTCTGTTTCTCTGTTACAGTAGAGAGGTATATTCCTCAATATTTCTGGTAGGAACTACACATGAAAAACTAACGCACACGTACCCTAAAGAAAATGTTGACACAGCGTTCTTTTGATTTCACCATCTTTTGGTATAGCGTCAATTCGATATCGCGATCGTTCTGTCCACAGTTTGGTGTGCTTTCGCCATTCTGTTATGCGGCCTCATGTGCTAACTGTATTCTTTCTACGGTTTACAGTTTTTTTCTGTATACCGTTATCTGGTACTTTGACTTCCAGTATTCCGTAGAAGAGTTATATTTTCTTGCCTCTTTAATAAGTAGAATATAAATAAAGTCACTCCTGAACTGCAAGATATAGAAATCTGTCGGATTCTGAAAATGTCTTGTTTAAGAGATAGTGCACCTGATGCAAAGTGGTAGTTTAAACACTAACCATTACTACTTACTACCTAAGAGGCACAAATAGCTAATTATTTTACTTTGGTACTCATTCTTGGTACTTGACGTTTACAATTTGTGTTTCTCTGGTCTACGGAAAAGAAATGATTACCTGGAAATAGAGATGTGTGAAAAGACTATCCGCCGCAGGGTTGCTTGTCTCACGATATTTTATAAGATATATTTAGGAGAATGCTCACTGGAACTACATGACCTGACTTTGACTTTGACTTTGACTCCAAGGCTAGCAGACGCACAGGGTACATTGAACAAGAACCACGTATTGCGAATAGATGGTACTTGGTCTATGTACCCTCCAATCGCACTAAGCGGTTTTCCTTCATCTTCGTTATTCATACCGCTTAGGAATGGAACTAGTTTCCTGTTTCTGTTTTTTCGGCTAATTACAACTTGGGTCTCTTCACGACAAGGGTATAAAGGTGTCTTCTAGACCTTCGTGATACACCGGCGGCCGCATATCCACTTTCTATCAGGTGAGATGGCGGTCTAGCGAAGGTCTATTCATTTCAAGTAAAATAATAATGTATTTTGTAATGTTTTCAAGAATGCATTGAAATGTTCGTGAAATTACTTGTTTCGTGATTCTATCATAGGGTGAAGATTTTGAAGTATGATGATGAAGTTTTCATTTCTATGGCTTCAACGGAAGACCAGTGCTGAGCCCCGAGTAAGGCCCATTATTATATGACTATTCGACTGCGAAGTTCATGTAATTCAGTTTTTAAATAATAAAAAGTTGAATATTCAAACAACATCTTCTAGCCCAAAACTAAGCCGGGTTCAAAGCTCATAATCGGTGTTATATTATGTATAATCAACTGACTAGTACGTACTCATAAGTTATTAATTACCCATCTGGGTAGGTACTATATAATTGATATTAATAATAATACAGTAAATAACATACATTATTATATTTTTAAGTCTGTATAAAAATGCATAAAGCACACGGAACAACAATATCTGCAGATCGTACAAATATTTGTCCCGAAACGGGAAACCTCCTGCGTCACATACGGATCTTAGCCCGCCGCCGCCGCCGTGCCACAGATGTCGTCATACCTTGCATATGTGCATTATATAGCTTTTATAAAAATCTAAATCTTGGCCATTAATTGTCAATGTTCTTTGACTTCCTCAGGAATGGATACATCGGAAGACCATGTCTTTTAAGGTCTATCTGCGCAGCGTCTACGTCCCACTTCAGCCACAACGGAGTTATTGGAGACATGTTTCATTTGATGCTAACGTAAGTACTACTTGAGTTTATATTTGTGTTAGGAAATGCTACGAAATGCAAAGATTTAAATCGTGACATAGGCCCTTTCCGTTGTGAGACCTCATTTGGAATCTGTGACTTATGCTGTGTTAGTTCACTAAAGTTCGTGCAATGTGTTTGCGCAATAAATAGCAATAATTATACTCAGGTTTATTGACGTAAACACAAATTTTATCTACTTGTGGTGTGCATGCGCATGTCCAGTAGTTAACTACCCGTAGGTTGATAACGATGATGAGGTATACCTAAACGTTTAGTATATTTCTTATTTTTTATGTATACCTACTGCGCACACAGTAAACACGATTTACGAGTTGTCATCGGGCAATATAGGAGGACTCATTTCAATCCTGTCGCAGTATAAATTGTTATGCAACTTGTGGAAAAAAAACTATTATTATGCCTGGAAAGTCCAACCACCACGGTGGAGGATAAAAATACGATTTCCTCACCTTAACACTCTTTGGATTTAATTTTAATTTTCTAACGCTCCATTGACATGGAATAACCTACACATTGCTTTTTGAACTGACTTTAAAATAATTAATTTTGTTGTAAAAACTATAAACCGACTTCAATTTTTATAGTTTTTTCATGAATTTTCATGGATCTCATTGTCCGAACTAAACAAAACTAACAAGCACCAGGTTTCAAATAAAAAAAGAATCATGAAGATCGGACAACCCAGTCAAAAGTTCTGAGGTAACAAACATTTAAAAAAACATTCGAATTGATAACCTCCTCCTTTTTTTGAAGTCGGTTAAAGAGGAGGACGTTCTCAATTCGTCTTTTTTATGTTTGTTACCTCAGAACTTTTAACTGGGTGGTCGATTTTCATAATTCTTTTTTTGTTTGAAAGCTGGTGCTTCCCATGTAGGTCCCATTTGCATTTGGTCCTGTTCTGACAATGGGATCCACATAATTGAAGCCTGTTTATAGTTTTTTTTAAACAAAATCAATTATAATGGGTAGGTACCTACTTCCCGTATAAAGTCCAATTTAACTACGGAGTCTACTAGCTTAGGAATTATGTTTCCTCGTGGTCAAACTAGTCAAATGATCATAGTAAAAGACTTTGACAGCTTCCAATGTGACATTCTACCATTATTGGCACTTTTTATAAAGTGAAAAAACATTAAAAACATAACACACTTGCAAATTACAAACTTAACGACGCAGATATTTGTCTATTAAACACATAATTGGACAGTAAAATGTTTAATTCAATAAACTTATTTCCATCAATATTGTTCATTTTTTGAAGCTCGATCACGCTTATTCCATTGTTCAGAGAGCGAGTTCGTAAGAGTGATCAAATTAAATTATTATTTTACGTTTTGTATAACGGTAAATCTTATTTATTTTTCTGCTACACATCAAATTATGACATATCCCCACGATGGGCATGCAGATTGAGAATTGGTGGTGGTGGTAGAGAATTTTTCTGCAGAAGGCGTTGCCCGCCCCCGGTGGATAGCCTTTTGTCACCTCTTACGACACCCATTGGAAGAGTTAGCATTCCCAACTTTTCCCACGAGTTTTGAAATAACAAACACTAATATTAATACATATTTTGAACCTATGTTGGTTTGGCTCTGGCAAGCCGCCGCATTTCGCTTTCCATCAGGTGAGATTGCGGTCAAACGAAGGTCTGTTTCTGATGAAAAAAGGCTGCTTTCTTGCGATCCTTATTATACTTTCCTGGTACGTCACGTTTGTGATGGATGGAAAATATTATATCGTAAATCACAGGACTCATTGATTACGGGTGCATGAAAGTAGGGTTACTTGGTACGTGTTTGAAATTGTGAATTATGGTTTAACGAATGATCATATTAATTCGGGATCGGGAATATGTGCTGCGGGTTTAGCGTGTTCACATTACTTTAGCTAGACTAATCTAATCATATTACTGACAACTATTTTTCCATCACTCATACTTGGAAAGGGGGTCTGAAGTTGCTTGATAAGCGGGATGAAAAATAGTTTTTATCCCTAGGGACTAAAAGTAGTAATCTTTATGAAAGACAATAACAACTACAATTTTCGGGTAAATTGAGATTGATATTGATCAGTTGAATTACCTGTAGATTGTTTACGCTTTCGACTGGTATTGATATGGAACAGTTTTATTTTGTAACAATATTATAATTATTTATTTATATTTGCTTTCCTTGTATTCGTAATGAAAAGAACAGTGTTTACCTCAGGTGAAAGTAACGTATTTAGTCCCTCGAACTATAAGCGACCTCGCTGCGCTCGGGAGCCAAACCATCTCGGGTCTAAATAAGTTACTTTTAACCCTTGGGTAACAATGAACTATTTTGTTGTAGATACATATAACAAATCCCGCGTAGAAGGCGTAGGAATACAGTCTAGTATTTACCTAACTAAAGTACACGTGGTTTTTTAGCAAACAAATCAAATGAAAATACAATTTGAGAACAAGCATGAATTGTAAATAGCTAATAGCAAAAGCGCCCTTCAACATATTACTCGAAGTAATTCTTCGGTAGAGTCGTAGGAGAGGGTTTGTAGCCAATTGTTAATAGAGCTTTTGTTTGGCTTCTAAAAGTTTCTTATCTTTAACGTTGCGCAAAGTTAGTTTTAACTGACGGGCTAGGTATTTTATAAACTCTTCTACTACTTAATAAATTGCGTAAATTATTATCAGAAGTGGTTACAATGGATTTATGAACGGAGACAGAGATTCTAAAATTAAAGAGCTGACGAACAGTTAATACACCACTCTCCCGATACAGTTCAAGCGTGGGGAATCTATATAGTTTATGGAGCATAACCTTGAGAACGGATCGTTGTGCTCTTTCAACTTCAAGTAGGTGCCTTTTGGCAGCACTTCCCCAGCAGGTTATGCAGTAAAGTAAGAGAGACTGGCATAGCGCATAATACACAGACTTCAATAATGCGGCGTCGGCAACATCTCTCAGATTCCGCATGATGTTCACTACTTTCCTAGTTCTCCCCAATAACGCTCCTAGGTGGTGTTTAAATGTAAGGTTCTCATGTACTCCAAGATATCTGATTACCTTTGTTCTTGACAATGTTTCGCAACGACAAGTACTGGTCCCTGTACATGAGCCGTGAACTTTTATAAGTGTACCAGGAGGCGGAGCTGAGGCAGCTGTCTTATGAAAACAGACATACATGGTCTTATAACATTTTAATTTAAATAAAAACGCTATTAATTCTTTACAGTCCATCATCATCAGTGGAAGAAGACCTGGATGACTTTTATTACGAAGCTGAATACCACGGTTTGGACGGCAAGTGTAAGAAATACCAAAAGAAGTGTCCCACTGATCCAATAGAAGATATCTCCATGGTTATCGATCATTTATTATAAAATAAATAAATACAGAATGAGGATGTTGTTTATTAAAGTCTACGGCGCATACCCGAGCCAATATGACATCGCCACCTATTTTATTAACACAGGAAATTTTTAAAATCCAACGTACAGTTTCTAGTATCTAGTTCTTAGCCTGTAAAAGTGATTAGATAGATAATCATTAGTATCTGTCTATTACGTATCCATCCGTTCACAGCCTGTATCGGTCCACTGCTGGACGCAGGCCTCCCCCTGATAAACGCCTTTTTGGTGTTTGACTCATGGGGGGTAATGCCCATAATCCCGACGCTGGGCATGCGGGTTGGGGATCGCAGTTTGGTGAAGATTTGTTCTGCAGGAGGCGCTGCTGCCTGCCCTCCAGAAGATATCCCTTAGTCGCCTCTTACGACACCCACGGGAAGAATTGGGGTGGTGCAAATTCTATGCCGCCGGCACCACACGACGGACTATTACGTATTTATGGCAAGTATTATCTGTTGTATAATTTTTAAAATGTAAATTATTGTGTTAATGTACAATTATTATTTAATTTATATTTATTTTATTATGATTATGATTAATACTAAAATGACTTTCTTTTTATAGATACGATAATGACGTGTTTTTTTTGTAATGTATGAAATAAATGATTATTGATTATTATATAAGCTATTTTCAATGCGTCTGTAACAGTTTTATCTTGTATAGCTTAGGCATAAATGCGAAAATAGAGTATGGTGGCCAAAAAGGGCAACTCAATATCTGCCTAGGCTGTATATAATAAAACTTTTACAAAATATTATAATAATGATGATTATGATGATGATGATGATGATGATGATGATGATGATGATGATGATAATAATAATATTAAGCAGTATTTTCTTATGCATAGGCATACGAGTATAATATCTAGAATTATGTACTTAGTTAAGGCCCATACACCAGCGAAAGTGGCGCCCCCAACTATTATATCTTATTATTAAGTTGAACGCAGGAATTTTTTAAAAATCCTACGTTCAGTTTGTGGTATCTATTATAAACTATTTATTAATGCCTCCGTAATAGTTTCATTTTGTAAAGCTTAGGAAGAGATACGAAGTAAAGCGCTTTTTGGCCACCAAACTCTATTTTTGCATCTCCTAAACTATATGAGATAAAATTATAAAAGAGGTATTAAAAAATAGCTTATAATAGATACCATAAACTGAACGTAGGATTTTTAAAAATTCCTATGATAAACGTAAAATTATGATAAAATAGGAATTGCTGTCAGATTGGCTCGGGTATGCGCCAAAGTTATCAGAGCTTCTGGTCAAAGTGACACGTGACCCGAAGGCTGGTGATTATCTGGCGTAGCACTGATGCAGATTTGTCCCGCTGTATGGCAATGCTGATGCATTGCCATACAGCGGGACAAATCTGCCAACGTCTTAGGGACTCTTCCGATTGATATTGAGCAGTTGAGCTACCTGTAGATTGTTTTCAACAGCCTGCAGTTAGCTCAGATGTTTAAACTGTAAATACCTACTAGTTTTCATTTATTTCTGATAACTGAACGTCCTTTTTCAATAAAGATTATTGTAAATACTAATAATAGGATTATATTATTTGATGGAAATTTCATTTGTTACCTTTATTCTTCTCGCACACTTTGTTTCGGAAACGTTTTGATATCCCACGGGAACTGATTCACAGTATGAAAAATTTTAGGCCAATCCGTTCACTAATTTTAGCGTGAAGAGGTAACAAATAAATATTATTGTCTGTGACGTGAAGTAGAAAAATTGCCACGAGATTCGCAAACTAAGGTTAGCTTCTATAGCTTGTAATAAAACCATCCGGTCTACCATACGTCCATCCGTTTATTTCACCGACCGACGAAACGTTTTGATATCACATAGCAACTGATTTATTGGACAAAAAGTACCCTATGTTTGATTCTAGGATTAGAATTACAGTATGCACAATTTCAGCCCGATCCGTTCAGAAGTTTTAGCGTGAAGAGGCAACAAATAAATATTATTGTCTGTGACGTGAAGTAGAAAAATTGGAACGCGATTCGCAAACTAAGGTTAGCTCTTAGCTTGTACTTAATAAAACCACCCGGTCTACCATACGTCCATCCGTTTATTACACCGACCGACGAAATGTTTTTATATCCCACGGGAACTGATTTATGGGCTAAGAAGTACCCTATGTTTGATTCTAGGATTAGAATTACAGTATGCACAATTTCAGCCCGATCCGTTCAGAAGTTTTAGCGTGAAGAGGTAACAAATAAATATTATTGTCTGTGACGTGAAGTAGAAAAATTGCCACGAGATTCGCAAACTAAGGTTAGCTCCTATAGCTTGTAATAAAACCATCCGGTCTACCATACGTCCATCCGTTTATTTCACCGACCGACGAAACGTTTTGATATCACATAGCAACTGATTTATTGGACAAAAAGTACCCTATGTTTGATTCTAGGATTAGAATTACAGTATGCACAATTTCAGCCCGATCCGTTCAGAAGTTTTAGCGTGAAGAGGTAACAAATAAATATTATTGTCTGTGACGTGAAGTAGAAAAATTGCCACGAGATTCGCAAACTAAGGTTAGCTCTTAGCTTGTAATAAAACCATCCGGTCTACCATATGCCCATCCGTTTATTACACCGACCGGCAGCAATTTAGTGGAGCGCTAATATTTACCACCGCGATGCCTCGGATAAACCGATATTTCAGTTACATGGAGATGAAATTGCTTTGTGAGTGATTTTAGGCAAAGGACCGAGATTGAATTTAGACGGCAGATGATGAATGGAGAATGAAGAGGGTAATTACAGTACTAGATATTACTGATGAACTTTAAGATCTATATAATATAAATTAACCCCTATGGTCACGCTATAACTTGAGAACAGCTGGACTAATTTCTCCAACTATTTTTGTTGTGTTTTTTTTGCCAGAAGATGGTTCTTATTCTTAAGGCGCACACCCAAGCCAATATGACAGCGACACCAATTTTATTATATTATTACGTTTAACACGGGAAATTTTAAAATTCATCGTACAGTTTGTGTTATCTATTATAAGTAAGTATAATAAGTACTAAGCTATTTTGATGATATTTGATCCCTTTGATAGTTTTATCTTGAATAGTTTAAACAGATATGCAAAAATATTGTTAGATGGCCAAAAAGTACAACTTCGTATGTCTGCCTACCGTTTACAATATAAAACTATTACAGCTGCATTAATAAATAACGTATAATAGATACCACAACCTGTACGATGGCTTTTTAAATTTAATATAAAATAGGTGGCGGCGCAACGTTCACTTGTGTATACGCTGAAAAAAATCCATTCTCAAGCCCCCAAACAACACTTTTTAAACTATTCCTTTGTTAGCATTTAAATATGTTTATTGAGTACCTTGTTTTTATTCTTGCTTCCATCGCGATACAGCGATTTTATTATGGCCACCAAAGCTACTTATGCAGTCATAAAAACTACTTCCTGACTAATTACCTACGTAACACAACTAGTTCATGTACCAATTATTCATTTACGGCTCTTATAAATAGACAGCAATATTTATTCATAGTCATTTATTTAAAAAAAAGGCTAGAACTGATACAACATAAACAATTCATTAAACAAGAGCTGACTCCAAGACTGACCTGATTATTCGAATCGGGATGCCGCGCCGCGTCGGCATTGTGATGGCAAACAGCGATCGCACATAGTAGAGGGATTATACAGCGATTTTATTATGGCCACCAAAGCTACTTATGCAGTCATAAAAACTACTTCCTGACTAATTACCTACGTAACACAGCTAGTTCATGTACCAATTATTCATTTACGGCTCTTATAAATAGACAGCAATATTTATTCATAGTCATTTATTAAAAAAAAAGGCTAGAACTGATACAACATAAACAATTCATTAAACAAGAGCTGACTCCAAGACTGACCTGATTATTCGAATCGGGATGCCGCGCCGCGTCGGCATTGTGATGGCAAACAGCGATCGCACATAGTAGAGGGCCATGCAGTTGCGCATCACACTAATATTATAAATGCGAAAGTTTGTATGGATGGATGGATGTTTGTTACCTCTTTACGCCAAAACTACTAAACAGATCTGGCTGAAATTGCACACAGGTAATTCTAATACCGGAATCAAACATAGGCGTCTTTTTATCCCATAAATCTTTTCCCGTGCGATAAAGAATCACCTTTAAACGTTTCCATAGGAACAACGCGTGCGTAGCCGCGGTGCGCAGCTAGTATACAAATAAAGGAAGATTCTAGAGCTTACAATACTACATCGAAACAGTTGAACGTTCAGGCCATTACAACTAGTTTAATTTTTATACAAATAAAGAAAGAAACTGAAGCTTACAATACTACATGGAAACAGTTGAATGTCTAGGCCATTACAACTAATTTAATTTTTATACAAATAAAGAAAGAAACTAAAGCTTACAATACTACATCGAAACAGTTGAACGTTTAGGCCATTACAACTAGTTTATTATTTTAATACTTTTTACTAGATAGACTATCTAGCTTTCGAATGACACATTTTAAAATAAAATACACCGCTTAATGTATTAAGAAACCAATAAAAAAACAGATGATGACAGATGATTAATAGAATAAATAATTAAATCAGATTTGCTTTTGAAAAAAACCTTTTTTTCTGATTTTTATCGATTACATTATGTAAACGTCAGGTATCCTTTGATCATGGCTCGACAATACACATTGTATAACCAAGTATATTCATTTCTCATTCTGTAAACAAGCCATCGTCAATACTTTTTCGATAACCTTTAGTCCATCATATGGTTGCCTGAAAGAGGTCGTTCTTAGCGGTAAGATAGCCCATTGTACATTATCTGTACCTATTTGTTTTTGTTTTCAGTGTATTATTTATAACTTAGTGTGCAAACTTGGACAACCTCTGACGCGCGAAGGAGGTTGCGAGGGTCCGATTCGCGCCTCGGAACAAATATTTGTAATATTTGTTCAGTTAATAGAAACAGTTATACAAATATTTGTGATAAATAATTATTCAGGTTGCTCTGGAGCTCTTTTATGTATAAAAAAATCTTTCGCTTTACATTGTATTAAGTATATCAGTTGCTTGGGGCTAGACAATGTTCTGTGTGAATTGTTTAACATTATTTAACTATTGATTTTTGTATTTTTCCCTTTCTGCCCCCCACAAATATGAGTGCCATAATATCTAGTTGTCCTACTGTTTGGCAACTCCACTATGTTTTCTGGAACTGCTGAAACGCTTGTAAAGCATTCCTTGTTTGTCTTGGATTTCGGATACAATACAAACTTCGACTTTATTTCTTGACTTTTAAAAGTAAACAACGAAGAGTGTCTCATTTATTAAGTAAATAAACTGTGTGGAATACTAATAAAGATCAATTTCATTAATCTTAGTGCGCGAAATCCTGTGACTTTGCAAAGGAATTTTTATTAATATCAATCTTAGGCGATTCATGAAGATCGCATTTTCGAGTGACAGTAATACATATTTCATTGGAGATCAAATGTTGAAGACCCCTAGCTATAAAAATGAACTCATCCATCATTCATCGTTGTGCATTATTACCTACCCTATTCGTGAGAGGTAGTTTGCATTGTTAGGTTACCTACCTTTAAGTTTCCTCAACCTCAACCACCTTTATTGGTCCACTGCTGGACGCAGGCCTCCCCCTTATAAACGCGTTATTGGCGTAAACGCCCCCATGAGATAATGCCCATAATCCCCACGCTGAGCATGCGGGTTGGGGATCGCAGCTCGGTAGTAAAATCATTCTGCAGGGGCACTGCTCCTTGCCCCCGGTGGATATCCCTTAGTCGCCTCTCACCCCACGAGTAGAGTTGGGGTAGTTCAAATTCTAAGCCAGCAACACACAGCAACCTTTAAGTTTAACTAGTGAAAAACACAGGGTAGAATTTATAATAGACACTATTTTTGTTACATACTTACAATACCTAATAGTAACATGAATTTATTGTATAATAATTAAACAAAGGCTTTGTTTAACTTATATTATAAAATATATTATAAATGTATATGAGATATCTTTCAAAAAAGATTAACTTATATTTAAATTTAATCACGCAAAAGGAAAGAACAAGTATCAAAGCAGTTGTTATGGTTTCACACAGACACCTATTTGCATACATTAAGGGGACACAAAAAAATGTGAAAACTATAAGGAAGGCACTGCTTCACATGAAACAAAAGATATCATTCCGAAGATAGGTTAAAAACTCATAGGCCTCATCAGGTAGCACATAGTCAAAATTGGCTAGCAAAAGAAATACGTCTTTATCTACATCCGTATGTATGCCCCACACGTACGGATGTCGAGATAAAAATAATGACTTCAGTTTTAGATTAGCACTAAATACTAGCAGCGCCCCGCAGCTTCGCCCACCTATCCCACGGGAACTGATGTATGGGATAAAAACTATGTGTTATTCTAGGCCTAGAACTACCTGTATGCAAAATATCACCCCTTCAGTAGTTTTTGCGCGAAAGAGCAACAAACATGAATACATGCCTACATGTTTACAAACTCTCGCGTTTATAATATTAGTAGGATATTATTTGTCAAAGTATCTGTATGAATCGGTTAAATTATCATCATATGGTTTTACAATTTGTATGATTCATTATCATTACCTTCCTTTGTGACAATCAGTCGAAAACCAAGTCAGCTAATCAAGATTCAGACACAGCGCCCGCAGCAGACAATTAAACTTGTAATTAATCGGCATGTATCGTGTAATACATGTAAACATCGTCGAGGCTTTTGTCACGTAAATTCCGCGATTACATTTGTCAAGACGACGCAGAGCCAATTTGCGGAACTCTACGGGACTGCGGTGGGTGCGGCAAGGGACGGGTGGTTAGGATTGGGGATTCTGTCCGGAAAGCGAATGCATGCATTTTAAATGTCCATAATATATGTAGATAAATGCTAGATAAGTTCAGTTGGTATATTATTAATGCTACAAATAAAAATATATTGTTCTATATAAAAGCGAAAACATTAACCAGTCTCATAAATAAAAGAAAAATGTTGCGCGCTGTGAAAGATTGGAATTAAAATGTAAAAGAACAGTAGATAAGAGAGAAATTTACAATAAAAGAAGAACATCAAATTATAGTCTGTTCAAAAAAGAAGAGACGGGAATTGCGGGCGCTCGTGTGCCAATTGACAATTTTGTTGCGTTGACAACATTTCTCGACATTTACGACTAAGTTAAAGTTCACCGTAACGCCACGACTCTTCTCTTATTGAACAGAATCTATAACCAGTGTTTACTATCAAAACAGTTGAGTAAACGATAGTAACTCTACTTATCCATTCAAGGTAACAGTTTTCCATATGAGTATTTGATTTTAGAATTTGCCGTCGTAGATTCTATTCTGACTTAATAGAACCACGATTTTGTTGTAAGCCCCGTGTACATTTTATATTCGTAAATGTTTCGGCTATTTAACAAATATTTACCAAAAAATTCCTTCTCTAGCCTCGTCTAGGGACATAGTTATAAAAATATACAAAAAGGACAAAGTGTTATTTGAAGAGTATCAATATAATAAACGGCTATAAAAATTTATAAATTGACGGATCTTCTACTAAACTGCTTCTATCGGTGAAAGATCCCTAAATTATGTGCATTTATTTGTGAGTAAGGTTATTATGAACAAGCTAAACTCAATTTAGTTAAAATCGGATCTTGGTTCCCCTGCACCAGCCAGTGATTTCAATTCGAGATAAGTGGATTTAGCCTAGCGTAACATTTATTTGCTATGTGTAATAAATTGAAGGAATTGTATTTACAGAAGAAATTTACTTCTGGGAGGAGTCTTGAAAACTATAAATATATACACATTTTACTTTAAACTAGCCCGATTAGCCCTCTCAGACTTAGCCAAGTTTTTAATGGGTGGGTACTACCTACATATTTATTCGTATCCTTTTATTACGAAGAGTCGTGTTTTTTCGATAGTATGCATTTAATTTTAATTAAAGTTAGCAAGTTACTAGTTACGTTCGTCTGTAAAGCTTATATGAATAAAAAAAATAATAAATAGATTTTTCATTTCTTTAAGTAAGTACGTACTTTTTACACATGAAGCATGGAACAAAGGTATTAAACCCGAGGATTGACTAGAAAAACAAAGTTTTGAGATACCCAAAGAAATAAATAAATAATACTGGACAATCCATACAGCATCATCAAGCCCTAATACTGATAATGCATAATATATCATCGGAATCGAATGATGAGTTATCTCCGAAAGACTTTATAGAATGATTCGATTTCAATAACTGAATTTATTCCGACTAGCTAGATTGAGAATTTAATAAGTTGGTCTCAATGGATTGATCGCTTTATGATATGCAGCATCTGATGTGATGGAATATTCAAAGTGCAATTTGATTGATGGAAATGGAAGAGGTTTCTTCTTATGTATCTATAGAAAGGGACTTAAGGGCTTTATATTGAAAGTTTATTGTAACATCATTGATATTACAGTTTGTAAAGCTTCGATAGTGCCATCGTTTAAATTATTTATTGAGAAAAAACTAACGCCTACATTAAACTTTTTATTCATTTGTATCAGGTACAGTACCTAGCAACTAAAACTAATAATGTACAGACATATATCGGTACCTACTACTTTACTATGTCAAGATGAGAAATATTCGCAATTAGGTGTTCCATTAACCTTTATGTAAAAATGCTCTGAATAAAAGATTATATTTTTTTTTTCTCGCTGCTGACGCTATAGGCAGAATAACGAGAAATTGTCCTTCAGTACCTACCTAGAATATTTTTTCTAGTAGTTACTATTGAAAAAGTAAAAGATGATGTAATAATGTAATACATGATGCTCTGACTATCGTGAAAGGCTGGGAATACCTTGCGTGAAACGTTGGGAATATTAGCGGCTCTTGTGAGACGCTGAGACTAGGTGTGTCACCGCGTTCCATTCGTTTGTCACTAAACGCTTGATAATAATAAGAATCAATAACCGTATCATCATCAGCCCATAATAATGGATGAAGGCTGGACAGAGGCATTCCCTGGTAGCAGTCATTCACAGGTCGTCATGCCACCTGGCGTGAGGCATTCTACACTACTTTTGCCAGTTACATACAAAGGTAAGGAGTGCAATATTCTGGAAACCTCGTCGTCTAGCATACTGTATCTAAAACGATTTGCTTGTTCTCTCCATAGGTTTAGAAATATACATATACACTACTCAACAAAGTCTAGGGAACAAGAATTATAGCTACTTCAACTTATTTATAAAAACTAGCAAAAAAGACCATTAAAATATAAAAAATTAAATTATTTGTTCTTAATTCAAATATACAAAACTTATTAAATAAGAAGGGAAAACCTAGCTAGGTTGACGATGTTTTTTTAAGCTATTGCATAGCTTCTATCGCGGGCCTTGAGCGCGGGGACCGAATCCAGAAATTCCGTAACGAAAAAACCTTGACATTTGTCTCTTTAGTTCAGCAACTCGCCTCTAGATGGCATTGCAATAGCTTTACCGCGGCAGTCCCCGAGTGCCACACGTATTTTTTTTATTTCCAGAAGTGTTTTTTTTTCGTTTTAGACACTATGAAAGATTTTCTGATTGAATTTCGCTTTTTATTTAATAACATAACTGAAAGTAAGGATTAATTAGGCTTCTATTGATGTATAATATCAAGGACAAAAAAACGTTGAATTCAAAATATACACTAAAATACACCTGTTCCCTAGACTTTGTTGAGAATAATACACTACGTATTATGCTTCTGTATTCATTTTGTCCCTCTGCGGGGCAACGGGCTCCAATCAAATGAATAAATATTTTTTAACGCATTCACTGCCCAGCCCCGGCGGTGAGACCCGCAGGGGCGTGGCACCCCTAGGCCATGAGAGTGTTAGTTTACACATAACATGCATGGAAGTTCCACGCACATTGAAATAATAACAGCAACGGAATATTTTAACATTGTTCGTTTTCATCTAATTAAATATACATTCGGTCCACTTTCTACAACCTGTCACTGGAACGTCATTTCTTAGCAGGTGGTCGATAATTTGTCGGACATCTAGGACACATCGTGCTGCGGCGCTCCCGATGTTAGTTGGCGTCTATACGTATAGATCGATGTTTGTTTGTTCATTGTGAAGTGATTGTTTTACGAAATGAAGTGGAAAGCTTTATTATTGACCCTGTAAGTAGAAACCTAAGTTTTTAGAACCTAACCTACTTAATCTGGAGTAGTATTTGATGCTAGATAGATAGATAGATAACACTTTATAGTACAAAGGACCCTATCGCTTTGAGCGATCTCTATTGCGAAATGGACATAAGTTATCGATATAGACTCGTTTTGTGCTACAAGTAGGAACCGATTTAGCTAAAGTTTTATTTCATTAGTTCTAACGTAGATATTAGTACCTAGGTAACTAAACAACAAAGTGGGTAACATCAGAGCACTGCACTAATTTATGTAAATCTGCAAACTATCATTGTATGTAGTTATCAAAATGCATGGTGTTTGGTGATACGCTTTAATTTTGAATTTAAAGGGATAACTCCCATGACTTTTCATCATCACCAAAAAAATAGAGCCTATAGATTTGACCTAACATTCACCTTCCAGGAGCCTGGTCTTTTCGTCCATTTCGGGTACAAGCAAGCAGAAACGAGCGCTGATATTTCCGCCAACCAGTCTTTACGGGGTAAGAATATGAATATACGTTTACTAAGAATGCCGTGTGCGCGGCTTCGAATTTGCATCACCGCAATTCTTCCTACGGGTGTCCTAAGAGACGACTAAGGGATATCCACCTGGGGATGGGCAGCAGCACTTCTTTCAGAACTGTTCCACCACTGATCCCCAACCCCAGCCCAGCGTGGAGACTATTAGCACTACCCCTCATGAGATAAAAGCCAATAAGACATTAATAAGGCTTGCGTCCAGAAGAGGACAAATTAAAGTTGTTGAAGGTACAAAGGACATACAAATTGTTTAGGTATTAAACGCGATTTCTTTTGTGTGAACGTCTGGTTAGTTTCAAAGGTTGCTTCTTAAGTAAATCGTAGGTTGAAAATAAGGCCAAGTACAAATTTGACTTGAACATGAAGGGTATCTTACAAAATTTAACACTATGTTGTTTTATCAAATTAAGCTAAAAGCACCAAAAACACGTATTTTTATTTAGTAGTACGTTTTAATAGCTTTTATTATACATACTGTAGCTGCACTAGCAATGCACACCATGTGAAAATTGTGTAAGTACCTTTATACGGTTCATGAACCGCTGATCGATGGACAGACTCCAACGGATGGACAATGCAGACAGCCGGAGGCTTAGTAATAGTCTACCATTGGCACCGAAAGAGTGCCAATTGTAGCCTATACTCATACTATACCTACTAATTACCCTTAAAAAAGTACCCATACACCAGCCAAACTCGATCTTGAGTATTTGTAACATTCAACATTCGAAAATTCACTTCGCGTTGAGTTTTCAGATATAATTGTATGCAATATTTATGAAAGGATCTCAAATCGACAAGTCATGTAAATTACATAAAAAAGACGCGGCAACAGAGTGAATTTTAAGATAAGTATGGGCGGTTTGCTTACAAGTTTGGCTAGTGTAAATACTACCTCATAAAGGATGACTTACACTACACCGTGCCGGATTCGAGCCGAGTGTCTGCCGTAGCTCGGTCACCGAGCCGGTCCCGTGCATTTACCGAGCGCCGCCGTGATGCTCGGTCTTGGGCGCAGCTCAGCGGCACTGTATTCACCATCATCACCATTCATCATTCATGCACCGGGCCGGTAGCCGAGACGAGGCGCGACCGAATTGTTTTCGAGCGACGTCCGTTGCTCGACCATCATTGGGTTGCTGCTCGGTATAGCGAGTGGGTCCATATCATTGATTAATTAAAAAGTGAAGATAAGGTACTAGTTTCTAGAAAATGGCAACCTCATATTGTGTAAAATTGTGTGCTCAGACCTCAGTCACCGACAAACCGGCGGCACATGCGGTCGTGATTCGTGTGAAATATTGTTGTCTCGGTCTCACTTCGGTCTTAGATACGTCTTTCTGTCTTTGTTCTTCTTTGTATTGCACAGGACTGGAAATATAACTGTGAGCGTATGTGTTTGCGTGTAGTTGTAACACATGCCAATTTTTGAGTAAGCGCTGGGAGAACGTAATATATCTACTCTTTTTAATTAATCAATGGTCCATATCCAAACTACATAATAATGTAATATTAGTTGACGGTGCCACGGCCAACACTCGGCTCGGACCCGGCACGGGTAGGTAGCGTGAGTCATCCTTAACTTCAAGTATGGTAGAAAGGTAGGTTGAAGGCCATGGGAGAATAACCATCTGAGTAAACAACAATTAAACTGTTGTTTATGGGTTCATTGAAATCTTCCGCCTCTCGGTTTATTGTTGTTATTGTCATGATTACCGCCACCCTTATTTATATTCGACCTCTGAGTATAAAAGGGAATACCTAGCTTTATTCTTGAGATAAATAAACAAATGCCGAAAGGTTATATTTAATCCTTTCGATATTAAAATATTCAGGTCATTTCATACTATTTAATTACTTTTTGTAGGAATTAATGGCATGCGGGTGAATGGCAGTAGCAGGTAGCACGGTAATGTTAACACAGATAACATTACCGTGGTGATAGTGTTTTATCAGCTTGTCAAAATAACTTTGAAGCATGCTGGGTTGGGGATCGCAGTTTGGTGTTAAAATTGTTCTGCTGCATAGTCGCTACTTACGACACTTATGGAAAGAGTTGAGGTTATGCGTATTCTGAACTGGCAACAAACGGCATGGTAGCTAGCTACGCTGAGTGTTTATAGGAGTAGGTGTCCTCGCATACCAACCAGTGGCAAACTATGAAAGTCGCAGCTTCAGGGAAGAACTTAACACATAAACTGGCCACCACAATATGCCAACCATGCCCGCAGTTATACAAAAGCCATGCCCAAGATTTAATAAAACTTCAAGTGAATTATACTCGTGCATCTAGGATTCCTTATGATTACAAGTCCTTGTCTTGCCAAATTTAATAATTTAGGTCAACGGGATAGGTTTTTCTGATTTTTGGTATGGAATTTTCATGTATAACATGAAAATATCATAATCTAATAAATCGTTTATTATTGTTCCAGACGTTTGTTGCCATAGCCGTACCAATCGATATTCCAGACAAGAACGTGTTCGTCTCGTACAACTTCGAATCCAACTACAGCACCTTGAATAATATCACTGAAATCGATGAAGTCATGTTCCCTAATCTACCTGTGAGTGTTGAATCTATAAGGACAACATCAGTGACGCAGCAGTCGAAGACATTAATATGATTTGTAGGCATTTGAGTCCGGGTCTGGGTGTGTAGGTGTGAGCAAGTATTCAGTCATCTGGTACTCAGAATCACACCAAAATCAGCGCAGCCAGTGTTGGTGTGACATTTTAATTTTATTCAGCCTATATCTAAATGTTGTTGGTGACAGAGTTTTGCTCAGCTTGTCAAAATAAAATAGTGATAGTGTTTTACCAGCTTGTCAAAATAACACAGTGACAGTGTTTTATCAGTATGTCAAAATAACACAGTGACTGTGTTTTATCAGCTTGACAAAATAACACAGTAACACAGCCGGTTTCTCGAACGCTTATTATTTTGACAAATTGTTGACAATTTGTCAGGCTGTACACGCACTGCTTTTATTACTCGCGTGGCTTTTTTTGCAGAATTCGGTAACTAATGGAAGTTCACTAGCGAAAAAATATGAAAGTTGTAAGTAGCTAAAATAGCAAATAAAACAGTAACGGTGTTTTATGAGCTTGTCAAAATAACACAGTGACAGTGTTTATCAGCTTGTCAAAATAACTTTGAAGCCAGATACTGCAAACCAGAGTCTGCGAATGATAAATATATTTTTAATTAATAAAATATGATTTTAATTATTTCCAGGTTGTGTCATCTCGTCAAAGCCGAAGCATCACTAGGGAGCTGGCGTATATGGTTTTGGAGACAAGATTTAAGGAGTAAGAACATTACGAGTTATCTAATAATTGATTTTATTTTAAAAAAATGTAGGTAAACTGACTTCAATTTTTATAGTTTTTTTATGGATTTTCATAGATCCCATTGTCAGAACACAGTCAAAAGATCTAAGGTAGCAAACAAAAAAAACAGTCGAATTGAGAACCTCCTACTATTATTGAAGTTGGTTATAAATCAATCACTCACCTACAATGCAATAAAAAGAAATAGGGTGACTTAGTTTTTCTGATAGTAAAGTCATGAACATAGATAGATAGATAGATAGAAAATACTTTTATTGCACACTTAAAGCTAAGAAACAATTTACAAATGAAATAATTATAACCTAAGTGACAATTGGCGGTCTTATCGCTCAAGAGCGATCTCTGCCAGACTTACTTACTACTTACTTGTTAGTTAAAAGTTAAAACACACCTACCAGTTTATAGACAGCACCCAGATTGGAAATAAAAAACCAAGCTAGAAAGACAGAATGCAGCCAGCGTCTTAGGGACGCTTGCGACTGGTATTGATATAGAATAGAATAGAATATAATAGAATAATTTATTTAGGTAAAGAAAACAATGTTACATTTTGGTTTGTAGTGTCTTAAAGCCTATGTTAGGTTTATTTAGACACAGAGTTCTCACCTGGCCCATTAAGAGGTAAATATGGATCACTTGAGCTACCTGTATCATTGTATATTGTTTGCAACAGTTGGCAGTTAGCTTAATTGCTTCAATTGTAAAAACTAGTTCTAATTTATGTGTCTTATTTAATAGTAATTTTCTTTTTCAATAAAAGGTCCATAAAAAAAACAAACCTTATTGCTGTGGTAGCCTTAGCCCAGCAGTGGGATCGAATTGGCTCCTTAAAACAATTAAAAGAGTATTATGACACATATTTTTTTAAAACCTTGCAATATAACCACTATTTTTCGAATAGAGAATTACAATAATATAAATTAAAACTAGTATTTACAATTGAAATAATTGAGCTAACTCTAGACTGTTGCAAACAATCTACAGCTCAACTGATCCATGTCATTTCCAGTCAGAATCGTCTCCAAGACACTGGCTGAATTGCCCCGCTGTCTTTCTTGCTTGTTTTTCTTAATTATAATCTGGGTGGTGTCTATTAACTGGTAGGTGTGTTTTAACTAACAAGTATACTATTTTTGGTTTATTGTCAGACACGGAATGAATGGCAGAGAGTGTATGCTGAGGAATATTTGCGAGGCGGCTGAAACTCCACTACACCATAACGGCCTTTTGGGTCACATCATGCACATTATATTTACGTAAGTTTACCATACGTACCTGTACCTCAACAGTCTATATTGGTCCACTGCTGGGACTCAGGCCTTCTCCTGAAAAGCGCCTTATTAGCTTTTATTACATGGGGCGGTAGTGCCCATAATACCCACGCTGGGCATGCGGGATCCGAATTCGGTGAAAGAATTGTTCTGCAGGAGCTGCTGCTGTTAATTGTTTCTGGGCTAGTTTCCGCAACTAGGCCACAGGTGGGCCTTTTTGCGTGTCGGGTGGGAGGTTGCTAGTCTAACCACCCGGTGTCCTCCAGGAAAGCCCTCCCTAGGTGTCCTTGGTGTCCCGAGGTACTGCGAGACATCAATATTTCACGCGAATAACGACCGCCCGTGCCACCGGTCTGACGGTGACTGAGGTGGGAGCACACAATTTTACACAATTTGAGGTTGCCACTTTCAAGAAACCAGTACTTCATCTTCCCTTTTAATAAATCAATGGGATAAACCTTTTTAGATTGTTTTGCCTTTCCAGCATATGCCTTCCCCAGATTCTTTCATTCGGTCATGAGAGAGGGTATAGTATTTAACAGCCTTTGTGGCACGGCAGGCGAATGCCCGCCTGCTACGCAAGAGGTTGCGGGTTCGATTCCCGCCTCGTGACAAATGTGTGTACGATCTTCAGATATTTGTCCAGGGTGTTCTGGATATTTTCTATGTATAATAAAATATATCTATCTATAAAGTGTATTGTATTAATTATATCAGTTATCTAGTGCCCATAACACAAGCTTTGCTTAATTTGGGTCTAGATAGTTCTGTGTGTATTGTCCAACATTATTTATAGACCTATAATGCTTACCTAGATCCTGTTTTATTTTTCTGGCTGTGATTATAAACACTGTAGATTAATTCGTAATCTATCCTTTTCAGTCCATCCTCTTCACGAGAAGAAGGCCTACACGACGATTACTACATCGCTGAGGCTGAAGGCCAGAGGGGCAACTGCGATAAGTACCTGGACGACTGCCCCCACAGTCTTTTTGACCTGATCACGAGCTTGGTTGAGATTCGATCTGGATAGCGAATTGGAACAAAATAAAGGAAATATCACAACTTTCTTTTTACTCACCTAGTATATTGGTCCTCTACTGGACGCAGAACTACCCCTGATAAGCGCCTTTATTGGCGTTTACCTCATGAGGGCAATGCCCATAATTCCCACGCTGGGCATGCGAGTTGGAGATCGTAGCTCGGTGGTAGAATTTTTCTACAGGGTGTGCTGCTGTTCTCTCCCCGTCACAAGATACTTGTGCACCAAGAAGGTTCCAAGTCTGAGTTTTAAAACAAATAAAAAAGCTTGTATGATCACTTATCTATACCGTGTCCATTTTGAATGAGGCATAAACGTAAATAAACCCCCCATACTTAACCCTAACCTAAAATTCACTTTGTTGGCGCGTCCTTTTGTACGTAATTTACATTACTTGTCGATTTTAGATCCTCCCTTCAATAAAAATTGCTTATCTTATATTGCAATAAAAATGGCATATCTAAAACTCGACGCCAAGAAAGTGAGATTTAGGTATTTGTGTCGTATTTTGTTTACTAACATGCTCCATTCAACGTGGACAAACAATAGGTAGAATTTTTAATGTGATGGGTAAGGTGGATAAGGTGAATAAAGGTTAATTGACGTTTTGGATTCACGAACTTAGTCCACACGACGACTACTTCTAAATTCAATTTACTTTATCCTATAACTGATAAAAACGGCTTTTGCACTCAGATATCTAAGAGCAAAAATATTCTTTCCGAGATGAAATGAAAAAAAATTACCAAGCTATCTTCTGTGCTTTAATAAATTAAGTTCCTTCAAACACAAAATTATTTATATATTTTAAATAATAAATTCACAGCCGAAGTATTTGACACATCATTTACCTATCCTACTTTGGCTACAAATGCGTCAACTTAAATTACTAACGTTAGTTATATACTTAATGAAACTTTTAATAACATGTCAGACACATGAGAAAATTAATTACTTACTAAGTTAATATATTTTGGAAGATTAATAGTGGTAGAATACCACATGCTACATATATTTTATGCTCGACATAGACATCGATCGATATCCAAGTAAAAGTGCTTAAGTTAGGCTATCAAAGTTCCGATGTTTTAGTGTATATTATTACACCATAGATTAATCTAAGATATAGATCTTAGATTAATCTATGGTGTACATGAAGTCAATATTATTTCAGCAGTGTTGCGTTAGGTTGATTAACTTAGCTAACAATACCAATAGTTTCAATATCTTTCGGATAGAAGAAATTGTTCTTCCGCATAGGTATAGAAGAGATCTGCTGGTCTACTGGTACCCTGGTATCGTACAACGACGGTGATTGGAAGATGATGCCGAAAGTACCGACGAAGCAGGCAATGGTGAACAGCCAAAGGAAGAAACGGTCAAGAACCATAGACATGAATTTCCAATCTTCAACCACCTGTGAACAAAAATGAGCATCAGTAAATTTTTAAAACTTACGCGTAAGACACGTTATTTAACTATTTACGGATATCAACCCTAGCGTATACTCGTAATCCTGTTGAAAAGTTGGCAAACAAAAGAAGGAAATAAATACTGGAAATACCCGTGAATGGTTAAATTATAAAGTGCTTCAGGTGCATGCTGAAGTCAGTTCAGGAGTGTTAATCACGTTTAAATAATGGTGAAACAAGTTGTATACAATTACAAAAAATACTAAATAATTTACTTGACATTACGATTATGACTTGAAATAAGGAAATGTTACTTATAATATAAGTAGTTGTTACATTTTTATGATTTAATGTGAGAGCAATTCCTATGATCCCCGTACTAGCCTGTTTCTCTTCAAAGTTTCATACGTGCTGATGGTTTTTTTTTTACGTCTTTCTATAGCTGAAAAACTGAATTGAAGTGGATCAATAAAAAAAATGCTGGATAATTCACATTTCATCTTCTAGCCCCAAAGTAATCAGAACACGACTTGTGTTATGCATAAATATGTACAAGATAACTGATATTATGTACAAACATTTGACCCGAGGCGCGAATAAGACGCCTTATTAAGGAAACGTTTACAGATTATTTATATCCCATTGGAACTGATTTATAGGATTAAAAGTAAGTATTTGATTCCAGGTTAAAAGCTACATCTATGCAAAAAAATTCAGCCCGATCGGTGTCTGTCGTCATGGCATGAAGAGGTGACAAACATCTATCCAAACATTTATACCTACCTACATCCAAACTTTAGCATTTATAATATGAGTTTGATATATTTGATCGTTCCTGGATAGGTCGTACAATTACTAATTTGTACAATCGATAAAAAGTCTTTATTCATATATAAAGATATTATTTTACAGCTCTTTTCGTATATAATAAATGTCATTAATTGATTCTACCAAGTACCTACGGCCTACGGTTGTACATCGTTGCTTCCCATGTCCCTGGATTCTACCATGGACAACATTTATCTATGATTCTACTGAAAGTTTTCGTCGTCTACGATAATCATCGCTTCGAACCCCAGTTCCCATGTCAGCCTAAGTATGTATTAACCAAAGCTAGCTTTACTAACTTTCCTCTGCTGCTCGTATTGACACAAATTATGCCCTTTGCCTTTATTGACCTGCGTTACAAATGTGGATTGAAACTGCATATCTGCCTCCAATGGGGCCTCATCCGAAATTGCGAATCGTACCGCAATGTTGACAATATTGTGAAATTAGATCTACCATGCAGTGATCACGGCTGGCTCTGTTGATGCTTATCTAGTGATTATGAGCTGCAATATACCATTATTTTGTTGTTTGGCTGGTGATGTTGACTGCGACAATTTCGTTTGTGTTATTTATTATTCTCACAGGCTGGCTACTGTCTATGTTGTGACTTTTTAACTGACTTCGAAAAAATGAGGAGGTGCTATCTGCGACTGTATTTATATTTTTCTATATTCACCAATCAAGTATTTGCCGATATCTTGATAATTCTTTTGCTTTTGTATAGAGTAATAATGATTCCGGAATACATGCAAATTTTATTCCTTCTATGTCCCTATGAATATAAGTAGTTTATGTAGGTATATATAAGTAATGTTATGTATGTAGTATATTTTAAGTGTTATTATATGTATATGTATATATATATATAAAGTATTTTATTTTTATTTATAAAACCTTCATGAGCACACCGATCCCCTAGTACTATCCAATGATCCTATCCATCCACGGTTGTCTGGTAGAGATCGCTCTTGAGCGATAAGACCGCCACTTGTCACTTAGTTTTTAAGCTGTTCTATTGTAATGTTTCTTTGAATAAGTGTGCAATAAAGAATTTTCTATCTATCTAACTATTTCCCGCAAAATTTTTATAAGAGTTTAAATATATTTATTGGAGTTAGAAGTCGTTTTTAAGTTTTCGAAAAAATATTAAATAATTACCACACGTGAAACGTATTATAACGTTTTCTTCATTCAATTTATCGAAGTTAAATAAGTTAGAAAAATGAGTTAGGTTGAGTATCATTGAGATAAAGTGCTATTTCATATTACAAACCGAGCACCTTGCTACATTTTACGTTTATTTCCATATTCTTCTTTCCCATTAATATTCTCGTTTGAAATAAAATCAGAATTATAGTTTCCTAGAAAGTCTCTTTTCGTTGTGTAAAGTAATATTTTTCAAACGAGTTTATTTTACAAATCGGTATTCAATTTGAAAGAAAAGCATATGGAAGAATGTAAATTAATGAAATGAATTATTCAAGATTTCAGGTATAACCATCGAGCGAAATGAATGTAGATTTTTCCAACAAGCAACTGAATTCAAATGGGGATTGATTGGATTATTAGTCGTCTTTGTTTACTTTGGATGTACGATTTTGACAATAAAGGAATTATTGGGTTTTCAGAAGTGTAGAATGGTATCTCAGCATAGCACACATAAATATATACACATAAATGGTACCTAAGTAGGTAACCAAACTAAATATATCTATAAAATTTTAGTATTCAAAAAATTTATGACAATAGATTAGAAACGTTAACACGACTACGAGTAACCATAATTCTGGAAGTTTCCAAGTCTAGTCCCCAGTATGTTCTCAGTATGTTATTTTAGATTTGTTATAATTTTCTTAATGTAAGTTGGAAAAGGTAATTGCTGAAAATGTCGCGTTTACCTAGTAGCTAGAAACATACCTACATGGTCAGGACTTAATCAAAATATCTGATACGTATGTGGTTCTTAAACCTTTCTTAAATAAGTTACCTAAATTAAGACCGTAGACTAGTTTAAATAAGAAAGATTGCTTTAAATATACATAAAAATGTAGAAGAATTCTCTTTGTTTAAATAAGTAGTTAAAATTTTCAATTTTTTATCAAATCAGTCACACTGTCGCTAGGAGAATAAACAAATTCATCGTAAATGCACAAGCACACCCCATTTCATTTCACCCAGTTGTATCACCACTTTGGCTACTGTATATGAAAATGTTCTGTGAAAATTCTGCTTAAAATAAATAGCTATTTTCTCGGACGGACGCCGCGGGACTTGCCTGCTTGCAAACTGATGTATAACTACGTATAATAGCGGTAGACAATGAGGTTATGCATGAGATAAGCTTAGTGGGAAAGCGCTTTTCATATATATGAGGGATCTATTACAGATTAATAGTTAAACAGTATTAAGCCCGAGCTGTACGTTACGTGTCGCTACAATAACACATTGTTTGGAGCTCTTGTAGAGCGACATTTTCAATATTTTTTATCTTCCTATACCACACGGGTTTTTTCTGTTAATATACAATTTTTCTTCCACTCTCTTCTATTGCCGTCATCTCCGAACTCCTTTATTACATCCTATGTTTTGTTTAACGCCCGGTTAAAGCGTTGAAGGCATGTTTAAAAACACTAGTAATATTAGGTATTTACGTCTATATGAGATGATCTAAACTGCATCGCGACGGCGTTTGCGTTCTTGACTGTACAGACCGATACGAGAGAGGATGCTTCGGCCATACACGTTACAAGTGTATGCTCTCCCAGGTGGTTGCTAGATGAGGACCATATTTACGAAGCGGAGTCTATCCTCGGAGGTCATTTAAGGTACGACGACACCTGGTTTACCTTGATAAAGGAAAAACGGGTGAAGTCCCACTAGCGGGACTCCAACCCCCAACTAACGCTAAGGATATGCAAAATCTACGTATGCTCGGATGAACATTTGTCTAGGCAAAACTTCTGTATTGTCTGTACTGAACAGGGAATACCGTACATGGTAAATGATTAGTTGGTAGATTTATGCGACCTGTTTCAAGGAGATTGTGTTTTATCCGCACTACGGGTTCACTACAGGCCTTGAATTTAAATTTTCTTATTATACGAGTGCTGTTCCAAATCTCTGGCCACTGGCCTCCATCCTGATGCGGTCTGAGACTAAAGACGCTGTTGTTTTAATTTCATAGAAATTTCACAATATAAATAATGTCCACACTTATAAAATGTCTACTTATACTATGACTAATGAGCTAAATAGAGCTTTGATATTTTTTTATTGTAGCATAGAAAAAGTAAAATAAAAGTAATCAAACTACTTTGAGGTATGGTTTTAAAATGAGAGCTTTATTAGTGCAAGGTGTAAATATTTGTCAGTCATCTGTTTATATTTTTTCTTAAATCAGCGATAAATACTACATATTTATCAGTAAAGCTACGAATACTAAATATTATTCAAATTGATAGGTTTAACCAATGAACCCCATACACAACCATCGAAGTCCACAAACTTCAGTATCTTCAGTGAAGGATTAAATATTGAGCCTGCGGGTATACCTCTACGATCCACTTATCCCCGGAAACTCTTGAGTCTCATCACTTGTTGCCACGCCAAACTTATATCCCAACAAACGCCCTCACTGACATATTACTGTAAGCTACACGCTAATCTGAGAGAGGAAATTGTCTCTAGATGTACTTCCGCTAAACCGTCTTCAAAGGAAAAACACTTGAAACTTTTAGCACAAAAGCGTTGAGATTATAACGAGGAAGAGAAATTGAGAAAAATATAATGTTTTTACTTTTCATTTGCTTTGTGGAAAAGTGCTATGGATATTATTTTTCAAACAACCTGAGCACCTCGATTTGAGAGACAAGGTTTATATATACATATAAATCCTCGCAATCTGTATCTACAGGTACTTATCTGTAAAACAAAAATTAGCACGCCAACCCCCTGCAAAAACATGTTCCTGGTTGGCAGGTAGAAAATGCCTCGGTATTAAGCCCACCCTTTATATTTCAGTGCAAAGTCTCGGTAACTAAGAAAATATCTGTAAATATCTAACAAAATTAAAAAAATATACTGATATAAAATCGGACAAACTAAAGTTTTGTATAGCCTTGTAGGAGTGTGTGTACTTGTAGCACACACTACTACAACAACTCACTCAGAAAGTAGGCTAATGAGCTATGATCAAAACACCTAAGTTGTCAGCCCCAGCTACATCAGTCGTTAAACCTCGCAGAATTCCAGGAAGCTCGTAAATTCAGGCTGTAAAATCACCCTTCAATATGTCCATCATTCGTAACTCTACGGTGCCCATAAATACACCCTAAGTCATAGGTTTAGGTACACTTACTTTATTGCTAAGTATAGTAACCGTGAAGATATTGCGGTAAAAGCCATGACTTCGAATCAAAAGCAGTTAAACTATCTGATAAGCTTGCAAGCCATTTAACTATTTCTCTATAAAAATTCTCGTAGACGAACATAGTAAATGTCAGCGGATTATCTACGAACATAATTAGTGTTGAAAACACACGGACTATGTTTAAGAACTATGAGCTCAAAGCGAGCTTCCCGCTTTGAATTCTTTAAATTCACAAGGGCTTCAATTAAATTGTGCCTCTTAAAACAAGCAAACAAAACTCTCCCTGAATTGGCTGCTTAGCATAATTGCCTGGTATTTTCTTCTGAAAGTTTAGACGACGGATCGATGTTGTCCAATGAATCCGAGTGCTTTACTTTATTGTTTGAGTTTATGAGCTAAAAGCTACCTTTGCCGTTTCGTTGTTTAACTAACCGAGGTTATCTGTGGGAGTTATTTTATTACGTTAATTATTTATTTTAGGACTTTTTAATGGGGCTAAACACCCAAATAATTGTAATATTGTCCGCCGCGCGGATTTCGACAAGCTTATGAATTGTTAAATATCTAGTTCAGAGAGAAAAGCCTCGATAAACTAAAATACATTACCTTAACTAAAATGGAACGAGAAAATAAACACCCTAAAGGAAAACACAAAGCCATAAAACTGAAAAGTTACCACTCAATATCCATCTTAAATCCGCTTCACGTAAATATACTGAATGCACTATTGACTATACTACCGGCTGGTAACACAAAATTTAAAATTCCCTACACACACGAGACCTATATTTTCTTAATACAACAAACATTGCTTAGTTCGTTCAAACGAGGAAGCTAGAAAGACAGTAGACTTGGTATTACTCACTCACTTATTCTAACGAGGATCTTCGTATACGAATGTTAAAAAATGCCTCGAGTAGGGAAGTGGGTGGAGCTTATGATGTTATCTTGAATTCGCAAGAAAAAACTAAAGGAGACTAGATTGATATCTTCTAGACTAGACCTTCGTGATACACCTTCGGCGTCGGCCAGATCGTCACTTTCCATCAGATGCGATTGTGGTCAAACGAGGTATTTGATAAAAAAGTTTTTATAATGGGCTCCATTTCACCGGTTATACAATTCAATTTAAAAGATCACCTATGAGCTGGTACAAAAACAATGTAGTTTTCAACCTCAAACTAGTTTTTTATTAGTTTCCAAACAATGTTCTAGCTAGTAACTGTGCCCATTCGAACGCTCTACCACCCAGCCTGCACTACGTAAGCTCACATACACTGGTGCTTATCCTTACAACCACTGCTCACGTGACGGCGTAAACTACCAATGTGTATGGAACACGAGTAAAAATCCGTCCAAGACGGTATCGAAACATCTTAGAATAGCATTTCCTGGTTGAGCTCTAGGGGATGGCGGTTGGTTGGTTTCCAATAAGGTTTGTTAGATTCACTACTAGTCTACCAGATATTTTCCAAAAACGTATTTTATTTACAGCTTTATTGAACTTACATAGACCACTAAGAGAAATCTGTTTTGTATTTGCATTTGAAGGCAAACACAAAACAGATTTCTTTGGCAGAGCAGGTATTGCTAGTGTTTGAATGAACATTGCAAGCACTATGGTATGGTTACCATACTTTACCATATACCTAAGCGGCTCTTCTTCTTCTTTTTGTTTTGGCTCTGCTGCGTCATGGTTTTATACAATTCTGCCAATGCCTAAGCGTCTCATTGATTAGCGTCGCAATGTTTAGCTAAATAAGTTAATGTCAGGTGGTCCATTTACTCCCTCGTTTCCTCCCCAAGTCGTACAAAAAATACAAATAAAGATAGACCAAGACGTCTCAAGGCGACATGTCAAAGTCGTGCCTATTAATTGGAGCGTAAAAAATATTTACGCAAAAGAAAAGGCCATGAAAAAATAGCCGATACCTCGAAAATAATTAATGTTAAGTAGAAGTGACACTCCGAGACAGTGGTTAGGTACCACAGTTATAAAATAATGTTTTTGAATAAGGTATTTTCCTTTGTGACGTTGTGCTGATAAGCTCGCTTCAGGTTCTCCGTGAGAGTGGTTATAAGGCAGTAAGAGTTGCGTTTCTACGTGCAAAGAACCTCAAGTCTGTTTGTCATTCAAGGGCTGCCGCGGCAAGATAGGACTCCGCCATTAGTAGCGGGCAGATGGCAAACAAAGTAAACTGAACATTTTTACGCTCTCTTCATTGGGAATATTAATAGGGTTGCCTCTTAACCATTTTGCAAGGAAACAGGTAGAAACACTTCGTATAAAAAGGACTAGCGTTATTATGAATTTGCTTTGACATAGTTTTTAAAACTTGTGTTACTAGAAGTTTTTGACTTAACTATGTATACAAGTTTCATCTTTAAAATTCACAGAATTGATTTTCCTTATTAACAGGTATGATATTGACATACTGCGATCCCCAACCCGCATGCCCAGCGTGAGGATTATGGGCATCCCTCATAAGATAAAATCCAATAAGGCGCTTATCAGGTGGAAGCCTGCGTCCAGCTGTTGACCAGTATAGGCTGTTGAGGTGAAGTGAGGATATTGACTATCTTTGAATTGTATCAAATTAATCTTTTATGAATTCCTGTATGACTAGTTTGATAAGAATAGTGTTTCCGTACTAGGTCAATATATGTATAACAGATCACGTGTCGACAAGCTTTTCGTGTAAATGCATCCTGCGTTTGAAATAATCGTACCGTTTTGCGACCTTTACCTTTGATGGAGTATACCAATAGGAAGGTGATCGATGGGCCGTTGGTGGCGAACAAAATGTTTTGATGATAGCACGTAAAATCAATTTAGATTTCGAGGAGTTCAAAAATGTAATGGATCATTTTTTTGGCACGCTGCTTTTACGACTTTCGTCAAAAATAGGCATGTTTCGGAGACGCCCGTGATTAAAAACGAACATTTATAATTTAGCCTATTTGTGTAGTTTGTGTCACATCAACATTTACCGCAGAACTTCGCAGTAAACGCTGGCCCTAATGGATGCCTAAAACTTGAAATCGATATAAAATCGCTTTTTATAAAGCATGAAACGAGTACAGAAACGCCATCATGATCCGGATGGCTTTAAAATTTATTTGCCCCCGGGGTGCTATTTATATATCCGCCTCAAAAATGAACAGTGGTTATCGTGGACCAAAAAACGTGGATGGAATAATTTTCATGGTAGGGGCACGTGTCTGCTAAAGCGAAACGATATAAAAGCTTCGGTAGTGAAAGCACTTATACCTTCTACGCTTGGAACGCTTTATCAAGGGTGGTGAGATAGAATAAACTGAACCTTTTCCAACTTAATTCAGTTCTAGTCTTAAACTAGTTTATGTGATCGTCTACGCCAAGCTAGGTCAGTTTTTAGTGGATGCCAGGTTCAATTTAGTCTTGGCGACTGCTCCTGCCAAGAACAGTGTACTTTTTATGCAAATATGTGAAGAACTGGTACAACGTTGGCATTGGT
The DNA here is from genome assembly GCA_955876795.1 of Eupithecia tripunctaria. Lineage (NCBI taxonomy): Eukaryota > Metazoa > Arthropoda > Insecta > Lepidoptera > Geometridae > Eupithecia > Eupithecia tripunctaria. Next base: position 8,666,072 of record OY041615.1, on the reverse strand, counting down.
AAGCAATCTTTGTAAGTTGCTTGGCATATAGGTACCAGACTAGCCTTATCTATTGCATCTCTACCTATAAATTATAAAATGTATAAGAATATCTCTGGTTCTATCCAGGTATAATGTTCTTTTTTTTCATCAGAATTTTTGTAAGCTATAAATTTCTCCAAAATGTAGACAATAATAAATAAAATATAGAAGTAAGTCTTAAGTAGAGCCCGGTTTGAATAAAATGTATTTATACCCATTGAAAACTGACATTCCTAAGTTAATAATGTTTAGATCTGGCCAATACGAAGCTACGTGTTTAGTTTCAGCCAATTGGTGTACTAATACACTGAATTACAACACCAATTAACACAAAAACGAAAACAAACAGACGATTGCGTACTTTGAAGAATAATACAAGATAAAATAAACTAAAATCTACAGCGTTCACCGATTGTGCTTGTTATTTTAACAATGAAATTTTCAACCCTTACTTAGACCCCACTATCTTGTTAGATCCCCAAAACCATCTGAAGACTTATACTCTATAACCACCCCGGGGTATTCAGACAAATCAATCGATTCTTCATTTGTTGAAAATAAACTAGCAGTTTCAGCGCTACGTGGAAACATAAAAATCGGCTACATACATACAAACAAACATAGGGTGCTCATAACCCTCCTTCGTTGGTAGTTGGGTAAAAAGTACTCCTGTGCCGTGCGCCTGTAACTATCAGAAAAGATTTTCACTCAGCTGAGTATTCCACGTTCCAATAGATATCATACAAATAATTTCAAGGAGAATCATAAAGTTGAATCGAAATAAATTAAGTTTATTTATTTTAATACCTGTCTGTCTATCCGGCATTTCAATAAACGCATTAAAAGTTCAGTCACTCACTCCGCCTAGCAAACGAGCTCTTTAATTTAAAATCTATTCTCACCAGTCAAAACTTCATGATTATTTAATTTCCGACACGGACTGTCTCTCAACTATGGCCTAATTCTTTCAGCGACCTGAAATCACGAATGCAAAACGATTTTTCCGGTGACAATATTTAATTAACGCTGTATTGTTTGATATTGCGAGATTGTTTGATGAAGCGTCGTGTGACAGAATTCACCTGATTTATGTCTGCTGTACATTTCACTTGTTATTTTCAGTTTGTATTTTGAATGATATTTCTGATCGACATCGATGAAAGTGTCAAGAAGCGATATTGTTTTTCTAGTCAAGACAAGAAAAGTATGCAAACTATACCATGTCCATTTTGAATGAGGCATAAACGTATACAAACCGCCCATACTTAACCTAAAATTCACTTTGTTGGCGCGTCCTCTTATACGTAATTTACATTACTTGTCGATTTTAGATCCTCTCTTCAATAAAAATTGCTTACAATTATATCTGAAACTCGACGCCAAGTAAGTGAGTTTTTGTTATTTGTATCGTGGTTTATTTACTAACATGCTCCATGCTGGATGGATAAACCATAGTTTTTTTATTTAAAAAAAATAAACGCAAGAAAACATCAAATTAAAATATATATAAAAACAATAGTCTCTCTATTCATGAATTTAGAAAGAAGTCAAAATCGTTACTTAAGCCACCCAAGAAATAATTTTCGACGCAGATTTCTTGAGGTGGTTGAGGCGATCAGAAAATACATTAAACTAATATAAAACTATACTGAAAATTGGAAATTCCTACCATTATTGTGTCTTAGACGTGAATTTTTTTTGGTAGGCGTGTTTTCTGTCCGACCGCTATAATGACACCTATACCTGGCTTTCCGTACATGCCAAAAAGGAAATCTTTTGATACAGACGGTTTCAGGGAGCGCATTGTAAATCTAAGCTAGCTATTTGTTGAAAAACGATTTAAGTGTTTTTTAGACACTTACCACTTTATTCTTAATAGTCTGTTAACAAAAAACAGCTGCTAAGTAGTGCTATTTCTCAGTCTGACTTATGTGTGCTAAGCTAGCAGACTATTATGAATAAGGGGGTTTATGTCTACTTGACATGCTTAATGGACTAAGTTCTCTGAAAAATAATAGTACATTGTTGCCCCAGGGATGAAAGTAACTTATTTAGTCCCGAGACGGAGTTTGGCACCCGAGGATAGCGAGGGCGCTAATGGTTCGAGAGACTAAATGTTTTCCGCTACTGCCTCTTCTTTTACATCAGGCGTTAAATTTATGTCTATATCAATGTCTGAGCTCATTGAAACAATCACACAAAATTCTACAACTCGAAAAATCAAATGAAGTTAGGATTGACGTTTTTCCGCTTTTTTTTCTTAGGCATAGAAAATCCTCTTTAGAGATGGCAGAATATAGCCATGGTAGCTCTAGCTATTCTACCATGGTACAGTAGACATGGTAGAAAACCGAAAACTATTCAACCATTCATTTTTATCATTTAAATATGGTAAATATTTTGCCGAAATCTATGTTATTTTAAAGAAATTGTTGTAAATTATAGTATGCTAATTTACTTCTCGGTTATTTCAATTTTACATCACGCTGTCATTGAGTGGCTGTATGGATTGCATCAAACCAGACGCAGAAGCTATCTCACAAGAAGTTGAAGTTGGCTCTATAGTAAGTTCGAATGCATGGAAATGTGAGGTGACAGCTGTCACTACTTGTCATTACTTTTCGTCCCTAGGGACGAAAAATATTACTTTCATCCCACTTCCTAGGCAACTTCCGTCCTACTTTTCAAGTATGAGTAATGAAAAGATTATTCATTCGTTCTTGCTCTAACAATTACTTACCAATTTTGTAACCTTTTAAGGCTCGTATCTCAACAAAAGTAAATTCAGTGTGAATGCGCAACCCTCACGGTTCCAAACAAAACTAGCCAAGTGCGTCGGCCAGTTTTAGGTCGGACTCGCGTACGAAGGGTTCCATAAAAACTGAAAAAGTCTCTTGTATGGGAGCCCCCTGAAATATTTATTTTAATCCGTTGTTTAGTATTTCTTGTTATAACGGCAACAGAAATACATCATCTGTGATAATTTCAACTGTCTAACTATCACGGTTTATGAGATACAGCCTGGTGTGGTGACGGACGGACAGACAGACAGACGGACAGCGGAGAAGGAAGTAAGGGTTAATGGCTTATCCTTTGGGTACGGAACCCTTAATATCATGTATGAGTGAATCAGGCTTGATTCGAGAATGAAAAGTAATTGAATGAGATTTTGCGAGTAATTGAACAAAGCGTGCGAATGGGATTTTAAATGAACCACAATTCTGTTCTGCCTTTAGATACCTACTGAAATTATATGAGTGTGACACAATTAGGAAACGCGACTTGTAAGATTACATTTCCTTTTACTCCCTCAAACCGAATCAATAAATAATACACGTTGTACGAGGCCCCTCTAGTACCTAATGAACTTACATTTCCACACGGCTGCCTCAATCAGGTAGGAGAAATCAATAATCCACGATTCTTCCATCTTTTATAAGAATTTGTGACGCCAAGAACACACAGGCTGCCAGAAATAGAACAGTATAATCTGAGTAATTATAGATTGGGATTGAGAATGATGTCAATTCTTATGCTGTTTATTCAGTACGAAAGCTATCCTGTGCTCTCATGCTGTCATTCTTATTGTCATGCTTTAAGTTTAAATTATTTTTTTTATTTTTTTTTTAAGAAAACAATGCCGTCTGCACTATTCATAAGATAAAAGCAGCCATATTTTTAAAATATACGTAAAACAAAATTACAATTTAGTTTATTAACAAGTTAAACATTATAAACTGTGCTTATTCAGAACTCGTCGTGTACTACACATTTATTTCAAACACTACCAAACTATTTTCACAAGCTATTTCAGAATTTCTTCTTGGTAACGAGGGCCCTGCATAAGACCGTGTTTACGGAGACGGGGCGTGCACTAAATTCAAACATATGGCGTCGGTAGAGTGTGTTTACGGAGAGGCGTTTTTACACGCGTTTGTTTGATTTGCGGCGTCTCACGCTGCTTCGCACGCGCCGTTGCACGCGGCGTGCACCGCTACTCCGCACGCCCCGCCCATCCATAAACATGAACGTTCGTTGAGAAATGTTTGTATTTACGCGTGCGTCGAGGGGGCCGCTGCACTCACTGCGGTCTCCATAAACAAGGCTTTAGTGTCATCTACTTTCTTTGCAACAAATGGTTTTTACCAAATAGCTCCTAAAATATACCTTCGAATCAAATTACTTTATCAAACCGACAATACCACGTAGATGTGTCCCATGGTACGAAAGCACCAGAGGGACTGTTCCACGAATGATTGCATATCTTTACTGTAACCGCTTAGAATTCATTGTAGGCCAATTGTGGAACGCAAATGACGCTCCAGAGACGTGAGCTGGATAGGGAAGCATGATATTGCACACAGATTATTCGAGGGTTGAAAATTTAGATTTAATTGAGATGTTTCTAGAATATACTGATAATTCATTATTTATTTTCGTGGTACCGTTCGTTCTGAAATGGTATGGTGGATGAATATATGTTGTTGCTGCCACGCCCAATAGTACAAACATAATCCTAAACGCCAAATGTACTATTGTCAATAAACTAAGTAACGTTATCACAAACTAAGCGATTGAATGAATAACCCTCCTCTGTTAGTAGTCGGATAAAACGAAATTGTTTGGATTGTCTTTTAATATTTCCTATGGCCTGAAATTTAATAGAAATCATTCCGATCACCTGTGTAATCGGTTAGGACAATTCCACATACAGACTCGATGATCCGGCATCAGTTATATTAACACTTTCAATGACTGCGTCATTGGAATGTACTTATAGGAGTCCTCCTTCCAACAATGTTAGTTTATAAGTTCATTTATATTATAGTATTGTTTGCTTTGTAGCAGTCGTAGCTTTTTGGTATATTTTGTCGGCGAAAGGCTTTTTTTATAGTTTTAGGTAATACATTATATTTTTTTCTACACACATGGTTAAACAGTTTTTTTGGTATAGACGGGTCCTAGGCTGCCTACTTAAAACTATTCTATCAAGATCCCGTATATTTCGGGGATAACGTTCCACTAGAGAACTCTAGTGTCTAGTTAAACCTAATTAAGGATTTAAGACTCTACCTACCATCGCACTCTACCATCAAAAAAGTCATCTGTTTAACAAAATAGGCTATCTATCTATCTACTCTTATCTCGCTAATCTCGATTCCTTAGCACGGACAAAGTATTCCCTGAGGAAGTTTCTGAGAATCGATAGCAATTTAAATTGTGCTGAATTCTCCAATTGTTACGACTGCGAGTAATGAGACGTCACAATTAGGTTTAGGTTTACGAACTGGGGTCGGAGTAGTTCGAAGGGCTTTGTATTCTCTTGGTATGAGAAAACTTAGCAAGTCTATCTGGCCTTCGACCACGGAAGTTTGATCTATGCGATGGGAGCTTCAAAAGGCATGAAATTATTTGCTTGCAGGTCTTTGTCAGAGCGTAGGTACTTCTAGGGTTTTTGCCCTATTGGAGTGCAAATTGCCGTTTCTTAAGGCGCATACCCGAGCCAATATAACAGCGCCATCTATTTTATCATATTATTACGTTTAACATAGGAAATTTTAAAAATCCATCGTACAGTTTGTGGTATCTATTATAAGCTATTTTTTGATACCTCTGTAATAGTTTTATCTTATATAGTTTAGGAAGAGATGCGAATAGAGTTTTCTGCCCAAAAAGCACAACTTTGTATCTCTGCCTAAGCTTTATGAAATGAAACTATTACAGAGACATTAATTAATAACGTATAAAAGATACCACAAACTGAACGATAGATTTTTAAAACTTCCTGTGTGTAACGTAATAATAAGATAAAATAGGTCGGGGCGCTACTTTCACTGGAATATGCGCCTTAAGCAATGTTCACAACATGGGTCACGGACAAATTCAGGACTCTAGTAGGTATACGAAAAATAAAATAGGATAACGTAAGGCTTTAAAAAAATTTACTATACCACATAATATCAGATGGGACATTTGCGTAGTATAATTAAGTAGTAGTAATTAACGAAAACTGTTAGTAGGTACCTATCTACCGTAATGCGCCTACTAGCAGCTTTCCTTTTAAGACGATCTGCTTCCCAGAAGATACAAAAATAAATAAATAATGCTGGGCAATTTACACAGCAATATCTGGCCCCAACCTAAGCAGCATTTGTGTAAGTGTACTAGAAAGCTGAATTACTGAATATGACACCTAATATAGGTACATTGATAGAATTTTTTTTACGTGCAAAAATTTCTCCCGAGGCGGTGCTCGAACCCACGACCTGCGCCGCGAGCGAATTTTCGCCCGCTACGCCACAAAGGTCGACAAAAATAGTTCATGAAACCTCAATATCAACTAGCGAAATCCAAAGGCACTTACAATCTACTATCGATCAAGCTGGAATAATTGAGGTACCTAAAGCAGGATTAATACTATAATGGAGGTAGGTCATTGTACCAACAAATCGGCCCTATGGGAATGAGGCGAGAGTATAGGATGTACCTACGTAAAATAAATAGTTACCTGGGGATGAACCCTATTTGATAATACTAGCGTAATTTTACGTACTTAGTTCAATTCCTTTATTAAACCAAAATATCACTTTAAAAACATACAACTTACAACAGTTTAAAAAACATATTATAGAACAAGATATGAAAAGAGAATTAGAGACCTTTGTAATTGACACTGTATTTTTTTTTAATTATAGTGACAAAAACAATCAAAAATTGTTGCCCCAATTTAATGAATTTGCATTAATTTTGCGGCTGTTTGGAGACCTTGTCGAAATTATACTTCTGGCAAATAATCAAAGTAATGAAAATCAAAGGAATTGATAAAAAAATCTTTAAATTTCTTTGTCTTTTGCCTTATGTTGTAAGCCATAATTTTTTTTATTGATTTCTGATTTCTTCCTCATTTTTTACATACGCATAGCTTAGAAGGTAGTTAATAACATAAAGACTTACGACTACGTTATGGTAAGAAGTAGCAAGCTACAAAACCATCAGATTAGGCTGAGGATTTTGAAAGGCGCAAATATGCAGCTCTTATCAGAGCCTACACATTTGCTCCCCTTAGAGTCGAGAGCTCCGTGGAGTACCGAGAATCTTCGATTTTTTTTTCTATCTGGCGTCTGGTCCGAATGACTCGTGACCCGAGAACTGGTTTATGAATATTTTGTGCAGCCGATTGGTATTGATATGGATTGGTTGAACTACGTGTAGATTTCTTGCAGCAATCTACAGTTAGCTCATTGTTTTAATCGTAATTAAAATAATAGAAATTATTTCGAACTTAATCGAAATAATTTCTATTATTTTGTGTTAATATCTTGGTCAATTATAAAACTGTACCCTTATTTCCGCTTTTCAATATTAAACAAACGCTTTTATGGCCCACGAAACACAATGTCCATCTACTGATCAGAGGAACTGACCTCCGCGGCGACGACGCCGTCAAGGCTTGGTAGTGAATGTGTTAAAGCCGCGAAGAAGATGATTATGACTGATAACATAGTCTCAACCCTACAAAGGTGAGAAAAACGGCTGCGGAGGGGGCAGTGAAGATAATTTACCGAGCTTTGCGGCTAGCACATTTGCTGGCTTATAGGCAAACAGTAGTTCCTTGGAAAATCCCATTCCCCGTCCCCAGGGTATTCTAATACCGATGTTATCTATAATATTAGACCCAGAGTTGCCTGAAACAGTAAATTAATTCATAGCTCCGTCAGAGCTATAATGTTCGCGTCAATTTTCATCAAAACCTTAGTGATATCTCTATTGAGTGAAATTGAATGAATGAAAACTCGTACTTAACTAAACTACCCTTAAAACACTTAGACTCCTGGTCTTGGAACAAATGTAGACGTTTGTACTCGTATTGTCTTTAATATTGCTTGTTACTACTAAGTAACTAGATCTTTTTATAGAGACCAAATAGGCAAATATGAAAAACTCGATATTATACGAACGTCAATTTTCCTACTAGATGATTCATACAGACTAAACAAAATCTTATACCTTACTCATAAAATCCGACTGGTATTGATAATGGATCAGTTGTACATTTTTTGCAACAGTCTGCAGTTAGCTCAATTGTATCAATTGTAAATACTAGTTTTAATTATGTGATTGTTTCTTCTTTTTCATTAAAATGTATCTTATTGTGAACTAATAAAATAAAACACAATAAGATAATAACTATTACTATATCGTTCTTGTTGAATTATAAATAGTTATTAAGTTTCAAAATACATAAGCAACAATCTCATCAACTTCTTATTTTACTAGTAAAACGTGATAAATGAGATACTAAAATACGGTACTTTAAACACGGTTGGAATAAAATATCTCCACCATTAATTCAAAGGCTTTGCATAAAAACTAATAGACTTATTCCATCATTCCCAGTCGGGTGAAAAAGCTAATAGCACATAATAAGAAGAACAAGCAATGAAAATTATCACAGTGTAAATTCAAATAAGGAGACTTTGTAACTTGATTGTAAACTTCCGAGCAATGAAGGTGCGCGTACACGTTGGTTTTTAACAAGTGTACATCTAAAAAATTGCGAGTGCTCGGCGACAGGCACCCTTCTGATTATAAATTAAGAAGTAGTTTATAACTATGTGTGTGTATCTCTGTATAACACAGGAACAGGTTTTACGGAACGAAAACGAATCTTTTACAAAAAAAATATTTGTTTGGACTTAAGACATTCATAAGTAGAAAAGAACCACAAAATAGGTACGTGATAACATGCGTATTGTTAGGGTTCAAATAAAAATAAATAACTGTTCGTTATTATCCTAAAAACTTGGAAACGGATTGACCGATTTAAATATTTTTCCTTAGTTCACGGAGCCACGTAACTTATAATAAATGTTGGCCTTGCCTAATAAAGTAATAAGCTTAGATCGTTACCGTAGCACATTTTCATAGCGCAAAAATGCTGCTTACTACCACTTTGCTCGGAAGTGTATCTGTGAAAACTTAAGAGGGGCCACTTGACGGTTCCGTAAAAAAATTATCAGCATTTTTTTGCCTAATTTCTAATTCCCTTCGTGCCCGTGTTTTATAATAATACCATCTAATTACTGAGCTTTCGTAGTAGGTAATTATGATAAAATTGAAGTATTAAGCGAGGATTTTTGTCACTGTTTTTTGGGTATTTCTTTATTGCGCAATTTGTTGTTTCATGGTCGTTCGAAGATTGTTTTCGATTGCTGGTTTAAGTAATGTTACGATTTTATTTTAAGCTACCAGCTCGTGTTGGTAATTATCATACATATGCATAATGTAAATAATGCCTTGGCATTATTCCACCCAATGTGAAATAAATGCATTAACATTATAGACAAAGAAGTGTTGCCCAGAAATTGGGTTAATTCGATGTCAACCGGATATGTCATAAAAAACTATGTTGCATTCTCTACCATGTATTTTCAGGTAGATACAACAGTTCTATTAAGCAAGAATTGATGAAACTGCGCTGAGTTTTATGGCGAATAAATACTGTTTTGATTCTCGTGGCTTTCAAAATGGTGGTGTTTGTTCATCTTATCTAGAATCCCCTTTACTAAGTTACTTAGTGCAGGCACACTCGTTTCATGCAGTATTTTCTCTGGTAAAAATATATATGAGCTGTTTCAGTTGGTAATTTTCCTCGACTGCTCAAATACGAGAAATGTTTCTGCCAAAGAAAGTCCAGGCTTTGTCGCTAAGCTTCAAGCGTCACGTTTCGTGTTTTGAAATATATCAAAAGGCTTTATTCTGTTGATGTTCATATAAAATTATTGTAAAATCAAAACGTTTTCGTGGAATGTTTTGTTAGATAACAGATAGTAAAGATATACAGCTGTGACTCTACAAAAGAAGCGAGTCTGCTGTGACAAAGTTTTACACTTTTATACAATGAAGTTTTGCAGTTCGGTTTAAATATTTTTTATATTCCTTAGTTTCACAGTTATGAAGCAACTTTACAATATTATGACAACATTGTATATGAATTTTGTAATATTTATTGATGTTTATATTTTCAAACGAACACTTAACTTATTTGTATAAGAGGAGTGAGTTACGTCATCTGGTTGTATATTTTTTTATTCTGTGAGTGTTTGACGCATAATGTGGACAACACCTTGGGCTACATTGTAAATATTTATCATCTTTACATAGTAAAGTACTAACACAAATATATACCTAAAAAGTTTAATGTAGTCGTTAGTTATTCCTCAATAAAAAAATAACATAAACTAACCCCCTTATTCATAATGGCCTGCTAACATAAAACAGCTGCTAAGTAGTGTTATTTCTCAGTCTAACTTATGTCAATAGAAGAAGACAGAGTGAGAATTAGCAGTGTGCTAAGTTAGCAGACTATTATGAATAAGGGGGTAAATCTTAAGATGTTGATAAACGTCTAGTTGGCAGGCCCATGCCAGCTTGACCGCCGAATACTTGAAACGCACCTCGGATAAAAGCACGACTCAAGTAGCGGGTCTTTGACAGTTTTCAATGAAAATGTGCCAATAATTCGTCTTTTTACCCGACTCCCAACGGAGGAGGGTTATGAGTTGGCACCCTATGTTTGTATTTTATGTATGTAGCCAATATTTATCTTCCCACGCAGCACTGAAACTACTCGTTCAATTCCAACAAATGAGCTATCGATTGATTCGTCTCAATACCCCGGTGGTTGTAAAGTATATGACGTTAGACGATAGTGGGGGGTCTTACCAGATAGAGGTCTCTAAAGTCGAAAATTTCATTGTTAAAATAAAAAGCACAATTAGTGAACGCCGTAGTCGGGATTTAGGCCCGTATTATGAAAGCCAGCTCAGTCATCAATCTATGCTTGAGCAACGCTTTTCTATGGCTTATACGTCACTCAAGCATAGCTCTATGACTGAGCAAGCTTACATAATACGGGACTTAGTCTATTTTATCTGACGAGACTTGCATAAATCTGAGTAGCATTTGAGTATTCGGTGGTGAGTGTGTTAGCTTTTCGCTAATTCACTGTGTCATAAGCGAAAGATCCCGGCGCTCCATCAACTAAAACCTGTTGAATATTTAAATTGGATTTAGGTAGCTATTTCAAAGACATTCAGAACGTTCTCCTCAGGCTGGATCAGTACAAAATACACCGCGAGGGCGAGATACTTTTGACATTTTCCCGGAATATCGGGAAATTTCTCGGGTAACGGGACTTGGGGAAAATCGTCCCAGAATAAACTTGGGGTAATTAAAGAAGATGAAACGCCAGAATCTTGTAATTTAAATTTAGTTACCGAATCTAAGTTTGGTCACGTAATCTGAGTCAGGGTTTTCGGCTTCTTTTGGTCGGTCCTTATAAAACTTTGAAATAAAGTTAGGAAGTATCGTAGATTGTCAGAAAATTCACTAAAATATCATCAATATTTTAGCCTTAGATTAATAAAGGTCATGAAAAACTCTCCCTGCAATGAAAAAACGTACTCGATACATATTCATGCGCCAAAAATGTACGTAATAACTAAAACTAACCTACGTACTTACAGTTTTTTCAGTAAATAAAAAATTATATAACGTAATAAAACCTACTGAAATAACAGAAAATAAGAACATACATATATACAAGTTGTCTGTATTCCGCGATTCATGATGATGATGATTGTCCTATTAGCCGAATCTTCGGCCACGGCGGCCAGACATAACGGTGCGCACTAGACAGGTGCGCAGGACATTTGTAGTGCACAAGTGTGTTCACTCTCAAAATCCAAGACCAATACGACTGGGGAGAGGTCAGGCGCAGGAACAACGGCTTCACTTGCTTTCTGAGGCACAGGGATGTAATACCCCCAAATTCTTGACCATACAAGCTGTTACTGGGATTTTTTTGCATGAAATTCCGTGATTCATAATGCTTTCCTTTCATAATATCCACTGCCAAAGAGTGGAATGAGTCTGTTTTCCCTTAGAGTCCAATCTTGGTGTCATCAAATCCAGGGTAAATAAATTCCTTCTGGAAAAGCGTGCTCCATCTTAATCCACATTTTTGCTTTCTTAGGCCCGTATTATGAAAGCTTGCTCAGTCATAGAGCTACGCTTGAGTGACGTTTATGCCATAGAAAAGCGTTACTCAATCATAGATCGATGACTGAGCAAGCTTTCATAATACGGGCCTTAAAGTGGTGGCCAAATGCTTGGCATCATCAATATAAAAAAAGAAAAGAACATGGAAAGGAACGGTATGTAACATGTGTTTATCGCTCTAAATCATTTAGCAACGTTTACCTACGTTTAGCTAAAACAATTAATTAATTCAAGCTGAAGTGGCAGCCACTGATTAAGGAGGGTACAAATTACTTTTATTTATTAGGATATTCGTTTTATTGGGAAGCAATCAGCTCGAACGGTTCTGTAATGATATTTTTATGTAAAACTGGGAACAACAGACGACAAAAATGGTAGATATAGGTAGGGTCAACGGATAAATAAAGGTGTTAGGACACTTAGGCCATATCCACGTGGCGGCAACTGACAGCGAGCCTGCTGCTGGCTGTCAGTAAACGTTGGTGTGGCACTCGGGGACTGCCACGGTAAAGCTATTGCATAGCATTTTGTATCAACTTATATGCAATTATAATTTTATTTATTTATTTTATTCATGCAGTATTGCTTTTTCTTTGATATTAATTCAAGTTACACTTTTTGAGCGTGGTGACCCTATACACCTATATACTTTCTCATAAACAGCTGCTTATGTATTCGTCCGATTTCGGAGCAGCTCGTCTCGATTCGAGCGAGTTTCGTAGAGTCGTACAATACGTCTAATCGCACGCACACAACGCCGTGTCGAAGACTGCCGAACTGAAACGACGTTAGACGATGCACGGCCTTCAAGCCACACACCCTTGCCAGGCGGAGTGAGGAGCGTGAGGTTTTTTCGTTACGGAATTTCTGGATTCGGTCCCCGCGCTCAAGGCCCGCGATAGAAGCTATGCAATAGCTTAATAAATAATGCTGGACAATTCACACAGCATTATCTAGCCCCAAGCTAAGCAGAACTTGTGTTATGGATACTAGATAAATGATATACATAATACAATACACTACATAGATAGATATTTTTTATTATACATAGAAAAACATCCAGAACGCCCTGAACAAATGTCTGCAGATCGTACACACATTTGTACCGAGGCGGGAATCGAACCCGCAATCTCCTGCGTCGCAGGCAGACCTTCACCCACCGCGCCACAGAGGCCCTGTCGTCAAAAGGGATGTACGTGCATCGTAAGTCGCTCTAGCGCAAAATTTTATAATCCACCTGTAGATTATGTAAATTATACAGAGTGTAACATAAGAAGTGGATCATCGGTGGATGGCAGGTGGTACCTATCAAATTAATGTATGTTCTGCGATATTTACTGGTTCAAAAGTTACTTTGATTTTTGTAAAATTTTGGTCAAAATCAGATTTAAGACTTAATTTCGCAATTGCAGCCAAAATATTACTTCTGCGACCCTGTCTTTTTATTTTTAACAAGATCGATAGTGGGCCTTTGATACCCCTTTACCAATCATAGTCTAAGATTTATAAAAAACCAAAAAAGAAAATTATAGCAGATTTTTTTTTCAAAATCGAATATTTACGTTAATCGTAAATCGTAAATAGTTTCAGTGGTTTTAAAATAAAATAATCACATAATATTTTTTTCTGCAAACTATCTTAAAAATTACTGGCTTTTATGAAGAATAAACCCTGAAAATTTCATTTGGCTAGGATGAGACCCAAACCTAAAACTTTAGTAGTTTTTGAATTTATTCGTTACAAACATACAAAATTACTAATCTTTTCTCCTTACAATGTTATAGTATAGATAACGTAACTAAGTATTTCTAACTCAAAGCCACAGTACATTAGTGGATGTAGCCAATTCTCTTTTGATACATTTAAGCTCCGGTTGTCCGTTCGCTGCACTGCACAAATAAAGTCTACCAAAGTATGTTTGAAAGCAAAAGCGATTTCTTTGTAGATGCCGGCTCGCGTATTTGAAAACAGGGATGTAGTAAGTTATAATGATTTGGGCAAGAGCACAACACATTAAGCATCAATCAAGTTGTGATGGTAAATATTATGCGGGTGGACGTTGACGAAACCTGTTTGGCTTTTGCATTTGTCCTGGAATATATTTGAATGATTTTTATTAAGTCTTGCTTCTGTGTTCGTCATTAGATTAGGTTTTTTGTTGGGTTACAGGAAAGACCGCTGTCAAGAATTAAAGTGTGAGGTATAGCCATTGATTAATTAAGAAGGGAAGATAGTCTTCCAGCGCTTACTCAAAAATTGGTATGTGTTACAACTACACGCAAACACATACGCTCACAGTTATATTCCCAGTCCTGTGCAATACAAAGAAGAACAAAGACGGAAAGACGTATCTAAGACCGAAGTGAGACCGAGACAACAATATTTCTCGCGAATCACGACCGCCCGTGCCACCGGTCTGACGGTGACTGAGCTGGACGCACACAATTTTACACAATATGAGGTTGCCATTTACGAGAAACTAGTACCTCATCTTCTCTTTTTATTAATCAATGGGTATAGCCCAAAGAATGCTTTAGTAGATGTGGTGACACCTATTTTGTTCTGACCTCAGTAAAATAAACTTTTACCTGCTGGTGGGGTTGAAGATAACTCCTCTTACCTCTTATAAAGCAAGATAATGCTTGGGTATAATTTTTATATGCATTTTAAGCCTTAAATCTTTTTGATTTTGCGTGATTTAGATTCAAAAAACGTTATTTGTTCGTTAGTTAACTAAAACTATAGCTAAAATCGATATTTACCTACCCCAAATATGTACTACTCTAGTACGTTAAGTGGTAAGAGTGTTTTTCGAACACATTCAAAATTCGTAGTTGGACCATTTTACATTCATAATGAGCTTTATTCTTCTATAAAATACTTTTGTAGTTTGACGATCAACCTAGTTTGTTTTTTAAGAACACCAACGTTACATGCATCCTTTAACATGAGGAACGATGGTGTTCTTCCAACACAAACTTGGTTCGTAGTTAACTGGCTTCATAATAAATGTTATTCTTCATTATGAATGTAGACAGGTTAACTACGAACCTAGTTCGTATTGGAATAACACCAACGTTTCATCCCTCGACGAGGGTTTTTATCTATTATTAGCGTTATTCTTATTTCAAAAAAACTGGCCCCTACATCAACCCTTAAACCGCCCCTGTGTTCTGTAGGATTGAATTTACCTTTAGTGCTTGTTACATGGCAATCTCGCGTGTGCAAGGCTGCAATCGTAAACAGCGGAGCGAGAAACAGAGTAGTTAGAGGGAATTTATCGAGAATGGGGTTATCTAAGTGTTTAAATAGCGATCGCTGAGATTGTGGAATCTGATGCTTTGTTATATCACGTAGCTGTGTTATGGAGGAAAATACTTTTCGAAAAGTATTTTCCTACTTACCTCTTTAACTGGAGTTTCAATACAGGTACTTTGTTGAACACGACGCTTTCTGGTCTGTGTCTCAACGGCTGCACAGCCACAGGTTATCATATTATAATATTATTAAATTGTACTTGGATTGACTTCTTACGCAGTTCGTGCAGTCGCCATAGACGCATTATTATTGTTCCGAACTATGTATGTATGTATAAAGTGGTCTAGGCCGGCATCTGTCTCAGAACTGTGAACTAGACACCTATTCAGATCTTTTTATCAGATATCTATATTTGACTTGACCCACGCCCACGCCCATGAAACAATTAAAAAATATAAAATAAAATCTAAAACTAAAAGGGTTTTAGATTTTTCCCAAATTCCCAGATTTACTGTCAATGTCAATCATATTATTGTAATAGTTAGTGTTTTCCTCCCATCTCAATTTCGGTAAGTTTTACTTATTAATTATCCATTCGACCTGTGTAGCACTAGTTAAACACCGACGCTGTCAATACTCCCAGAAAGTTTACCCTCGCTGTGTCAAAATAATAATAACGTTAATAATATCTGAAGCCAATAAAAATAACAGAAAATTCCCCGTGAAACGTACCAAAAGCACCGTCACTCCCACTCCATTACTTTCGCGCGACCATTACCGTGGACGCATGAATATTAAAGTCCCTGAATACACAAGTTTCTCTGCCTTTATTATTATCGGATGAAAATTAAGAGCCTGCTCGATTCCGGCATGAATATTTACCGAATATTTGTGTTTTTTTTTCGTCCGTTATTCGTGTTTGGGATAGGTTTTGTTTTTATTCTGTACGCGTAACAAAGCATTCTGAAAATTGTAAGCGACGTAAATTCATGAGTTCCGTGAATAGCTGAATTTCCATGTTTTCAGGAAAAAGTTATAGGTTTTCAAATTGCTTTCAAATGGCTATGGTACAAAGTTGTAACAAAGTGCGCTCGCTAATTTAACAAAACCATTCGATACACGAATTTAATGAACAATCATGGAATTATTCATTTATCAACCGATCTAAAGTTTCTAGATTACCTATCATCAAACTAAGGAAAATATTTCGTTACGATCAAGGAAATTTATTTATTTATTTAAAACTTTATTGCACTGAAGTGCAAAGGGTGGGCTTAATGCCGATGCATTTTCTACTTGCCAACCAGAACCATTTTTACAGGGGGTTGGCGTGCTAATTTAAGTTTTGCAGATAAGTGTACCATATCATAAATACAGAGATTATTTTGGTATGCACAATTGCTCACTTTTCAACTGGAAGAGGCCGTTACCCGATGGGGGTCCCACATACTTCTATAATTTATCTAAAAAATATCAGAAAAAATATTATGTAATGAAAATAATACCTACAAAATCCATGCATTCATTATTTATTTTTATAAATCGGTTATGATAATTGTAAGTTAGTATGGTTATGAAATAAATGGCTTTTTTATTTATTTTATTTTATGTATGTAATACTTTTGTGTAATAAATAAATAAAGTTAAGTTAATAAAAATAAGTAGTTAATTTCAAATAATTAAGTTATTGGAATCGATTTTTATAAATGAAACAAGTCACTAAAAATCTAATTGAATTATTTCGATTATGTACACTTTTGATCATTTATAATTGTCATATCGAAACGTCACCGAATGCTTTCTAAGTGAAAAATTCTATAGTAGTTATTAATCATAGCTAAAACAACTAAATGTATATCTCCTTTATGTAAAGTTACTATACCAACCTAAGTTACATATATCGATATCCTTATTCTTTTTTTTTATATATTTCTTATTATTCTGAAAAGATCTTACCTCATTGTCTTTATCAGCATCCTTGATATGTTGCGCGATGAATCTCACGCTTTGCAGAGCAGCAGCCACTTCAGGGGATAGATGTCGAGGCAGCATGTTTTCGGATTCAGTTACTGTGAGAAAAAAACGAAGTTTAGACCACTGCATTACGATCTCAAAGTCAAAGTCAAATCGTTTATTTCTTTAGACTTACAAAATAAGTACTTAGACAAGTCAAATTTTTACTATATAAACAGCTTGATAAATAGTTATTACTATCAAACAAGAAATAAAATGCAATTGACTTTAATTCACTTCAATTTTTTGTCGAACCACATCTCATGATGTGGTTCGATTGGCGAATTGATTGGTTAAAATACTTTATTGGACACGTTCACCAAAGTATAAATAAGGTGGGCTTCATGCCGATGTCGTTATCTACCTGCCAACTACAAAATATTTATGCCGTTTTCATATTTTCTGCGTTCTAGTGTACAGCAAAACTAAAACCAGCAAAAAATTCAATCAAATAACCTGTAAAATTGTATGGTACCATCGATTAAATAATTTTAGAGCCACTGCACTACTTTGTAAGAAAATTAAATAAAAACAAAAAAAAATGCCGACGAATGAAAAGATAAACCTCTAGAGTCTGTTCAAAAAGAGAAGAGCCGTGGCGTTACGGTGAACTAACACTTTTAGCCGTACTGTAATGACAGAGTAGTGTTGTCAACGCAACAATAGATGTCGATTTCCACACGAACGCCCTCAATTCCCACTCTCTCTTTATTAACAGACTCTATCTCTATCTATTAATTTGTATTGATGGCAAGTGTTTAGTGGAAAGTATTACCAGAAGGTCGTTGATGAGCGCTAGCACTGAGGATGTCATCTTCGAGCCCGGGAGACTTGCGGTAGTCACCGTTCTCACACTTGGAGTCGCCAAAAGCATCGGTAAGGCTGTCCCTGCTGTTGGAACAAAACATGGTTGATAATACGACGAAATATATTGACGACCTCTGTGGCGCGGTGGGCGAAGGTCTGCCTGCGACGCAGGCAACCCCCTGCGTCGCAGGCAGACCTTCGCCGGGTTCGATTCCCGCCTCGGGACAAATTTGTGTACGATTTGCAACCATTTGTTCAGGGCGTTCTGGATGTTTTTCTATGTATAATAAAAAATATCATACTATGTAGTGTATTGTATTATGTATATCAGTTATCTAGTACCCATAACACAAGCTCTGCTTAGCTTGGGGCTAGATAATGCTGTGTGAATTGTACAGCATAAAAAAAAAATAGCATAACAAACAAGATGCGCCCGCAGCTTCGCACGCGTTTAAAGGTGATTTATATCCCACGGAAACTGATATATAGGATAAAAAAAATTATATTCCAGGATTAAAATTACGTACATGCAAAATTTCAGCCCAATCCGTTCAGTAGTTATGACGTGAAGAGGTAATAAACCATACAAACTTTCGCATTTATAATATTACTGTGAATGTTTTTCTAGACGCTCACTTTGCTAATATTTGCACGGTTAGATTTTGATACGCTCGTTTTATAATTCCCTATATGGGTAATTTGTTTTGAACTTTAAGCCTTACAAGCGCCAATTACGAACAAACTTATAATTACCTATCAGCAGCACAGACAAACACAATTAATAACAAAAGCTTACGAAAGCCGGTAGCTAAGTGATAATAGCAGCGTGACAAACTTGAAAACACCTGTCTATTTCAGCGCAGGGAAAATCAATATTAGAGGCTTATAAGACCAAAAATTGCTCGAAGGTTATCAAATGCATTTTCGTGTAAAGGTGAGACAAGAAAATCTTTCCAAAAATAGACAATAATCGTCAACAATGGAAAATCTACTATTTATTTTAACAATACAACATAGATAGATATTTTTTATCATACCAACACAGAAAATACCCAGAATGCCCAGAACAAATATTTGCAGAATGTACTAACATTTGTCTCAAGGCGGTAATCGAACCCGCAACCTCCTGCGTCGCAGGCGGACCCTCGCCCGCCGCATCACATTATCGGTTGTCACAGTTATGACCAAAGAGAATACAATAACTTCGTAAGAGTTATGACACCTTTTTTTTAGTTAGACTAACCCAAACTGCAATACCGGTAAAGGTAATATACATAATTACACCTATACAGGGCTTCTTGTTTCTCGTTTCATTACGATAAAAACACAACTACGGGAAGACGAGCTAAACACAACATAAACTAGAACCTTATGTTTACCTTACATAAGTTATTCTAGTTTATTAGGATAAAATATGATCGGCAATAGAAACTTTAATAGCTACATTAAAATCATAATACATTTTAGACATTAAAACTGCTTTGGGAGATAACGCGTTCTTTTTACAGTTCCTTCTTCAAGTAACTAAGCACTACAAAAATTTATTGTATTTAAAAAAGGGCATTATTTTTTCTACTAAGAATATTTAAAAAATACTTCTTGTGTAAACTCATTTGACGAATACATTTTATTCTGCCATGCGCTAGGTTTTTTAGGTGTCCCTACAAAACCTAGTGCTAATTTTGATATAGCTCTTTCCATTGGACCATAAATTTTATGTTACATTTTCACACCAATTTTTAGCCTAATCGGTTCAACCGTTCTTGAGTTATAAATAGTGTAACTAACATGACTTTCTTTTATATATGTATATAGATAGATTTACCTAAATCAATAGTCATCAGCCCTAATTACGATAACGCTACCCTCAAGAGCTTAATGTACCGTCAACAAAATAATTGTCTATTAATATAGAAACCCCGGAAGTGGCGACATATGTTGCTGCTGTAATAACGGAAGTGTGTTGTTAGGTTTTACCACACGGAATTAGAAAATAAATCAATTTGTGGACCCTGGTAACAGAAAAGATTTAGTAATTTTTTCTCGTATTAAAGGACCAGTGGAAAAAAGTTATTTTACGTTATTTTTTAAGGTTAGAGCAGTTTAATTTAAAGACTGCCCATATAAGAATTCCGTGTCTTCATGCATGGCTAAAATCATTATATTATCTTAAGTGACACTGTCAATATACTATACAGGGTGCCACGGAAAGGGTGTACTAACAAAGATTTAAATCGTTAGATACGCCCTTACGCCCAAAAACTGTGGCAATTTCATTGATTGTGTGCGTCAACAAAAAGACGACACACGCAAACTATGAGTAGATAAAATTAGTGTTTTTGTCAATAAACCTAACCTTTTATAGTGCAATCATAAAGCAACAACTTTTGTGAACAAGCACACCAAAAACACACAATTCACTGATTCCAAATGACATAGACAAGTTTGTGAGTTCACAAACTTCGTTTGACAACCAACGCGGCGCGGTCTCACTACAGAAAGGGCCTATCTTAGGTTGTAAATCTTTGTGTACTAAGCTAATTCATCATTCACGAGTTAATACATCAATAATCGCTGTTGGTGTTGTCCAGTTACAATCAATTACATAGTTTCACTTACATACATAGGTATTTATAAAACTACAGCTCCACGACATTACTATGCTGGTCATTGTTGGTAGCCCAAAACAGCAGCGTAATGCGCCAATATAAAATCATTTAGCTGTATCAGCTAAAATGCAAATCCGAATAGATTATTAGCCTGATGACGTGCAATTCATTACAAACAAAACAACACAAATTATGAGCTCGCAAAATCATTTCTATTCACACACAATTTATTAGCTGTATAGTTCGGGAGCTAGTGGGGTTTTGAATTAAATACTGAGGTACCGTTAGTTCTTTATTTGACAACGGAATCCTAACGGTTCCGTTTTCAAATAAAGAACTAGAAAATCATCTTTCTAGACATCATAGTTTTTTATCCAATCACGGTATGTGATGTCTAATTGGAAAAAAAGTAGTGGCAGGTGTCTATAGTTACTAAATTCCTTATTTGTATAAGGAATTTAGTAACTATACCCTTTTCAGAGACTAAAGTTACATTAAGTTCGTTAGTCGAGAAGTGTAATTAGCTCCCAGACTACAAAACTAGTCCCCAGCTTACTAGAGGCGGTTAAAACGTGCGAAAACCGCTTGAAAACGATTAAAACCGGCGAAATCCCGATAATACCGGATCGGCAATTAATTTGTCGCTGCATCATAGCCTGTTATGCCACACAACATGCCAATGTATGCGGTTGGGCAGAGCAATTGGGATGCCACGCGGAACCGCCTTATTTATGTGGTTAATTGTTTGTCGCTACTAATATACGTTTGTAAATAAAGGCCTTTGGTAAATTGATTATTGAGATTAAAGATTAAAAATTGCATCGAACAAAGATATGGAATATAGAGGCCTGTATTTTAGGGGGTGTTATCATAGACAATTCTAAAGCTGATAACCTCTTTGCGTTAAGCCTTTGCAAGATTTGGGTGGCTTATGGGTCTGTTCGTCCAAATTAACGGGGCTGAATGTCATAGACAATCTTTAGGAAACGGATACAACTTTCAAGATAGACAACTGATGGGTGGTCTCCTCGGATTGGGAGCTATGGAGCTCGCTGGACAAGAGCGAGCATCATCGTAGACCGTAACTAACGTAGAACGATCAATTAAAAGAATGCTGAATATTATCAGTTGTTATTGAAATTTATAGCATTACAGGGCTCCGCCGTATACGTGAGTCTTCAAATACATATCTCTATGTATGGAATTTAGTCAGGAGCAAATTTTGAAACACCTAGTTTTTTTATTATTTAGTTATTATATATAGTTATTTAGATAATTGTCCTATGTAGGTATGACAAATTGTTTTGAGCGATTTTCTCCTTAGCAAAAATTCTATTTGTGTATAGCATTACGGCCCATAACGTTGGTCAGCCCACCTTTAGAGCCTACCAACTTCAAAACCAATGATGATTTAACCAATGATAATTAAACTTACCAAATCCAAAACCAATGATAATAAAACTATGACGATAAAGGGAAACTTACTCGTACCTCAGCTCCAGCTCGTTGGTGTACCCGTTGGAGACGAAGGTGTCATCATAGTCAGGCAGGGAGTACTTGGTGCGGCGCATCATCAGGACCTTGGGCATCAGCTGCAGGAAGAGCTTGCGCATCCACGGTGACATTGTGTGAGTTGACGGGGATCTGAGTTATGGAATACAGATGTTAATAGATTATCTACATCATGTAAGCTCTAAGCATCTAAGATGATTCTGTGTGGATTGTTCAGCAATATTTATTTATATACAAACACCTCTGTGGCCCTGCGAGCGTAGGTCTTGCTACGCAGGAGGTAGCAAGATTAAGGGTTCGATTCCTCAGGACTAATGGTTCGACGATCTGCGTGATTTGTATTAATTGGGTATTGTCTATGTTTAGTAAAAAAAAATCACTAACT
Source organism: Eupithecia tripunctaria (assembly GCA_955876795.1). NCBI lineage: Eukaryota > Metazoa > Arthropoda > Insecta > Lepidoptera > Geometridae > Eupithecia > Eupithecia tripunctaria. The sequence goes on along the minus strand of OY041615.1, from coordinate 8,643,404 downwards.
ATGTGATAAACATACCTACTTGTCATTGTGTTATATTGTTTTAAGTACATTAGTTATCTAGTACTCATAATTCAAGCTCTGCATAGCTTGGAGTTAAATGATTCTGTGTGAACTGTAGTGATATTTTTTTTACTTATGACTAGAACTTTCTATGGTCCACAACTGTAAAACCGGGTTTTCACCGCGAAGAGAGCGGACCCATTGTAACTGGCAAGAGTAACCGGTATACTTATATTTTCACCAACAAATAGTTGAGCGGAAAGGAACGAGCGAGCAATAAGCGTTAAAATTAGCTCCGCCCACTAATCTCATCTCATTTGCCGCTTTAAAACTCTTTCCCGGTGGACATACGGCTTGAAACCCCTGTTTTTGAGTTGAAAATGAAGGAATTTCATGGTACTCAATGCATGTACGTTACTAAACCATAGCTTCCATAATTGTCACTCCACAATTCAAACGCACATTATCAACAGAGATTGTAATACCAATTACAGCGAACATTCACATGATTCACGTAAACTCGTTCGCGACATTACGGTGTCATTACGCGTTAATTATCACTGGAATGTTTCGTACGAGTTATTTATGTTACAGGACATTTTGTGTGAATGGATAATGGGTATGTTAAAGAATCTGCTTTTTGTTAGTTTTCATTGGTTAGGGCATAAACGCTTAGCTCATCTTTCTACTCACTCAATACAAATTGTTTAGGGCCTGTTTTATCCCTCGAAAAAAAGAAGTGTTAATAATTTTGACGTATGCTTCTATCCCGGATGAATTGATTTTGATGCACTTTGTTTTGGTCGAAAGATGATTTATTTAGAGTAGATAAGTATTGTTTTGTATAACTATATTTGGCTACATTTGTAAAAAAAAATGGGTGAAGTTGTTGTGAGGCTTTAAGAAAAAGTTTTTGTTAGCTGTTTTCGAATAAAAAAGAAAGTGAAAGTGAATTAAAAGTGACACTATTTCCGGCCCAATAGGTACAAACAAATAGATACAAGCATTAAATTTTCTATATTTTTTATCTATATCATTCGTGCCTATTTAAGAGTCTCGTTTATTCTTATTACAAAAAAACGAATTGGTCAGCACAACTTATAATTATACAATTTTTTCATTTTTCAATAACTTCGATCAGTTAGAAAGGGACTGCAATATTTTTGGTGCTCACCAATTACTTAAGTTTTTGTGACACCTGAACAGAGGGATCATTCAATTTGTATGGGATTTCCGTAGTTCCTTGTCCCCGTGATAGAGAAGCGGTACCAAATTGTATGGAACGTTTAAGGAGACGTCACGGACGATCACGTCTCGATATTAACGTCAAATAAACCCGCCCCTTTGCACAGTGGTCCCGTTCGTAGGTATCTATATTATTCAAGTGTCGATTATTAATTTGTATTCTACTTCACAAAGCCCGTGGACAACATTGAGAGTGCACTAGCTCCATCTCCAGCTTCCTCTGCGGCCGTCGACCTGAATTAGAGTCGATTGCACCTATCTTATTTGATAGTAATTACTATTTATCAAGTTGTTAATATAGTAGAAAATTGACATATCTAAGTGCTTATTTTGTAAGTCTAAAGAAATAAACGATTTGACTCTGACTCTGACTCTGGCCCTGCCCTACAGGGAAGTACTCTGGACAGACGTCACTGCAATCGGAACTCTAACACGAATCAACCTCGACCTCAGGTACACGCACGACTTGCTAGGCAGGTAGGAACTAGGGCCCTCCAGCACAGGGCTGGGATGCCAATGATTGAGCTAGACCATGACTTAGTTACCCACAAGTTGTCATACTATCAAATATGCAATACCTTTTATACCTGTGTGGTGCTGTCTTAGAATTTGCTCCACCCAACTCTTTCCGTGGGTGTTGTAAGAGGCGACTAAGGGATATATATCGGGGGGCGGGCAGCCGCGCCCTCTGCAGAACAATCCCCATCCCGCATGCCCAGCGTGGGGATTATGGACATTACCCCCCATGAGACAAATTCCAATAAGTCCTTCCAAGCCTGCGTCCAGCAGTGGACCACTACAGGCTTTCGAGGGTCGAGGTTTTATATCTGAGGGTATAAAAGGTTTTGCAGTCTATTGCTCGCAATATTTATACAAAGCAATAATTACGCCAAAAAAGCTTTAACGTAATTATACTTTTGAATCTATCTCAGACACTTCCCAATATATGTAGAGACATGCATTCAATATTCGCATCCAGTTTAGAGTGTTGTTCATATATCACGCACTATTGTCCCGTTATCGAAGTGACAACGTAACAATGAACACGGGTGATTTATGGCGCGCCTTTATTTAGCTCGCTATTATACAGGTCACTGGCTTTCAGATAGGTGCAGCTTTTTGTACGTGAAAGCTTTGCTTTGTCGGTGAAAACGAAAATTGTAGAGTACAAGCGCATCTCTGACAATTCATGGCTGAATATAGTCGAATGAATATGATTATTTGTTGTTTTTAAGCGACCTATACAGAACCTTCTACCAGCAGACTGCGATCTCCAACCCGCATGACCAGCTTGGGGATTGTGGGTATTATCCCCCATAAGATAAAAGCCAATAAAGCGCTTATCGGGGGAGGCCTGAATCCAGCAGTGGACTATTTATAGGCTGTTGAGGTGAGGTGAACCATGATTTATGAGCAGAGTAAGAAGCAGTTACAAGAGCATCCTGAAAGTTATATCTGACAAATTTGATTATCCTTACACTACACCACTGGGTGAAATTAGTTATCATGTTTTTTTTAACCGACTTCAAACAAAGGAGGAGGTTATCAATTTGACTGTATTTTTTTTATGTTTGTTACCTTAGAACTTTTGACTGGGTTGTCATGATTCTTTTTTTATATGAAAGCTGGTGCTTCTCGTGTGGTCCCATTTTAATTTTGTTCAGTTCTGATTAAGGTATCTATGAAAATTCATGAAAAAACTATAAAAATTGAAGTCGGTTTGTAGTTTTTTAAAACAAAATTAATTATTTGGGAATCCGTTTGACGAGCCATGGTTGTCTGACAGTGGGATCTCGCCCGGGATTGAGATTCAGATTTGGTTTTTCCGATTTTTCATTTTTCAGATTTTTTTTTCTTGCGTCATAATTTACTTTGTGTTAACTATAGACCTTCGTTGTCTGAAAAAAAAATACTTCTTCGTTGCGGCAATAATCAGCATCGAACACCTGAAGCATGCAGGGCCCCAGTTACCGCATCTTCTCTCAGTTTTGTTTGCCTTGTTCACTCCTATTTACCTGAAGACCTAATGAAAACAAAGAATAACCTGATGAATGAAACTTACCTAAAATGCACATTCACGATACAAACAGTGACGAGGACACTGAGCGAGACGAGTATCATGGTGAACAGGAGATATTTGCCCAGCAGTGGGATGGCCAGAGACGTGGGCGGGATGATCTCAGCCAGACCAAGGAAGAACACAGTCAGTGATACGAGGATCGAAATGCAGAGTGAGATCTGGGGACAAAGTGGATTTCATAATTTTTTAAAACTTTTATTGAATCATATATTATACCATTAAGTATATCGTTATAGTTGTCTAGTACCCATGGCAGAAGCGCTGCTTACTTTGGGGCTAGCTAAGTGTGGATTGTCCAGCATTATTTGGCGTAACATGTGTTGAACATAATTCGACCTAAATAATAAATAACGCTTGACTAAAGCGTTCCAAGCTAGAAACAATTGACTGCTAACTAGCTGGAGTTATTCCTTACGTCAAGTCAGAGCGTCGGTCGTGTTTACAATCTTACATGTTTACATAATTGATTTATTTATCTTTTTCATTATTGCCTATTTGTCAATAGATGAAATCAACTTTATAAGTTTCACTGAAACCTGTCAAAATGACAGTTACTGTCATTAATCGGCACAAACGCTATACAAACACAAACAGGAAAAAACTATTTATTGTGTGTGTATATGTTTTATGACGATTCTTTAATTAAAATTAATGTACGAAAAAATGTACCAACGAAGAATATACTAACACATGGTACACGCGGTTATTTCTTACAAATAAAACATCTAAACGCCTAGCGCCTCCTTAAATAGAGCACAATGAGCACGGACTACGAAGTATTTTATAGTATGTTCCGTTTTTTATTTTCGTTCAATAGAGCTTCGTTTGACTGCAATCTCACCTAATGGAAAGCAAATATGCGGCCGACGGTGTATCACGAAGGTCTAAAGGATACCTATTCACCCTTGTCTTGAAGAGACACAGTTTATAATTGGCCGGAATAACAGAGAGAGTTCCATTCCGTGCATATTGTCGATGGAACCCAGGCCGGAATTGGCCTCTAGGCCCACAAGGCACTAGCCTGGCCCTGCAAGCTTAGAACCCTTATGACGGAACATTCATACCCCTAACGTCTGGATTACCCGAAAAATTTACATGTATTAAGGCCTCCCGCCCCTGGAGGGTAAAGTTGTATAACAAAGTTGTAAGTAGGTACCTACATATTCACGGAGATATATATATAACATACTAGATATACAGATACAATACTTTTGTTATGCTATTTCCCGCAGATATTTGTTAACAAGACATGAAATTCTAATCAGAATATGATCTTATCCAAAGTCTTAGATGAGTTTTTATATAATAAATAGATAATGCAAATCACACAGCATTATCTAGCCCCAAGCTAAGCAGAGCTTGTGTTATGGGTACTAGATAACTGATGTACATAATACAATACACTACATAGATAGATATTTTTTTATTATACATAGAAAACATACAGAACGCCCTGAACAAATATCTGCAGATCGTACAAACATTTGTCCCTAGGCGGGAATTGAACCCGCAATCTCTTGCGTCGCAGGCAGACGTTTGCCCACCGCGCCACAGAGGTCGGTTATAGTGTAGTACTTGCAACGCTATTTGGAACTCCCGCAGTTATTCGTTAACAAGTAATGAAATTCAAATGAGAATATGATGGTACCCAAAGTCTTAGATGAGAATGTATTTACCTTCTCGCCAGAGTCTGAAGGCAGATAGAAGACCAGAACAGTGAGGAATGTGAGCCCAACGCACGGAATGATGAGATTCACTGTGTAAAAGAGAGTCTTGCGACGCATTGTCAGCTTGAATGTAATATCTGCAACAAGTCTGAAGATAAGAAAAGACGACAGCGACAAGTAAAAACGAAATAATTAAATAGTTTCACCTTTAATATCATCATCACACTTATATAATAAATGCGAAAGTTTGTATGAATATATGGATGGATGGATGGATGGATGGATGTATGTTACCTAGCTCTTCACGCCAAAACTACCGAACGGATCAGGCTGAAATTTTGCAAAACAGTTAATCCTAATCCTGGAATCAAACATAGGCTTATACTTTTTATCCCATAGATCAGTTCCTTAGTGATAGAAATCACCTTTAAACGTTTCCATAGGACCAACGCGTGTGAAGCCGCGGGGCGCAGCTAGTATACAATAACTAAAATTCTACCCGAGTCTTCCTTAGTAAGAGGGTAGAGGTATAAGTTAACCTGTATTTTTCCAGGATTTATTACGTTCGGCATAGGCTCAAATTTATTATTATAGCTGTATGGCTTAGAATTTGCACCACCCCAACTCTTCCCGCGGGTGTCGTAAGAGGCGACTAAGGGATATCCACCGGCGGGCGGCAGCAGTGCCCCCAGCAAAACAATTATACCAGCAAACCGCGATCCGCATGCCCTGCGCGGGCATGCGGATCGCGGTTTGCTGGTATCTCATGGAGGGTGATCCCTCCATGAGATAAACTTCAAAAAGGTGCTTATCAGGGGGAGGCTTGCGTCCAGTGGCCATAGGTTTTTATTAGATTATGTTCCTAAGGTAAAGAATAATACTATACAATACAATACAAAAAACCTACAATATAATAATCTACACCATAAAAATACTAACATGGACACATTACAAAAAACGAGTACAATGGGCAGCCTCATCGCTTCAAAGCGATCTCTTCCAGACAACCTTTGTATGGAAAGAATAATACTTATTTATTTTCATAATTTAAATTTACCTGAGAAAGGTTCAGGACAGCAAGGGTAGTACTCTTCGTTCCTCGTAGCAGGCACCTCCAGGATATCCCACTCCACTGAGAGGTAGAATTCACTCAGGTCTATGCCGACGTGCACCAGGCTACTCCCTGGCGACTGGTCCATGTGTTTGAGATCCACCTGCATACAAAATAAAAGGTTAACGCATTCAGTGCCCAGCTTCAGAAGCGCGACCTGCATGAGTAAGCTACCTATATGCTCATATGTGATGAGCAGTCCACAATTAAACGTTATTTAAAAACTAAACAAAATACGTTCGATCAACCTTTTTAAAAACTACATTCATTTGTAAAGAATATAGTTGGTTTTGTTTCAAAAAACTATAAACCGGCTTCAATTATATAGTTTTTCATGGATCCCATTGTCAGGACTGAACCAAATTAAAATGGGACTAAACAAGAAGCAGCAGTTTTTAAATAAAAAAAGAATCATGAAAATCGGACCATCTTGTCTAAAGTTCTGAGGTAACAAACATAAAAAAACAGTCGAATTGAGAACCTTCTCCTTTTTTAACTCGTTTAATAAAAAAATAATCATGAAAATCAGGCCATCCATTAAAAAGTTTTGAGGTAACAAACATTGGGAACCTCCTCCTTTTTTTGAAGTCAGTTAAAAAGACAGTAATGCTACATTTTAGGAGTCGCTTTTTATGTTAAGTACTGTCTATTCTTCTGATCAAACCATGAAAGTTCAGGTAAAAATATTCGAATTTACTGATCCTGCCAAGTAGACTTACCTAAAATCGACAGAATCCTTTTGACCCAAATCGCAACACGATAGAAACGTAGGGAAATAAATAAATAAATGCAAGGTAATGCGATAGAAACTCGATAAATAATCGTTAGACTAAGCCGTCAATAGCTCGATCCTTTAGTTGAAACTTGTTCGACACTAATATCTATTCGAGGCATGAAAGCAGTAGCTCTTAAGGCCCAATCTTACCATTTGCTGCCAGAACTAAGATCAACAAAACTATGTTCAGCGTAATCAGGTTCAAATTCGTAATACCTATTGTGTTACAAGACAGATCCTGAACTTTGTTTAGCGCTTGAACTGGATCAATTTTATGTCGGTAAAAAGCTCTGAACTCGTTAAAAACGCTAAACTTAGTTTATCTTATATTGCATGAGATCAATTAGCACACGTCCTCAACCAACAGCCTGTATTGGTCCACTGCTGGACGCAGGCCTCCCCCTGATAAGCACCTTATTGGTGTTTATCTAATGGGGGGTAGTGCCCATAATCTCCATGCTGGGCATGCGGGTTGGGGATCGCAGTTTGGTGGTAGAATTGATCCTCTTACAACACCCACAGGAAGTGATGGGGTAGTGCAAATTCTAAGCCTTACACTGCTAACACACGTAAACGCGATTAATTGCAACGGTAACATTGGACCTAGGTAATATTATATCTTTACCTGAGCGCCATTATAAGTCCACGAGCCAAACTTCATAAAGCAAGTTTGCTCGTCAAATGGGAAGTATTCGACGTTAATTTCACACGATGACTTGTAAATCGCTGGCGGTTTCCAGTTCACCTCGCCCGTAAATTTCAGGGTCGCTTTCGTCATCAGAGTTACCTGAAGTAGGAATGGAAAATATATTTTAGTAATAATTGCACTTAGTGGTAAAATAATATCATAATCAATATAACTTTTTTACACAACTTATGCCTGTTGGATTAAGTTAAAAATAGACCGGGTTTTCCCAATCTCTGATTACTCTCTCTTAAGGTGCATTTGACGACCTCTGTGGCGCGGTGGGCGAAGGTCGACCTGCGACGCAGGAGGTTGTCGGTTGGGCTCAGTGTATTGTATTATGTATATCAGTTATCTAGTACCATCGATCAAAAACGGGCCGGCGAAATTTTTGATCGATGTCTAGTACCCATAACACAAGCTCTGCTTGGCTTGTGGGCTAGATAATGCAGTGTGATCTGTCCCGCATTATTAAATATTATCAATTTCCACTGATTCGGAGGTAGGCGGAGTGTAAAGGAGCGGACCTCACTCACAGTACTCGAGAAATCTCCAGTCTGCATCGCAGAAAACAGAGCAAGTGAAGCAGGGCGGAGCTGAGTGTTCATATATTTTATCTGAATAAAATATATGAACACGCGCAATATAATAAGAATACAAAATTATGGTAGTGCCCCGAGCTGAGCAGAACGGAGTCGAGCAGGCTGTCTGTGCCACGCACCACAGCCACTTCCGCTTCACTCTGCTTTGATGGAAACACTTTTCACTTTTCACTGCCCTTCTCCGCTCAACTCCGCCTAGCTTCACGTCAGCAAAGGCCACTAACTCACCTCATAGTTTCCGTCCCAGTTGTTGTAAAGCACTATGTCCGGCAGCCAGATGTGTTCGGACGGAACGTACAGCATCTCTACTCCGCCGTAGTCATCAGGATTCCATTGCAGCTTGTAGTCAAACCATTTCTGAAAACAATATCAACCACATTGTAATAATCACGTAAACACAAGTTAATTTAAAGAGAAAATATAAGGGAGTTTAAAGAAAAGATACGGTAGTAAAAATTGTGAGAAACTTGGATACAATCAAAACATCGAACAGGCTATACAGGCTATACTATACATACAGGCTATATAGGCATATACAGCAGATAAAGGTATAAATTGCTTTGTTTCGTGTTGCTTTGATTGTATATGCATTTTATCTATTTAGTTTTCTTTATTATAAGTGAAAAGTAAATTGACGTGACAAAGCGTGCCTTGTGTTCCTACCGCGAATAAATATAATGAGTATGAGTAAAGATAGAGATACATTTATTCAACAGCACAGTTACAACACAGATCAGATAGGCATAAGTAGGAAGTAATAGTTATAAAGACTTTTGTAGTAGATAAGATAAAAATATATGCTGTAAGGATGCAGATCAAAGGGTTAAACCTTAGCTTGATGCTGCCTCTCATTAATGCAAGGTAGCGCTGGTTTTTAGACGGAACCTATATGAGGTGACCCCACAACCAACATTGATGAAACAGTAGAGTATTAGACTGCATCGAGGCTTCAGTTTAGAAGACGAGGATGTGGAAATGCTTTTCCGATTTTAAAAAATATTTCATGCTGTACATATTAAATTAGGGGAAATTAAAGTTGTGAGATATTTGGGCAAAGACATCAACAAAATTCTGAATAGGTTGGGTTGCATTTTGCATAAATGTAGATATCACGATAGACTACTTGTCCCAATTAGTAATATCTATTGGCATATAAATAACAAAGTTTCCATAGAATAATAATTTCGATCTTTTATTGAAGAGAAAATTGTCCATTAAGACTAATACATTTAAACTATTATTATATGATACTTATTTTATATTCATATATTTTACTTCTTAGCGTGGAATCAACGCGAGCGCAGACGCGGATACAAAGTATTATATTATATTATTATATTCAAATGAAATTAATATATTCTTACTAAGAAATCAAATAATAACACATTTTTTTACCTTAAGTGTTAACTATTTAACCAAAAACGTTATATTCTTACTAACCTGCTCAACCCACAAGTTGGTAGTCATGACCTGATTCTTCAGGTTTACTTCCATCAGCTGCGACAGCTTCAAGCCAAGTCTGACAGTCAGGATGTCTGTCACGTTGGTCACGGGCCGGATCAAGCGATTGTAGTTGCTAAGGAGATCGTCATAGAGTCGCTTTACGTCTGGATTTGCTTCTAGAAGTTTTACTCCTGGAAATGTTACAAATAGGAGCTTATTTAGTTTTACCTTTTTCGTAAATAATAACCAGCAGACTTTTGAGTATTAATAGGCAAAGCAACAGACACAATAAAGGTTAATTTAATAAACACTGCGTAAACTCTAACATTAATTCCATTTATAAACATTATGTGCCCTAATTTACTGAAAAAAAACACGAAACTTACCCAAGCAATTCCCAGCATAAGCAAAAAACAAAATCAAAACACCCAACTTCATTTTGGAAGACAATTTAACACAGCAATATTTTTATTAAAACCGTCCCATGTTTGGGAGATAACTCGAATGAATAGCGCATGCGTAATCAATACCAAACTGAAAACATGGAATTTGGAAGATACGCCCTTTCGTAGCAAAGTACTACGGCGTAGGCTGCTACGGTGCTACGAAACGATGGTTACGAAAGTTACTGAAAGCGTTCACTGTGTATTTTACGCGGCAGAAAACAGATGGCGCTTTTCTGAATTATAATATTATTTTTATTGTATAGTGTACAAAAAGCTTTAGTAAATTGCTGTATTGTTATAAATAAATATTCACACGAAGCTTATCGGCTTCCGTTTTAGGGAACAAAGTGGATTATGGATGAAAATGAGGGATATTATTGGGTTTCAAGTAAGGATCTCTAAAACAGTTTAATGATTAGTAGCTCTAAAACAGTTGAATCGTTTTCAATTAACGTTTTTTGTTTGAAAGGTGCATTAATTTAATCGAATGTATTTTTAGATTGATGAATATAGGTGCAGCCGTACAAATGTTGTATGGAGGTTCACTGTAAGCTCAACAATGTTTTCGAGTTTCGTAAATTTTAGTTTCTAATAATGTTGTATTATCGAGATTTTCTAAAATAAACAATAACAACAGATTTTATAAACAGTAGATACTATATTTATTTAAACCGAGAACTACCGAAAAACAAAAAAATACTAAAAAACTAGTGTACACTTCACAATCCGGGGGTTCATCTCTCATTCCACCTTCTCTGGGTTTGTAGGCTTCTGGATAGAGCTTGAAAGTCGTCTTCGTTATCTAGAACATAAAAATAATTAAACAATAAGTATCACAATTACAATAAGCCTGTAACGTCCCACTGTTGGACAAAGATCGCACTTCCTATTAATATTATCGCAAAGTTTGTATGTATGGATGTATGGATTTTTGTAACTCTTTCACGAAATGTCAACAGAACGGATCGAGCTGGAATTGAATTTGCATACGGATAATTCTAATCCTGGAATTGACCATAGGCTACTTTTAATCCCATTTCTAGGGATAGAAATCACGTTAAGCGTTTCCCTAGAAGTAACGCGTGCAAAGCCGCAGGTAGAAACTAGTATCAAATAATATCTCAAAAATTTTGGTCTTTGACGTGACTTGAACCCCCGTCCTTCCCTCAGTACGGGGATGTCATAACCACTAGACCACGAAGACGGTACCGTCAGATTTTTGGAATATTGCTTGATCTCCTAAAAATTACCCGGATTTTAAGGGCTTACGCACTATAATAACAAAAATTTTAGACACTTGTATGCTATAATTGCAAAATTTTATCTGGATGTTTATATCCTAAACTGCTGCGGAGACGGTCATTCGCCATTGATGGTACGAATGATGGAGCTTCAATCGAAGCGTCAATTGCTCGCCCACATTTGCTTTATGTTCAATAAAAAAGGTACAAACGAATGATAGTAGTTGCGAATGACAATGGCTTTAATTGCCTCTAAAGATCATTTGGTCCATTAATGACGCAAAAATTGACAATGGCGAATGACTGTCTCTGGGGCAATTTAGACGATTGGATGTTTGTTACTTCTTGCAAAAACTATATACTGAATCTGGGTGTAACTTTGCATAGATGTAGTGTTTGACCTATCCGTTTTTGTAGAAATTGCTTAATATTCCACAGTATCTCTTTGAAACAGGTCATGTATGCATATAACCAGCGTACTGTATCATGAAAACGGCAATGCTATATTTTACACGTTCATTTATCCTTGTCCATAATAAGGTTCATATAAAAACTTACCTCTTGGTGGATATTTAGGGAGAGGCCATAAACTAAATGGGTAGAAATATGCGTTTGGCATTCTTCTTACTACTATTGTCTTCTCTTGCACCATTTTGGCCTCTGAAACAAATTGGAAAATACCCATGAAGTTTTAAATATTATTTAATTAAATTACTCTACGTAAATACCAGTCTGTAGGATTGATTTTGCTATATTAGATAGGTACACACCGTGAGTAAAAAATATCCCTCTAATATTATAAACGCGAAAGTTTGTAAACATGTAGGTATGTAAAAACTTCTGAACGGATCGGGCTGAAATTTTGCATACAGGTAGTTCTAGGCCTGGAATAATACATAGGCTACTTTTATCCCATAAATTATTTCCCGTGATATAGGCGTGCGAAGCCACAGGACGCAGCTAGTCTATAATATAAGTCATCTAGTACAGATTACAACTGAATTATCTGTAGGTTGCTTATAGCCGATGATACTGGAGAACCCCTTTACTACACTGAAAAACTTTATTGTAGTTAATATTTGTTTTTTCATGACGAGAATATCTGACCATGTTAAGGTAGATGTTTAATGGTTGTATGCTGTTTTAGACGGATAGATAATGATTAATTTAATTTATTGATTAATTCATCACCTTAAAATTAAACAGATTTTACATAATTAAACACAGCAACGGAACTGGTGACCTTGTCGCTTAAAGCCATTTCTTCCAGGCATCCAAGGTTGTTGTTTCGTTCAGGTAAAACCACCACGTTATGTAGCAAATCCACTGATATCAGAAACTAAGGAGATATGAAATGGGGGCCGGGCCGGTGTCGCAGCAATATGCCCAAAAATGTGAACACATTGCTCGCGGCAGTAATCGTTTCATTTAGTTGAAGTTCGAACGTTGGCCACGACGGATCTTCATGTTGGAGGCAAATGCCGCATTGTTCAATAGTAATTTGCAAAAATAGAAGTGAAATTATGAACTTTAAGTCAAATGGAATCACATACCATCGATAAGTACTGAAAATAATATGTTTTTCATACTAAAACATCGATTAAAAATTTCGCCGGCCGCGAAATTTTTGATCGATGTACTAAAACTTTAAAAATAAAAACAAGTTGATTAATGTCTTGATTTCGCAACGTCTTTATTATGTGACTGATAGCCAGTTGCGATATTGTTATAAACTGTTTACAATGCTTGCTCTGTTCGAACGTTGAGTTCTAATACCGCAATGGATAATTAACATATTGAAGCTAACAGAATACGTTCAACCGCGTGGTACGGTCACTGCTCGTAGTCGTGAGCTAGTGATGTGCCTCGAATGTGTTCTTTGTCGAAAAAGATTGTCTTTTTTGATACCTTTTATTGTGGTGGTCACCTAGATTTTTGTTTGCTTTAAGAACAAGAAATCTTTACCTTGTTAGATTGTTAGTTTATGAGCTGGAGAAAAACTCGTCCCGAGCTTTTTTATCCTCAAGATAATCTGATACTTTGTAATCTATGTACCATTTAAATTTGTTAGCCTATATAATACATATACATTATTATAATTATTCAGTATTCATATATTTTCGAATAACTCATTATCCACAGATCTGTATTTTATTTTACAGTAACGTCTAGTAACTCATAAAAAAGATAAGCAATGTTTGTTCACTGACTTGAAATCATGAAATCATGTTAACTCAATAAGTGGATTAACTATCAATTTTATTTCAATTCATAGCGTAAAAACGACAACCAAGTCGTTTCACGTTTTATCGACAAGCAATCCCTATCGTAAACGCATATTGTTGCGTCTATCGTGGTGCTGTACGAAAGTCACTTGCAACCTAGTGTGCGAAAGAATAGTTGCACTCTATGCGTTGTGTGCATGACATGCACACAACGCGAAGTATTGTTTTTATTTTGTTAACTGTGTGTGCGTGAGCTTGGATTGCGACAGTAGGTTTTGTACGCAGCGCACAGGATTGCCATCTCTCTATAATCTCTGTGAGCCAATCCGTTTACGGAGACTACAAATGTCCAGCATTCTTTATTTATTTCAGGTTTTACGAAATGAAAATAAGCACGTAAGGTACTTAACCAATTTAACACTTAAATTAAAATCTAACTCTGTATATTGAGCAATAAAGATTAAGTTTGCCCAACCATATGCAAAACCCGGCAGATAGGCATGCTGATTGGATACAAGGAAGACAATCCTTCCTCATTAAATCCAGGAATAGTTCACAGATAGTTGTGAGTAAATGCGGAATGAGGAATCAGTTACCCGGGAGTAGCAGCAATAAGGAAGTATCGCATGTCTGATGATGGAGATTAATGAATTTATCGAATGGACTCTATGTAAGAAGAAGATGAGATATTAGTTTCAATGCTTTTGAAGGGGAATCTGGTTATCACTCAAAAAAAATTTAAATGAGAAGTGATGACAATTTTTTCTCCAACTAGTGGTCAGAGTCAGAGTCAAATCGTTTATTTTTTTAGGCTTACAATATAAGCACTTGGACAAGTATAATTTTTACTATTTAAACATCTTGATAAATAGTAAATGCTATCAAATAAGAAATAAAGTGCAAATGACTTCTATTTTTTGTCCACTAGCGGAAGAAGTAAAAAAGAAACTACTAACAAGTTTACTGCTTATCAACTAACACATTCTTTGCATATCTATGTCTAACACAACTAATTTATGTTCTTACATACTATTGTCGGTGTGGAACTGGGCGACATTAGTATGTAAGAACATAATCATAATGTAATCACCTATGGAGTAATAGGCTTTCTTAACCATCATCACTAGTTCGAGCAAAAAATTACAGATGGATTGGATTGCGATTGAGTAAGTACCGAATTTGTTCTAGTCTGTAGCAAGTAATTATGTTTTTAAGTTGTGGGCAAGCAAGTTTGTAAAACATTTTTGCAGAAATTTAGAAAACCAATCTGTGAATACCTACCATCGATGGGTAACAAGTAAGTATGATCGTATCATGCAATTTATTGACGTACATGCAACAAAATATTATACTGCATCATCTTTTGAGTATTTTATAGTACATATTGGTATAGTTCATCAGTGATCCTCGCATATTGTTCCACTGCTAGATGCAGGTCTCCACTGATAAGCACCTTATTGTATTTTATCTCATGATCTCATGTGTAATGTCCATAATCCCCACGCTGGGCATGAGGGTCAGTTATCAATAACAAGTTAACTGTTGTACTGAATACCGCATCGGTTGAGGAAGGTACCGTCTATCTTCGCGTCGCGTCGGTCGCTTCCGCGTCCTCCATTTTTCACTTAAGACAATGTGCATGGGATATGCGCAACAGATTTATGGATATTGCCCAGCGCAGAGGCAGGGCTTCGAATTACCGGCCGACTACGATTTAGTTAATAAATACCCTTAAAATGTAGTTAAAATTAAGAGTGTAGTTAAAATGAAGTGTTGTCAAGGTAGAATAATAAAAATATCAAAAATGATAACAAATAAAACGCTCGTTGCGTAGTAGCTATGTTGAATTTGGACTCGAAATTAACTTTATTGAACTTATGCACACTCAAACAGTATTGACTTTAGACTTAGTAGAATGAATAGATTTTTTAGAATTAGAATTTTACTAAGGTTGAATAGATTTGCTGATGGATGTGTAACGCTGGGCTCGGCTCGATGTCTCGTCACCCTATAAAGGTGGTAGCTGAAAATCAGTGTTTGCTCATAACTAGAGCAATATTATCACTGAGCTATTACCCATTTGCCACTGATACACACATGTATTTCTGTTTCATTCACAACAGTGCTTCGTGCTTCTCATATAGCTAAATAATTAAAAGGAACCTAGCGGCGGGGCGCCAACTTACATCTTTCGGCGCCCAAGCCAACCTCACCTGCCCGCGGTGCTCCCTGCCGACCAACAAACGAGGCAATGGCAAAAAACCCACCAACACGCACTGGACCAGCGTGGTGGGCCATGGTCCAAACCCCCCCCTATGATTGATAGCCCACACAGATGGCCCCAAGTGCCCGGCGACACCAGCGGCTGTGCTGGCGTTGACGGGCGCCATGCCAGCCCTGGGGTCAGGGGTGCTAAGAATCCCCGGGTGAGACCCCACCGTCAAACGACTCTGGCAACGTACAACGGACGAACTTTGAGGCTTGACCATCATCTAGCGCAGTTGGAAGTGGAGTTAGAGAACATTAAATGGCATGTTCTGGGGTTATGTGAAGTCCGAGGACACCGTAACCCTAGACTCGGGCCATCTTCTCTACTTTCGCGAGGGTGATAAAACATCCCAGGGTGGCGTAGGTTTCCTCGTCAATAAGGCTCTCGTTAACAACGTTCAAGAAGTCTCCAGTGTGTCGAACAGGGTAGCGTACCTGATCCTTCGGCTATCCAAGCGGTATAGCATGAAGGTAATTCAGGTCTACGCACCGACCTCGGCACATTCGGATGATGAAGTGGAGGGTATGTATGAAGACATATCCAAAGCCTTACACAACACCACCAAGGCTCACTTCAACGTTGTTATGGGGGACTTCAACGGCAAGGTGGGAATCCGGACTGGCAACGAATCCCGAGTGGGACCGCATGGTTATGGAGTTAGGAATCACAGGGGGCAAATGCTTGTCAACTTCCTTGAGAAAGAGGGGCTGTTCTTAATGAACTCTTTCTTTAAGAAACAGCCCCAAAGGAAGTGGACATGGCGAAGCCCCGACACTGTGACTAAAAATGAGATCGACTTCATCTTGACGGATAGCAAGCACATATTCAGAGATGTCTCAGTGATCAACAGGTTCAATACCGGATCTGATCACCGACTGCTCCGAGGCTCACTGAATATCAACTTAAAGCTTGAAAGAAACCGTCTGATGAAGTCCACGCTCCGACCTAACCCAATCCAAATCATGGCGGGCACCGAGAAGTTCCAGCAGCTTCTCGGGAATAGATTCGCTACCTTGGATTCCACTGCTGACGCTGACGAGACCCTACACAATCTGGTCGAAACGTTGAGGAACGAGGGCATCAGGTTCTGCCAAAAGCAGCGTACTGGCAAGAAATCCAAACTCTCGGATGAGACTCTCGGGCTGATGGCAAAAAGACGGGAAACCACCCAAGCGACTTCGTCAGACAGGTCAGACCTGAACAAGCAAATTGCGAAGATGGTACGGCGCGACCTTCGGAGCTCCAACACACGCCTCATTGAAGAGGCAATAGAGCGAAACCGAGGGTCCAAAGTATTCACTCAGCAGCTTGGCAGGAGCCACCTGACGAAGCTTAAAACGCACGATGGGAGGACCGTTTTGTCGAAGCTGGAGATATCTACCGAGATAGAGGATTTCTATGGCCGATTATACGCTGCACATGCCCCTCGTCCCCAACGAGTCGACCACGATTCAAGAGCCACCCTGACACGCCACTATACCGACGAACTGCCAGACATCAGTCAAGACGAGATCGTGCTAGCTCTGAGGCAGCTTAGAAATGGAAAAGCCCCCGGTGAGGACGGCATAACATCAGAGCTTTTGAAAGCCGGAGGAACTCCTGTTATACAGGAACTACAGAACCTCTTCAACGCCGTCCTTCACAGTGGGAGAACTCCAAAGGCGTGGAGCGGGAGTTTGGTGGTGCTCTTTTTTAAGAAGGGAGATAAAACCCTCCTTAAAAACTACAGACCCATCTCACTCCTGAGCCACGTCTATAAGCTGTTTTCACGAGTGATCACGAACCGTCTCGCCAGGAGACTCGACGAGTTCCAGCCACCCGAACAGGCCGGGTTTCGCGGAGGATATGGCACCATAGACCACATACACACAGTGAGGCAGATTATACAGAAGTCCGAAGAGTATAATCAGCCCCTGTGTCTGGCCTTTGTGGACTATGAGAAGGCCTTTGACTCTGTCGAAACCTGGGCTGTTCTGGAATCCTTACAGCGATGCCAAGTAGACTATCGTTATATCGAGGTGCTGAGATGTCTCTACGACGCCGCGACCATGAGTGTCCAAGTACAGGACCAGCAGTCCAAACCCATCCAACTGCGCAGAGGAGTGAGACAGGGGGATGTTATATCCCCGAAACTGTTCACGAGCGTGTTGGAAGATATGTTTAAGACGCTGGACTGGAAAGGTAAGGGCATTAACATAAACGGCGATTACATCTCACACCTCCGATTCGCTGATGACATAGTCGTAATGGCGGAGTCGCTGGAGGAGCTCAACCAGATGCTGGACGGCCTAGCTTTAGCCTCGCGATGCATCGGTCTCGGCATGAATTTGGATAAAACCAAAATCATGGTCAATGGCCTCATTGATCCGGGACCGGTCGTCGTACATGGACACCCTCTCGAAATTGTTTCTGAGTACACATACCTTGGGCAAATCCTGCAGCTAGGGAAAAACAATTTTGAGAAGGAGGCCAAGAGGAGGATCCAGCTAGGCTGGGCAGCGTTTGGAAAGCTACGTCGAGTCTTCTCGTCATCCATACCGCAATGCTTGAAAACGAAAGTTTTCAATCAGTGCGTCCTACCCGTCATGACCTACGGAGCTGAGACGTGGACACTCACCATTGGGCTGGTCCACCAGTTTAAAGTCGCTCAGCGAGCTATGGAAAGAGCTATGCTCGGAGTCTCTCTGAAGGATAGAATTCGTAACGAATACATCCGACAGAGAACCAAAGTTATCGATATAGCTCAAAGAATTAGCAAGCTGAAGTGGCAGTGGGCCGGCCATATTTCGCGAAGAACCGATAACCGCTGGGGTAAACGAGTTCTTGAGTGGAGACCGCGACTCGGCAAACGCAGTGTAGGACGCCCTCCGGCCAGGTGGGATGACGATCTGCGAAAGACTGCAGGCAGATGCTGGATGCGTCAAGCTGAAGACAGGGCGCTATGGCGCTCATTAGGGGAGGCCTATGTCCAGCAGTGGACTATTATAGGCTGATGATGATGATGATGATGATAGCGGCTACAGTTAGTACATTGGCATGAGAGGTGCCTCAACTTTAGTTTTTATTATAAATTTTTATATTTACGTTATTTTTAAATTCTGCCACTTTTAAATTTTGAAAACAATTGTATGTATGTGTGTGTTTTATGTGACAAATAAATTATTTACTTACTTACTTACTTATTGGTGTTGTTTCACCTAGGGCTCAATTTCAGCCCGATCCGTTCAGTAGTTTTGGCGTGAAAGGGTAACAAACATCAGTCTATCCATTCATCTATCCATCCATCCATCCATCCATCCATCCATCTTACACATCCATACAAAACTTTGCATTTATAATTATGAGTGTGGTTAATGTATTTATTTTAGTAGCCTGATTAATTGCCATTGATTTTATTTAGGAAAGAATACTAATATTTTCTAACTATACAATTCTCACAATTTGTCGTCGCGCTGACGTGAAAGTACCTACTGAGTCTTACTGTTGTAAATTCTAATAGAACTATTAAATTATCTGTAAGAAAAGCAACGTCAAAAACTAAAAGTTCAAATTCAATTTTGAAAATAAGTGTCCCAAATAATACGTCGAATAAAAAACCGCCCCCCACGTTTAACGAATTAAGAACATTACACATCAATGAGTCGCAAGTCGGCTAATAAAAAAATTGTAGTGCCCTACATTTTTAACGTATTATGCTCGGAAATCCATAAAGTTTGCAATAATGCGCTCCTACGCACAATTTTAGCACACGTCTGGTTACGGAACTGAAGGTCTCGGGTTTAATAAGAAAATAATCTAAAAATAGACAAACAACATGGAGTCTTCAGCCGTTAATCTAGCTCTACATATTATATCTGATAACTACTTTATTTTAAGTACTATGTACTTAAAAATCTAAGTTGGTAACTACCTAGTTTATAGTCTAAAATATTTTTAAAAATGTACCTATATTGCAATTACTTAAATAGGTACTATACAGTTACTGTTAACTATAGTTATATATCACCCTTGGACCAAAATTTGCTTGTGTTGGGAAACCCCGTTCTTACGTTTACCACAGATATTATAATACTATCAATTACATCAAATCAATATCAGTCTATTTACTTCATTTATAATCTACTCAGATGTGTTTACTACGTATTTGTGACAGATGAGCATGGTAAACTTACCAAAGGGCTAATAACTAACATAACTAGAAACTGAATCAGTCTTCTTTAAAACTGGACATTCAGGTCATAAACGCTTTCTATGCTTAAAGGTTGGCATTGTATTTCATTTTCGGAATTCAAGCTTTCTCGTGACTTCTTCTTTGTCACAGGGGATGTCGGTTGGTCCAGTCCAAATTGCGGATCCTTCCCTTAAACGTAGAGAAAAGTTAACTCAACTTAACTAAACGATATCAACGATACGAAATCATCACGAATGTTAGCGGGTTAAATAATGGAAGAAATTCACGGAGAAATCGGTTATCATACATACAAAAAAAAACACACACAGGCAAACATAGAACCTCCTACTGAAGTCAGTATAAATTGGTACAGCCATTCTTGTTATAATAGAATTCATCAGGTCTGTTATTTTATTGTTCTTACGTGTGTATAGGTAAGTTTCTTTTAATATTAATAAAATAGTCCGACCGAGTAGCATAACCTCTAACCTACAAATACAATTCAGTTTAGACATCATTTGATTTGTGCAACACGAATCGCTCCGTAACAAATAACGCTTAGAATGATTAATGGGTCAATTTAGGGTTGTCAAAGACAAGAAAGCGATTTGACCTTCAATATTATAAGATGTAAATAAAAAAACTTTGGTAAAATAATAATGAATAGTTATTTGTTTAACATATTCACTGTCCACCCTCGACACGGAGTACACGCCTCATGGGCAATGAAAGTGTTAGATGTTAACTCACACTTAGGGAAAGTTCTAAGATTTATTACCTAGGTATATCAAAAAAACAAATCCAATCCAGCCACAGATCATACCACCAATTATCGACTAGTTAGGTGGGACACAGGGGTGGAATTAGCAAACACATTGCCTTACAGAGTGGTAAAGTTGCCTGTCCAAATTCCATCAGTGTTTAGGTATAAATCTTTGTCAGTAAAATGGTATAGTTAAATAAATCCCTCCGTGATTTCAACGAGGTTCAAAACAGCGTAACTTGATTTCTTTAGAACCGATTTAATAAATAACACACATACGTATTTTCCTGATGATCAAGTAAAAAGTTGTGTTTCACACAAGTGCAAATGGACCCCCTGCCTTTTGAATCCTTCACTAGACCAACACTCAACTTCTGACAGACTGCTTCATTAATTAATTAATCATTTGAATTAAATAGGAATTTAATATCGGCACAACAAAAAACAAGTTTGCTCTTTTGTTAAAGACAACAATGTATAAATTTCATGCTTATAAGTCCGTCACTAGATCAACTTTTTTCAAGACCGTAAGTAGTTAATGTCAGCTGACACGTTCAACAAAATACAACTTTGCTCTCATGTTGAATAAATAACTATTCTCCTCAGTGCCAAGTGTGCCGAGTGTGACAACCCTAGTTTTTACAACTCTCAGTGATCTATTTGGAGCGTTGACACGGTGCCACCAATCGAGTAGTTACGGCATTACTCCTAGGGTGTCAATGTACTTTCGGCACCTTTGAGCGCGCAGAATGACCCATATTGTTGCTTGGATGTTGAGGGTTACATTGTGGCACCTGCGGAGATTAGGTACACTGAGATTTTTTTAGTAAAAATAGGTAGGTGTGTCCTTAATGAAGGAATTCACTAACTGGTCTCTCGAATGCTTAAACGTTTTCAGGATGATGTTGCAGCTTCCTCGCTTCTGTAGCTCGTCAGGGATGTTTGCGGAAAACCGAACGGATAGTTTTGACGCTATTATCCGCAAAAAAACTGCATCCCTGATCCACAGAATACGGGACAGTCGCAACGGCATCCTGAGGACGTTCCTTCATATCTGATAGATGTTCCTCATCATTCTGGGTAAGCCTTATCCGAAATGCGATATAGTGAGGACTATTATATTTTAATATTATATTTATAGGTTAATTATTGTATTTTCTTGTTCTAACATGCTATGGATTTCAAATTGTCCGAAATAAATTTTAATTTTTTATTTATTATTTAATCAATCGTCAAACCTCGTGTCAAATGCTTTATAGGGTTGATTTTAGCAAGGATTAGTTAACCAGTCTGTCAAATCATATCAAGTCTAATCAACCATACCATACCTAACGCACGATAAGTTATATGTATAAAAAGTGCTACGGAGAGTGAGTACTAAGTCGAGAGGCTGGGATCGTGGACCCTGATGCGACGACTTATAAACCTGTTTTTATTGCAATTTTGTTTGATTGATATGATAATGCATGAATACACCTAAAATAACAAGAATATAGACAAATATGAAGAAAAACGTGTCTGATGAAAAATGTTTATGTTAAATTTATATAAAAGAAAAATCAATAAAATAATAATAATAAAAACATTTATTTCAAAAGGTTACTATTAGTAACAGTATACAGTCTGACACCCTTGTATAATCATTAATCACCCCTTTGTATACCTTTTTCAAGGTACCCTGTATTTATTATTATATTATACTAATAATAATCAAGTCTCTTAGACATTTTTTCTTCAAAGTAGGCATTTTAGTAGTTTTCATTAAAAAAAAAATAATTCGTCAAAGTTAACCAGAACAAAGCTGCTAATATCCTTTTGTTTTGAAGAACACCACCCCTAGAGGAAGTAATTGTTTACTCTCGTCAACGCTTTAATCAAATGAGTAAGTCTCTTAGCCATAAGACACGGTGGGTCAGTGGTCCACCGACACCCTACTGTACCAATGACCCCATTGTAGCATATCTACACGTAGAAATGTTTGTAAGTTTTGCAGTATTAACTTGGGGTCGGAAAATTTGCATGATTATTTTATAGCCGATCATATTTTGTTCTTGTTATAGACCTATCATGATTTTATACTTATCTATAAAAACTGGTAAGGTTTAAAACTTTTAAATTCATCATGGTTATTAATACTAAAGTTATTTACAACGGTATATTTACCATGATTTGAGTTTTGAGCTTTCCAATATTTCGGCACAGTTTCATGCACCATGATCACGGTCAGTTATTCCGTGATCATGGCGCATGAAACTGTGCCGAAATATTGGTAAATATCCCGTTGTCAATAACTTTAGGTAAGGTTTAGGTACATTCGTCAATGGGAATATTTTAATTTAATACAATACTCGTTTAAGCTCGCGGCATCGCACGCGCTGTTTTCAGGCGAACCTAGCGGTTTTGGTTATCAAGCTAATCCTAGATTTCAGCAAAATTACTGAAATCTGGATCCCCGTGGTAAAAAACAAGAATTACATATATTTTTTCTTGTCTTCGTTTCCTTAGTTGTGAAAACACGATTGGGTAAAACAGTGTACTTGCATGTTTTTTATTCGTAATTTACGAAAAGAAAATCATTAAAGCGCACTGTTTTGCACCTAATTTAGCCTAGATCTCAGGAACCCCGAGGTCTATGGAAATATTTTTGGTTTTGATCTGTAGGTGATTAATAATTATTTGGTTGCTTGGTTGGGCTTCTTCATAAGTTGTCTAGTTTTCTTATAAATGTACGAAAACATCATTTTTGCGCTTACGCCGTTCCTAAAACATATGCTCTGTCCCGCTCCTATGAACGCGAAATCCTATGACTATCCTATTTACAAAATGGTGCGGAGTGGGGGGTTATTGCTAACCCATAAAATCTGATTTATGGAATAAAAGTATTATGTATATGCCTGTATGCAAAATTCGGAGAATTATTCAGCTTTGTCGGTTTTCGTGTTATGTTTTTTATAGTTTCACCTACAATTCTCAAACTCAAACTCAAAAATGGTTTTTTTCCATAAATACAATAAATGTAGGTACACTTAGAAAAGGTCAAATCATATTAAAAAATACACTGACACGGAAATAAAGTGGTATTTTTGATTTCGATCGCTTCTGTATGTACCTAGACTAAAGTAAAGAAACGAAGAAGAAACCTTTAGCCTGTTAGTTGTTATTTTTCGAGTTGGAGCAAAATCCGACCCAAGCTTTTTTATCCTCTATTATAATCTGTAAGATTAGGATTCTAATCTGATAATCTGATATAATAAGATAAGTAAGATATACCTAGTAAGCCTTTTTACAATAAACATCAAAGACACGAACTTGTGCCAAAAACG
Organism: Eupithecia tripunctaria; assembly: GCA_955876795.1. Lineage (NCBI taxonomy): Eukaryota > Metazoa > Arthropoda > Insecta > Lepidoptera > Geometridae > Eupithecia > Eupithecia tripunctaria. Next base: position 8,619,358 of record OY041615.1, on the reverse strand, counting down.
TCAAAAAACTATTTTAATTTAACTATGTTGCTGAATTCGGGGAATATACATGGACCAACTCACATGACCGCAATTGAGCAAATGGTCTCTCCTGAATAACAATATTCTACAGAGGAATGGTATGGCATGAATGTAAAGAAAAGTCAAAAAATGTAAGCGAAGAAAGAAACCTAGGAACCTAATGTTAAGTAATATCACTGGAAAATTCTAGCATATTAAATGCCTCCAAAGCGTTTGAAACGATCACTACAAAGTAGAAATAGAATACGTATATTACTATAAATGTCACTCTAAAAGCACGTAGATTATGTACTTACCAGGTGAGAAAAAAATCATAAATTCAAATAGGTATATATAATAATAATAGATAAATAATTCTAGACAATTCATACAGGGTTATCTAGCCCCAAGCCAAGCCCAGCTTGTGTTATGGATACGTACTAGATAACTGATTACACCACCGCGCCACAGAAGTCAACAAATAAAATAATTAATTATTTATTAAAAACTATAAACCGACTTCAATTATAGTTTTTTATGAATTTTCATGGATCTCATTTTCAGAACTGAGTAAAATGGGACCACACGGGAAGCACCAGCTTTCATATAAAAAAAGAATCATGAAAATCGGACCACCCAGTCAAAAGTTCTGAGGTAACAAGCATAAAAACAAAATAAAAAATAGTCGAATTGAGAACCTCCTTTTTTTGAAGTCGGTTAAAAAAACATAATGAAATTCTGTAAAAAAATAATAGAAACCGCAAAACACAGTTCGTTTAATTTGAGGTTTTTTCGGCGGCCTAAAAACTCTGAAATACCTTATGTATGCTTCTACTACACCTACCTGGTTAGGTTAGGTTAGGTTAGGTTAGGTTAGGTTAGGTTAGGTTAGGTTAGGTTAGGTTAGGTTAGGTTAGGTTAGGTTAGGTTAGGTTAGGTTAGGTTAGGTTAGGTTAGGTTAGGTTAGGTTAGGTTAGGTTAGGTTAGGTTAGGTTAGGTTAGGTTAGGTTAGGTTAGGTTTCACCTAGGGCTCAATTTCAGCCCGATCCGTTCAGTAGTTTTGGCGTGAAAGGGTAACAAACATCAGTCTATCCATTCATCTATCCATCCATCCATCCATCCATCCATCCATCTTACACATCCATACAAAACTTTGCATTTATAATTATGAGTGTGGTTAATGTATTTATTTTAGTAGCCTGATTAATTGCCATTGATTTTATTTAGGAAAGAATACTAATATTTTCTAACTATACAATTCTCACAATTTGTCGTCGCGCTGACGTGAAAGTACCTACTGAGTCTTACTGTTGTAAATTCTAATAGAACTATTAAATTATCTGTAAGAAAAGCAACGTCAAAAACTAAAAGTTCAAATTCAATTTTGAAAATAAGTGTCCCAAATAATACGTCGAATAAAAAACCGCCCCCCACGTTTAACGAATTAAGAACATTACACATCAATGAGTCGCAAGTCGGCTAATAAAAAAATTGTAGTGCCCTACATTTTTAACGTATTATGCTCGGAAATCCATAAAGTTTGCAATAATGCGCTCCTACGCACAATTTTAGCACACGTCTGGTTACGGAACTGAAGGTCTCGGGTTTAATAAGAAAATAATCTAAAAATAGACAAACAACATGGAGTCTTCAGCCGTTAATCTAGCTCTACATATTATATCTGATAACTACTTTATTTTAAGTACTATGTACTTAAAAATCTAAGTTGGTAACTACCTAGTTTATAGTCTAAAATATTTTTAAAAATGTACCTATATTGCAATTACTTAAATAGGTACTATACAGTTACTGTTAACTATAGTTATATATCACCCTTGGACCAAAATTTGCTTGTGTTGGGAAACCCCGTTCTTACGTTTACCACAGATATTATAATACTATCAATTACATCAAATCAATATCAGTCTATTTACTTCATTTATAATCTACTCAGATGTGTTTACTACGTATTTGTGACAGATGAGCATGGTAAACTTACCAAAGGGCTAATAACTAACATAACTAGAAACTGAATCAGTCTTCTTTAAAACTGGACATTCAGGTCATAAACGCTTTCTATGCTTAAAGGTTGGCATTGTATTTCATTTTCGGAATTCAAGCTTTCTCGTGACTTCTTCTTTGTCACAGGGGATGTCGGTTGGTCCAGTCCAAATTGCGGATCCTTCCCTTAAACGTAGAGAAAAGTTAACTCAACTTAACTAAACGATATCAACGATACGAAATCATCACGAATGTTAGCGGGTTAAATAATGGAAGAAATTCACGGAGAAATCGGTTATCATACATACAAAAAAAAACACACACAGGCAAACATAGAACCTCCTACTGAAGTCAGTATAAATTGGTACAGCCATTCTTGTTATAATAGAATTCATCAGGTCTGTTATTTTATTGTTCTTACGTGTGTATAGGTAAGTTTCTTTTAATATTAATAAAATAGTCCGACCGAGTAGCATAACCTCTAACCTACAAATACAATTCAGTTTAGACATCATTTGATTTGTGCAACACGAATCGCTCCGTAACAAATAACGCTTAGAATGATTAATGGGTCAATTTAGGGTTGTCAAAGACAAGAAAGCGATTTGACCTTCAATATTATAAGATGTAAATAAAAAAACTTTGGTAAAATAATAATGAATAGTTATTTGTTTAACATATTCACTGTCCACCCTCGACACGGAGTACACGCCTCATGGGCAATGAAAGTGTTAGATGTTAACTCACACTTAGGGAAAGTTCTAAGATTTATTACCTAGGTATATCAAAAAAACAAATCCAATCCAGCCACAGATCATACCACCAATTATCGACTAGTTAGGTGGGACACAGGGGTGGAATTAGCAAACACATTGCCTTACAGAGTGGTAAAGTTGCCTGTCCAAATTCCATCAGTGTTTAGGTATAAATCTTTGTCAGTAAAATGGTATAGTTAAATAAATCCCTCCGTGATTTCAACGAGGTTCAAAACAGCGTAACTTGATTTCTTTAGAACCGATTTAATAAATAACACACATACGTATTTTCCTGATGATCAAGTAAAAAGTTGTGTTTCACACAAGTGCAAATGGACCCCCTGCCTTTTGAATCCTTCACTAGACCAACACTCAACTTCTGACAGACTGCTTCATTAATTAATTAATCATTTGAATTAAATAGGAATTTAATATCGGCACAACAAAAAACAAGTTTGCTCTTTTGTTAAAGACAACAATGTATAAATTTCATGCTTATAAGTCCGTCACTAGATCAACTTTTTTCAAGACCGTAAGTAGTTAATGTCAGCTGACACGTTCAACAAAATACAACTTTGCTCTCATGTTGAATAAATAACTATTCTCCTCAGTGCCAAGTGTGCCGAGTGTGACAACCCTAGTTTTTACAACTCTCAGTGATCTATTTGGAGCGTTGACACGGTGCCACCAATCGAGTAGTTACGGCATTACTCCTAGGGTGTCAATGTACTTTCGGCACCTTTGAGCGCGCAGAATGACCCATATTGTTGCTTGGATGTTGAGGGTTACATTGTGGCACCTGCGGAGATTAGGTACACTGAGATTTTTTTAGTAAAAATAGGTAGGTGTGTCCTTAATGAAGGAATTCACTAACTGGTCTCTCGAATGCTTAAACGTTTTCAGGATGATGTTGCAGCTTCCTCGCTTCTGTAGCTCGTCAGGGATGTTTGCGGAAAACCGAACGGATAGTTTTGACGCTATTATCCGCAAAAAAACTGCATCCCTGATCCACAGAATACGGGACAGTCGCAACGGCATCCTGAGGACGTTCCTTCATATCTGATAGATGTTCCTCATCATTCTGGGTAAGCCTTATCCGAAATGCGATATAGTGAGGACTATTATATTTTAATATTATATTTATAGGTTAATTATTGTATTTTCTTGTTCTAACATGCTATGGATTTCAAATTGTCCGAAATAAATTTTAATTTTTTATTTATTATTTAATCAATCGTCAAACCTCGTGTCAAATGCTTTATAGGGTTGATTTTAGCAAGGATTAGTTAACCAGTCTGTCAAATCATATCAAGTCTAATCAACCATACCATACCTAACGCACGATAAGTTATATGTATAAAAAGTGCTACGGAGAGTGAGTACTAAGTCGAGAGGCTGGGATCGTGGACCCTGATGCGACGACTTATAAACCTGTTTTTATTGCAATTTTGTTTGATTGATATGATAATGCATGAATACACCTAAAATAACAAGAATATAGACAAATATGAAGAAAAACGTGTCTGATGAAAAATGTTTATGTTAAATTTATATAAAAGAAAAATCAATAAAATAATAATAATAAAAACATTTATTTCAAAAGGTTACTATTAGTAACAGTATACAGTCTGACACCCTTGTATAATCATTAATCACCCCTTTGTATACCTTTTTCAAGGTACCCTGTATTTATTATTATATTATACTAATAATAATCAAGTCTCTTAGACATTTTTTCTTCAAAGTAGGCATTTTAGTAGTTTTCATTAAAAAAAAAATAATTCGTCAAAGTTAACCAGAACAAAGCTGCTAATATCCTTTTGTTTTGAAGAACACCACCCCTAGAGGAAGTAATTGTTTACTCTCGTCAACGCTTTAATCAAATGAGTAAGTCTCTTAGCCATAAGACACGGTGGGTCAGTGGTCCACCGACACCCTACTGTACCAATGACCCCATTGTAGCATATCTACACGTAGAAATGTTTGTAAGTTTTGCAGTATTAACTTGGGGTCGGAAAATTTGCATGATTATTTTATAGCCGATCATATTTTGTTCTTGTTATAGACCTATCATGATTTTATACTTATCTATAAAAACTGGTAAGGTTTAAAACTTTTAAATTCATCATGGTTATTAATACTAAAGTTATTTACAACGGTATATTTACCATGATTTGAGTTTTGAGCTTTCCAATATTTCGGCACAGTTTCATGCACCATGATCACGGTCAGTTATTCCGTGATCATGGCGCATGAAACTGTGCCGAAATATTGGTAAATATCCCGTTGTCAATAACTTTAGGTAAGGTTTAGGTACATTCGTCAATGGGAATATTTTAATTTAATACAATACTCGTTTAAGCTCGCGGCATCGCACGCGCTGTTTTCAGGCGAACCTAGCGGTTTTGGTTATCAAGCTAATCCTAGATTTCAGCAAAATTACTGAAATCTGGATCCCCGTGGTAAAAAACAAGAATTACATATATTTTTTCTTGTCTTCGTTTCCTTAGTTGTGAAAACACGATTGGGTAAAACAGTGTACTTGCATGTTTTTTATTCGTAATTTACGAAAAGAAAATCATTAAAGCGCACTGTTTTGCACCTAATTTAGCCTAGATCTCAGGAACCCCGAGGTCTATGGAAATATTTTTGGTTTTGATCTGTAGGTGATTAATAATTATTTGGTTGCTTGGTTGGGCTTCTTCATAAGTTGTCTAGTTTTCTTATAAATGTACGAAAACATCATTTTTGCGCTTACGCCGTTCCTAAAACATATGCTCTGTCCCGCTCCTATGAACGCGAAATCCTATGACTATCCTATTTACAAAATGGTGCGGAGTGGGGGGTTATTGCTAACCCATAAAATCTGATTTATGGAATAAAAGTATTATGTATATGCCTGTATGCAAAATTCGGAGAATTATTCAGCTTTGTCGGTTTTCGTGTTATGTTTTTTATAGTTTCACCTACAATTCTCAAACTCAAACTCAAAAATGCTTTATTTCCATAAATACAATAAATGTAGGTACACTTAGAAAAGGTCAAATCATATTAAAAAATACACTGACACGGAAATAAAGTGGTATTTTTGATTTCGATCGCTTCTGTATGTACCTAGACTAAAGTAAAGAAACGAAGAAGAAACCTTTAGCCTGTTAGTTGTTATTTTTCGAGTTGGAGCAAAATCCGACCCAAGCTTTTTTATCCTCTATTATAATCTGTAAGATTAGGATTCTAATCTGATAATCTGATATAATAAGATAAGTAAGATATACCTAGTAAGCCTTTTTACAATAAACATCAAAGACACGAACTTGTGCCAAAAACGTCAAAAAACTATTTTAATTTAACTATGTTGCTGAATTCGGGGAATATACATGGACCAACTCACATGACCGCAATTGAGCAAATGGTCTCTCCTGAATAACAATATTCTACAGAGGAATGGTATGGCATGAATGTAAAGAAAAGTCAAAAAATGTAAGCGAAGAAAGAAACCTAGGAACCTAATGTTAAGTAATATCACTGGAAAATTCTAGCATATTAAATGCCTCCAAAGCGTTTGAAACGATCACTACAAAGTAGAAATAGAATACGTATATTACTATAAATGTCACTCTAAAAGCACGTAGATTATGTACTTACCAGGTGAGAAAAAAATCATAAATTCAAATAGGTATATATAATAATAATAGATAAATAATTCTAGACAATTCATACAGGGTTATCTAGCCCCAAGCCAAGCCCAGCTTGTGTTATGGATACGTACTAGATAACTGATTACACCACCGCGCCACAGAAGTCAACAAATAAAATAATTAATTATTTATTAAAAACTATAAACCGACTTCAATTATAGTTTTTTATGAATTTTCATGGATCTCATTTTCAGAACTGAGTAAAATGGGACCACACGGGAAGCACCAGCTTTCATATAAAAAAAGAATCATGAAAATCGGACCACCCAGTCAAAAGTTCTGAGGTAACAAGCATAAAAACAAAATAAAAAATAGTCGAATTGAGAACCTCCTTTTTTTGAAGTCGGTTAAAAAAACATAATGAAATTCTGTAAAAAAATAATAGAAACCGCAAAACACAGTTCGTTTAATTTGAGGTTTTTTCGGCGGCCTAAAAACTCTGAAATACCTTATGTATGCTTCTACTACACCTACCTTTAATTTGAGGTCTCTTCGGCGGCGCGGGCGCAGCAGCGACAACTGCCAGTAGCACGCAAGCGAAGAAGATCGTATATCGCCGAGCAGTACCCATCGATATAAAAGTCGTGCGCGACATTACGTGCTACGTTCACCAAGCAACTCGACATACTGAATATTATCATCTCGGAATTGTTTCATTTGGTTATCAATCGGTTGCGCGGGAGTTTGACAGCAGTATACGGAAGGGGAAGAGAAAACGCTTGCTTTTACAGTATACCTATGGTTTGTCCACGTTGAATGGAGCATGTTAGTAAACAAAATACGACACAATTAACAAAATCTCACTTGCTTGGCGTCGAGTTTCAGATATAATTGTAAGCAATTTTTATTGAAGGTAGGATCTAAAATCGACAAGTAATGTAAATTACGTATAAAAGGACGCGCCAACAAAGTGAATTTTAGGTTAAGTATGGGCGGTTTATTTACGTTTATGCCTCATTCAAATTGGACACGGTATAGGTACCAGTACACTTAGATCAAGACTATGCGTAGGTATAGGTAGGTAGACAAAACCCACAGGTGAACTATGCGAATTGTTAAGAGGTACGATAAAATATAAAAGTATTTTATTGTACAACATAAAAATAACTTAGCAAGGGAGACATTACATACGAACCGTACATTGGGCAGTATAATCGGCTAGAACACAGATATAAAAAACTAAGGCTAGAAGTGATCTCTTCCTTCGGATGGAAATAATTACGTAAACATAAAAAAGGCTGGAGGTGTAATAAATATTAATAAGAGATTTTTAATATACAAAAAAAGGTAAAAAGGTACTTATTAGATACTCCACGAAAATGAAATACCTAACCGTCAATGAATACCAGTGCATATTTTACCTATTGTAATTTACGTATGCAACTTTTGTTCGCTTGTGCTTGTCCAAAAATGTCATATAGGAACTTTTTATACCCTAAATAATTTTCTGTTATTTTTCTTTTAAATAAACATAAATACCTATCCTTTGTTAATACTACGAGACATTTCGTAGATGTTCTACGCGGCATAGAATGTGGTTTTAGTAATATCAGCTTTAAAAAAAATATTAAAAGCTACTAAAAGCCGTTTTAGACAAAAAAAAATGCATTTAATTTTTTCCGATTCCAAATTTAAGTATATAAAAAATATATGTCCTGTTTACGTATTTCGAAATTTTCGTAGACGCTCTACGCAACTTCAAATTTTATTGCCCAGAGCGTTATTAAAATTTCTATTGGTGTTCTAGTAAATACTAACACCCAAAAATCATAAATAGGTAGAGATAAACCATTCTTAAAATGAACGTGTCTGCAAATATTTATACTAGTGCGCGGGGCGTTGAAATATAACTTTAAAAAGTCTGCTAGCTTGGCAGAATCCTACCAAGACCAAAGTGAAAAAGTCTGCTTTTTGCTCACAAAACAGTCTTAAACTGGCATGATTATGTACAGAACACACAATCTCCTACAGAACAGCTAACAGAACTTTGTAGTACCCACTAGCCAATGAAGTACCTACCTATTAGGTATAGTTCCAAAGTTATATCTGTATAAGTGTTAAGTCTAACTAATACCAACACATTAAACCCAAATATACTTACCTACGTAAAATAATAAGTAGGTAGCTACAGAACTTCGTAGGTATGTACAAGTTATGGTGTGGGACGCTACATGCTTGCGCCTTCCGAAATTTCGAGGAAATCCGCGAAGGCCGCTGCGGCGTCGGATTTGGCCGAGGACCTCAAGAGGTGCAAACATGCAGGTCTCGACAGAGTCTACATATTTGCTCCCCTTGTTGCGAAGCTGGCGAGTATCGCCAGATACTCTCCAGCTTACTCACCAGCTTTCGGGCTCGCAGCGCATCAGCATCACAGAAATCGTTATAATTATTAGGAATTCTGTGATCAGCATAGTCATACAGCGGGGAAATGCAGCCAGCGTCTTGGGAGACGCCGCCGGCTGGTATTGATATTAATCAGTTGAGCTACCTGTAGATTGTTTGCATTTCAGGCAACTTTGCAACAGTCTGCAGGTAGCTCCATTGTTTCAACTGTAAATACTAGATCTAATTTATTTCTATTATTTGATTGTAATATTATTTTTCATTAAAGTTTTCCTAGCTTAAAACTTATTAAGTAACTAAATAACTTCGAAAGCATGTAGGTATATTATATACTTATAAGGCAAAGGTACTCACATAATTTCATTAACAGACGTTCATTTTCCTTTTCCATTGCTTCGATTTCGAGGCGCACTTCATAATAGCTGTTCAGCAAATAATGATTAGCCTCCGCGAGTCGCGCCGCAAAGTAACTCGCCTCAATCTTCCTCTTATTAGACTTATATATTTGATTCCTCAACCATCTATTCTCATTTTCTATATTTTTGAGTTTTATGTAGCTAGTAGCTAGGAGGGACATCATACAGATTTTTGACGCGTAAGATATTGTTTTGGTCACGCAATTTACATGCCTGTGTTTTTGCTTCATGCAGCTGCCGTTTCAGTGTACAATTTTTTTCCTTCAACTGGATCGCTCTAGATTGTTCTTGATGCTGTCTCTCTGTTGCAAAGCAGAGCTTATTGCGCAACTTTTGGTTTTCTTCTATCTGTTTTCTTAGAGCCTCTGGTTGGAACTTGGTCACGTCTAACTTCGATGGTAAAATATGCCTTTTCATGTTTTTAGTTCAAGTGCTTAGAACCCTGTATACAGGCTATGGCAGGTGGTGGTCTCATACGCTTTTGTAATAGGTACCCACCTAATAAAAGGTCAAGTAGGTATGTGTTTACATAACATCTAAAATTAAAATTAATTGGTTTCATTAAAATTTGGAATTTAGTATTTTACGAGATAGCAGCTGTAGCTGCTTGCTGCTCTTACGAAGTTATTGTATTCTCTTTGGCTTGCTGCTTTATTGTATTCTCTTTGGCAGCTCAAAGAAAAATTAATGAAATGACATAACTAAAACCTGACTTCTTTGTTAATGGCAATAAGTGTTCTTTGATATTGGCATTAAGTGTTTGCCATTTTTCTGTCAGTGTCCAGTTCATGGATTTCATCCATAGAGTTTATATAGTTGATGGATTTCATCATATATGGCAAGTTATTGTATTCTCTTTGATATACGGTAATCTGACATCTACAAGACTTTACCGTACCTACATTCTCTAAGCCTAGTACATACTATATAAACTCTATAGTACCTACATACAACGTTGCCCATAATTTTGTAATTTTCTTTAAGAAGTTAAACAGGGTGTAACATAAGGGGTGGATCATCGGTGGCTGGGGGGTAGGGGACCTCAATACCTATCGATTTAACCCCCATGTTTGTTCTGCGATATTCACTGGTTTAAAAGTTATTTTGACTTTCGTAAAATTTTGGTCAAAATCAGATTTCAGACTGAATTTCGCAATGGCAGCCAAAATATTACGTCTGCGACCCTGTCTTTTTAACAAGGTCGGTAGTGGGCCTTAGGTACCCTTTTACCAATCAGCGTCTACGATTTATAAAAAATAACAAAAAATAAAATTAAAGTAAATTATTTTTCAAAATCGAATACTTACATAAACTTTCAGTGGTTCTAAAATAAAAAAAACATTTTTTTTTCTGCAAACTACTTTAAAAACTACTAGTTTTCATGAAGAATAAACCCTAAAAATTTCATTTGGCTAGGATGAAAGCATCATGTTGAAAAATGTACCTACTTAAATGGCCTTAGGCGCCAAAAATACGTCATTTTTCGGGCCAAACACTTCTTTAAAACTTAAGATATTGAAATAGTTAGGAGCGCAGGTAACAACGCTTTTTATCAAAAACAGCTAGCTGATGCATGTCTATAAAAGATAAGCTAGATAAAATATTTTTTTTTTATAGAACTTAATATTTTTAACGCTGCTTATTACTGTTTTTTAGTGACTAATTTCTGCCTACTTAGGAATGTACTTATAATATTACAAGTACCAAATTGGATATTTTTATGTTTGATATAAAAATAATAACAATTTTATTTTGATAAGCTAATAAAGTATTTAATATGTAAAATAAAAAAAATACTAAACGAAAAGTTTTTACAGGAACAATCTGTAAATCAAAACTTGTAAATCAAACCTTGTGCTTATCATATTTAAATTCATTTGGTTTCTTCTAATTAATAATAAACTAAATAAAAATCTTTTATTTCGCAAGCAGCAAATAGTTAGGTATGTAGGCTAAGAGAAGTCACAGAAATGTTTCTGTGTAGTCAATACATAACAAATATAATACAACACAAACAAGTAAAGAAAAAAACAAAATATTATTCTAATATTTTTGACAGATGTTTGAATCAGTTATTAAACGAAAACTAGTCTTTTTAGATTAAAAAAATTAATAAAAAAAGACGTGTGGCACTCGGGGACTGCCGCGGTAAAGCTATTGCAATGCCATCTAGAGGCGAGTTGCTGAACTAAAGAGACAAACGTCAAGGTTTTTTCGTTACGGAATTTCTGGATTCGGTCCCCGCGCTCAAGGCCCGCGATAGAAGCTATGCAATAGCTTAAAAGCAAGAACACATTAAAATATAAAATATTTTTAAAAATTGCTTCTCTATTCATGGATTTAGAACAAAGTTAAAATCGTAACCATCGAGTTGGCAACTATTATATAAACTCTATGATCGTAACATATGTAAACCAACAAATAATTTTCAACGCCGATTTCTTGAGGTAAGGGCAATAATTGTAGATTAAAGTTGTAAAAAAGGCATTATAACCTTTCTGAAAATAGGAAACCCGTCTTTTTTGTGTCATGGACGTTTGATTTTTGTAATTGTTAATAAAAGGCATGCTTTCTGTCCAAGCGCTCAAATGACACTCATTCAAATGCTTTACATACATGCCAAAACGGAAATCTTTTGATACAGACGGTTTTAGGGCGCGCATTGTTAATTAAGGATTCCTCCGCCCCTCCGCCCTCCGCTCCTGTCATTCATTGCAGTACCAACCGTACTCTAAAATAGAGTATTGTACTCTATATCATGTGGGCGTACTCTATAATCTATAAAGCTAATAGAGTACGCTAAAATACTCTTTTTGACGCAATTACTATACTAGTGCCAGTCAACCTACGATCAGAGAAGGGAAGGGTGATTTCCTTCGTCCGTCCTATCGTCATAACCAAAACATCGACAAAGAATAGAAGGAAAACTTAATTTACAAAGACTAATCAATCATACACATGGACAATTTATATTCAGAAATAATAATTTTAGAACTCCAAGGGGAGTTTTTAAACAACGCAGACTTTATGCAAAATCCACCTCCTGCAGAAAAGTTAAAAAATTTATAAAACAAATATCCTGACGAATTTGTTTATTTAAAAAAAAATGTTAGCTTTATACTCGCTGTTCCTGCCACTTCAGCTTTTACTGAGAGAGTCTTTTCCGTCATGAATGTGAAGTGGCGGGAAGAGAGAAACAGGGCTTTGTTAAAATTAATTAAAAATGAGCTCTCAATCTATGTAAACTTAGAGTAAAAATGATTAGAGTCATACAATTCTTTTAAAAATAATGATAAAATGTTATGTGCCGCAAAAAGTACCAAAAAATACCTCTCAATTTTTTTTAATAGATGGTACTCTATTTCAAGTATGTAGGTACTCTAAATTTACCTCCTTTGAAATCAGATATACTCTATTTCTTCTTATAAAAGTTGGCAACCCTAGACAGGAGCAATGTTGACAACGCAACAAAAGTTGTCAAATTGGCAAAAGAGCGCCGTCACTTCCCACGACTCTTCGTGACTCTTCTGTTTTTGAACAGACGATAGACAGAATCTCTTTTAGGGTTTTATTACCAGGACTTCGCTGACCGTCCGTCTATCCGTCTGTCACCAGGCTGTAGGTATCCCATAAACCGTGTTAGGTAGTTAGACAACCATATAAATCTTTGTATGTCAGTTGAAATTTTCACAGATGATGTAGGTATTTCTGTTGCCGCTCTATCAACAGATACTTAAAACAGAATAAAAATAATGTTTACTCTCTCTCTCTCTCTCTCTCTCCCTGTATCCTCTATTCCAGCGGTCCGCAACCTTTTTGATTTTGCGACCCCAAAATTAAAAAAAGAGTTATGAGCGACCCCAGAAAAAAAAACACTAGGTTAACAAGTGCAAAGGTTGGTTCAGGTAACGAAGTTAGCTGTTTTTATTTCGTAAATTATTTATATTGAAGAGTTTATTTATTTTGGAAAGTAATATTAGAGCAAACTAGAAAATATGCATTTATTAACATACGAGTAATATTTATGATGGCATTAAATTAGACAAGCAATTATTTTAATATTTTATTTAAAAAAAGGTACATACGTAACCTTACAAACTAATGTGAACCTTGTGCTTGCACACTTGCAGTCAGTATATTAATTCTTGGTGATATATTATCAGAAACAGACACCCTCAAATCAGGTTCTACGTTAAGTCTGGAGCGATATTTTGTTTTTATAGCAGTTAATGTGGAGAAAGCGGTCTCGCAAAGGTATGTAGATGCGAATGGCAGCAATTTCAGCAGAGATGTTTTGAATAACAGTGGATATTCCTTTTCCGTCATTATCCAGAACTTGGATAGATCCGTGGTTTTGAAAATAGATTGAAGGCTTTCATCGGACATTAAATCGATCAGCTGCTCCTTTTCTTTTAAGTTCATCTTCACAGTGTTCAAATCACAAGTGAATGGATTAATTATCCATTGGTCGCCGTGTGATGTATCTGGGAATCTTATTTCCAAGTCTTGCTTAAGGTTTGTAAGATGCATCATGATTTTGGTTTTAATTTCTTCTTCGAGCTTTATATTGTTTTCTTCAGAAAATTTCTCCAAATTTGCAAACATCTCGTAGTTTTCAGCACTGATTTCGTCTATCCACAAACTTATTTTCCTACAAAAAGCTTTTATTTTGTTAGCTAAAATCAATACATTTGTACTCTTCCCTTGCAACGATTGATTTAAATCGTTAAGTTTTTCAAAAATATCCGAAAGATAGCCAACTGATGCCAGCCAATTTTCATTCAAGAAATATTCTGCTAGCTTTGGTTCCCGTTCAAGTAGAAATATTCTGATTTCATCTTTGAGATCAAATACACGTCGGAGTATTTTTCCTCGCGATAACCACCTGACCTCCGTATGTAACAGTAGATTTTCGTATTCTGATCCCATTTCACGACACATTATTTTGAAAAGGCGACTGTTTAATGCGCGAGCTTTAATAAAATTTATTATTGTTACAACTTGTTCCAACACTTTATTTACATCTGGTTGTAAATTTTTTGCTGCAAGGGCTTCACGGTGAATCATACAGTGAACAAAGCCTACGTGAGGTGCAATCTCAGTTACTTTTGCTTTGAATCCTGTTTTGGAGCCGGTCAATGCAGCTGCGCCGTCTGTACACACAGATACACAATATTCCCACTTTATGTCATGGAGTTCAAAAAAGGTATTAACTGCATTAAAAATTGCTTCACCGGTTGTTCTTCCTTCTAATCCCTGACAAAATAACAAATCTTCACAAATGTCGTTTTCATATCGGTATCGGATAAATATCAGAAGTTGAGCTACATTAGCTACATCAGTGCTTTCATCCAACTGAATAGCATAATAGGGACTCCCTTTCACGCGATCTATAAGTTGTATTTTGATATCATCAGCAAGTAGATTGATACGACGATGAACAGTGTCACTTGATAGTGGAATTGTTTTCAGTACATTGGCATACTTTTCTCCTTGCATGATCGAAACCATTTTCATTGCAGCTGGCAAAATGAGCGTCTCGCCAATGTTGTGAGGTTTTTTAGTTTTGGCAATCAAAAAGGAAACCTCGAAAGATGCTTGTAAGGCTTTTTGGTTAACTGTTGTGTATTTTTGGAAATCAACCTGCTGTGACGTTAGTTTGGTGGCAAGTCGTTTAAAATAAGATTCATCTTTATTCTTTAACTGTGGATGCTTAGTTTCCAGGTGCCTTTTCAGTTTGGCCGGCTTCATGCTCTCATTTGCCAAAACCTCCGAACAAACAACGCACTGTGGACGTTGTTCAAAATTCAACACTGTACATTTAAAACCAAACTGGGTGTACGATTCTTTAAAAATGCGTTGACGCTTCCCAGTTGTCTCCGATGTAGCTGTTGCTTGTTTAGTTGTAGTTGAAGCGTCACTCTCTGTATCAATGTGTAAGGTAGATGTGGCTGTTGAACTACAATCATCGCTGTTATGACGAATAGTTATGGAAGTAGTGGAACTAGATGTTGCTCTGCTGTCATCGATAGTAATAACACTACTAGTACTTGAACTGGCGGCATTGTTTTCACGACTTATATTACTCGTAACAGTAGTTGTCATTGTAGAATCTGAGGCGACACTGTTGTCAAGAACTACGTGTTTAATTCTTTTGATTTGTGATGCGTTATTAGGACTTTCGCCACCAGCATCTTTAGATGTGCGTTTTATTAGCCACTTATCCATTGTTAACTGCAATAATAAATACCTACGTATTAATAAATAAAAAATGTATTCCAAACGATTAATATTAGATTTTTCGTCATATGCTCGCGTGGTAACAGGATTTACTTCAAAATTATTTTCAACGAAGCCTAAATAGACAAGCAAAAAAATACATAAATGAAGCGTAAAAAATATTTTTATTGACAGTTGCTGAGTACACTTGTCCGTTAAATAAGTTATTTATAAATAAACATAAATTTTATTTCATAAGATGTTGGGCCATTAATAAAATAATATGTATAATGAATTATAATTTAAAAGTATAGAAGTTTTAAATTCGCGCTGGTTTTGTTATAAACCCACGCGTCCAACATGGCCGCGCTGCGATGACGCCTCACTTTATATTCTAAGTATGAGTGCACAGTTACTTACCGTGTGCGTGGTTATCCACGAGAACACTAATGTTAACTTTCTACAGAAGTAATCTTCCGTGTTTTGACATCAATTTAGTTTGTAATTGATGTCAAAATTGTTATTTGCAATCGACAAAGCGGCGATAAGTACGCACGTGCGGATAGAACTGCCTGAACAGACCGAATGAACGAAGAAAGAGAGATCGGGGTGGGGGCGCGGGCGCGGGAGCGGTGAGGTTGTGACGGGCGGGAGTGGACAGGTACAGTACAGTCGTAATTATTTTCGATTCTCTCCGTTTTAAGAACATTATGTACCTAATTGTGTATGTAAAGAGAGGTTATATTTTATGCATAAACCTTAATAAAATTCGATAAGTACCTTGTTGACTTTTTTGGCGACCCCATAAATATCTTTCGCGACCCCATACTGGGTCGCGACCCCAGGGTTGCGAACCGATGCTCTATTCTATGCAACAGACATTTTGATAGAAGATTTTTTTGCCGTTTTTATAGATAATGGTACGGAATCGCACTTGGCCGGTTTTATGTATTTGTGCTGCCGTGAGATCAGCAGTGATTTGATCAACACACATCCAATGCCTAGACTCCGCGATCCTCGGGGATCGAGAGGCACGTCTGCGTCTTGTGTCATGAAAGTGTTAGAGTCGTGGCTTAGGTACGGCGAACTCAATGATATCATAATTTATATCATTGGGTGAACTAACACTTTTAGTCGTACCTACTGCAGTGACAGAACATTGTTATCAACGCAATAAAAGTTGTCAATTGGCACACGAGCGCCCTAAATTCCCACAACTCTTCTCTTTTGATTGAACAGACTATCCCCTGATGAGTGAGAGATAAAAAAATGGTTATCTCTAAAGTCGGTTTAGGAACGATAATTTTACGTGACAACGTCATTGACTTGATCTATTGAAAATCTTACCTCGTAGTTTGATTTTAGTTGGACAGCTGCCATCCGAGGCAGGCAAGCTGCCATCCGAGGCAGGCAATAATGTACGACAAAATATTGTACGGCGCACTAATTGGTGCTGGGCTCTCAATTTAAAATTTTCTCTTTTTAACACCTTGCATGCCCATAGCAGTTTTATTTACCTATGTAGATCTCTAAAAGTGTTAGGTCACCGCGAGGTTCACCGTAACGCCACGACTCTTCTCTTTTTAAACAAACTCTACCTAACTCTATTTAACCACGATTTAACTGTCGGCAACACTCCGCAGCCGGGCATTTTCTTTTCCATTATGGTAAGTTATTTAAATACTCTTTGATTTGGTTTTCACGGGTTTTTATTTTAAGCTATTGCATAGCTTCTATCGCGGGCCTTGAGCGCGGGGACCGAATCCAGAAATTCCGTAACGCAAAAACCTTACGCTCCCCACTCCGCCGGGCAAGGAGGTGTGGCTTGAAGGCCGTGCATCGTCTAACGTCGTTTCAGTTCGGCAGTCTTCGACACGGTGGCGTTGTGTGCGTGCGATTAGACGTATTGTACGACTCTACGAAACTCGCACGAATTGAGACGAGCTGCTCCGAAATCGGACGAATACATAAGCAGCTGTTTATGAGAAAGTGCGATACACTCTGGTGGTAGGCTTCGGCCGTGGCTTGTCACCACTCTCCGGACTGGGCCAGTCCGTGAAGCAACTCAGTTGTGTTTCGGAATGTGGTCCGGAGTAGCCATCTTCTAGACCTTCGTGATACATCGTCGGCCGCATCTTCGCTTTCCATCATGTGAGAATTGTGAGATTGCGGTCAAACGAAGGACTATTTCTTATAAAAAAAAAAAAAAAAAAAAAAGTATATAGGTGTATAGGGTCACCACGCTCAAAAAGTGTAACTTGAATTTAATATCAAAGAAAAAGCAATAGGTACTGCATGAATAAAATAAATAAATAAAATTATAATTGCATAAGTTGATACAAAATGCTATGCAATAGCTTTACCGCGGCAGTCCCCGAGTGCCCACGTCTTTTTTTATGTTTGTAGGTTCTTTATAGTAAACAATAAATACTAAGTAAAAAAGTAAGTACTATAAAAGCTTCGTACGCATGTTTGTTAAGCTATTGCATAGCTTCTATCGCGGGCCTTGAGCGCGGGGACCGAATCCAGAAATTCCGTAACGAAAAAACCTTGACGTTTGTCTCTTTAGTTCAGCAACTCGCCTCTAGATGGCATTGCAATAGCTTTACCGCGGCAGTCCCCGAGTGCCACACGTCTTTTTTTTATTGTTTTACGACTAAATAATTACTCTTTGGTTGGTAATTAACCAGCAAGGTAGCTTTTTTTTATGTCTCTTCCAGTAGGTATTGAATTTAAAGACTCACGCACACGGCGGAGCCCTGAATGCTATAAATTTCAATAACAACTGATAATAACGAGCATTCTTTTCATTGATCGGTCTAAGATGGTCCTCGTTGTTTGCTAACCGCCATCATAGCTCCCAATCCGGAAAGACCACTCGACAGTTGTCAATATTGAACGTCGTATCCGTTTCATAAAGATTGTCTGTTACATTCAGAACCTCTTCAGAACCGTTGATTTGGACGAACAGAACCATAAACACCCAAATATTGCAAAGGCTTACTGCAAAGAGGTTAATCAGCCTTAGAATTGTCTATCATACAACCCCTGTAGGCTACCTAGAATACAGGCCTCGTCTACACGGCCAATGCCTGACAATGCGTCAGTCCACGGACGCCATAGGGTAACTAATACAGCTTTTGGCCACCACGCCAGCAGACGTATCAGAACCGACACAGTTGGCCGACCTTACGATACCTACTTAGATTACATCCGGTTGATCCAAAATAATTTCCCCTTGCCCTTCGACAGGCGCAAGGTCGATTCGAGACGGTGGTTTCTCTTCCATCTTGAGTCTCACATATGAGTAATCTGGATTCGCTTGAAGCAGCTCCACTTCTTCCACCACAGGCTGATACTTATTAGAACGGTCAAAACAGCGCATGAGGACTTGCCCCAAATTGGTTAGCCATGTTGGAATACTGTGACCATTCATTGATCTTTGCGGATGTGTGAACAGGCTCATGTGGCGTGCAGTTAGTAGCTGTGCATAAGAGCGATCTAATCTAGTGGAGAGCCACATTAAGTACATGCTCCCAATTTTCTATAGGCATGTTGAGCGAACGCAGAGAGAGCTGTACTGTTTTCCATAGCGTGGAATTCAATTTCTCGACTTGGCCGTTGCCTTGAGGATTGTAGGCCGTAGTTCTGCTAGTAGCAATGCCACGTTAATGTAGAAACTAATATCATATCTGTATGGTGCCAGTACCAGCCGCCATCTCTGGATCTTCTCATTTTTAATTTTACTTGTATGTTTTGCAACAAACATGAAGGAAACAAATCGTTGGTCCGTGATGAATTTGAACGGTCTACCGATAAGAACATGGCGCCATTTCTTCAGAGCTTCAACGATGTCATAGGCTTTTTTCTCTACCGCTGAGTGATTTCGCTCGCTCTGATTGAGGGTCCTTGAGTGAAAGGAGATGGGCCTCGAATTCTGTGATAATGTAGCGGCGATGGAATGCCCGGAAGCGTCAGTCTCGATACTAAAAGGTTACCTTTTAGTGTTGTCGTCTATGGCGTGACTTTGCTATAACAGATTTCAGGTCCTCGAAACATTTTACTGCGTCTGAGCTTAAGGGTAAACTTTTGGTATGCACCATAGGATAGATTCTCTATGAAAAACTAGGAAACCACTACAAATAGTGTGCGAACATACCGAGAGTCCTTCGAAGAGAAACTACATCATTGGGTGGGGGCATATTTAGAAGCGGTTTCAGTCGCTCACTAACTGGCATAATAACATGATTTTCAAATGTATAGCCAAGAATGTTTATAGTCGACTGTGTGAACTTGCTCTTTTCTTTGTTTAGGGTAAGGTTGTACTTCTCCACAGCTTTGACAAATAGTCTAAGATTTTTATCGTGCTCTTCCTGTGTCTTTCCACATACAGTAATATCATAAATGTAGGCAAAAGTACCGTTTAGGTTTTCGGTTCTGATGAGCCAGCCAGACAGTTCTTTGGAAACTAGACACACCGTTGGTAACACCAAACGGAATTCTACGAAAATGATACAGGTTACCACATGTCTCGAAAGCTGTGAAGGTTTTTTTCGTCAGGCAAGATGGGCACGTGGTGGTATGCGCTCTGTAAATCTATAGCGCTAATAATCGCGTATTTAGCTACCTTTGTTATCATCTCTTCAATGTTGGGTAACGAGTAGGCAAAGGCATCCAATTGTGTATATTTGTTGATGGTTTGCGAGTAATCTATTACCATCCGCCTCTTGTGATTGCATTTTTCGTGATTAAAACCTGCGCTCGCCAAGGTGACAGACCTTCTTCTATGATTCTTTCCTTCATTTCGCAGCGATAGGTTTGCAGTCCGCCGTGACATTAGAAAATAGGGATACAGCAGGGACAGAGGCTGCAGCTACGCTGCAAACCTTTAACTTATCTTTCGGTCCACCAAATTTGAATTCTAGCTAGAGTCGAGTGTGATTCTAAGACGTCATGGCCAATTATAACGTCGGCACATAAGTTATTCACAATCGGGAGATTGACGTTGTTAAAGGCATTGTCTCCGATCCTAACATTCTGGAGAGTCGAGCCGTTAACCTATGACTTGTGAGATAAGGAAGCCATAGAAATAGTTTGGTCGCAACGCCTCTTCTTCAGTTGACAGAGACTGGCAGAGTCCTCATTGACGAAGCTCAGGGAGCTCCCGGTGTCAATCAAGGCTTCTGCTCGAACTCCCTTAGTAATAACTGTCACCATTGCCTTGCGCAGTGAAGTCGGTGCCGCCGCAGATATTATACTGCAGTGGCCGCAGTCATCCGTTTCCGTTGTTGAAGCAGGTGTCGGTGTCCTGCTACGACAGACTTTTCCATAGTGGCCCTTTCCATTACACTTTATGCATGTAGCATCTCGAGCTGGAATGTCGTTGCGAGGGTGTATAGATGATGCTCCACAAAAAAGCATTTTCGTTTGGGGACAGCAGCGGCAGTAGAAGTAAGCACAACACTGCCAGATCCATGCCTGCACTCCGGAGAACGAAACAGCTATCGCCTCGGCCAACCGCCGCGAGTAGAAATGGCCTCGTTAACAAACTTAGCGTATAGTTCGTTTTTGTTGAACATTGCAATACAATTGAAGATAATAAAAACAGACTCACCCTGGAGCATCTGCACTCCCTGTACTTACCACGGGCGCACAAATAATTAATAAAGAACGGCAGGCTCCGATAAAGTCATAAAATCGCTCGTCCAACCTGACATCATTCTTCTAGGTATGATCAATGCACAGACCAGCAAACGCATGTCTGCACCGTCGCGTCGCTCTTGTCACCGCAGCCCGGTTACTCCACCAATTCCCTACACCTAGCTTCAGTCAGCTGCAAACAGACAAATCATCAATATACAACAAACATAAGAACTCCGGCCAATTGTTTCATTTCTCGAGAACAACGTACTCTAGGCACGAACATACCAACAGATCAACCAATGGTAGTTACCGACCACAGATGAGATCCGCGGTGGCACCACCAGATATATCAGGGGACCCAAAACAAGGAACTGCTTGACCACAAGCCAACAACAAATTTACTAAACATGACACTAGGTCAGACGACAACAAACTTACAATAAGCAACTCAATGCCACAAAACAACATCTAGCCAGACATCCACCGTGTATGTCTGGAGTCTTGGGTGTAGGGGGACCCAAGACGCCCACAACAGCTCTGCCAAGCAACGCCGTATGCTTGTAGAACTAATATTGAGACACCGTCCTCAATACGCACACACACATCCAAGCAGACGGACACGGTTCACGTCTGAAGGATAATCTTGGGTGTAGCAACCCAAGATGCTCACAACTGTTCTGCCAAGCAACACCGTATGCTTGTAGAACTAATATTGAGACACCGTACTCAATACGCACACACACATCCAAGCAGACAGCCACCGTGCATGTCTGAAGGATAATCTTGGGTGTAGCAACCCAAGATGCTCACAACTGTTCTGCCAAGCAACACCGTATGCTTGTAGAACTAATATTGAGACACCGTACTCAATACGCACACACACATCCAAGCAGACAGCCACCGTGCATGTCTGAAGGATAATCTTGGGTGTAGCAACCCAAGATGCTCACAACTGTTCTGCCAAGCAACACCGTATGCTTGTAGAACTAATATTGAGACACCGTACTCAATATGCTCACTCACACGCGTCTAAGCAGACGGCTACCAATCACATCTCAAGGATCTATTCTGAGTGTAAAAACCCAAGATGTTCACACCAGTTCTGCTAATCACCACCATGTCCAAGATACCACAAAAAGACCTCAACTTCCAGCAAAAACAGCATAGCAGAAACAAAGATCAAAACCAAACAAGTAAATACAAGAGTGTTACAAAATAACACACAACAGAACAACATAATGCGAGACAATATTAAGCAGTAGGGCAGTAGGTATAACAAAATAATCAACACAAACAAATTTTATTGTTTCACTTTTTTTTTCAAATGAACAACCACTAACTTTGGAACTGAAACCATTCAGAAGTAGGTAGGTAGGTGTGCGCTTAGCGTTGTGATGAGGACCCTTAATTCCCAGTCGTTCCAGGCAAAGTTAATCCTCTGGCTGGTATCATCACCCGTAGTTTTGGCTCCAACCAATGTCAATCATAAAATCTTTATTTGCCTCTATGATCCATGTGACCTGCAAGCATGTACTGTCTGGCATCCTCCACTTCTACTGAAGCCTGAAACCAATAAATCACAACAGAAAAATGCATCCGACAGGCATGTTGTGCAATTGACACGACACAGGCTATCATCAATAACACTATAGGACATAATTATCTTTACCTGCTATGCTTTATCCTTGGGAAAAGCCACTTGATCAGCTTTGGCTAGCTAGGTACGAACTGTACGAGATATTTGAGTCATTTCTTTCTCAAGATTAATTAACATCAAGCAAACGTTGGTTCATATCACAATAAAACTCATGAAAATTGAACTGCTTACATAGTAATAACCATGCTACCTAGTCTAGGTACCTACGTACAAACAAATCAATCCAGGTGCATTATAAAAACCGGTAATTTTAGTGTAAAACAGCCATACCCTTATCAGTCATCACATCATTACAAACCAATTGTATTACTGTACATCCATAAAGCTTCTTAGTTAAATTCTCGTAAGAATTCAGGTTTGGTCGCCAGCTCAGATTTGTCACAGCATAAAATGTCGACCTGTTGAGTGTCATCATTTTGATGTGAATCCATCGAACTTTTCCATTCTTGGTAAAACATCTGTGAGCGTAAAACATGGGTTTATCCCACTTCTGATAAAGACTCACGCACACGGCGGAGCCCTGAATGCTATAAATTTCAATAACAACTGATAATAACGAGCATTCTTTTCATTGATCGGTCTAAGATGGTCCTCGTTGTTTGCTAACCGCCATCATAGCTCCCAATCCGGAAAGACCACTCGACAGTTGTCAATATTGAACGTCGTATCCGTTTCATAAAGATTGTCTGTTACATTCAGAACCTCTTCAGAACCGTTGATTTGGACGAACAGAACCATAAACACCCAAATATTGCAAAGGCTTACTGCAAAGAGGTTAATCAGCCTTAGAATTGTCTATCATACAACCCCTGTAGGCTACCTAGAATACAGGCCTCGTCTACAAATTCGTTTTTAAGCTATTGCATAGCTTCTATCGCGGGCCTTGAGCGCGGGGACCGAATCCAGAAATTCCGTAACGAAAAAACCTTGACGTTTGTCTCTTTAGTTCAGCAACTCGCCTCTAGATGGCATCGCAATAGCTGTACCGCGGCAGTCCCCGAGTGCCACACGTCTTTTTTTTTTTTTAATTTGTCGCTTTGGACAAATTAGGCTAAAGCCATTAGGGCCATACTACCTGGTCTTTCGTTATACAATTTTCATGTCACCAAAAATTCTATTGTTATGGCTTTGACAATGTTTACAACCAGTCGGGCGCAACTACGTTGGCCGAAATTGTTCTTTATCACTATTTCCCAATGTATGGAAAATTATTGCCAACTTTTGAAACTCAATCTTATTTTTCTCAAGTTGGCACCGGAAATAATTATTTCATTACGAGGTTAGATAATTATACTCTTTGAGTTTATGTTATGGCGGCCTTTGATGGCATTACATTCTGTTCGATTTTATTTTTCTTACGTTCTTAATTTCAGATTGTTTCGCATAAATGCAAACTGCTGATTATTATGAAATATTTCGCTTTTAGTGTGACTTAAACGGATTTCTGTTATAGTTTTCTATCGGATTGTTGAGATAAACAACAATATGTTGGTCGGACTAACAATTCGTAGAATACTGCTGTAAAACTTGAATTTTCATCAAGTTTTACAGCAGTATTCTACCGTGAAAACTTCAGTAACATGGATAGTCGGCGTTACAGGAAGTGTACCATTTGTGGTAAACCAAAGTTACCCAGGACGGACATGATTATTTCAAGTTTGGCTCCAGACCCTGATCGGTCAGTGAGTACTTAACTTACCCGTCAGGGTCTAGAGGAAAACTTGGTAACCTACCTACTTCACCAATTTTACATGATTATTATTGCGAAACTGAATTCAAAACTCCAACCCACTTTAGTTGAAAGGCCATTGTATCTATATTGTATCTACATAAAATTTTGGTAAAATACTGTGAAGAATGGTATTTGTTAAATTTTGATACCAACATACATACTGCAGCCGAGGTCGCTACGCTAGTAGTATACAATGTGCCTGGCTACCGGTGTCGGAGACTTTAGGGGGGGGGTGAAGTACGGTAAATTTTATCGACAAATCACTATCCCTATTTTTTTTTCTCGCTCCATGATAGAATGGCAGCCATTTTGTTTTCTTTTGCCTCGAAGCACGGGTGCTTGTATTGTTTTAGCTATAGCTACCCATGCAGAGGTCTTAGGAAGACGATAGAGGTCTCATTTGATAGCCAATAATGTAGGCAATACAGCAATGATAACATTGTTGCGTTTTCTATTTTATAATAGAGGAAAAGAGAATTTATAAAACAAAAATAAAGTTTTATTCAATTATTTTTTAAATTATTAGGTTTTTCATAAAATTGAAACTGTCAAGCTACATGTTTTCCGTTTTTGAACGATATAACAGAATGTGTGCTTTAAAATAAGTCTTGCATCTTAGCCCTGAATAAGATAGTTTAGAAGTTATGACGAATTGAATATGACCCTTGAAACTTAAATATCCCACTAATAAGCAACTAGACTCACGGTTTCGAGGAATTGCGTGTCCATAGACAATGCTGTTCTTTGTTGTAGATAAGGGCGCGCTGAAACTGAAATGGCAAATGCTAAAAGTGAGTCTAGTTGCTTATTAGCGGGATATTTAAGCTATATATTTAAACTTATATATTATTTATAATTATATCTTGTACCTTTAGGTTTGTGGGGTCTTCTTTTCTTTCACAGAGATGTAAGCGGTAGTGCTTCGCCAGAGGAACCTAAAAATCATTATCATAATATAATGTAGTATCCCGTATGTACGGAGAGCATTATTGCATTAAAGCATTACTTTTTTTAATAGTTCTGGAAAGGTTAATCTGGAATCATCTTCTTTTACGAACTGAAATAGATATAATCAAGTTCTCTACTTATATTAAACGTACTGCATCTATATATATAAAAATGAAACCCGTTTTCCGATGTCACGACATAACATGAAAACGGCTTGACCGATTTGGCTGTTTTATTTTAAATGTACATTGAAGTTCAAGGATGGTTTTTACGGCGAGAAAAATTCGAATAACTGCCGGGAAAACACCTTGAAACGTTTCTATAGGAACAACGCGTGCGAAGTCGCGGGGCACAGCTAGTTTTTGTATAAATCTGTGACTAACCTGCCACAGCCGCGGTAGGTAGTATACAACGGCAGCGGCGCGTGCGCCCACGATAACCGACGACGGACCAGCTTGTTCGGAATCCATAGCGTAGCCAATATCTCCCTTTCTTATAAATAACCACAAAGCAATAAAAAAACCGAGATACTAATAACAAAAAACGTAACAGATTTAACAACAAAAGTTCGATAAAAATGTTATCAAGTTTTATGGAATACTCGAGGACGTATCTATACACGCAAGCGCTATCCGAACATGAATGATTGAACAAGCGACAGAATGGCGATCCAAAGATGACAAGCCCCTGACGTGTGAAGTAAGAAAGCAGTGTAAGAAAGTAGGTGTAACCCAAGTTTTGTTCATTTTTACGAACGTAATTTGAAAGTGTGAAATAAATTGCTATGATATGTTTAGGCACATCCATTTGAAATAGAACTATGAAAAATCAAAAATCATTCTTATAAAGTCAAAAATTGGCAATAAAATCATATGAATTGCTTTTTAATGTGCATTTTATACAGTTGTTTCCTTGACAAAAGTTAGAAAATGAAAAAACACAGCATATTGAATCTCTTTATGAACTAAAATATGGTTAAATATAGTTAAAAAATACATTATTACAATTTATAAATTTTTCCTCAAAATTGATAATTTTTGGGTTAGACCTCTTCTTTTGTCATGCCAAATTGAGGTCAATAAACTTTATTCTCAATTTAAATGGCGCGGACTATAGCATAAGTCATTAAAAGTTCTGCTATTCATCGATAGATGGCAAAACTAAAAAGTATCACCTCTGTGCCGGTCGGAGTGGGGGGTGTTAGGTTATATTTGTTACGGAATTTCTGGATTCAGTTTCCACGCTCAAGGCACACGATAGAAGCTATGCAATAGCTTAAAAGTCTTTCTTATCGAGATCAAACTTCACAGATAATAAAAAAACCTTAAAAACAGTAGGGACTATTAAACGTTTTACATTATAATATTATAAAAAATTAACTTGTTACAAAATACACCTGAATAACCGTTAATCCATAGTGCATTTTGCGGCAGTCTGTGATGTACTAGTTCAATACCTTCTTTTTTCTGTATTGAACACTTGAAACGACGTATATTTGGAAGTGAAAACACGTGCTGCTGGTATGCCTTCAGCTTCCAAAGCAACATTTTTATGGTACTTTGCGTGCTGCTGGGATGCCTTCAGCTTCCAAAGCAGCATTTTTATGGTACTTTGCTAAACGACTTTCAAGCGTTGAAGATTTGACGCCGTAATTGTTCTGCAGATTTCCGAATGGATAAAGTTTTTCCAAAACTTTCTTCGTCGCAGACTCCATTGTGTCTTCGTCTACCTACCTCACCCGATCTGGTACCCATTTTGCGTATTTCCGTGGCATGGTTCTGAAATAAGTCATCATCATCATCAGCCTATATTAGTCCACTGCTGGACATAGGCCTCCCCTAATGAGCGCCATAGCGCCCTGTCTTCAGCTTCACGCATCCAGCATCTGCCTACAGTCTAGGAATGTGTCGAGCATGAACGAACGGCTCATATGATTGCAATCACGAACCGCGCGTGATTGATCCGAACAGTCTCAACGAAATGACCCGATCATTTCAATGTTCGGATCATTAGTTAAAATGACCAAGACGCGTGCGACTTGACGCAAAAATCGATCGACGTCTTGCTCTTGCGAGGCTGTGAGTGGTGCGTGCAAGTAGGACACATTCTGCGGACTGTCTCATTTACTCACAGCCTAATTGATAAATAAAATAATAAGTCATATAGTCTATTGTCGCATTACGGTCCTTTAGGTATTAAAGCCCTTGTCTTTTGAGTAGTACTTGAATATATCTAAGTATGTAGGTAGGTACCTACATCTATGTAAAGTATTTAACAACCAGGGTAGGCAGGTACCTACCTATCTCAATTCTCGTCAAATATCTACCATAAATGATCAATAAGATCGTCTGTAGGTAGGTACCTACTGTACGTACTACCTATTATGTAAAGTATTTAACAACAAGGAAAGCCGCCCGCTCGGCGGCTTAGCACAGGTTCATTAAAATATCAAGCATATTAAATCAATAAAAAAACTTCGTATCTGACTATCTACTGTAAGGTACATAACCATACTTATCACTTGAAACGTAAAGGTAGGTAGGTAGGTAGGTACCTATACCTACCTACCTATCTCAATTCTGGTCAAATATCTACTATAAATGATCAATAAGATCTCGAATGATATAGACAGAGTATTGGAAAAGTTTTTGCGAGAACCATATCAGTCAGTAACGAAACGACGATGACGACGACGCGACGCAAAGATCCGATCTCGCACGGATCAATCAATCACAAAATGCATGATCGAAATGAAACGAAAAATCGAAGTGAGGCGATGATAGGCCGCCGGCAAAAACAATCATTCAAATGAACGGGTCATATGATCCGGGTCATTTTCATAACGGGTCATGATTGATATCGATCTTTGTGAATGATCGAACGACACATAGCTACTACAGTCTTTCGCAGATCGTCATCCCACCTGGCCGGAGGGCGCCCTACAATACTGAAATAAGTAATGGTGGTCAATTCACACAGCATTATCTAGCCCTAAAGCTAAACAGAGTTTGTGTTATGGGTAGGTACTAGATAACTGACCAACCTCAGCGCCTCAGAGGTTATCTAAATTACCTACGTTAATAATTACCAATATTCAATTAGTAAATATTATCCACTCAAGAAATATCACTCACAACCCATAAGGGGTACATTCATACAGTACGAATCTACCCCAGTATTACTGTATGAAGGTACCCCAAACCCAAACATTTAACAAATTAATTCGAAATAACAAAACGGTTAACTTCATATTACTATAAATACGTACACCATAAACTAAGGCATCAGAACATTGTTTACAATAAATAACTTTTACAATTTGAGTTAAACTTACTTGAACTAAACACTTTCATAGAATCTTTTTTATAGAATCCAAATATTACTTACGAGAAGCGAAAACACGTATCGACTTGCTGCACGGCCGCACTGCCCCACCTCGTCGCACGGTTACCTGCCGCGGTAGAGGGTAGGCACACACCAAGTATGAACGCGCTTACGTATGTAATCGCGGAGTTATGATGAATGTACGAATGCTCCCGCTGTACAATGGTAACGGTTTTCCCCTATGTACTAAGTATCAAAATTAATCAAATAACATGTGTTTTTTTTACCAGAATTTTGAGATAAATACGATTTGTTTATGAGGAGGAGCTATGGAACTACTGGTATGATTTTGCAAATATAATACACAGAAAGCACCCCGAGTGACGTACCTACATTGCTATGTTGTCCAGGTACCCACTTGACCCCAATATTGGAAGGAAGTAGTGACGTGAAGTAGAACAGTGATAGTTGAAAGGCCTGCCTACCTTCCCACGGGTAGGAGTATCGAATTCAGCTTCTCAATAATAACAATGTAAAATTGGAGAAGTAGGTAGTTACTTACCGATCAGGGTCTAGTGGAAAACTTGAAAGAAGCATGACCATCTTGGTTAACTTTCGTTTACCACACTTCCTGTGACGCCGTTGTCGCATGTTACTGAATTTTTTACGGTAGTTATCTGCTGAAATACTTGAATTTTCAGAATTGGTAGTCTGACCCGAAAATTGTTGTCTAGCTCAACAATCCGATATAACACTATAACTGGAAACACGCAAATTATAACACAGATCCGTTTAAGTCACTCTAGCAGCGAAATATTTGATAATAATCAACAGTTTGTATTTTCGATCGAGTCAATCTCAAATTTTATTAAAAATAGACGTGTGGCACTCGGGGACTGCCGCGGTAAAGCTATTGCAATGCCATCTAGAGTCGAGTTGCTGAACTAAAGAGACAAACGTCAAGGTTTTTTCGTTACGGAATTTCTGGATTCGGTCCCCGCGCTCAAGGCCCGCGATAGAAGCTATGCAATAGCTTAAAATGTAAGTAAAATAAAATCTGACAGAAACGCCATCAAAGGCCGCCATTGACTATAAAATCAATGAGTAGAACTAACCATAAGGCATGAAATAGTCAATTCCGGTGCCAACTTGAGAAAAAATAAGATTTGGCTTCAAAAGTTGGCTATAACTTCGTTACCCCTTCATAGTTGGTGCGCGTTGGCGCGATTAATGAAACAAAACGCTCAGACGGCACTCACAAAGAAGTTGAAGGAACGCACGAGCTGCCTTGTCTTCTTACGAAGTTATTGTATTCTCTTTGATGCGCGCGTCAGCGCATTAGGCGTGAATCGGAACGTAGCCTTGTTCTGTGCGCCTAGAATTTATGTAGCTTGGTTCTGTGCATGTTCTGTGTATGCTACAAAGAGAATACAATAACTTCGTAAATGCTATGCATGGTAGTATCAACTATCAAATTGGTACCTATCAAAGATTAGAATCATTCATTTGTTATTTAGTAAATTCACCTATTATTTGAAGTAGTTACCTACTTTCCAACCTCCCAACCCCACCACCGCACCGCTTCGAAAAATAAGCGAGGCCCTCAGACCAAGCGAAGCCCCACCGGTAATCGGTTTTAGATCCTTGTCTACCAGCTCACCAGTTTTGGTTCTTTAGATATTTCCTGAGTACCTATATTGTTGAGAGCCGGATGAAACTGAAATAAAAGAAGCATTAACGTATCGCTATAACTGGAGCAATAATGGGTATGTTGTTTGTGTTATTATTTAAAATAACAAAGATTACTAAATAAAAGGGTGTTAAATTGACTGAAATAACAATATTATCTCTATTTCAGCTGCTCGCAGTAGATCACGGTCACCCATAAAACAGAGTGAGTCTGTTGCCGATAGTGGCAGAGCCAGTCCAGCACCATCTAGTACATCAGGGACAGGCAGTGTATATAAAAAATACCAGCTGCTTATGAACTCTATACCACAACATTGGACTTATCAACAAGTATCTGCATATATAAGAAGACATGCTAATCCAGTTGACAAGGTACTTTTAACACTTTATTTATTTATTTACTTTGTTATATTATATTTATACACTTGAACTGTTATATAACACTTGAACTGTTATAGAAATCAATGTGTAGGAATTGCAGCTAGCTCTTTCCGAGATGCTGATATATAAAAGTAGAGTTGAACAATAGCTATATTGTGTAAAACTATCACTAATTGTGATGTAAATCAGTGCGGTTTGAGATTGCTGCTGATGCACTGATGTCCGTAGATGCCCGGTCCGGGCTCGCGGCATGGGTAACCTACTTAGGTCAAACTGCTGATTATGCTAAGTACCTACATAATTGATGTATCGAACACAAAATAAACTTAAAAATCATGCTAAACCATTTTTGTGTGTTTTTTTAATTATTAATTATTATTTATATTACCTTATTTCTTAGAAATTTAATGATCAATATATTTTCGTTTTCAGGCTATAGCTGAGAACGTAGGATTTATAAATCTGGCTGTAAATCCACAATATCCCAACACAAAGACAGCTACAATTACATTTAAAACTGAAAGGAGCAGACAACATGCATTTGATGTATTGAAAACAATATCTGAGACAATTGATGGCAGGAAATTATACGTAAAAAAACTTGATGGTAAGAAAATTTTCTTATGTGTGATTGCGGCACTTATATAAAAAATAGGAAAAGAATACATACCTAGCTTGATAAATTGTTACACAGTCTCAAGTATTATAACTTCCTTAATTCAATCTTGTAGGTTTAATCTATACTAAGTTCATATATATTATCTATACTATGTTTGTTTGTATTGAATAGGCTCTGAAACTACTGAACCAATTATTTTTTTTTTTATTTTTCATTATAAAGCTTACTTTTAAGGCAGTGATAAGCTATATTTTATGACAGAATTCCCACGGGAAAGGGAACTACGCGGGTGAACCCGCAAGACGCTGCTAGTTAATAATAAAGGCCTTAAGATAGGGAAAGTCTGCTGTGTGTAACATTTTTGTAGGAAAATAGGTTATTTTGAGTGATCTGATAACTTGAGTTGTTCTGTAATTGTTGAATCAATTAACAGACAAAGTTTAATCTACAGCTATAATTTTATCAATTCTATAAATTAAGGCAAAATTTACTAGGGTACCTAAAATGTTTTTCTTTTTATACTTTTAGTGAAAAAAGTTGAAGATAAACAAAATAAATGATTGCTGTCTGATTCCAGCTCTTAAAAGTAAATTTGCTTAAAAACACTACAACGTTGTAGCTCCTTATCTCTAAAATAAACTTATTAACATAGAGATATCAAAAATGCAATAATAAAGAGGTTGAACTGATGATAGGAAGATGATAAAGTACCACATAAATCATACACAAAAAAAAAAAATGCAATCACACATTTAATAAAAATTTGTATAAAAACATAGCCACATGAACAATTCATGAATTTAGAACAAAGTCACAATCGGAAAATAGGCAAATCAAAATATAATTTACGTCGCAGATTTCTTAAACGTATTATAATAGTAGGAAATGCATTAAACTTTATTGAAAATTAGAAATCTCTTCCACATTTTTGTGTCTTGGATGTGTGATTTTTTCAATTTTGCTAGACGTGCTTTCTGTCCGCCCGCTAAAATGACACAAATCAAAATGCTTTGCATACATGCCAAAGAAGAAATCTTTTGATACAGACAGCACGCATTGTGAATCTGCGGCGAAAACTTTGAATGTATTAATCATAATAATATTAATAAAGCGAAAGTTTGTGTCGTTATGAAGGCCGAATACCTACAAAAACCATTGATTAAACTTTACGTACCCGCCACACTAAACTATTTTCGGTGCCTACTAGTATTACTAGTTATGCCAAAAATGCCGTTATGTACCGAATGTGTTCAAATTATAATAAACGTTTTTCCGATGTAGATATCTTTTATTTAGGCAAGCATAAATTTAGAAAGGGTATTACTGACTTAATATTATCCGATTACCAGTAAAGCATTACAAATCAAATATTGATTCGTATCTCTTTATTTCACTACTCGTTAAGTAATAATTATCAAAACTAAACTATTTAGTGAAATTTTTTTAATAAGAACTTTGTATTGTATTATTTAATACTAAGCAGTTTTCTCAATTTTGTTAAAAGTCAAATGTTATTATTAATAATAAGCAGTTTTCTCAATTTTGTTAAAAGTCAAATGTAAGAAAAAAAAGGATTTTTGTTGCACTTAAATTTCTTTGAGTTTTGTATTAATTGTTAGGAACATAATCACGTAACTAATATTAGGTCCTTACATATGAAATTGGCGTTTTGTATGGGAGGAACAAAAAGTCGAATATTTTTTAACATAATATATTTAATTAATCAAAGTATGAACCATTATTTTCTATGCACTTTTGCCATCTTATAGGTAGTTCATTGATCCCTTTACTAAAAAAACCAGTCGGACGGGAATCAATAAAATCTTTGAAGGCGATTTGGACTGCCCCATCGGAGTTGAATTTTTTCCCTTGCAAGAAGTTATCCAAATTTCGAAAAAAATGGTAACCTGTTGGAGCAAGGTCCGGGGAGTACGGAGGATGTCTTAGACTTTCCAATTGAAGCTCTTCTAATTTAGTAGCCGTCTGTTGCGCAGTGTGTGGTCTAGCGTTGTCGTGAAGCAGCAGTGGCGTGGAGCGATTGACCAGCCTAGGTTGTTTACCCGCTAGCTTTTCCATCATGCTTTGCAATTGCTGACAATAGACATCAGCCGTAATAGTCTGGCCGGATTTGAGAAAACTGTAATGAACAATACCGGCACTAGTCCACCAAACGCTTACAAGTAACTTTTTTGGGGTTAATTTTCGCTTGGGGCAGGATTTGGCTGGCTGGCCAGGATCCAACCATTGCGCTGAGCGCTTCCGATTATCGTAAAGAACCCATTTTTCATCACAGGTAATGATTCGGTTTAAAATACCTTCATTATTGTGCCGGTTTAGTAATGTAACGCAGCAGTCGACGCGCGTTTGCCGGTTTGCTTCAGTCAATTCGTGAGGTACCCACCTTTCAAGCTTTTTAATCTTCCCAATTTGCTTCAAGTGAATTAAAACAGTTTTATCACTAACATCGCAGCCTGCAGCTAACTCGGACGTGGTTTGCGATGGATCCGCTTCCACAATAGCCTTCAACTCTTCATTATCAACTTGAGTCTCAGGCCGTCCACGGGGCTTGTTCTGCAGGTCGAAATTTCCAGAACGAAAACGTTGGAACCAAAAACGAACTGTGTTTTCTTTTGCAACACGACCGCCATACACATCATTCACCCTTCGAGTTGTTTCCGCAGCACTAGTGCCACGGCGGAACTCGTACTCGTAAATAATGCGATATTTTAAGTTTTCCATTTTGTAAAATGAGTGACGCAAACAGAAAAAAACAGAAGAAAAAAACAAATGAATGACGATCATCGAAGCACAAATACATGAGTCTATAGCTGTACAAATTTGAATTTGGAATTCCTTACCAAAGAGGAGAAATTTGTGATTAAAGTGGCCAGTACGAAAAACGCCAATTTCATATGTAAGGACCTAATATATTTTGAAAGACCTGTCAGGGCTGTTAAAATGTAATACACTATAATGTAAACCTTAAATATATTGTACTGTTGGTCTTTAATAAATAAATAAATTATTTACTTTCAGCGAGGAGCAAGAATTTTGCAGTGGAAAATAAAAAATTTCAAAATTTAGCAAAAAAGTGAGTATAAATTTATGTTAACTTAATTATGAGGTGCCTTGCCTACTGTGTATGTGAATACTACACAGTGATCCTACAGTTATATGCCATTCACTGCCCAGTCCCAGCGCGGTGTCGGGTGGCCGCAGGGTCGCGCCGGCGCGTCATCGTCGTACCATTGAGCCACATGAGGACACCTTTGTCTTGGTTATATATTTGTTAGTTAATAAACAAAGTATTTATTTACAATTTCACAAAAGCATGGATGATGCTTGTAGTAGTCATGATAAAGTTAAACTCCTGTATGAAAGTTTCGGCCAGGCATCATGTTTTTTTGCCAAATCGCCACGCACGGTGAATATTATAAATTTGGATATAGGACACTTATACAAATAAAACATGGCCCATAACTTCAGGTTTTTGATATATTTACATACAAATAAAAAATATTAGAGCAATAGGTATTTTCATGTTTTGCAGAAATAGACCGTTCCAGAAAGTGAACCAACAACTACTGGATTTCGATGGTGAAGAGAATGAAACGTTTGGCCTAAATGCTGGTTTCCTAGAAGATTTGGGTATCACAACAAGACCTTTGACGAGATGGGTCTTTGTAAGAGGCGTGAGTAACTTATATTATGAGCTAATTCTAATTCTAAGTGAGGGAACTGGGATCTGCACTGAGATCTCGCATGTGTTTTATGCATTGTCCCCTAGCCTAAACAGGCTAACCTTACCAGCTCAGATCCTTGAAGAACCAGAGCAGGACTTTTTGCGATTGACAGCTTCGATTCAGCTTTTCTGTAGGTTATCTCATGGGGGATTACCCCCCATGCTAACAGCTAAAAAAGGTTCTTATCAGGGGGAGGCCTAAGGGAGCGGAATGGAGGAGGAGCTGAACTGGATGCTGGACAGCCTAGATTCAGCCTCGCGACGCATCGGTCTCGGCATGAATTTGGATAAAACCAAAGATAAGATCAATCGTCTCAATGATACGGGGCCGGTCTTCGTACATGGCAACCTTCTCGAAATTGTTTCCAAATTCTGCAGTTGGGTAAAAACAATTTTGAGAAGGAGGCCAAGAGAAGGATCAAGTTGGGCAGGGCAGCGTTTGGAAAACTACGCCGAGTCTTCTCGTCATCTATTCCGCAATGCTTAAAAACCAAAGTTTTCAATCAGTGCGTCCTACCCGTTATGACATACGGAACTGAGACGTGGACTTTCGATACGGTTGGTCAACCAGTTCAAACTCGCTCTGCAGCGAGCTATGGATCTTTCCATAACTCGCTATGCTCGGAGTTTCTCTGAAAGATAGGATTAGTAACGAATACATCCGACAGAGAACCAAAGTTATCGACATAGCTCAAAGAATTAGCAAGTTAAAGCGGCAGTGGGCCGGCCATATCTCGCGAAGAACCGAAAACCGATGGGAAAAACGAGTTCTGGAGTGGAAACCGCGACTCGCTCGGCAAACGTAGTGTAGGGCGCCCTCCGGCCAGGTAGGATGATGATCTGCGAAAGACTGCAGGCAGATTCTCGACGCGTCAAGCTGAAGACAGGGCGCTATGGCGCTCACTGGGGGAGGTCTATGTCCAGCACTTGACGTACTAATATAATAGGCTGATGATGATGACACAGCAATACCTATTTTTTATTTTTTCTAGTTGCCTGAAGCATACAACGATGAGAAGAAAGTTCGTGAAGCTTTTGGAAAGGCTGGCTCTATTGTGTCTGCAGCTGTCCTAGAATCTAAAAGTGGTCAAAGTTATAATGCCAGAGTTGAATATGATCACCCGGTTGAGGCTGTACAAGTTAGTATTGAATTTCTTACCTTTCTATTCTACCTTCCGATTTTTAACCGACTTCAAAAAAGAGAAGGTTCTCAAATCGACTTTTTAGGGTTCCGTGCCCAAAGAGTAAAACGGGTCCATATTACTAAGCCTCCGCTGTCCGTCTGTCCGTCCGTCTGTCACCAATCTGTATCTGATGAACCGTGCGTGATAGTTGAAATTTTCAGCTGTCACAGATGATGTATTTCTGTTGCCAACAACAAATAATAAAAGTTAAATAATTTTAATAATTAAGGGAGGCAACATCCTCATCACCTTTAGAACCGATCACCTAGGTTAAGTAACGTCGGGTGCGGTCAGTACTTGGATGGGAACCGCGTCACGTTGACTTATTTTTTATTTTTATAGATAATGGTACGGAACCCTCCGTGCGAGAGTCCGACTCGCACTTGGCCGGTTTTATTTTATGTTTGTTACCTCAGAACTTTCGACTGGGTGAACCGATTTTGATGATTCTTTTTTAATTTGAAAGCTGGTGCTTCACATGTGGTACCATTTCAATTTCAATGGGTCAGTTCTGACAATGACATGATAAGCAAACCATATAATTAAAGTCGGTACGAAATAATTGAGTTTGTTTTAAAAAACTATATTCTAAAACAAACTCAATTATTTCGTTTGGGTTGTCTACTGGCGTCCAATGTGTAGGTAAATCCGCCACTGTAAGTAGGTACATGGCTTTCGCCTCAACATATACACTTTTCTGTACTTATCCTACTAATAAGTATTTTAAACGCGAAAGTTTGTAAACATGTGTGTTTATTGCTCTTTCACGCAAAAACTACTGAACGGATCGTGCTGAAATTTTGCATGCAGGCAGTTCTAGGCCTGGAATAACACATAGGCTTTTTTTTTGCGTGCGATGACGCGGGCCGAAGCCTGTATCCTATACTATTTCCATTTCTTTCACAGGCTGTTTCAATGTTCCACAACAGAGAGGTATTGGGGTGTAAAATAATCTGTGAAATGGACTTTTTAAAGAAAAAAGATTTTATTGATGGAGTCGAACAGGGACCGGGCCTAGGACCCGATGGGAAACCAATGAGAGGGATTCGAATCGCTGTCGAAATGAAAAAGGCTACAAACAGTTTTATGCAAGAAGTTTCGAAAATGAATAACTCGCTCGATGAAATAAAAGCACAAGTTACAAACTTGTTTATGGAAATTGAAAACTTAAAGGCCGAGAAACAAACTGCGTTGAATGTCCAAAACACACCTAGTCAAATTGTATCCAATCCTCTTGCAGCTTTGGGAACCTTAATGACCAACCAACTTCAGCCAATGCTACTTCAAGGACTTCTGCAAAATACAGGGAATGATGGTAATCCGTTGGGGACTCTATTACAAAGTTTGACAGGCGGGAATATAAACTTAAGCAATTTACTCCAACAAGCTCAGTCTGGGGCGAATATGCAATCCGGTTCTAATATTCAATCTAGGCCTGACAATATGCAAGGTGGTCTAAACAATATGCAAAGTGGTCCAAACAATCTGCAAAGTGGCCCAAGCAACATGCAAAGCGGTCCAAATAACATGCAAGCTGGGCCGAGCAACATGCAAGGTGGACCAAATAACATGCAAGGTGGACCAAATAACATGCACGGTGGACCAAATAACATGCAAAGGCAAAATTCATATGAATCGTTTGGTAATATGCAGTCTGGTCCGCAGAGTCAAGGCAAACAGAATACCTTTGATCAATCAAATAATGCTGGTTTTAATAGGCCCAACCAACAAAATCATGGAGGTTTTAATACCAACCAACCAGATCATTATGGTAATTTGCCGTCAAATTTCGGACCAACTAATCAAATGAAGCTAACTAGTAAGTTATATTATAATGTAACACCCTTATTCCTAATAGGCTAAAATTTTTAAAACTTTGACTCCTGCTATTGACCTATCTATATAGTCAGAATTAGAAATAACATTGATTAGGAGTTTTAAATTAGCATTATAAATATAGCAAATGAAACTTATTCACAGACATGTGCTTCATTAGAAATTATCTATATAGTTGTAACATATAGCTAAATATTGGTTTATTTACAGAACAAAAAGTTATGAAATGCTTCAAATGTGGTGGAACTGGCCATAAAGTGATTGCATGCCCAGCTAGTGCTAATAAAAAACGTGAGCGGCCACTTTGTGAAAAATGTTTCAAGCATGGGCACTCAGCTAGTGAATGTTGGAGTGAGCCTCAGCAAGGACCCAATCAGAATAGTGAGTTCTTTTTACTTCAGTTTATGATATAGGAAGAGGTAGACTAAGCTTTAAATCTTTTCACTGAACTGCTAGACTCCGATGCAGCGTAAAAGCGACGTAAAAGGATGGGTTTGGGTTTGTACGATCTACAAATTTTGTTTCCAGTTTTATTTTGGGTATTTTCAATATAAAAAATATATTTGTCTGTGTAATGTATTGTATTAATAGTATTAGTAGGTTTTCACGATCGGGCCCTCGTACCACACGCACACTATAATCAGTCATCCATAAAACAAGCTTGCCTATCTTGCGGCTAAATTGCCGTGTGGATTGTTCACCATTATTTTTTTATTTAGACTTGCTCAGTTTCTAAGGCAAATAATTTTTTTATTAATTTGTAGAATTCATGGATAGAAATTATTCATTAAAAAAACATCAGTTCAAAGCGTGTTATCGTTCAATGGTCGTCAAACTGTGTTTTTAATTTCAGATAACCAACAGATGACCGGGGGAATGGGACATTCCGCTATGCTTCTCTTCAAAAACGTATGTTGGAAACTATCGCAGCAAAACCGGGCCATATGATGGTTCTCAACCTTTTAACAGACTTCAAAAAAAGGAGGAGGACTCCTTGTTTTTAAAGTATTGTTTTTTTTATGTTTGTTACCTCAGAACTTTTGACTGGGTGGTCCGATTTTTTTTATATGAAAGCTGGTGCTTCCCGTGTCCCCCTTTTAATTTTGTTAATGAAAAAATTATACAAATTGATGTAGGTTTATAGTTTTTTAAAACTAAATTAATTATAATGTGACAAGGACAAATTCAGCACAATGTGGACCTAATTCGATCGGAATTTGATACGAAATGGCCCGTACCTCAAATATTTTTACGGTTTTTAGGCTTACATACCCAAAGAGTAAAACAGAACCCTATTACTAAGACTTCGCTGTCCGTCCGTCTGTCACTAGGTTGTATCTCAAGATCCGTGATAGTTAGACAGTTGAAATTTTCACAAATGATGTATTTCTGTTGCTGCTATAACAACAAAAAAAAGAATAAAATAAATATTTAAGGAGCTCCCATACAACAGACATATTTGCCGTTTTTCCTATAATGTATTTCTATTGTCGTTATAACAACAAATACTAAAGAACAGAATAACATAAATATTTAAGGGGGCTTCCCATACAACAGACATGTTTTTTTTTGCCGTTTTTATAGTTTATAAGCAAATGAGCCGGTATACAACTGTCGCAATACAATTGTATATCTAGTGTGGCCTCACTTATTCTACAAGTCTTAACACTTTTTTAGCTGCCTCCAGCGGTGACGTACCAAGTCCTCCAAGGCAAGATGCTGGAAGTGGGAGAGGTGAAACTTGTAGAGATGACCGGTCCAGGACGAGCACTCGTCAGCTTCAGTTACGAACAAGACGCTGATAAATGCATCAGTATCCTTTTAAAAAGAAACAGTCTCACAAGCAATGTTAATTTCCGCACAGTTGTAGTATAGGTACTTAATGGTTTTGATGCCGAATCTGCCAAACAACTATTATTAGTAATGTTTTCGGTTATTATAGTTTACACTAAGTAATTTAAGGAATTAAATAATAACCCGATACAGGAATGTCATAACCGTACATAGTATTTTTTAGTATTTTATTAAATTACTAGTTATAAGGTACATAATAATATCTGTGATAAATATCAATAAAAATAATAAACCTAGTATGCATCCTTGGGGTGGCCCAAGGATGCATACTAGGTTCATTATTTTTATTGAGCGTATCTAGTAACATAGTAGGCATTGTGGGTGTGGACTCACGATGCCTACTATATTAATAGATACGCTTTTCAAAGGCTTAGCTGAATCTAATCTAAATAGAGCACTTATATTTTTAGTATTTATTTTATTGCTATAATAATGCCCTTAGCAGAAATCACAGGATTGTTCAACGAGTCAAAGGTGGATGGCCAAACCATAATAGTGCAACGAGTATAAACTTGTGGTGAGAGTTAGTGGTAACTTTACCACACGTCTGGTAAGTAAACTGTGACTAATTTAGAAAGAATTTTGATTAAGTTAGAAAGAGAATAGTAAAGCGAAACGTAAGTGAATTAAGAATTTTAGAAAATATGCTTTAAGAACCAAATAGAACACATGAGTTTTGTCTAAAGTTCTGATAGGTTCTTTTAGGAAGATTCCGTCCTATAGTATCTGTTCGTAGACAGAACCACTGTGCCTTGATTGGTATTTATTCACAGAGATATAGAAACAAATTAGAACTATTATTAACAATTGATCCAACTGCAGACTGTTCCAGAAAAACAGATTAGTTCACTTATCATCATACATACATTATGTTCATACATACGTTATATACATTTGCAGATAGTTTTACCAAATGACTTGGAAACAAAGGTTCAGAAGTTTGCTCAACATTGTCATGTTACAGCGCGTTAAAGCTCAGTGGAGCGCTGGTTTTCGACGAAAGCTATAATTAGGTCGATAATGATGTTTAAAAATAGCAAAACTGAGTTGTCTTAAATGACGATGATTATAACGCTAAATAAAAGAGGTCTTAAATTGGAGACCGAAGATAAAAAAAAACCTTTAATTGAAAGCCCTACACAGTAGGTATTGAATGTTGATGCAGAATTTTATCATCTTAATAACCTTAAGGGATATATTTTATTATCCATAAAGGATAAGTAGACATTTGGGATCTTCCCGCGGATGTCGTAAGATGCGACTAAGGGATATTCGCCGAGGGGTGGGCAGTTGTATCATTTACGGGACAGATCTACCACCGAATTGTGATCCCAACCCGCATGCTTAAGGCGCTGCTTATCTTGGGAGGCCTTTGACCAGCTGTGAATTACCATAGGCGTACATAATGCGGTGTGAGAAACTATTCGTAGTTACATGAAACCACATGGTCGATTGTGATGAATTTTCTCAAAAGATACATCACTTTTAGACTTAGCTGATGCTAGAATTCTACCCAACTGGCGCAAAAATTGTGGAACTGGCGCAGCTCTCAGGAGTCAGAATATTTGTTCTAAATAATGCCTAGCTGTTTTTCCACCAAGCTTAGTGATTATTTTATTTTGTCTAGCCTCCTAATATAAACACTCTTAGGCGCTTATCTGGAAAGGTCTTTGCCCAGCAGCGAACTAGCATAGCCGACTTATGAAGTGGTGTGTGAAACTAGGCATAGTTTCATGATGCCCGAAAGAAACATCGATTCTTAAACCAGTTGGCGCTTAGTATTAATCTAACTGAACTGTTGAAGTGGCGTAGATCTCAGGAATCAGAATATTTGTTGAAAATAATTCCATGCTGGTTCTCCAACAAAGCTTAGTGATGTTAGTATGCTAGACGTAGATGCCTAAGATGAGCAATAAAATTTGTCAGCGTCACTAGTAAGTAGTGACGAAATTAGGTAGGTAAATAGATAGATTTATTTGTACTTCGCTAACAAGACAGCAATAATGGGAGAAAATTCCCAAAAATGCGGGAGTAAAAAAGCAACCTCGCTTTATGCAACCTTGGCATGGGGTGCACTGATCACCACGAAAACAAGACGTTGGCAATAAACTTATTAAAAAATAAACACTCAAAAACAATAAATTACACAAGACTATAATAGTAAGTGATAATTATTTATGATCCATTCAAGTATTAAGTTAGCACCAAAAAGGGATGGCAGCTGTGGCAGGGTTAGATTGAGATTACGGAAGAGAAATTTTTACTGCAATAACATACAAAAGAAATAAGGTAGGTAGTTAGTCAAAAATTGATAGGGAGTGCCCAAAATACACATCTGGAAGAAAAATCATGATTTTTGACAAACCCTGAAGGATTGTGGTCCTTGCTCTGCATAATTTGACATGGGGACTTTGGATGTTAAAATTTCCGTCGGCAAAGGATTACTGACATTTTATAGTTTCCGATTTGAACGTATTATCATATCAACGTTTATTATGCTCGAAGAATGATCAGAGAGTTCCCGTAATCAAATTATTGGTTTTGAAGAATCGGAAGAAGCCGTCAGCGGTTTCAATTGTCATAAGAAACAAACTAAACACATAAGTTAAGTCCAAAGTTCTGATGATTTCTCTATTAAAGATTTCTTCACAGTATCTGTTCTTAGAAAGAAGCAAATAAGCGCTTTTGACTTGCCTTGTCTGTTGTTCCGCATTATATTGGTTCATTTCAGTAGGTATCGTCAAGTGTTTCGTAGTTACTATTTGAGATACCAATTTTCAAAATGTATCATGTCCTTTATTGAAATGCAATGCTGGGTAATGGGAATAGGTAGGTAAGGTACCGACGAAAGATAACGTGCCTATTGATTGTATGTTTATTTTGTTGTTGTCTCTCTTTTCAGCGACGAGCTTGGATCGCGCCGAAGATAGAATGTTTGACCTTTGATAAATAAGAATGGATTCTAGATAACATATTTTAAGTAGTGGTATATGTAGGTGAAGGTGTTTATTTGTATTTTATGTCATGACCCGACAGAGAAGAGTTAAGATTTGTTTGAGTTAGTATAGTATGTAACAAATAAGTACCTATGGTTTTTGTTAGTTTATACAAAAGAAACATGTTCTATTAGTCCTAGGTTGGTATTAAAATGATCGTTTCAACCTATGGTTTACCTATCCATCCAGCATGGAGCATGTTAGTAAATAAACCACGATACAAATAACAAAAACTCACTTGCTTGGCGTCGAGTTTCAGATATAATTGTAAGCAATTTTGATTGAAGGAAGGATCTAAAATCGACAAGTAATGTAAATTACGTATAAAAGGACGCGCCATCAAAGTGAATTTTAGGTTAAGTATGGGCGGTTTGTATACGTTTATGCCTCATTCAAAATGGACACGGTATAGTTTTGAAAAGATAGGTAAGTTCTTTGGTAGTTTTAATTTTAATGTTTTCAATGATTCCCCGCATGGTGTAGGTGTAACATTGCTTGATAATTTTGAGGCCGTTATTGGTAAAGTATGAATAATCCTAGCAAAATAAGTACTAGGTCACTAAATAAACATTTATTCCAGAACTATTTATTTGTTTTATTTTACTTCCGTGAAGAAAATAATGTTATAATATAAATAATGTTATAATATGAATAATGTGAATACCTAGGAGCTGTGTGGTGCTGGCTAAGAATTTGCACTACCCCGACTGGCTGACCGTGGGTGTCATAAGAGGCAACTAAGGGATATCGACCAGGGGGCGGGCAGCAGCGCCCCCTGCAGAACAATTCTACCACCAAACTGCGATACCCAACCCGCATGAGATAAACGCCAACAAGGCGCTTATCAGGGGTAGGCCTCCGTCCAGCAGTTGACCAATACAGGCTGTTGAGGTTGAGGTTGAGTATATGTTGTATACCTACCTACCAAATTACGTATACTATAGCGACAAAATGTATACACATAAATACATAGA
Source organism: Eupithecia tripunctaria (assembly GCA_955876795.1). Classification (NCBI taxonomy): domain Eukaryota; kingdom Metazoa; phylum Arthropoda; class Insecta; order Lepidoptera; family Geometridae; genus Eupithecia; species Eupithecia tripunctaria. The sequence goes on along the minus strand of OY041615.1, from coordinate 8,575,347 downwards.
GTAACCATACCGTACGTGGTATGCAAAATATCATACTATTGATTGCTCTTATAGGAACTGAGATATTGATATACCTTGAAATAAATTCCGACCGAGCGTTATGCAGCAAATCGAAATACTTCCTATAGAAAGCGAGCTTTTCTTAATATAAATAAACGATTCTCTAACGAAGAATTAAACGTCCAAGTTCCTATATTTCAGAATTTGGGGCCAACTTCACACAAAAAAATGAAATCGTTTTTACGCAAAAACTAATTACTACTCTCTAACGATTTTGTTTTACCCTAACGTTATGCATACTCGTTTATGCATGGGGTCCAACTTCACGAAGGTGTCCACTTAGGCGCCGCCCCGCCGCGCCGCGCGCACGTGCCCTGCTCGGATCATAGATATAAAAGAATAGTTGGCTCGGATGTCTATGCGTCCACTGCGTCTAGCATTTGCATCAAATTACATGTGAAATTTGAAAACTTAAAATTTAAACGCATTTTTATGGCACTTATCGATTGAATAAAAATGTTATGCAGGTATTTTTTGTGGTTTATTATTCCAATAAAATCTGATCGAAACACTTTAAAAATTAAGTTTTGAAGAAAGTTTTGACTTTGAGTTTACATAGGGGACTCGATGATCCGTGCGATCCGTGACGTCATAAAATGTCATAAAATTTTATCACCCGAAACTGAGTGTAGTTTTACTTTTGGTATTTACTCTTTTTGTACCTCATTTTTTTTTGTGTTACATTTTTTTTTATTACCTAAATAATCGATTTAAAAAATCCATGCATATCCTATTCTATCCGTGCGTTAGGTTAGGTTAGGTATCGAGTAGAGTAGGATAATTTCCTTCGTCCATGTTTAATGAGCCACTGACACTGACACCATGACAGTAGGTTTATTACATTAAGGGATGAGCCCTAATGCAAAACATCGATTTACACATAGATGTTGTAGAAAATAAATTACATATTCTATAGATTAACAGCAGTTACAGATGATGTATTATGCAATCAGAACACCAAATTGTACCGACCGAAAATTTTCACACTGTAAAATTGTTGGTAAAATTTGATGTTTACATACTAGGTGGTACCTACCGAACAAGAAAACAATAAGAATCTTATAAAACAAGATAGGTAGGTAATCTAAAAATTTTCCACACAAATTGTGGTAGATAACCCGCTAACATCCGCCGTGCAGTCCGTATAAACGACCATACACTACGTAGGGTCGTTTATACGGACTGCACGTCTCAAATACACGAACGGCATGTTGGCGACTTGTGATGACAAGTCGCCAACTTGTAAGTAAACACGGGACACATTAGATGTAATGTGTCCTGTGTTTACTTATTTGGTCTTAATGTCTTATGAACTACAAACAGTTTGTCCTTTTGGACACAAATTATTAATTGTTATCTAGTAATAAAAATACTAAAAATTAAACGGATTGCACTTTTTTTTATCACACAATGTTTTTGCTTAGCAAGCTGCTTGGCAAGCTATTGTAGATTTTTACGCCAGAGATTTTAATGTGCTTTCTATAAATCGGAATCTGACCTGGACTCGCGTTATTTGCTGTTTCTAATATTATTATTGGTTTAACCATTATAATGCCCAAATCTGAAGCCGTGACAGTTAAAAGTAAAGTGGCGTAGGTAATAGGACGATAAAATATCTACTTTTTAATTGTCTTCAAAAAAAGGAGGAGGTTCTCAATTTGACTATACTCTTTTTAGTTATTTTTACGTTTGTTACCTTAGAACTTTTGACTGGGTGGTCCGTTTTTCTTGATTCTTTTTTAATTTGAATGCTGGTGCTTCCCGTGTGGTCCATTTGAATTTGGTCCAGTTCTGACACTGGGATCCAGTAACCAAATTGAAAAAAACTATATATTGAAGTCGGTTTGTAGTTATTTTATCACTAAACCAATATTTCAACAAATTTCAACCTGTGTTTTTCAACACGACCTGTATAAAAATACTGTAGCATATTTAAAAAAAAACTGTAGTGCATTGCTCATATTAAATATTTCCCCGGAAAGAACGTACCTACCGATAGATCGATATTTTGTACCCACCCAAGCATAATATAAAAACAGACTTGACTGACGTCGGTACCGGGCTGGTGGTGACGATGACCGACGACGACGACGTGACGTGTGACGCGATCAGAATTGTGTCTTAGAACCACGACGCTGCAGTTATTGTATTCTCTTTGGCTGCAGAGCCAAAAATAATAAGAAGAAGAAGATTTCATTTTCCTTCGGAAATCTCGGAACTCGAAATTTCTCTTACTGATACAAAGATATAAAGTTGTTTCTAAAGATAATTTCATAATACGCTAGTTGTACAGAGAATAAAACACTACCTACCTAAGTTTAGTGTTTGTGTTACAGAAGGAAAACAAGCTCCTGTCCAAAAGTTTGTCCATCTTTGCTCCACTCTTGATTAAAAAAAGGTGGAGAAATCAACAAATAAGTATTCTTCAACAGTTTTAATTCTGTTTCGCCGTGAGCATGTATCTACAGCTTTTTCGTTTTACGTCGGCTTTCATTTTAATCATTGGTGGTTTTGTGTAACACTTTAATAAGTGCAACTATTCGACAGCTATTCTAAATTATTTCGTATCCCTTCCATCATAGCCCAGCACTGCACATAGCATCTTGCTTTTTACTAAAAATAACACAAAAACTATCCCACAACATACACATATCTAAGTACTAAGTATTTATAATAATTTCAGCATGTAGAAGATCCATATCTCCAGTGGAGGCTAGCTTCACAAACAGTGTTGATAGCGTATATCTGGATGGACAAATAAATTTTGAATTCCCGATGTTGACTGATGAAGATATTGACTGCCAAGTCCAAGATATTAGCAATGCTGGTGGTGCGCCATTAGGTAACTAATAGTTGTTGATTGACATTCTAAAAATGGATAAGTTATGTTTCAAGGTACATAAGTATTTTGTTTCGAGTAATTTAGTTCTTAAAATCCTGTTTATGAGTGCTGCACCAATTTACACCAAGTATACCTACACAATAAGCTATCTTTTTGTTTTGTTTAAACTAACCCTTAGATATAAATCTTGCTTGTTTTATTTGTAACCATTGGTTGTCAAGTAAAAAAAACCGCAAACTGTAGAATACAGTCTCCTAAATTTTTATGCATTTGTTGTTTATACCAATTTATTAACCAAGGTTGATAAAAGTCATGATTTATGCACAGAAATCTGATTAAATTACATTTTCTTATCCAAAGCAGAGTTTTGGTTAATCACTACCAAAACTCTGCTTTAGACATACAAATATCATTGCTAAAGCAATCTTTGGTCTATCCTGTTTTAATCCTACAATGTAGGTACTTGTGAGGTTACCGCAGAAAGTAAAGACACCAAGATTAAAACAATTTTATTTCTGTCTTTCATGTTCTGTTCTAAATAGTTTATTTCATTATTGATAACTATGTTCATTAATTATAACTTAGTTGAAGTATGAAGACTTATTCAAATTAAATATAAAATAATTATGTAAAAAATAACGAATAATTTAAATTGTATTAATCCTGGATATAACATTTCATAAGATAAAGGTATTGAAGGCTCAGTAATAGGGCCCCCGTTGGCACTAAAAATTTAACTAATTGTTTTTTATCTATAATAATAGATGACCTTGACCTTAATTATTTAATGCAGTTAAAACGTTTCTGAGATTTCTCCAAGACAGAAGCTGCACTGGTTAGAAGAGTGTGTCTCAACTGGCTCATAAAGATGATGAAAAATGACTATTTTTAAACAACTTAAAAAAAGGAGGAGGTTCTTAATTGGACTATATTTATTTTATGTTTGTGTCCTCAGAACTTTTGAGTTGGTGGTCTGATTTTCATGATTCTTTTTTTATATGAAAGCTGGTGCTTCCCGTGTGGTCCCCTTTTAATTTGGTTCAATTCTGTCAATAGGATCCATGAAAATTCATGAAAAAACTATAAAAATTTAAGTCAGTTAATTATAGTTTTTTAAAACCAAATTAATTATATTATATTTATTTCAGGTTCTATTGAAAAACCATTTGCAATTGATGCAATACAAAAACATGTGGAAGAAAGCCTTTTATTCTTAGATGAAGAAAACAGTGGAAAACAAACTGAGTCTACTGATCAAAAAATAAATTTAGTATTGGAGAAATCAGGTTGTGATAATACAACTATGCAAGATGTTGATGATAATTCAAAACCAGGAGAACCCCAAAAAAAAAATGAAATTCCACAACTTACTGATGGTAAAAAAGCAAACATTGAGTCATTAGAAGACAATCCTACATCTGATAGTGTGCTGAAGGAAATAAATATAGATGCAATGAATTCTGAAAACAAACCAAGTAAGTTATTGGAGCAGAGTGAGAGCAAAGCTTGCAATGTTTTACAAGATGATAATCCTTCATCTCTTAGCATGCTAAATGAAACAGATGCAACGATTTATGATTCTGAATTCAAATCAAGTGATATATCAGAGCAAAGTGATGCCAGTAAAGTTTACATTGCTTCACAAGAGCATAATTCTTCATATAATAACATGCTAAATGAAACAGATACGGATGTAGAAAAAATTTATAATGTTAAAGTGAAAACAAGTGATATCTCAATTGTTTTACATGAAGGAATTTCCCGATCAGATAGTCAGCTAGATGAAACAGATGTAGATGTAACTATGAATTATGAATCTTATGAAGAATTTGGTGATGATTCAAAGCAAATGATAACCAATGAAATTAACAATGTTTTATCAGAACAAAAGTCGCCATCTGACAGCTTGCTTGCCCAAGAATGTATAAGTAATAGTCCACAGCAAACTGATGAAATGGTTGGAAGAAAATCTAGCATTATTCCACAAGAAGAAAATCGCACAACTGAGGTGCTGCTGGAAGAAGCAGATACAGTTGCAGCTATAAGTGGTTTTCAAGAACAAACATGTGATATTTCAGAAGAAATTGATTCCAATGAAATCAGCAATATTTCAAAAGTAGACCATAATTTGCTTAATGAAACTGACACAGATGCAGCAATGAAGGATTGGCTAGAAATTCCAGAGCAAATTGAGACCCAAAAAGTTGTTGATATACACATGGTTCTAAATGAAACAAATACAGATGTAACGAGTAGTGACTCACAAGAAGAAATAAGTGACATAACTGAGCTTATTGATAATGATGTCAGCATGGTATCGCAAGAAAATCTTCCATCTGATAGTGTGCTAAATAAAACAGATACAGATGCAGCACTGAATGATACTCAAGAAAAAGATGATTCGAAAACCTATAACATAGATGACAGTAAAATTTCAGAGAAAGAAAGTGGTCCATCAGATATGGAATTAGATAAAACAGATATAGTCTTACATGAAGGATGTGAAACTGACAGCAAGACTATTGAAACAGCTGGCAAATGTGAAAAAAATCTTAAATTCATAAAAAAAAACGATCACGAAAATAGTGTAACAATGCCACAAGAAGGCAGAATTTTTATAGAGTCAAAAGAAATTAATAATCAAACTGATGAACCAACACAAGGTATAGGAAACACAACTAGAGTAGACAAGGATCATGATAAATTGCCTGAAACTAATGTAGAAAAATCCAGTTTGCCTCAAGATAAAACTCATGTTAATGAAGTGAATGAAAATGAACAAGCAACCGAAAAATCACAAGAAAAAGAATTGGTTTGGGAGATAAAACCAATAAAACATGACCTGGAACAAAATGTCACAGAAAACCCAACTAAAAAGAATCCCTTGGTAAGAGCAGCCTCAACAGAAGATGTTACCGAATGCCCTCCCACAAAACGGCCTAGGTCTCAACTAGTTTGGACCACCAATCCCATATGTGATGAAGAAGAAGAGCGAAGAGCTGGGCAAGGTAAAATTTCTGATTATTACATTCAGTTTTGTTTAAATGTTGGTACTTATAGCTATTTAACTAGCTAACCTCTGCTTAAGCTGGATGATGCTGTACGGATGAAAGCATTATTGATTTATTTACAATATAATTTCTTTTGTACTCGATTCCGCCCACGGATTAGCGATCGTTTTTTTTTTTGATAGATTTTTGTCTACACGTAATATCACACATACACGCAATCGCTATAATCGTAACTTAAATAACTTAATAAATAATGCTGGACATTTCGCACACCATCATCTAGCCCAAGCTAAGCAGAGCTTCCCAAAATTATTCCTTTTGGTTCAAAGCAGGCTGTTATATTCATGAACTTTGGGAAAATTCAATGTTTGCACATTATATTTATATTATTTATTTTAATATTGCAGGAACAAGTTCTTCTAACTCTGATAATACAGCAACGGACAAGGCAGCCAATGAAACTAAATCAGGTATGTACTTAATTAACAAAACCACCTCAGGTATCCTCAACAGTGGATGTAGGTACTATATTTATAACTGACAAGGAGAATCGTATTAAAAATCTAGGATTGTGTTCACTTTTGTTTTGTTCGCCATGAAAAAACAGGATGTATTAAGTCAAGATTTGCATTGATTTTACCCACGACGGACGGAAGGTAGGTTTTTGAATCGGGGTGAAATTGCATACAGGTAATTCTAATCGTGGAATCAAACAAAGGCTGCTTTTATCCCATAAATCAGTTACCGTGGGATAAAAATCACCTTTAAACGTTTCCATAGGAACAATGCGTGCGAAGCTGCGGGGCGCAGCTAGTTCATAATAAAAGAACTCAATAATTAACAGGTAAAATGAAATGGAGAAACAATATGATAAGCAAATAGAGAGTGAAACCTACGTCCGGTTCTGCAGTACTTGTTCTATAATATAATACACAAATGAAAGCCGCTCCTCTTCCTCTGGTAGCATTCCCGTAATACATGGGCTGAGTTGTGTTGATGCAATAGGGTATATGCATCGATTTTTTTTATTGTTTTAATCGATTCTTTAGGTCATTATTTAACCGAGTAATGATAAGACACTCACTGAATTTCGCATTAACAAGGTAAAAAAAACAAATCAAAACTACAATCATTTTCGGGTGATAAAAACGCTGCCATATTGGCGCCATGTTTATGTGACGTCGACGTACACACTTGATTAAAACCTTTGGTGACGACCTCGGTAGTGATCATCTCAGGAAAGAGGTTTTCCGAAAAAACTGAAAATAATCGACAATACGAATTGTCAAGTGGGCAGAATAGTGTCAAATCAAGGTGCAGCAAGCAGAATAAAAAAAGAAGAAATTTGTACAGTGATGTCACGTCCGCTCTAGTCAATGGCGTAGCGTTTTGAAATTTTGCGATTGAGATTTAAAATATCAATTTTTCAATGGTAAAATTCTACAATAAAAACATCTCAAAACGCAAAAATAAATATGTAGATATGTTTCTATATCAATAGAGAATACGTATATATTTTTTTAGCCATTTTGAAATCACATGCATATACCCTATTGACCTTATCTATAGAAGAACAGCGTTATATGCATCCTGTATGCACGTAGCATTTATGCTGAGCCTGCTCCCAGTTTTTAACTTCAACCCTATAAAATTATCTCACAAAGCTTTATTGAAAGATAAAATCTCAATCTAGTAACAGAATTAAATTGGAACTAGTATTTATAATTGAACCGATTGAGCTAACTGCAGACTGTTGCAAAGAATCTGCAGATAGCTCAACTGATCCTTATCTCATAATTTAATCTACTTGATAATAGGATCTATCTATAGGTGACATTTTTCGTTATAATTTAGTTTTAATTATCTTATTATTTCGTCTGTAAATATCACCTAAGAATTTGTGTGGTTGAAGTTAAGAATAAAGTTATTTTCTTTCTTTCTTTCTTTCAAATAAATCCCTAAGTTTTTTGTTTCAGACGATCCAGTAAACCCATATATAATATGTCAGGAAGATAGGAAACAACTAAAGATATGGCTGTACAGAACTGGTATGTTTTATATATTGAAAAGATGCTTAGATTTAATGTTTTTTCTTGTAAGATAGTTTAAATTATCTTTTTGAAACATACCTGATAGGTCTAAGCTACCTCTAGCCTATGTTTACCGAGATTACCTCATTGGTCGGTCCTGGGTTAAAATCCCGGTCGTACCGAAATTACTGGCATTTTTCTAGCAAGAAAAAATCACCAGTTACAGCCCGCAGTCAGGAAGTTAGTGGTGTTAGAACCTCAGAAAGCACACATCATTTCCATTGAGGCTGGCTGTGGTGGTCGATATTCAGCTAAGCGGACATCATCGCTCTTATAATTTTATTAATAGAGCTCTTTTAATTATATAAATAGAGCCCGCGTATGATGCGAATGTTTGGATGTATGTTTTTTACCGCTTTACGCCACAACATTACGGCTTTAATTTTGCATATTCTACTTTTTATTCCATAAATCAGTTCCCATAGAATAAAACAATAATAATTTTCAATTTAATAATTATCCCTTCATAAATGCTATTATTTAAATACTTTTAGGCTTAGCCTCGTCGAAGGAAGCATTTAAATGTGTGTTCCAAATGATGAATGATGCCAAAATGAATAAAGCCGTATTAAAAATGGCACCAATTCCTAAGGATTATAAACCGATGGATGTGCTGCGAGTCATCAGGGACCAAACAAAGGTCTATGAAAAGGTATTTAAGATGATTATAATGTTTTGCTGAAGTGTCGCACTGCGATATATTGTATTTATGGAAATCAATAATTTTTGATTTGATTTGTAAGCAGCGTGCACTCCTGAGTAGTAGACTGACCTAAGTTACTTGCTATAACATCAGCTATCTGCCTGTGAAAAAAATAATTAAATTTGTTTTATTATAATGTTATCTACCGTGTAGGTATACTACCATTATGCCTTAAGGCCCATACACCAGCGAAAGTGGCGCCCCCAACTATTTTATCTTATTATTACGTTAAAAGCAGGAATTTTTAAAAATCCTACTATCAGTTTGTGGTATCTATTATAAGCTATTTATTAATGTCTCTATAATAGTTTCATTTTGTAAAGCTTAGGTAGAGATACGAAGTTGCGCTTTTTGGCCACCAAACTCTATTTTCGCATCTCCTCCTAAACTAAATGAGATAAAATTATTACAAAGGTATTAAAAAATAGCTTATAATAGATACCACAAACTGAACGTAGGATTTTTAAAAAATCCTATGATAAACGTAAAATATGATAAAATAGGTATCGCTGTCAGATTGGCTCAGGTATGCGCCTTAACCTCAATCTCAACCTCAACAGCCTGTATTGGTCCACTGCTGACGCAGGCCTCCCCCTGATAAGCGCTTTATTGGCGTTTATCTAATTGGAAGGTAATGCCCATAATCCCCACGCTGGGCATGCGGGTTTGGGATCGCAGTTCGGTGGTAGATTTTTTCTGTGGGGGTTCGCCGCTGCTCTTTTTAACCGACTTTGAAAAAGGAGGAGGCTCTACTTGTGTTCGGTTGTATGTATTTTTATGCATGCCGTCGTTTATGGACCGATTTGGATGATTATTATTCCATTGTTTAGAATTAGATAGACGATGATCCCGATGTGGACCCGTAATTTTTTTTTCACGGGAGATTTGCATTTATCTTACAAAACTTAAAAAGTTGAACATTTCAATGTCTAATTAAGGGTACAAAATAGGAACAGTAGAATCACAGGCGTCCAACTACTTAAGTATCAAAAGAAAATGGCAACGACAATAAACACTTTTGTAGTCAGGTTAATATCTTTGAACTATATTTTTTGACAATAAAACTAGACAGTTCAATTTTTATTCTAAAGTTAAAATTTAACCAAACTTACTACTTTTCAGGATATCACGAAGAACATACAGTTTATCCACATAGGTAAACATGATGACAAGTTGAACGCCGCCTATATTAAATGGAGAGATATAGAAAAACTCTTAGTAGTAAAAGCACACCACATCCTGACTACCAAATCTTTCTTCGTAGATGGCCAAGTGCAGCAACCTTTATTTAAATATGATGATAGTAAGTTGTCTCATACCAACATTTTTTTCATAAAATACAAAGCTTGATTTATTTAAACAGGGGACCTTTTTCTCTTAGATATACCGGTTAAGGTACCTTAGATAAAGGAAAATGATCTTACGAGATTATCCTTAATACTAAGAGAAAGTTTTGTTAACAGTCACAGATTTTCAACAAAATATAGTTAGCAAGAATACTTAGGTACCTACTTAGTTACAATGTACACAAAATATTTTATTCATACTAAGTTATCAATACGGATCAATAACTTTTATTTTTAACTTTTATTTAGACGACCTCTGTGGCGCGGTGGGCAAAGGTCTGCCTGCGACGCAGGAGGTTGCGGGTTCGATTCCCGCCTCGGGACAAATTTGTGTACGATCTGCAGAAATTTGTTCAGGGCGTTCTGGATGTTTTTCTATGTATAATAAAAAATATCTATCTATGTAGTGTATTATATTATGTATATCAGTTATCTAGTACCCATAACACAAGCTCTGCTTAGCTTGGGGCTAGATAATGTTGTGTGAATTGTCCAGCATTATTTATTTATTTATTTATTGAACCAACCCAGGTTGGTAACCTCAGAAATAGCAAAAACTTTTCACGTACATAACGAATAAAAAATATTCGTTATGTACGTGAAAAGTATTAATAATCCACCTTGTATTTACCAAAACTTCGTGGAGATCATTATTTGTGGGCGCAAAACTACTGACCTAATCAAGCTGAAATTTTGTTTTTTTTTTTCTATTGTAAAAGCAATTTTGCGTAAGCAGCTACAGTAATACATATACGGAATTTCTTCGAGTATCTTATAAAATAATGTGCAAACCCGGTTTAAGATGCTGTTTCAAATCACAATTTCTTTCAGGATCTATCATAGATTGGAACGAAAACGACAGACCAATAATAAAACTAAAGGATGGTGTTATGGAAATTCCGAAAACTGTCACTACACCTGCGCTTACCCCTGTGGTCACTCCAATAGCTACCTTTGCGGCTACTACTTCGTTTGTGGCTGCCCCTGTGGCTGCCCCTGTGGCTGCCACTGTGACTACGGTTGTGGCTACACCTCGTCCTAAGTAGGTTTCAGTAAAAATGTTGAATTACATTTCATATAACTCATCCTTACCATGAATCAGTTCATATAAAGTGATGGTACTACAGAATACTATTAAATTAACAAACCAAGGCCACTATGAAGTTAAGCATACCCCGAAATAACTTATTTTAGAAAGGCATTAAGCTATACCGCATGATTCTCTAAACCTACCTATTACCTATCAGAAGTACCTTCAGCTTAAGCTACCTTAAGCTGTCTAAAAAAATTGCAAAATTGCATGCCGTGGGACAACATGGCCTCGCTGAGCTCTATTATACAAGTACGCTGGATTAAATTTACTTTACAAAATGACAGTTGTTTATTGTACAGATTTAAAGAGCCCCTTTGCCACCCTCTGGTATAAAAATTTACATTGTTGAAGTGTATCTAAACAGTACGACAATCATAATATAACACAGTATAAAATAGTTGCAAGTATCTCTACATAGCATAACACTAGGCTCCCGTCTTAGTATAATGTTGCCCCACAAAACGTAGAGTCACACTGGTTTTCTGATAGATAAAGACAGAGAGATATCTGACAGAATCTGTGCATGGGATATAATAATTAATTTTGTTTTTTAAAAAACTAACAGACTTCAATTTTTATAGACTTTTCAAGAATTTTCATAGATCCCATTGTCAGTACTGAACAAAATTAAAATGGGACCAGGCGGGAAGCATCAGCTTTCATATAAAAAAAATCATGAAAATCGGACCACCCAGTCAAAAGAACTGATAAAATTAATTAAAAAAATACAGGCCAAGTGAGAACCTCCTCCTTTTTTTGAAGTCGGTTATTAAATTAATACATTTATATTACAGAAAACCACCGCCGCCCCCATTTACAACCGGACAAATTAACATAAAAGAGAGACAATCGTATGGGCTGTCCCCTGCATTTATGGAATACTACAATTTAAGAATACCGATTATGAGTTTCATCTTCGTTAGCAATGTAAGTATTAAACTTGTGATTATATATGAACACAAGTTAAACCTTATTTTGGTAATCTACTCAACTCTACTAACCAACTCACTTTAAGAAAGTAAAGACGTGGCTTAATAGAGCACGCTTTCCCAGTAGGAACTTATTTACCATATTCACCATGAATTTCAAGACTCCCCAGATTGTTCTCTAATAGAAAAACAGAAGCAGAAAGCTCATTCCACTCTTTTATTTTATCTATATATAATCTCCGAACGTAAAAACGTTCCTCTTATTAGTTAACTGCTAGTATCTGCCCGCAGTTTCGCACGCGTTTTTTCTATGGTAACGAAGGTTATTTAAATTCCTACGGGAACTGATTTATGTTATAAAAAGTAGCTTCTGCTTATAACATTAATTTCAACCCGATCTGTGCAGTAGTTTTGACGTGACAAAGTAACAAGTATCTGAACTTTCGTATATATAACTGTTTCTGCCCGCGGTTTCGCACGCGTTACTTCTATAGAAATAAAAACAATTGGAATTATTATTCCAAAAAAATCATGAAAGTGCATTGGACACCCAATTTGGTCCAAGTGCTTATTTTGTAAGTCTAAAGAAATAAACGATTTGAAAATAAGCTAAAACATCATTTTTGTGCTTACGCCGTTCCAAAAACTTTCTGTCCCATGAACGCGAAATCCTCTAGGCATCCTTTTCTCAAAATGGCGAATTATATGAGAATTTTCGTTTGAATATTTTGTCATTATCATTATATTATTAATAATAAAGAAAATTAAATTCAAATACAACAAATAAATTATAACTTTTATTACAATTAAAGCAATTGAGCTAACTGTAGACGTATGTAGCTAACCATGACTTTTTTTTCAGCTGGATAAGTCGCACAGTGTTGAAAAGTATCATAAAATATTCGGCACGGCCGGTCAAATATTAGAAATTGAGGTAGTGCCACCGCCGAAGGACGAACAATCATCATTGAAGCTAAGAATCGATTACGATCACCCCTTAGAAGCTATCCAGGTATTTAATAGTTATTGCTATTCTGACTTTTTGTCGACATTTTTTTCATGTATTCTTTTCAACTACTTATACTTTTTCCAGGCTATTTCCATGTTCCACGAACAAATCCTTTTTAACAGTTTAATAAAAGTTGAAATTGGTAACTTATCTATGAAAAAAAAACTGTTCAATATCGAAGGGTTTACTGATGTAGGACCGGGACTTGCTACAAACGGATTAATAATGTTGAACATACGCCCAAATATTGAATTAAATAAATTAAAAGCCAGGACGAAGATCCAAATGGACAACTTTAAAGGGCAAATAGTTTCTCTAAGACAAAAACTGACAACAGCGGTTCATCAAATGGGACAAGTTCAGAGGGACGCAGGAAATAGAAGGTATGAAGAAGAAAAAAGACAATTGAAAACTCAGAATGATTCACAGAATAACCAATCTAGTATGGATGCAGTGAATGCTATAACCACGGCCATAGCGAGCTCTCTACAAGCCAATGTGATAAGTATGCTTGGTGTTCAACAAGACCAGAATGCGAAACAGAATACGCCTCCCATGCCTGCAAAACCTCCCGCGCCTGCAAAACCTCCCGCGCCTGCAAACAAGCAACCGGTTGGTATTCCTCAGAGGAAGAATACATCTAGGGCACCTGTGAATTGGACCGCGAACGAAAATCCTAAAGCATTGCCGACTACAACACTACCGCCTCCAGCATTACCGACTACAGCAAATCGAAACATGCCTCAACAAACGAGCATGGAAAATGCGTATCAAAACCTTGGAAGAGAACCTTATGGATATCAGAACCCACTGGATCCATACAGCTACTACGCAAATATGCAACAAGCATACGCGCAATATGGCTATGCCATGGATCCAACTATGATGCAAGCCTATGTCCAACCTGGTGTTCCTTATATGCAACCAGTACCTCCAATTGCTAATTTGCAACCAGTACCGCCAATTGCTAATTTTCCACCAGTACCTGTGATCGATACTTCTCATATGCCAACGGTACTAAAAACCCAATCAATGCCTACAATCATATCCAATCAGCCTGGACCATCAAAGCCTAGCAATCCAACTCAGAGCAAAGTTCATACTCAATCGAAAACAATGTTCCCCCCGTTGACAACAAATAAAACTGGTACTGTTTTTGAAGTACAGAAACCCATACCTCGCTTCGAAGTACCGCCAGCTAATGTGGGTAATAACACAGCCACGAGACGTTTCGACGCGCCACCTGGTACGGTGTGGCAAACAACTGCGGCCAAAAATAAAGCACAAGAAATACCACTGCCAAAACCAACTAAATCACAGACATCCGTCAAAACGGCATTCAAAACACAACAACCAATTGTACCTCCCAAAGTAACAAAACCACTTAGTATACATATGAAAATACCATCAGTGCTTCCAGAAGCAGTTCCATTGGTATCACAAAACCCATATACGCAAGAAAAAAACAGCGTGCAGAAAAAAATGATCAAAATTGCGGGAAAAGTCCCATCAGTACCTTGGATTCATAACCAAATTAAAGGTAAGTTAATACAGAGTGAAGTAGGATCACTAAAAATTATGTAAACTGACCTCATGAATAGATTTTTTATGGTCAAAGCCAGTCTCAACAACAAAACACATAAATTAATTATTGTGTATTATTTTCAGAAATGAGAAAAAACAGCAAGTCTCCAGAAAGAATTCGAAGAACCCCCGAAAAGATTAAATCCCCTGATCGGAGCCAACAATCATCAAAAGGTATGTTTCTGTACAATAAATCACAACTTGAAACAAATTCAGCATAACGCAGCTTAGTAAATAGATTTTTTTTATTGTTTTAATCGATTCTTTAGGTCTTTATTTCACCCAGGAATGATAAGACGCTCACTGAATTTCGCATTAACAAGGTAAAAAAAACAAATCAAAACTACAATCATTTTCGGGTGATAAAAACGCTGCCATATTGGCGCCATGTTTATGTGACGTCGACGTACACACTTGATTAAAACCTTTGGTGACGACCTCGGTAGTGATCATCTCAGGAAAGAGGTTTTCCGTAAAAACTGAAAATAATCGACAATACGAAATGTCAAGTGGGCAGAATAATGTCAAATCAAGTGCAGCAAGCAGAATAAAAAAAGAAGAAATGCGTACAGTGATGTCACGTCCGCTCTAGTCAATGGAGTAGCGTTTCGAAATTTTGCGATTGAGATTTAAAACATCAATTTTTCAATGGTTAAATTCTACAATAAAAACATCTCAAAACGCAAAAATAAATATGTAGATATGTTTCTATATCAATAGAGAATACGTATATATTTTTATAGCCATTTTGAAATCACATGCATATACCCTATTATGATTGATACTATCCAATTGGGTTTATTCTTAACATTGCCATCAATATTTTTCCAGCTGTGAGGCGGGTGAGTAGGTCACCCGAAAGAAGAAATAGCAGGTCACCTTTAAGGAGAAGAAGTAGGTCGGCCGAAAGAAGACGAGTGAGCAGATCGCCTAAAAGACGAAGGAGTCGGTCGCCTATAAGGCGACGTAGTAGGTCGACCGAAAGAAGGAGAAACAGCAGATCACCTGTAAGAAGAAATAGCAGATCACCTGTAAGGCGAAGGTCGACCGAAAGAAGACGAATGAGTAGATCGCCTAAAAGGCGAATGAGCAGGTCACCTAAAAGACGAGTTAGCAGGTCGCCTGTAAGACGCAAGAGTAGGTCGCATAGTAGACGAAGAAGCAGGTCATCTAAAAGAGGAATTAGCAGGTCACCTAAAAGAAGAATTAGCAGGTCACCTAAAAGAAGAATTAGCAGGTCACCTAAAAGAAGAATTAGCAGGTCACCTAAAAGACGAATCAGCAAGTCACCTGTAAGAAGCAAGTCACCTGTAAGAAGCAAGTCACCTGTAGGGAGCATGCCACTGCCCGAAATAGCAAAACTAGATAGATCGCTGTCGTCTGAACTACGCCCAAAATCAACGCCTAGACCTGCATACGAACCAGGTAAATTATACAAGATGCAGCTTCTGATCCCAGCTTCACTCACGTCACACTTTACCTTGGTTGAAACAGAACCTTCTTTTTGACTACCTCTGTGGCGCACAGGAGGTTGTGGGTTCGATTCCCGCCCGTTCTAGTTGAATTCTATGTATAGTAAAAAATATCTAGGTATCTACGTAGTGTGTTGTATTAAGAATATCCGATACCTAGTACCCCATAACACAAGCTCTGCTTAGCTTGATTTTCTAGAAAATGCTGTGAGGTTTGTCCGACACTATTTATTTAATAGTGTAACAATTATCAATCATTGGAGTGGTAGTTCGAGTAATACACAAACAAACTCCTTTACCTCTATAATATTCGTGTTGAGGTCACCGCCGAAACGTTGAATTTGTCGTTTGTAGATTTTCTACAGCATTTTCTAAACATTGAAACCATTCACGTTTATCGTGAAAACGATCAACGATCAACGAGTTGGCTGACTGATAGCTAGCCCAAATGAAACGGCTAAGCTTGAAGCCGCTGGGTCATTCGGGGAATCCGTATACCTAGACGATTTAGGTAAAATGCGGCGCGGGGTTGCATACTATGGTTTATCCATTTTGAATGAAGCATGTTAGTAAACAAAATACGACACAAATAACAAAATCTCACTTGCTTGGCGTCGAGATTCAGATATAATTGTAAGCAATTTTTATTGAAGGGAGGATCTAAAATCGACAATTAATGTAAATTACGTATAAAAGGACGCGCCAACAAAGTGAATTTTAGGTTAAGTATGGGCAGTTTGTTTACGTTTATGCTTCATTCAAAATGGACACGGTATAGTTCATACAATGATTTGAAAATGCGATGACTTCGGCGCAGATACGCGCGCGTTCAGCTTTACTTAACTACTGCAGCGCTCGCTCGATTTATCATTTTAGGCGCGATGTCTGAATGAACAGTTTATCATTATAATAGGCTACTAGGTCATTCATTCTCGCTCATTGTGTTGCGTATAAAGAGGAATTCGGGCCCATCAACATAGAAGTAAAACAAAATCTTAAGATTGTAGAGATAGGCATATGGTATCGGAGAATACAGCCTCAAAGTGTGTCGTATTCTTGGATTGATGACTGTACCTTTGATAGGAATGCACTTGTGATTGCTCTCAAGCTCCGTTCCCGACACGTTCCAACCGAATCAACTGTTTTCTTAAGAAATGTGAACTTATTGCTCACATTTCTTAAGAAAACAGTTGATTCGCCCAATTGTGATGTACTCTAATTGTTTTTATAGAGGGAGTAGGGCGATAACTTTCTAAAAATTGAATTTAACTGCAAGCGAGAGTTTGTTTTTATAGAAGCTATTTATCCTTTCAAATAGATTTCTTGCCAAAGGTTGATTTTTTCATATGCTTTCTTTCGTATAGGAGGCTTATTGTATTAGCACGTGTTTATAGAATGTTGTCGGCACGGTATACCGTGCCTATATAGTGATAAAAATGGTACCGCTGGATAGGTTTTGAAATAAACTTGAATACGAAATGGCAAAAAAATTAAAAAACTAGTATATTTTAGTTTTTTGAAGATTTGTTGAAAATTCATTCGCGAATTTTTTGCACCCAAGTGTATGTCGGACAGTGCAACTCTATATTGACGTCACCTCTGTCCGACAAAGCTGAGCAGCTGTATGACCGGCTAAATGTTCAATAAAGCAAAATTTTTTGTTAGTTTAGTTCGTGTTATCTTGATAGCGCGATGAGGTCGCTAAGCGACAAAGTCCCTTTATTTCACTTAAAAATATTAATAAAAACTAAAAAAATATAAATTGTTTTCCAGATGGTGCTAGCGGACATAAAACAAATTTGGATCTTGATTATTATATAGCAAGAGAATTAGCTAACACTGCAGTTAACTTCAATTATGTAAGTACCAACTTGACTATATTTATTGCTTTAGATCAGTAAAGGCTGACTGCTGGTAAAAAGCAGTCAGCTTTTACCAGTACCTACACTGCTGGACATAGGTCTCCCCTGATACTATTGAGATTCTCAGAACCGGGGCGTAAGGCTCTTCAGTTGTGACCACGTATTGTAAGGCGCAATAAGGCCCCCAAATGTGGGTAGGCCTTCACGAGTTAGACCGATGACCTCTGCCTGCAATGGATGCCGGACGCAACACGGGTCTTGGTGGAGGTCTTTGGGGTAACCCCTTGTCCAAGTGTGGCCTTCGTTCGGCTGAGATTCTGATAATCAACCGTCTTCACAGAGTGTCTAGATTTTTGTCTGTATACAATTTTATTGCAGATTCTAACATTTTACCGATTTATTTTTCTTTTTAAGCTATTGCATAGCTTCTATCGCGGGCCTTGAGCGCGGGGACCGAATCCAGAAATTCCGTAGCGAAAAAACCTCACGCTCCCCACTCCGCCGGGCAAGGAGGTGTGGCTTGAAGGCCGTGCATCGTCTAACGTCGTTTCAGTTCAGCAGTCTTCGACACGGCGTTGTGTGCGTGCGATTAGACGTATTTCACGTATTGTACGACTCTACGAAACTCGCACGAATCGAGACGAGCTGCTCCGAAATCGGACGAATACATAAGCAAGCTGTTTATGAGAAAGTATATAGGTGTATAGGGTCACCATGCTCAAAAAGTGTAACTTGAATTAATATCAAAGAAAAAGCAATAAATACTGCATGAATAAAATAAATAAATAAAATTATAATTGCATAAGTTGATACAAAATGCTATGCAATAGCTTTACCGCGGCAGTCCCCGAGTGCCACACGTCTTTTTTTTTATCTATTCGTTCTGTTTTTATATTACTTGTTACCATCAAATATAATTTATTTTCGACTTATAAAACTCCTACGATTAACAAGTTTGGATGTAAACCTGCACGTGTTATGCAGGGGGTTAATTTAGTTAGTCGTCTGCCGTCGCCTGCAGTCGGACCTTGCAATCAGAAACTTGCCGTTTGTGTATATAAAGCCCTAAAGGTGATCGATCAGTGTCAGTTCAGAGATATCATCAAAAATAAACTAATTTGACAATATAAAAAGGATGACATGGCATCATATTTAGTGTAAAATTAGTTACACATCTGAATTGGCACCATCATCCCAATAAAATAATTTCAGCTCGCTCAGCGATAAATTCGTGGAGAGTCCTAAGCGGCGCTGCGGCGGTGTGAACAGTCAGCTATCAACTATTAATATATGCATCTCTTTTGTTTACACGGAATTTATTATCTATTGTAAGTTTATTGAGCGAAAAAATAGCCCATAGTAAGTCGCTTACTCCCCAGCGGCGGTGGGACAACAACAAAACCTGAAATATTCGATTTATTTTAATTCATGAATTATTAATTCCAGCTGCCGCCTAGTGTAGCAACAGAGGACCTTACAGACAAGATGTATGAAATCGGAGAGCTGTTGGAAGTGCAAGCCTTAGGGATGGGCAAAGCTAAGGTGGTTTTCAAGTTTAGGCACGACGCAGAGGCATGTATTGGTATCCTTTTAAAAAATCAACGAATACAGAACCTACAATACAACTGCTCGAAGTTAAGAAGTTATAGGTATTTCTTTTTTTGGTTAGATTTTGAGCTACTTATGAAACGGCTCGTAGTACAGCCTTGTCTTTTACTGCCACGAAACACATTGCTTTGCTGTGTTCTGGGGGCCTACTCGGAAGAGGAAAATTTAAGTTTCGTTTTCGTTGGCTTGCAATACCAACTCTTATGTCGCTCGCATAAGATAGCGATAGAAAACTAATTAGAAACTACAATTTCGTTTTTAGGAGTACAGGCCTTAAGCCCTGAGTTCGGTGAGTCTATCTACCACCTAGTATAGTAGTTAGGTATAGTGTTTTCTAGCTATAGCCGACGAAACTTCCTTTTTTGTATCGAATTTGCAAAACAGCACCCTAAACCATCCGTCCGGCGGGTTAGTGTCGACTATCGTAAAACAAGCCCGGGGCCCGGAGCGGCCTCCTCCGGGTATAGCCGGACCTGGCAGATTTGTGTTTAGGGTAGAGGGCCTTATAGGCCATAAAATAACAAAAAAATACAAATAATAAATGCAGCCCAAAAAATAAGAGAAACCTGCGCAAAAAGAGCATTGCGCCTAGCCCATTGACCGAGGGGCTGTCACCCCTTGAGATGCCGCCGGGGTAATGAGGCCGAGCCTCTAGGCCCCTCTCTGTGCCCTCACCAGGGCCGGACTGAAGTTCAGTAGTAGTGGGCCTTATAGACATGGAACTACTAGATTTCCGATACAAAAATGGAACGTCTCGTCGTCGCCGTCGTCCAGACGATAGTTTCGACTTCGAAAGTTCGAAAGTATATATGTAGATGTTAGCCTAAGGCTCAAATCACGACGCGGGCGGCGGCGGCGGCGAGTACTTTCGCGAGTCAAATCTACGGACATAATATACCAATAATCGCTCTAAGCTCTAAAAAGTCGCGACCTTGTTAGTTGTCACGCTTTATGAGCATCTGATTTCGTTTGTATGTAGATAAGGTTTAAATTGTTTGTGACTGAAAGTGCTCTATCGACATCGTTCCTGTGTGAATTGAGCATTATGCGCAGTTCATAGACCTGTTTGTTAAACTTTAGATATATTATTAATAATCTGTATCAGCCGTTAATCGGTATTAGAAAGACGCTCCATACATATTCAGTCACGAAGTAGCATTACGGTTGTCTGGTAGAGATCGCTCTTGAGCGATAAGACCGCCAATTGTCACATATTTTGTAATGTTTATTTTGTTTGTAAATTATTTTTAAATGTACATTAAAGAATTTTCTATCTATCTATGTAACCATTACTATCTACCATCTACGCCACTGAGAGATACCTAGCTTATTAATTGATTATTTCCTTAGCGTTGCTCAGAAATGTACAACATGGCTAAAGTCGACGGACAGATGATTCAAGTGCGATGGGCTTCGATTGAGTAAGTGGGTATACCTACAACCACAGCATATCTACTGGTAAGTATTTAGCGAAAGTGTTGGTATACTTACAGGTACTTTCGGGGGTGTACCGGAGACAATTGGCTGAAAGAAGTATCTACGTCTCTATTCCATGTCAATGAAACGGTATTTGAGTGCATTTACTGCCCAGCCTAGCGGTGCGACTGCGGCCCGAAGGAACACGCCGTGCCGCGCCGTATCACGCTAAATCTGAGCCTTTGCGTCATGACCACTGAAGTAGGTACTTACTAAGCATCAATGTACTAAAAAATGGGAGATGAGGCACTAGCTTCTCGAAAGTAGCAGGCTCAAATAAGGTGCAATTGTGTCCTCCCACCTCAGTCATCGTTGAACCGGCGCGGCGGCGGCGGCACGGCGTACGGTACTAGCGACTAATATTGTCGTCTCGGTCTCACTTCGATACGTCTTTCCATCTTTGTTGTTAATTGATTGCACAGGACTGGAAATGTAACTGTGAGCCTATGTGTTTGCGTGAAGTTCTAACACAGGCCAATTGTTGAGTAAGCGATGGGAGAATGTAACACATCTTCCCTTTTTACTCTTATTAAAGGTGTTAAGTAAAGCTAAACTGGTGCATTGACAGCGTTCACGCTGATATGCTTCTAGTGAATTGTGTAATCAGTTTAGTTGGTCTAAAGCTGATTCACATCTACACGGTTTTTAATTTGACTGATGTGGTTGATTAAAACCCACACACATGGAACTTATAGCAGAATTGATCATTCTGTAATATAGCAAAACTTGCCACCACCGCACCGGTTGCATGCCTGCCTATCTCAAAGATTACATTTTTAGTTGGTCGAAAGCTTATTCGCATCTACACTACATTTTAATTCAACTGATGTGGTTGATTAAAACCCACACACATGGAACTTATAGCAGAATTGACCATTCTGTAATATAGCAAAACCTGCCACCACCGGTTGCATGCCTGTCTCTAAGTATTACATTTGATGCCTCGTTTGCATTGGAAGAGTGTGACAGTAGTGTGGTACCTACTCTCACATCTGCTGCAGCGGAAAATGTCAGTGTGCGGGAATAAGCGCTCTTGACAAACTAAGATTGTATTTGGAGTTGTAATGATTGCAATGCTCCTAAGGTTGTTGTAAAACTCTATGTGAAACTATGTAGAGTTTTACACATAGACTGCCACAACCCTAGTCGATTTCATTTCCCTGTACTAAAAGCACACCACATAACATGTGTTCATGTCCAAAAAAATTACTAGCTACAAATCGGAAACGGTTCTAACTAGGCACTCGTTTCTGCTAAGCTGTCAAGTTCTACGTTGCCTCCCAAACTGGAACGCTCTGGAAGAAATCCATGGATCGCCAAATGACCTACTGGATTTCTACAAGAAGTACCAGCCGAAAGAACCTACTTGCTTCAAGTCCTGGATACTATGTTGTGCAGGTGTGCAGCATAAAATAAACGTTTGGAAATTAATCGTGTTTATCTGTTTTCAGTGACATTGCTGGATGAAGAAGAGAGGATTTTAGTTTTAAATTTGCTGCTTTATTCTATAATCGGTGTTAGGCATTCAGGTATTTCATAGTTAACGACTTAGGTAGGTATTAAATTAAGTATTTTATTATATTTTTTGTGGTTTGGGTTTAGTTCACTGTGCGAGAAGATGGTTGGCGAGTAAAGGCAATTGCTTGCGCCTCCCCTGTTCACATAAGCTTTGAACAATATACTTGTCGGTTCTGTACGTATGAAGTATGAACTATTGTGTGGTGTGGTATTTATTACACTATCCAATCATCACAAATAGTAGAACAGTACAAATGTTACTGGTTCGGGGATGATTTACTCGCGCCGCCGCGCCGTAGCGAGAAGCGAAACCATTCGACTCGCACTGTGTGAACCTAGCATTAGTTAGGATATGTTTTTCTGTGTTATCTTTGTAATGTTTAATATAAATCTATATAGCTATTCGTAGATTAAGTATAGTATACATTTACTAATTGTATGGTCTGTTATCTGAAGTACTTAGATTATTTGACCAACGTGGTACATTTGTAGAACCTACCTACGTTAGTAATTATATTCAATAAAGTTTATGCAAATAACTTGTGTTTTCAAATCAAAACCCTCCAAAAACCCAATACTGATACACTACTGACTACACTGATACCAAGGAGTAGGTAGACCTACTTACGTATGTAGGTACATATACAACGGCACAAAAGTGGCGGCTTAAAAACCTGTTATTTTTGAATAAGTATTTATTTTACTACAAAATGGCTTCCAACAAGCTTTAAACGAGTGGTCGTCTAGCTGTTTTTAATATACCTAAAATCCATCTAAATGTTACGATGAGTTATGTGAGTTAGTTATGTTGCGCCTTATTTGTGCTGTGCTGCAGCGGTCCTTTCAAGGTGTGTGACATGACAAGCTTTCGTTTGAGGGATCTTTCTCTATTTGCTAGCCAAATCACGCAGAAATGACAACCGCATTTTTTAAACGAAGATCGCTCGTTCTTTTGCGACACGATTGTAGCATACAATTCACGCACGCTACACCACCTTGCCGAGTGCCAGCTGTAGCAGTCACTGAGCCGGTCCTGTCCTGGTCCTGTCCTGTGCCTACGGAGCTTGACCGAGCAATTACCGTTACACTGGGGCTCAGTTCGGCGGCACTGTATTTAAGCAATGGGTCGTGGTCGAGCCAAGGCAGGACAGAGTTGCTTCCGCGACGATGTGCGTTGCTCGGCTCGGGAGTCTAAGCTACCCTGTCATCATCATCGTCATCCCGACTTCACCCACTGCTGTATATAGACCTCCAAACTTTACCGTCTGTACTCATGAATGATTGTAAACAAGCATTTCTCGGAATACGAAGAAGCATACCTAATAATACCTATTAGGTTAATCCAGGTTAACATAACACGCAACAATATTGCTCGAACCCAGCATGTGAATCTTAATTTTTAACTTCTTAAAGTTTGTTTACAAGCATTTCATACAAAACTAGGTTGAAGTGTAAATACCTACCTAATCAACAGGCTTACTACATAAATGAAATCAAGAAATGATGGTAAAGTCGTTTATTAACCCTTAGATATCTATTCCCTCATCATCTTTTCCTTCTGGCGAGCAAGCTTCTTTTTGGACAGCTTCTTCTTCGCGGGCGCATCGTCTGTGGGTGCGGCGCGAGCCACGGTGTCTTCCCTTTCACTGGAAAAAACAAAAATTCTGTTTATCTAATCTATACTAATGAATGATTGTGGTACAGTATTTGGTTGTCATTGGGATTCAATGGATGGAGGTGGCCCTGGACAACTATTTGTGGCGTAGGTGAGGCCTATGTCCAGTATGGGTGATGAATGGTCAATGCACACAGCATCTGGCTCTAAACCAAGCAGATCTCATGTTATGAGTAATAGAGAATCTTATACATCGCATTGATAGTGTTTTTTTAAATATATATATTATCAGTCCGCTGAAACAAATATCTGCATGATCTGCAGTCATTTGCCCAGCTGTGGGGATCGAACACTTAACATCCTGCGGCGCCACTGCGCCACTGAGGTTGACGAATAAAGTTAAGTTGGCTTATCATAAATCTCATCAAAATCAGTCTAAAAACAGTATGCTACCATGAGTTTTACAGCAAACCAACTTTCATTGCATGTGAATTTGACCACTTGACTTCATCAACAGTCCAGACAGATATACCAAATAAGTATGAACAAGAGCGGACGGGAGAGACCAGATGGGTCAGCATACAGGTCAAGTCTTGTATGGAAGAGATGCTCGGGCTAATTCCTGGCTGTTTGGACGGGATGACTAGAGGGACTAGCCAACAGACATTCACTATGAATTGATTCAAAAAGAATAGAATTATTCGAAACAGATCAGGTGACCATATCTAGGACTTACTTTTCTACTATTGCTTTCAATATAATGGTCTAGGCCCTTAGGTCTAATTAACAATAAAAGTTTTGTTACCTGAGGCAGACCTCGATGTGGCAAGGCGATGACATGTAAGGGTTGATACGACCGTGAGCACGGTATGTTCGTCTGCGCAGACAGGGAGCACGGTTTACCTAGGATGAGGAAACAAAAACATGAGTATGTAAAACTTGGCATTAATACTGGTTGGGACACAAGTAAGCAAGCTAAGGATTGTAGAAATTATTAGGGAGTGTGATCTGAAACGATACATTTCACAATTATTGTTAAAAAAAAAACCAGACTTAACGGACGACGAATTTGTAGCTAAATATCAGACATATTTGAGTTGTTCAATGACAATAAGAACTTAGCCAACCTAATCACGATTACTCATGGGCATGTTGGGCTTCTGCTTGTTGCTTTATACATATTTTTCCAGGAAAAATAAAGTCGAAAAGTAGTTCTTGGCAGAAATCCTCATTGCCAAATCTGTATTTCCTACGTATTCAGCGCATTAGTAAAGAAATAGGTTCAGACAATCTTTCACAAACACTTAAGCCGGCTTTTGACTATGGGATGTAATTTATTGCACACCTAGAACAAATAAAAATACCATATTTTGACCATAAAACATTTATCTTCTACATTTATCACTAAAACCATGAAAAGAAGCACATTTTAGGTAGTAAATTTTGCCTAAATTTATAAAATTGAAAAGATTCTAGTTATAAATTAAATCTTGTCAGGTAGTTGATTCAGCAATATGAGAACAACTCTATCCCTATGATATTTTGATTTGTCTTAGCTTTGATCTAGGTGATATATTACATGTCATAGTCAAACAACAGCTTTAAAGGCCAATGATGAAGTAGCATAGCTAAGACCAGGTTTCGTATCAATAAAGAATTGGCTAATAATTAACCATCTTAGCTTAAAATAAGATAATCTGTCAGTTGCAAACACGAAATAAGTTCATAAACAAACTTGCTTCATTTATATTTGTTACTTTTTCTGTTTGCCTTTCGAAAACAGTATGAACATGTTAAATTCACACTGACAAGCTATAAAGGCAACAAATTCACTTCCGACATCAATAAGGTACTTTCCTAAGCACTAAACATCATTAATAACTACATTCACTTCATATTGGTATAGAATGTAAACATACCTGAATGTGATCAATGACCAGCCTGTCAACATCCAAGCCTTTGAAGTCAGCGTTAGATTCAGCATTCCTCAAGAGTTGTAGCAGGAATTCAGCCGATTTTTTGGGCCAGCGACCTTGTGTGGTTCCGAACTGTTTTGCCTGAGCACAACGGCCTACACCACCATTGAAACGGCGGAAGGGAATGCATTCCTTCTTCTCTGTGACATTCTTGAGGTAGCGGACAGCACGACGCAGGGGCATTTTCTTTATGGCCATGGCTGTCTCATAAGTGTTCTGAAATAAAAGCAACAAGCTTATGCGTATCTCATACTATAGAATTTTAAGAAGGCTACACCATTCGAAGTATTTTCCAAGGCTCTAAGGTTAGTAAGTACCTCTTGTACCTACTAGATAAGTAATATGTGCCTACTGCCAAGCCGAAAGGCGTTAGGATGCTGCATGTGGATAGGTTTGTATACAAACGTTACTTCTCACTATTTACCTTGAAATGAACGCGAAGGTTTGAGCCACGCGCTTTGCATGACTTCGTTGGGTTATCCGGTTCCTTCGCGTAACGACCCATTATTGTTTCTGAAACACAGAGCGGCTCGTCACTATCACATCACCATACACCACCAGAGGTTATCATTTTACAACATAGTAGGATTTTGCACATCCACTAAAATAAACACGTAATTGATAAGAATACACTGTTATTGGCAACGCCATAGCGTGATTTCATTCAAAACTTTCTACTTTTCGCGATGAAATTAGATTTTTACAAAATTGAAACCAACCTCCCGGGAGAAAATCTGTCAGGAAAAGGAATAGACAAATTTATTTGACACCGAGTATCGACACTGACATGTATTAACTGACTGACAGTTACAATTACAATTACAACTTCCATCTAAATATTGTCTATGGTCAAAAGGTTTGGGGTTACCATCTTATCTTGAAAAAATCCTCATGTAGTGCATATTATTAAACATTTTATTGGACAAAAATGCCCTTATTTTTGCAGATAATCCTCCAAGGCTACCTAACGACTCAAACGCAAGGCAATGTGGAAGCCATTCGATAGTGAACGTTTACTTGTAACGTCCCACGCTGGGCATAGTACTTATGGTACCCATGTCAAATTTTGCTTCCGATGATTGTATGATCACTAATTGATCTGGATTTAGCTACCTACAAGATAAATGCGTCTGATTTTTTTTCACTTAGTCATTCTGGAGCTTTAATCCCGAGTGCTTGCATACGGAGCTCGTTTTGCCGGTAGTCAATGAAAAAGCTTCGAACCGAAGCAATTTTCAACCATTTTTTTCCACGGTGGGTATAATGACTAATGACCCTACAAATTGCAGCGCGTCAGCGGTTGTAAAAAAAAAATTGTAAGTCAACACTAAAGGTACATTTCTTACGTTAAAGCTGCGTCGTCATAAGACTATAGCCGTGATACCATGAGTTTTGACAATCTATACTCGTTAGCGACTGTAGTTAAAAAAATGTATAGAAACTTCTAAAGAGCCTCTACCGGATAGTTGGGTACCTACTAAAATGCGCGATAACTATATGCATATTTACGTAACTACTGTAGTAACGTCAGGCGATTTAACTGTGACAACTCATGGTAGACTAGACACACTGATGCAGAGTTAAAACCATGTTTGAGTAGGTTGAACTACCTAATATATATCATATGAAGCGCAAAAACACAGCAAAGTATTTTTAATCGACTTTTTCTAAGTGTGCATAATATATATTGTATTTATGGAATGAAGAGATTTTGATTTGATAATATACTAGTAGCTGGTAGTGCAAAACCTACTTGAAGTATGAATACTTTGAAGTATGAATAAAAAACAAGGAACAGATTGACTAGACCGTAATTTATTCTTTTATAATATGAATAGCAATAAACGAATAAGATAGATTAAGTAAGATTAATATGTTATTAATAATTTCATTATAATCACGTACATTCTAAGCAGACTAGACCTTAAAACATGATATGTATACATAACTAATTTAACATTTTTTTATTGACATAAATTCAATAACATTTATACCATCTCTCATTTTCGACATCAACAATAGCAAGCATGAAACAAAAAACTAATAAGATGCATATTGGTAAGTAGATTTTTGTTTTGCTAGTTTCTAATTATTGTGCTTCTTATGTTCAGTTTCTGTATCACTCAAATGAATTAAATTGAATCTATTAAATTATGGTAATTATATTAGCGTTATTAGTTTATTATTAGCTTTATTATGTAATTCTAAGACTTTATATCCGATTGACAAAAATATTTACAGGTAACAAAATGTGAATAAACTAACAAGTTACCTTCTTTGTGAGGTAACGATTGTCGCTAGCAATATGACATTAATCATAAAAATACCTAATTATCCTAAACATATTATTTACCAACTCAGTTTGTTTTTACAATTTTACAACTATGGCAGACCTGTTGCCTACTTTACGTCATTGGCAAATATTTAATTTTTTTCAAATCACATTGCCTTATAGTTTTACATGTTATTTATTCTGTTGCTTTTTAACTAGATTTTCCCTTACATCTTTCATGAAATAATTTGCTGGCAACATTAGTAACATTGAATCGAACATTATAATTTTTCTGAGATCAAAATTATTGCATTGGAAGGGGAGGATGGCGGAAGTACAACGGGTTATTTCGTTCGCCCAAGAGAGGCGCGAAAGTTTGAAAAAGCGGGCGATCAGTAATTGGATTTTTCTGATAAATTATCGCTATAGTTAAAGTATATACAAAAGTGCCTAGAATCTAAAACTATGTAGAAGTAAGTAATTGCTATATATATATATATATATATATATATATAAGTATTGCTAATGAGGCGCCGAAGCGGGTGGTTGTATCAGCGGCAGCGGTGCGACACAAGCGACGCAGCTTTCTCTATCTGCAACAAAAGACGATTCATTAGGTACTCGTAGGTAGTTTAGGTCGTGAAAAGATAACTGCATAATATGTGTTCTTATTTAGTATACTAAATAAGAATTTAGTTTACTTGATAACAGATTCACATACAAGGAGTTGCACTAAGCCTCGGGACAAATGCATGTAGGCTTTGCAAATATTTGTTCAGGGTGTTCTGGATGTGTTCCTATTTAAGTGATACATTTAGGAAAGTTTTTGTTTTATTTGAAACTGATTCCAGCTTTGCATTTGATTATAGATACCTAGATAGAAAATAAGTACTTTTATTGCACACAAAACGATGATTCTAGCGCCGAGGAAGTAAATATATTTGACCTATACAGAATTGACCGAAAATGTAAAAAATGCGTAAATGTATTTTTTTTAGCGTGTAGTCATATCCGCTACTGCCTCTACCCACCAGTTTATATCCCTTAGTTGAATCTTCCAACACCCACGGGAAGAATTGGGGTGGCGCAAATTCTAAGCCAACACCACCTGTGATCTGTGGCTTGTAGGTACAGCATAATCAAATATCTGTTAAGTAGGTACCCTTTTTGACCTACAATGTAATTGTCACAATTCAATGACAACGGAGCTTAGAGTAACAGATTATACTGTGAACAGTAAGATCTGAGTGTAATTGTTGGCGTATATAAATAAAAATTTAAAAATAAAACTAAGAAACAATTTACAACATAGACACTTATACACTATACCTAGTACACACACGTAGGTAGGTCTAGATAAAATAGACATATATGTAGTACAGTACCTACCTAGACACTTACTACCTACCTACCTACCATTTGGCGATTTAACTAAGTAGGTATTAATGTTTAAGGGAGGTACCTAAGCATCCTCGTGCTAGTATTAATTGGACGTAAGGTAGGTACTTTATTCCCGCAATTAAACCGGGATTACCTGATCGATATTTCCCACTTTGAAGCTTAAATGGGGATGCTTTGACTCACCTTCGTCTTAATTGGCGTTCATTTCTAAAAGCCGAAATAAAATTCTTTACGTTTAAAGTTATCCTAAGGTAAAGAATTTTATTTTTCTACCTAGCTATGTGCGTTCTATTACCAAACACGAATATTAAAAATGCGAAAGTTTGGATGGATGTTTGGTTTTTTGTCAAGAACATCATGACGTCAAGAGTTCTAAACGGGTTGGTCTGAATTTGCTTTACGTAATGTAAGGATACCGTAATAAAACATTGTGGAATATTCCATTTTAATTTTCATAAATAATTTTTACGTGATTTGATTTTAAAAGAAGTCGTTACTTCCGGTATCTTTATAGTGTTATTTAAATCGTAATTTATAGATATATAAATAGAAATACATAGTTTAATTTCTTAATAATTAAACTATTTATTCAACAACGATAATCGTTAGAATCGATTGTATTTTAAACACTAAAATGTCTTCTAGTACTGCGTATTTCCGTTTGACGACCATGTCGGAAAACGTCATTCGCTCATTCGGTCGGTGAAGCGAAAACGAGCAGTCTCATTTTGTAACTCTACGAGGAAACACCTCAAATAGGTGAAAGTTATTGTAACTGGACTCCTGCTGGAAATACTTGTGAAGGTTAGTCATTGTGTTTTTACATATACATATATGTATTATACTTTGTCCTTCAAAATGTTGAGAAAAGTAATAAAAGTGATTGCGAGCAGCCTTATGTTTCTTTTCGCATTAGATTAAAACCCATCCCTTAAAGTAAGGAACCTAAGGTGGTCCGTAAGGTACCTAAGGTGGTCAGTAAGGTACCTAAGGTGATCCGTAAGGTACCTAAGGTGGTCAGTAAGGTACCTAAGGTGATGCCGTAAGGTACCTACGAGTAGTTATAGGCCTGCTATAATGAGGTATATCTCGTCCGAATCTATACCAAGAGATTTTAGATTCTGACGAAAGAGGAACTGTATCCTCTTTTAAAGTCATGGGGACGTTTCGCCCGAATCTCTTCGTGGACGAGTTTTAGATTCGGGCGAAACGTACCCTAACCCTATAAAACATTCAGTTCCCATGGGTTCGAAATAACTTTTCCAACGTTTCCATAGAAACAACGACTGTGAAGCCGAGGGTATAAACTAGTTCGGAATGTAAATAATTTATTGGGCTCAGTTTATATAACATGTACCTACACTACAATATAATATAATACATCTAAGAAATGAGTCTCATGTGCAATGTATATCCTAAATCCCTACCTATATAATATATAGGTAGGGATTTAATAAAACATTAACTATGTTTTAAAAAGCGCTATCCAATTTCTGTATCCAGAAAAAGTGATGCCATAAGGAGACATTTTCACCCGAGGACGGTAAAATTTTCAAGTTCCGTGAAGATAAGTCGTGTGGTGCCGCCGCATAGAATTTGCACCCCCTACGCTTCCCGCGGGTGTCGTAAGAGGCGATTAAGGAATATTTACCAGGGGCGGGCAGCAGCGCCTCCTGCCGAACAATTCTGTCACCAAACTGCGATCCCCAACGCCCAGCGTGGGGATTATGGGCATTACCCCCATTAGATAACAGGCGCTTATCAGGGTGAGGCCTGCGTCCAGCAGTGGACCAATATAGGCTGTTGAGTTTGAGGTGAAGATAAAATCTCCTGATCTCTACATGCCTAAATCAAACCAATCTATGTAGCTTACACATAAAACTACCTACTTGACGAGAAACTGATAACACCTAACATTAGCTAACATTATGTAAACTATTGTTATTAATAATAACAATAGTTTACATAATAATAACTTATTATAATAACTTATTACCTATGTATTTCTCTTTTCAATAAATATTTTCATTTTTCATTTCATCTCATTTCAAATAGTTGTGAATAGCAACTATAACAAGTAAATAATAAATAAATAATGCTGGACAATTTACACAGCATTATCTAGCCCCAAGTTAAGCAGAGCTTGTGTTATGGGTACTAGATAACTGAAATACATAATACAATACACTACATAGATAGATATTATACATAGAAAAACATCCATTTATTATACATAGAAAAACATCCAGAACGCCCTGAACAAATTTCTGCAGATCGTACACAAATTTGTCCCGAGGCGGGAATCGAACCCGCAACCTCCTGCGTCGCAGCAGCCCTTCGCCCACCGCGCCATAGAGGTCGTCAACAACAAGTAACAACGTTATTCTACACAACTTGTGATAAAAACCCACCACGATCGTGCAGAGAGTAGTGCAGGGCCGGCCGCAGGTCAGGTAAGCGCCAGGGCTCCAGCCGCTCCTCGTCGCGTTCCACTTTGGGCACCAGGGCGCTCCAGCAGTCTTCGGGACGGGGCGTCGGAGCGCTGCGGCATGGCCAGGCGCAGGGCTGCAAGAGTTGGCTACTTTAGCGAAATTTACTACCGACTACACCGACGGAGGACTATTTATCTACTAGCTGCGCCCCGCGGCTTCGCACGCGTTGTTCCTATGGAAACGTTAAAAGGTGATTTTTATCCCACGGGAACAGATTTACGGGATAAAAAGTATGTTTTATTCCAGTATTAGAATTACCTGTATGCAAAATTTCAGCCAGATCCGTCCAGTAGTTTTGGCGTGAAGAAGTAACAAACATCCATCCATACATCCATACATCCATCCAAACTTTCGCATTTATAATAGTAGTGTGATTATCAATACTATTTATCAAGCTGTTTATATAGTAAAAAAATGATTTGTCTAAGTGCTTATTTTGTAAGTCTAAAGAAATAAACGATTTGACTGTGACTCGGAGGGTTATTAGGTTGGCAACCTATGTTTGTATGTAAGTATGTATCCAATTTTTAAGTTCCTGTTCTCACGTAGCACTGCTATACTACTAGTTAGATTTCAACAAATGAGGTATTAATTATGCCGTGTGCTCCTTAGAATTTGCACCACCCCATCGGATCTCTTCCCGTGGGTGTCGTAAGAGGCGACTAAGGGATATCCACCGGGGGGCGGGCAGCAGCACCTGCAGAACAATTCTACCATCGAACTGCGATCCCCAACCCGTATGCCCAGCGTGGGGATTATGGGCAATACCCCATCTGGGGTATTGCCCATCATTAGATAAATGCCAACAAGGCGCTTATTAGGGGGAGGCCTGCGGCCATCAGTGGACCAATACCAGACTGTTGAGGTATTAATTGATCCGTCTCAATATCCCGGTGGTTAAAGGTTAGGTATATTTCACGTCGAGTTTCAGTTTATTTCATCTTGTTATAATATTATTATTTCTACTATGTACAGTAGGTACTAGGTACTAAGTATATTGTAATCATATAGGCTATCTGTTTATCGATTATGACCCAGTAATAATTTTTCGAAATAAAATTTGTAAGGAGAAAAACATGAAAATCGATATATTAGATTACATTAATCATACCAGAAGAAATAACGGGCAGTCACACGAGAGCCGAAATATATCGATTTCCATACAAATTTTATTACGAAAAATCATTACTGGGTCATAATCGCAAGAGGTGCATAAATATCATATACTTAGTTAGGGCTCCTTGTGCCGCATAGCGCATCGTTGTAACAATCGAACAGGAAACCAAATCTTATGAGAATTTGCCGAGGTCAGTCGTGTAATCAGCGTCGTTATCACAAAAATCTATATAAATAAATATTAATTTAAATATTCACGGGTAATAAACGCGATAAATACCCGTGAATATTTAAAATAATGGACCAGCGTTGGCTGCCAGCTTGCTAGCAACCAACCCATGCTGAGGCAGAGACCATTTTGTGCCGCCGGACTTTATTTTTTAAGTAGGAATTATATTGTTCAAAAGTGTAAAAGGGTCTGTTGTTGGTACAAATAAATAAATTTTATTCTTCTTTATTATTCTTTAAAAATCTGTGGCGGTCGGTGCACAGGCATTGAATAAAAATTAACTGCTATTATTAGATAAGTGTCAGTATTATTTAACCCTTGCGTGCCCCATCTGATAGTAGATAAGGACTCTCGTGCTTTTAATCTAAACTGAACTCAGACTGTGTTGCACGGAAGGTTAAATGTAATGGTTACAGGCATGAAATGTTGGTAAAAAGAGATAGAAACGCGACTGAACTATGTCTCTCAACATTGAAAGCCTTCTTTATATGGCTGGTGAACGGTATCTATACTTGATTTTTATTCATTCACTTCCACGTTTTCAAATTCGTAAGACGCTATACCTGCCCTAAAATTTGTGATTTAAATATTTGTCTACGAAGGAAATTAACCGAACTTGAATTTGGGTATTATATCTGAGGCAGAGACCATTTTGTGCCGCCGGACTTTATTTTTTAAGTAGGAATTATATTGTTCAAAAGTGTAAAAGGGTCTGTTGTTGGTACAAATAAATAAATTTTATTCTTCTTTATTATTCTTTAAAAATCTGTGGCGGTCGGTGCACAGGCATTGAATAAAAATTAACTGCTATTATTAGATAAGTGTCAGTATTATTTAACCCTTGCGTGCCCCATCTGATAGTAGATAAGGACTCTCGTGCTTTTAATCTAAACTGAACTCAGACTGTGTTGCACGGAAGGTTAAATGTAATGGTTACAGGCATGAAATGTTGGTAAAAAGAGATAGAAACGCGACTGAACTATGTCTCTCAACATTGAAAGCCTTCTTTATATGGCTGGTGAACGGTATCTATACTTGATTTTTATTCATTCACTTCCACGTTTTCAAATTCGTAAGACGCTATACCTGCCCTAAAATTTGTGATTTAAATATTTGTCTACGAAGGAAATTAACCGAACTTGAATTTGGGTATTATATAGGTTTTTAGTTTTAAGGAAATAAATACTCATTATGAATATAAACGGGTTAACAACGAACCTTATTTGTGTTGGAAGTTATAGAGGAAACAGCTTCTAACTTTTTCGAGAGCTTCATCTTCAACGCAAAAGCAAATTAAATGTTTTGGCTAACATGTTAAGTGAATAATCCGAACAACTTTGAGAACTTGTGTTCAACGATTCATTGATTATGAAATTAGATAACAATGGTTACATTTATAGAGACCATAGAAAAAATAGAATAGTCCATTACACCAAAAGCTACGGGGCTACGAAAAATGCTATAGTGCTACAAAGAATTGCTACGGTGCTACGATACCTACTGGGGTGCTACGATGTAATTATGTTTTATTTTTCAATTATTATTCTCTTGGTAAATTTGTGATAATTATAATTTTATTTCTAAATAAAATATGCCCACATACCACAGTGCTATCAATTATTGCTACGGTGCTACGAGCAAGTGCTACGACGTAGCTATGTTTTATTTTTAAATTAGCTTAAAACCTGATATTTTAATTTATAAATAAAACAACGCTATAGTCCGATGAAGATTTTCTACGGAGGTACAAATAATGCTAGGTGGACGTGGCTTCGTTTTATTTTTAAATTTTCTTCAAATTGTGATATTTTATTAATAAATAAAATAATGACGAAGAATTGCAACGGTGCGTGTGCGGTGCTCGTACAATGCTATGGTGCTACGACGTAGCTATGTCTTATTCAATTTTGTTGTCAAAGTCGTGATATTTAATTTACAGATATAACAATCCTATTAGACCATTTTCATCCTAAATTTCACAAATTTAAAAGATGCTAGACTTTCACCCCTACCAGAAATATTGACAACCGGGGTTCGTACGATGGATGATCACATCACTTGCCAAAGGGTGTTTCTTCTTGACGAATAGACGTTGATTTGATCGTTGATGATTTAAATATCGAGATAATCAGCGACGACCGTAAGCCTGCTCTACGCCTTGCTACATCTATGGTTCATAATAAATTCATCAGTTCCGTACAATTATTTACGGAAAACCTTTGTTCGTGCCATAATACTCAACATATTGTAAATAAATAATCAGATTCCCGTACGATTGTTACACTTTCCGATCGCGTGTCGTTATTATTCAAATTAAACCTTTTATGGGTTAGTTATAGATTGTGATTTGACAAAGAAATTTTAATGGTTATTGAAGGCTATTGTAGTGATTGAGTTCGTCATTGAACATTAGGGTAAATAAAAAAATCGAGTTTTATGGAATTAAAGGAAGAAAGAGAACTACACTACCTCACGATATCCTATCCCTATCCCTCCTAAATTCTAAATGTAAGTATTCAAGTCTATACAAAAAATACATGTTTCTAAACTTTTTAACACAAACAATAAAAACAAAACATTTACCACGCTAACCGAAAACAATCTCCAAAAACTAGAAGAGCCCCAAAACCCACGTTATCCAATCCTCAGGATATAATCACTTTACGTGACTAAAACAATGTTGCCAGCTCACAGCAGTGATTTATACGAACATCAAGTGCTACAATTGAATCGTTTGCGCATCCCTACTAAAGTATCTATTAGGTACGTGACGAGCGTACGAAACTTTGCTACAAGTATTTGTAAGTTATTTTACGAATTGCTTGAGATTTTTTTCTTTAATGTTCGCCGGGAGAATAGGAGGTATTGAGTTTGGCGGTGTAATAAATATTTAGTGTCAAAATTGCACTTTAGTAATTCATTATAATTCGATCGTACTTACCTATTATTTAAGTTATTAAAAATGCTGTGGACACTCAACGTTCTTAAAAACAACTCTAGTACCTATGTAAGAAGTTAAGGCTATTAATAATGATGGTATTTATCGATAACTGAGTAATGTTACTAAAAAGCCGGTAAACAAATTACAGTTCAAAACCACTCAAACATACTATCGTACACAATCAAATGTCATTCAAAACAAAGTCCTATTATAATTCATAATTCATAGTATAATCAAATAAGAGTACAAAAAGATGATTATCACCGAAATTAAATGTGTTTTGTAAGTATATTTCGCCCTCAACTTTAGTAAAATGTCGTGGCATTTAGATTTTTTTATTTACCTCATTTGGGAGTGGCATTTGGCTGCCATTTTTATTGCCAGTATGCGTGGAACATTAATTCTGCTGGGTTTTGGGGCCGTTATTTGTGCCCTTATTCTTTTGTTCTCAGGAAACACATTTTAGTTATTGTGCCAATTTATTGTTTGGTTTAAATAATTATTCCTGTTTCAATTATTCGCCACAGTTATTGTACAAACTAAACAAAAAAACTATAACGTAATAATACCAAAATGGTCTTTCCTGCTTCAATACCTTTATTCTTGTGATAAAATCAATGGATCATTCACAGTCAAACTTTTCATTAAGATCAAAATTAAAATTGAACTTCTAGCCTCTGCTTTGTAGTTTATATCATCTGACTCCAGAGTTGACTGAGTTTGTCTAAATCGAAGTTTAAAAAAATCATAAAATTAATTTTAAAACAAGCAAACACTATCACGTAATAATAACTAATGGCCATATTTAATGGCAAAAGTCCTCGTAAACGCTATTACAAAAACAATTTAAACAAATGTTAAGTAACAAAATGTGAGCCCCAAGTCCCGGTCCTTAGGGACAGACAGCGTAGTTAATTACACGCTTGACACACAGATGGACTGACAATACCGTCGCTTCGCTATGCATTGTGTTTGGCATAGGTATCGCTATTTTATTTATTGCCAGTATAAAATTAATTTATAGGTAAGAATAATTGTTAATAATAATAGTGAACTATTATAGTATTGTGCCCTTAGATTAGAGGAGGATAAGAGTGAGAGTTGAAAGGTAGGTAATGCTTAAATTCCACATTTTGACAAGGATGAATTATAGAGGAATTAATGAATTAGGAAATGAATTATGTAAATAATCAGCTGAAAAATTTAATGTGAATTACTTACAACATCAACCGGATCTGTTGATGTAAAACCAGTTCAAAAACTATAGGCCGACTATATTTTCCATTTGTTTGTAGGTAGGACAGCGACATGATAACTGAATAGTTTTATTACGAGAGCTTTTTTCAGTACTCACGCTCAAAAACGACAACAATACTGCTCAAAAGCAATGAGAAATAATTTCGTAACATAGCTCAAAATATTATTTCGGCGCGTTAAAAAAAGTTTACTCTGTTCTTTTGTTAAACAAATTTAAATCTATGTATTTCGCTGTAGGTAGGGAAAAAAAGTATAAGGTAAGTAACATTGTCAATGTACGCTACATTGACAATGTTCAGCGATTTTTGTCTTTGACTGCACCTAATTTGGTAACCGTTAAAAGACAATATTTAACATGAGCTACTCAAAGTTAAGTGCTCAGTAAAAGTCGCACTGGCCCCATCAATTACTATGATTAAAACAGTATTCAATGACGTTGTCACATCGATGGATTACAGTGTCGGTGTGTTTATGTGCCAGTTTTGTTTGTACTGGGCGCGTGGTTAGGGTTGCCGCCTTGCCACAACAATACTATTTACACGTAAAAAAAAAGCATGATTAATTTTATTATTATATAGTTAACCCTTTTGTTTTTGCCTTGTCGTAATGGGGTATAGAGTGATATTAAAAAAGGAAGTTCTGAAAATAAAACATGTACTTTTCTGTCATAAAATAATGCGCTTTAGGTAGGTATCAATTATTTAACATGCGGTGACAGCAGTAGGCGTGGTTCCTAGTTTAAGTACAACAAATACATAAAAATGTATTAAATCATTAAAGGGCCAAGTTGTGTCCAATAAATACGAAATATGTTTAGAATATTTGCTGTAAATTATAACATTTTAACCACCATAATGGTTCACAAAAGCACGAGCCCGTGTCAAGTAGCAACCCTAAATATACAATACACTAAAACAATGCCTGGTACCTACCACATAGTAACTATCAAGTTATCTGTGTGCGCACACAGATCAGACAGTCCAAACAATCAATTCAATAACTCGAAAAGCCCTGTGGGCGGTAAGCGGATTGAGTAATGTCGAATGTTGCCAACTATAAGGGCATAACAGAGAGCGTTGAGTTGGAAGCTCGACAGTAAATTAGTAGGTAGTCATCTTCTAACTGCTATCAAGAAGAATTAAACTGTCATGAAATAGGTACAAGTACAAACGCAGAAATAAATAAAATAAATAATGCTGGACAATTCACACAGCATTATCTAGCCCCAAGCTAAGCAGAGCTTGTGTTATGGGTACTAGATAACTGATATACATAATACAATACACTACATAGATAGATATTTAGAAATACTACCTATATACCTACTCGTACTATGTATCTATGTGAATATGTGAAACTTATAAGGTAATTCTTATACTGACGCCGAGGACTAACTGTTGACGCATATTTATAAGACCATTCTAGTACCTTTGTTAACTCTATGGACCAAATCAGGTTATGCTGTCATCGTATGTTTAAAATACCTAGAATAGATTAAGGCTAGGCGCAACGAACCACCGACCACAGCCATTGGTGGCGAGTGACAATCGACGCTTTTTCATTTATTTTGTAACTCTCCGCACGCACCTCTCTGGCGGGGCCGGTCACTCGCTACAACAGCAGTGTCTTGTGGTGGTAGCGCGCGACAGCCACAAATGGCGGTGGCCGGTATTTTGTTGACAACCACCGGAGGCGGTGGCCGGTGGTTCGTTTGCCCGATGCCTTAATGGAAGGATCCTATAAGCTTACGTTCAGTATAAAGTAGCAGGCCTTAGATTATGAGGGATAGCCCCCTAAAGGGACTCGTCAACTGGATGCAAAGCCAGAGTGAGATTGTGTATGGTAACGTTTGGACCAGATTCGAGATTAATCTGGGATCAACTTCATTCATCTGCAGTATTAATTGTTTGCGATGCGATTGGATGGCCTGAATGCAATAATTCAGATTACAATCAGATCAAAACGTATATCTCTATACAATTCAATCCATTTATACTACTAACTAGAACAAGCTCTGCTTAGCTTGGGACTAAATAATAATAGACCAACTATTTTTTTAAATTCTTTTATCTTGATTAACAATTAGGTAGGTACTTAAGATTCCAAAATGTCAACCAATAATAGAATCTAATGTGTGTTAAATTATGTATTTAAAATATCATCTATTTATGAACGATCTCGCAATATCAGTCATAAGTAGATAGAAAACGCAACGAAACTCATTAAAGAGCTTATAATTAATTCAGTGAGTATCAGAAATTGTATGAAAATAAATAAATAGAGAATTTGTATATTGTACGTAGAGGCAAGAGTAGAGGGGTTTTTTTACCCGACGACATGTGAATCGGCCCGACTAGCGACACCTCTTTACGCCTTGGTAAACTTCTGATCAGATTATAGGAGATAAATACCACCTAAAAAGTATCCCGGGGAAAGCCATTATTCTACTTAGCTGAAGGCAGAAGTAAGTTCCAACCCCACCACTCACATTAACTACATTATGGATTTTTGTCCTGGGTGTTCAGACCAACTCGAATCAAATACAGCAATCTGTCCAACCACAATTGAATAGTACAGTCCTACCACTCAAATAGCGCCTGTATTCCTTTGACGGGATTACAGGAAGGGCCTCTCGTAACGCGTTAATTACTACCGTACTCGTTAACGCTCCGACGCCTCTTTATTTACAACGGCGTCCTATTCATCGCGATTCAATTGACGTGTTAAATAAATAGCTGTGTTTGTATGGAATCGTAAATAAAGTGCGGTGAAAAGATCTGTATTTTTTTGGGGAATGGGAAACCGACGATCTTTCTAAGAAAACGAGAAAAGTACAGGAATACCGAGAGTGTAAGTACCTACGTAAACTTTGGCCTACATTCCCATTCCCATCTGCTTACAGAAATGAAAGTAGTAGAAATAAAGTAGTTATAGTTACACAGAACTTGTCGTAGAGTAACGTAAAGTATCCCATGGGATTCCCATTTGCTTTTGAAATGAAGAAGTTGATAGGTAGGTAAGTACATTGCGACTTTATTTATATAACTGAGACAGCACTATTTTTTTTATAATAAAATGTTTTATTGCCTCAATTCGGTACAAATGTATAATCAATGGTCACTTTCTCCACCAAAAAAGAGCGTAAAAAGAGAATAAATCCAAAATCCCCATTAATTGGTCGAAGACGAGAAATATACAAGAAATATAAAGTATCCCACGGGATTCCCATTTGCTTTTGAATTGAATAAGTTGATAGGTAGGTAAGTACATTGCATTTTTTTATTTATTACCTATTTATTTTTATTTATTTATTTAAAACTGAGACACTTTTTTTAATAATCAATCATAATCCTCAATTTGGTATAAATCTACATAATAAATCAATGGTCACTTTCTCCACCAAAAAAGAGCGTAAAAAGAAATTAAATTGGTCAAAGACGAGAAAAATACAAGAATACCAAGAATGTAAGAAGGTACCTATTTAAATTTCAGATTGTTTTTCAAACTGCCTAAGAAATGCTAAGAAAGTCAGAAAATACACAAAAAAAGTAGTTAAGTTACCTACACAACACAATAACTATAAAATATATCGCAAAATAACGTTATGTGTCTCAAGTAAATCCCATTTGCTTTTGAAATAACTAAATTATATACATGTGACTTTATTAATTTAAAAGAAACCACCGTATTTCGTATTGTAACATGTTTTATTAATTTCCTCTATTCGGTTTATTCAATGGTTACACTCCCACAGAGAAAAAGCCCTAAAAAGCGGACTAAATCGAAAATCCCCATTAATTGGTCTCTCGGCCCAATCGGTACTAAGTTAAACATTTTCCCTTATTTTAAACGGAATGAAGTTCATTTGGATTCGAATCCAGTAATTATACAGTTTACGATGTGCGAAAAAGAGCACGATAAAATGGTGAACAGTTAACCTATTTGCTTATTTGGAAATC
Organism: Eupithecia tripunctaria; assembly: GCA_955876795.1. NCBI lineage: Eukaryota > Metazoa > Arthropoda > Insecta > Lepidoptera > Geometridae > Eupithecia > Eupithecia tripunctaria. Next base: position 8,533,486 of record OY041615.1, on the reverse strand, counting down.
ATTTAGGTTATCTACGTCATTCAGGTACCTGTGTTATAAATAAATCTACAAAAGTTTCTAAAAAATATTTCATAAATCTTTGGTAAAGATAAAAAGCCTTCATTTATTACTCTCGTCGCGACTTCACACTTGTTTTTAAAGTAACCAATAAGTTTCTTTAAGGTTGTTGCTTAATGGGTGCATAATTTCAGCAGGATCCATTCAGTAGCGTTGCCTTTGGTCAAACATTTTCACAACTGCCCAACGGCATGTAGGTACTTTCGCCTTTATAACATTAGTATAGTAGGATAGGATGAGATGGGCTTGATTCACTAGTATTGACGGTTGTTACCGCTTAGGTAAATTTTCTGGATTTATAAATAGATCTCTAGCTGTAAACCATTTCTGTGATAATACTGTCAGATAGATATATGATTTTTCTATAAAAACAGGCAATAAAAGTTATCTTACTGTTTGTAAAATATACCGTGACTCATCCTGTCGGCCATTTTGCGAAAATGGCGTTGCTCTCTAGAGGAAAACGCAACGTTGTTGTTTGAACTTAAATAACTTATGTTTGAAACTGAATATAATTAGTCAATTCGTTCGTTAACTTACTTTCTGTGATTTGATTTTTATGCAAATTGCTGAGAGAAAGTTTTAAATTTGTAATACGATGGTGCTACGTAGGTACTCATAGAGCGTCGTAGAACTTGGTTACGAAAATCTTTAGGATAAAATAAATAAATAGAGAACTACAACGGGCAATCCACACAGTATCATCAAGCCTTAAGCTAAGCAGAGCTAGGATAGTTAGGATTTGATTTGTGTAGTAAATACAGGATAAATACTCCCTTATTCATAACTAGCTTTTCCCCGCGGCTTCGCACTCAAGAACCCTATGTCCGTACCCGAGATACCGTTTACCTCCCTGCCAAATTTCATCAAGATTCGTTCAGCCGGGAACGGGATAAAAATTATCCTATGTTCTAAGGTACCCTCCCACCAATTTTCAGCCAAATCGGTTCAGCCGTTCTCGAGTTATAAGTGTTGTAACAAACACGACTTTCTTTTATATTATATAAGAAGATAGTCTGCTAATTTAGCACACTGCTAAATCTTGCTCTGTCTTCTATTGACATAAGTCAGACTGAGAAATAACACTACTTAGGAGCTGTTTTATGTTACAGACCATTATGAATAAAGGGGTAAATGTTTAATTATTTGGCTTGGAATTTAAAACAAACTAACTTCTGCCCGCAGCTTTGCGCGCGTATTAATAAAAATAGGCCTACAAGTTATTCCAGGTTCAGATATTTATGAGTGCAAAATTTCAAGTCTATCCATTCAGTGGATTTAGGGTTCTCCTATCTTTATAACGGCATAAACTTTTGCCTTTATTAGTAGGTACGTAGAAACAAAACTAATTTGAGTCTGACAGAACGTCCCACAATTATTATTACCTAATAAGACTACCTTCTGCCCGTGGTTTCGCACCCATTATAATACCGCGTTAAAAGCCTTTGTCCATCCCTGGGATACCGTCTTTCTCCGTTGAGTGCATGAAAAGGAACAGCAGGGGTATATAAATTCATTCGATTCGGTTCCGAATCGAATTTGAAGTCTATTCCGACGGAACCTTAGAACGCTATTTTGATTTGTCCAAAGTTTACGAATCCGATGGCCTCTCCTACGAATTAAAATACCCCTGCAGTAATAATAATATTACAATATAGATCAACTAAAAGACCATAAAAGTTTTCGTGGGAGAGGCCGAAAAATACCATGATCGAACATTAGACAGAAAGTAGAAGAAAAACAAATGAGCAACGTTAAGGCATATACTCGTATATAATTGTTTTATTTTCTTTTTACCTTCTGATGTAAAATACTTAAAAAAGACCTGCAGGTTGCCTGTGAAACTCAACAGCATCCTAACCTACCTCTACTTCACCAATATGCTCAATTCAGTCTCATTAAACTAAACCGAAAAACAAATTTAATCCAGAACCCAGTTCTATAAAATCCCTTGAAGAAAAATCTAATCACAGCGATTACCTCGCCTCGGAAGTGATTGGAAAAATTTCCTCTTCCAACTTTCTAAATTGGATCTCAACTCAGCTCCGTTTGCTTCGAAAGACTTGAGTAGATAATACGATTCTATATTATTATATAACGTTGCATTCAGAAATACTCACAGAGATATTGAATAGATTTTTCACTTCGGAGAGGCGAGGAGAGTTTAAATAAATAAATAAATAATGCTGGGCAATTCACACAGCATCTTCTATCCCCAAGCTAAGCAGAGATGTTATGGGTAGGTACGAGATGAACTTAATACATTATTTTCCATACCTAGATAAAATTTACAAATCAAGACTACGTCTCGGGTCAAATGTTTGTACGATCTGCAGATTTATTCAGGGTGTTCTGAGTATAGTGTGCTGTATTATGTATATAAGTTATCTAGTACCCATAACACAAGCTCTGCTTATCTTGGGTCTAGATAATGTTGTATGCATTGTCACACATTTTTTTATTGACGATGTGTACGACATCCTAAAATAAAATTTCAATATAGATAATTGAAACTTTCAATACACTTACCACTTCCCGAGGCTGTTCTTCTTCCGTAGTCTCAATGTCCACGCTCTCATCACTATCGCGGTCGCTTTTAGGCGAGCGGGCTGGTGAGCGGGGCGATGTGCGGAGCGGGGAGCGGTGTGGAGAGCGGTGTGGAGAGCGGAGCGGCGAGCGGGCTGGGGAGCGACTGCGCCGCGATGAAACGGATAACGGCGACCTGCTGGAAGAGTTTGAATTTATTTACATTTTTTTTGGGTGTTTCTTTGAGTATTTGGAATATTTATTGTTTGATTTATGTTTTAGTTATCGTTTTTTACCTATTATTCAGACATGGGGGAAAGGTGAACAACGTTATACACGTTGTTCTTATATATTCTCTGACATCGGATAGGTAATATATCTTACTTCCTAGACTGAAATAACATGTATCAAGCTAACTTATATCCGAGTGAGTTATAAAGTTAATAGTATAGTTGTAGTTATGAGTAGTTTTAGTCCGAAATCAAAAATAACACTTTACTTCCGTGTCAGTGTATTTTTTAAATATGATTTTACCTACACACATACACTGACACGGAAATAAAGTGGTATTTTCAATTTCGGTTGCTTCAGTACGTAGACTAAAGTAAAGAAACGACGAAGAAACCTTTAGCCTGTTAGTTGTTATTTTTCGAGATGGAGCAAAATCCGACCCAAGCTTTTTTATCCTCTTTATAAACTTATATTTTGTTGCTCTTTTGCTTAGTTAAGTTTTGACCGTTTGTTTTAATTTATTTAGTGATAATTTTTGAAAGTGTGGATAGGTATGTTTAATTCCAGTACCGCGTGAAAGGCCGTGGTCAGAAGACACTTTTTCATAACTTACCTGTTAGGTGACCTAGCGGGTGACCCAGAAGAGATGGGCGAATCCATTCGCCGCACCGGCCGGAACGCCCGCGGCTCTTCCATGGAACCCACGCTGCTCAGCGCTGATAGAGCTCCTAAGAAACCGTATAACAACGTGAGATATACATACATATACATACATGCCTTAAAGTTTCATGTTTTTTTATTATATTCTGTTCCTAACATTATTAATTTTGTTTTTATTTTTGGATTTTCATGGATTCCATTATCAGAACAGAACCAAATTAAAATGAGACCACACGGGATGCACCAGTTTCCATTAAAAAAAGGATCATGAAAATCGGACTATCCAGTCAAAAGTTCTGAGGTTACAAACATAAAAAAAAATAGTCGAATTATATAGTTTTGTTGCCATGTTGTTTGTGCATGTTGTGGCAACCTTTTATTTAGAAAGCACTAGTTTTAAGTATTTTGATTGTGTTATCTCAAGTTGGTTGACCTAAATAAATAAAATTACTTTCTGATCCTGAACTCTTAACACCTATAAATAAAAGTTAAGTTTGGAATCCAAACTCCAAACTATATACTGGTCTGCTGGAAATGCCTTCTAATCCAAACTTTGGATTAGAAGGCATTTCCAGTTGTTTTTTAATAGAAATAAATGTAGTATCTAATAGTTACCTAGAATCTATCAGATGGGCTACTTATCGAGGCCGTATTTTTTTATTTATTTATTGTGTTGATGGACTAGCGTTTTGCTACCAACTCACTTTAAGAAAGTGAAGATGTAGCCTAAGATGGAGCACGCTTTTATTATGTAACTAGCGATCCACCGCACCGCCGCGCGCCGCTTCGCACGGGTGCACTGCTGATGTTTTATATACATAAAGTTTCCTCTTGAATCACTCTATCTATTAAAAAACAGCATCAAAATCCTTTGCGTAGTTTTAAAGATCTAAGCATACATTTTATTTTACTTTAATTAGACCTTCGATTGACCGCATTCTCACCTGATGGAAAGCGAAGATGCGGCCGACACGGTGTATCACAAAGGTCTAGAATAGAAGATACCTATTCACCTTTGTCTTGAAGAGACCCAAGAGGTAAGTAGCCGGAAAAACAGAGACAGGGAGCGAGTTCCATTCCTTTGCGGTGCGAATAATAAAGGTGGAGGAAAACCGCAAGTGAAGGGTACATCCACCAAGTATGGATGTTATTGCAACATGGGACAAACAGACAGCGGGAAGCGACTATGTTTTATAATATGTAGTAGAGTATCATTTATCTTCACCTGGAGTCCACAGCGTAGGTTTCAGCCAGGGTATCGCATACGGCAGCGGTAGTCTTGCCCCCCACACGTAGTCTGCCAGGCGTGGGACCGGCGCGTGCGCAGGTGGGCTCGGGGCACGTTTCTCCACCTCTGGTTCAGGCCTGCGGAATGGAACCCTTCTGTGGCACGGTTATAGCTGAACTTTATGGAAGGATTTTTTATAATCAGAGGTGCTGCTTGGTCCACCTTTGTATATAATCCTTCCAAAAAGTTTCCAGTTGGAAACTTTTTAGAAGGATTTTAAAATCCAGACCCATGGCACCCCTGAAAGATACTCCTGGGGGTGCTATGGTAACTATGATTTAGACCCGTGGTACCTTCAGGTTAATTAGGGCATGGTTAACCTTGCTATTTTTTCATTTGCTGCGCTAGTTGAAAGTAGAGTTCCAAAGTGGATTGGCAATTTGAAAAAACCACTGGTTGTAGCTGATTTTAAAAGATTTTTTTTGTTGTGTTGATCTTAGAATTGGCATCCAGGAGGAGCTTGGAGGAGCGCAGTCTTTTCGCATATCACGCATAGACGAATGAAAAGTCAAGTAGTCATGAAGAAGATAGTAACTAGCTAAATTTACAATATTTTAGAAAACAAGATTGGTTCTCATGCAACTAAATGTAATATCCATTTCTTCATGGGAAAACTATTTCTTCAACCAGAAAAAATAAACAAAGAATTATTCCAAAGAAAAGAAACAGATTTGCATGTTACCTAGCGGCCGACAACATCCGTTTCCTGGTGCCTCCATTGAACATGGCTTTCACATCTTCCCAAGCATGTACCACCTGCGAAGGAATTCATATATTTTCTACTTATTTCAGTAAGTCCTTATTGTCGCAGTTCGTTACGAAATATGTATTTGTTGATTTAGATTATTTGAATTTCAAGACATAAATAACTAGATCGGTTACCTATTTCATATACAATCTACAGACCCAAGTCCATTATAAGGTTAGATATAAGATGGATTTAAGTAGGTCGCACTACGAAAGACAACTCTACTTTTCCCACGAGAATATTGTTGTAAAAATTAGTACGTATGCATTTTTTTACTCGAGAGAAAAGGTTGTTTGCTGAAAGGATTTCTATATCAGTAAGTTATCTACCTCATCGGGCGGTGTCCCGCTGAGCTTCATATGCCGTCGCCAGGAATTGAAGTTGGCTGCATCCGGCTGGATGTACTTGTCTCCTGGTCCCACGCGGTGGGAGTGGAAGATGAACTTGTTTGGGGAGAAGAAGAGGCCGCAGAAAGCACACTTTATGCACTTTGCGCGAGAGGAATTGTATCTGTTGGGGAGGAAGTCAATGTAAGCTCAATCATTCTATGATAACTTTAGATAAAGATGATTTGATACGTTATGTAGATAGACAGGTAATAGAAACAAAGACGCGTATATAAACCCGACGCAAATGCTCGCACAGAGGAGCAAACGGAATCAATATGAAAAAAATAATGACTATTTCTTTGTCGAGTGCGAACAATAGAGCGTGGTTTAAATGAAGATTTCTCGACGTATTTGGCTCGACAAGTGGTGCATTCAGATTGAAAAATTCTTACTGTACCTACCATCCACAATATTCGAATCCAGGCGTGAGCCCTACGCAGTTAATACTTAAACTTTGATTCAAGTAACTATAGAAGGCTGGATGCTCTGTTTTTGTTTCCTGCTTAGCAAAGTAAGTATACTTTTTATGTGGCTACGTTATTATCTCCATAATTACTGAATCTAAATCTAAAGCTACCTGGCCGGCAAGAATGCTCCCCGGCAGCCCCAAGCGCACTCATGATGCACGGCAAACGCGAAGTCATCTGGAAGCCGGGGTGGTGCGTTGTCGCCTAAGAACGACTTGCACAGCCTCTCTGCCTCTCGTCTTGTAATCATGCCTTTGGACAAAAAATACACCACTTAATGAACGAATGCATTAAAAAATAATAAAAGTCCGTATCAACTGTGGTTCAATGCCGTGCCGTGTCATAACTTGATTGACTTATCTCCTTTCTATTGTGCCGCGCACTAGGTTTTAGGAGTATAAGATTTTTTTGTTGTAGCTCTTAACTATGCTCTTTACATTGGACAATAAATGTTATTCTATTCTATGGTTAGCATTCAAACCAACATGACAACGTACCACTGCATATTTTCGCTTATGCCGCTTTTTTCTTTCAAGACATCATGCTGTGCAAAAACTTCTTATTTGCGATCGATTGCAATATCTTACCATGTGTATTTCAATGCGCCTATGAGTATGATACCATTGAGCATTCTCTTTATAGGTACGTTTTACCGTCAGTCATATATAAAACCTAAAAGTAGTATGTTTAAACAAAAGATTTAGTTCTCTCTTACCGCATCTCCTGCTCGACACAGGCATAGCACCCGCCCGTCTCAAGATCTCCAGCTGGACCGGAGTGCATTGCACGCATGTTATCCCCAGGGCTACGCGGCGATTGTGTATCTCGTTGTAAGAGAACTGCTTGAGCAGAGTATTTGAGATCTGAGCGAGGCAAAGTCTCTCGTTGCCTTCTATGACCAGGGAGACAATTGGCACTCCGTACAAAAGGACTGTGCTGACCTGTGATAGAAAATTGTTAATGAAATATGTTAGATGTGATAGTGAATATCAAGTGTGTGCTGTTAAAAGAATTACGTACCTACTCAATGGGGGAAATCGTACAATTAGTATGCCTGTATACCTCCCTCTGAAGTCGGTAATGAGTACCTCATTACCGACTTCAGGGGGAGGTTTTATTTTCGTGTGTGTTTTTTTTGTATGTACCTATGTTCACCGTTTTATCTCGAAGGATTAGTAATTATCCCGTCAAGCCTTAAAAACAACAAAATACTTCAGCAAAATCACTACCTACTACAATACAAGAATTTTGGTGATATCTTCGCCAATTCTCATCGAAGCTTTATGATTCTATCGTAACGATGTGACTAAATGTTGAATTTGAGGTGGTACCATAAAATAAAGATTCACGAGAAATTTATGTGTGCGCTTAAAACTCTAAAACATACTCTTCTCACTCATGATAATTTATCTCCAGCGGTTCCCATAGCAACGGACGTAAATAAGAGGCTTACAAAGTTGATGCATGGAGGATATCCAAAAAGTATCTGTATCAATGAAGACGGATAGCATAGAACGAAGAAAGATCCGTCCTGGACTGATAATTTTGTTAGAGTTTTGTACGCGTAAGAGTCTCAAATTTTGTACCTATTACTAAGCCTCCTGTCTGTCTATGAGCAGGCTACATTTTATGAACCGTTATAGTTATGTAGTGCAAATTTTGACAGTGTGTATTTCTATTGTTGCTTTAAGGGAAAATTATCATCATCATCAGCGAAAATGGCATCCATAAGAAAACCATAAAATTGAAGTCGGTGTTTTACTTTTTTCAAACAAACCAAATTATTTGTGGTTACTTTCCGAAAGACAACAAGAAACAAAAAGAGTGAAGTGTGTCAGGAGTTTTATTCTCTTTCGGAATTTATCCTCACGGGTTTGTTGGTTTCGACAGTCTGGAGTGATTATTGATTTATCTAGTAGGGGTTTTAGAGGATCTTACCTGGTTCGGTTTGCTAGTGAGTTGTAGCCCTTTGTTCTCGACTCGAGGTTTCAATGTCTCTCTCGGAGAAAGAGCCAAGTTTGTTGCCTCCATCCTGTAACAAAGACTTATACATAATGAAGGCAAATACGTTGGCCGAGTCGATGCGGTGGGTTTCAATACGGACTCCATTTTGTAGTGTGTTGTGTTGTATTTTATTTTCCGATCCGATTTTCACTTTGTCTACAGTTTTCCAGCATTACGGATACTTTCTCTTGTTATTTATGTCACATTTAGGCTGCGCCATGATAAAGTTTTTTAGAGAGAAGTCACAATGAAACAACTCGTGTTAATCGTGAATTCTGATTGATTTTATACTTGTTTCCAGACTTGTGTTAACCTCCTACATTTTATAAAAATCAAACCACAATCTTTGCACGCTTTTATGTCCAAACGCAATGTTCAGTTCACATTAAAAATCACTTATTTTTTTAGTTAATAATCATAAAAAAGTCAGATATGAAACTTCTTAGTTTTATTTTAAAGTTTCATGATTATTATGACAGTGTTTGAGACCGATTTTTTGCAAACATATGAAGTAAATATAAATAAATCATTTTGCTTTCGATTGTAGTCACAGAGTTGTAGTAATTACCTACCCACACATTATTAACAGCACAAGCCATACAATGAAAACGTCATTATTAGGTTTCCACCCAATAAAACTGTAACATTGCCGTCAATAAATTGGCCCAAAAGCGTTTCTACAAATAGGCATTTTGCGTGTGAATCCAGTGTATCGAATATCAATTGGTGGAGGGTGCCGCGATAATGTATGGGATAACGCCCTTGTCACCCCAGGGCTGGTTGTAAAATATCTGTTGAATACGTTTTGACAAGTTCAATCTTAACGGTTGGGGGTTTTACTCTACATAAAATTTGAACAGGTTTATTATTAGTTTGCTGAACTACTAAATAGTAAATAAAGTGTTTTGTTTTATATATTTTTTTACTAATATTCTTATTTTTGTATGGGGATATATTTTCTGCTAGTTTTTCCTTGTAGAGGGGGGTAATATTTTAAACCACACAAAAATTTTAACTCGCGCTAATACGACGTTCAATCCTAAGAAAATTCTAACAGTCCTAAGCTCAGCCCAAACGTATCCTTTAGACAGCTATAGACCGCAGGTTTGTTTACCGTTATTGAAACGTTAAAACAGTCTTTATTGAAAACCCTTTCTTTCTATTAGGTAGGCACTTACTTCAAAGCGTTCTCATTCAATGATTCAAAATCACCCCTCATCACTAACTTAAAATCATAATTTTAATAGCCACTTTAAAGTACCCTATGCAGTGCAACAAAACATGTCATCACTGTAAAATTATAGAGGACTTGAAACTTGCCAACCCCGTGTTAAATGATGGACGACTCGAAACGTGGCAACCCTGCGTTAAATCAACGTAGGGGCGCCAGCGCATCGTGGTTTAGTTTTGAATATGGATCTTTGTATAGCTTATAAAGGGTTACAGCTAGATCATGCCAGCTACAAAGAAAATAGGTACTTACACAGTACCTATTTAATATTGTTCGAGCCGTATTTGTCATATTTTTGACGGTAGGTAGATACTTTGGTAGTTAGCTACGAAACGGGAATGATTGGTTTAAAAATGTGTATGGAAGAAAAATCGCTACGAGATGAGCGATGAGAATTTTAAGGCAGGCAATAAAACCGAAAGGGGGATTAGATTTGAAAGATTAGTTATTAGTTATTAGTGACTTAAAATTATACATAAATGGAAACTTTAAAATATATTTTGAATACCACGACAATTTATTTTATTTTAATTATTAATGATATATTTTTTTAATTATGACGACTGATGTAGCGCGGCGGGCCATTATAATTCTCTAAAATACGCAACCGATTATTACGTTTCGTTTTTTCGTGCTAATTGGTACTTTAATTCGGTGTATTATGGACGGTAAACCAATATGCCCCTGGTCCGTCTGCGATGCAGGAGTTCGCGGCTTTGATTCCCTTGGACAAAAAATAATATAGCTACCAAACCACGTAATAACATACGTTCTGCTTAGCTTGGGGCTATATGATGTTGTTTGGTTTGCCGAGCATTACTCATATTTATTTATTTATGTTTAAAAGGAACAGAAAAGTTTGTATAATTGTCTTAATTATAATTGCTGCATTGGTATCTTTTTCAAAGCAAATTTTAAGTCGAAGTTGATGAACTGTTTCCCATCAGCTACACCATTATGGATATGATTAGGCAACTCGTACGCCCGCGGCCCTGGCTGCCAAATAATTGATTAACTAAACGACATTGCATTATGGTAATGATTGCATATGTTGCTTTTTGAGGGGACATTTTTTGCGGTAATTCTGGAATAAATTAGGTCATTATTTGTAATAGTTTTTCGCTATAGCTTTTGTACCTACATATCAAATATTATTTTCTTTACTTTAGTTTCAGCTTGTAGTTAACCAAAGTAGTGTTTAAGAAATAAGAATGAAATGCTTTTACAAAATAAATCTTTCAACTCTTGTAGCAAATTTCCTAATTCATTAAACAGGAAAGTTTTAATTTTATTTATAAAATACTATTATTAAGTCTTTTAGGGATGAGTCAAAACTGTCGGATAAAAATATACGCATCATATTGCATATTTCACGGTTCAGCTGACCATAATTACGAAAAATCGCGGACAATAGTAAAATACACTTGTAATTACCGCGCCCTCGCCATATGGTGTTGCCATGATACATGGGGCACAGATAGCAATCCCCAAGGACAATCCACATGTGTTCCACTTGTATCGGAACTAATCGGTTTTGGAAGAATCTGTGCGTTTGCTACGGCTGTCGGTATTTTTATCGATTTAACTTGTTATTTTTAGTTACTTACTAATGCAAAAAAAAACTACTAATGCAAAAATGTTTTGACAACATGATGACACTTGATATCCTACTGAAATTATAAATGCGAAAGTTTGTGTTTGCAAACATACATACACACATGTTTATGTGTATGTATGTTTGTTGCTGTAAGTATGTTTGTTGCTCTTTCACGCAAAAACTACAAAACGGATCGGGCTGAAATTTTGCATACAGTTAGTTCTAGGCCTGAAATAACACATAGGTTACTTTTCTCACATAAATCAGTTCGCAGCTAGTAATTTATAAAAATGTTAAAGATAGATTGTTGATCGGAATACACATAAAACATTAAATATCGAATATAGAAACATAGCTTTTTTAAATCAAGTTTTTTAGGTAATTATCAAAATTTATAACACCTTTTAGAGATGTGAGACGAACGCATAAAAACTATGCCAGAAATATAAATGTGTACCAAAAAAATCGCCCTAAACTAAACCAAACCACATGAAATCTCGTACCTATCAATGGCTTGTTGTGCAGTGTATAATCCCCATTTTAGGGAGTCAGATCTTGTATAGGGTACTAGGGTGACCACGGAATCTTTCTATCTCTTGGTTCATGGTTTAAAGGCATAATCTTTATTTTATTTATTTAATACTTTTTTGCACACAATCATAAAATAGTACAGAAATGGTGGACATAATGCCGATGGCATTTTCTGCCATCTTTTAAAGATAAAAAAATCGAGACTTAAAAAGTGTTAAAAAGTGTTATAACCATAACCGCCTTTATAGAGTTCATAGTTCATCGCTACACCATAAAAATGGAGAATAATAAATACACACATTCCTATAGGTTTTCAAAATTCTATACAATGTGCCACAGAAAGGGTGTACTTAGCCGAATAATGGTGATTCTGGACATCGTAGGGATCAACGTTTGTTCTCGGTTTTTTTTTAAACTGAAGGTTGTGTGTCCTGAGTTGGAAATCGAAACTGCAACCTCCTTCGTTGCTGGTGGACCTTCACCCGATGCGTTACAGCTTCCGTCAAATATTTTTGTAGACACTCAACATTTTGGTAAATAAAATCTCAATTCTAAAATAATCTCAATCTAATTTCTAGTGGTAGTTTCTTGGCAGTTTGAGACGTAGCATTCACGACCACCCACTTAGCCTGTTTATCACAATTGATTTACAGCGCAACTTTCTTTCTAGGCATATACATTATACATAATCCAACATGTTGACCGACAGAAGAAAAAAACAAAACCATAAAAACCCGTGGTCACCCTTCCCAAATCCGTTTGCTCCCAAATGTTTCTTACAAGTGCTCCTTTGAGGACCACTAGTCGATCGTTTGTCGAAATACTATTTAATCTAATACCAATATCTCCCTATTGTTGGTTACAGAGTTTTATACAATATATATTAGAATTATAAAAGTATCTGAAAGTATTCAAAGAAACGCAAGAATCGGTTCTGTAGTGACTGGTCTTTTAAGCCTCGAACCTAGTGGATTCATTAAGAAAACTATTCCTAGATCTCAGTATTCACGGGATTCCCGTGGTAAAAAACGAGAATTACGTAAAATTCAAAATTTTTTCTTCGGTTCCTTGGTTGTGAAAACACGATTATTTAAAAAAATTAAGATAAAAAATCATGAAAGTGCACTGTTTTGTACCTAATTTGGTCTAGATCGAAGGAACCCCGCGGTCTAAAGAAAATATTTTTGGTTTTGATTCGTAGGATTACCAATTCTTTGGTTCCTTGGTTGGGTTTTTTCATAAGTGGTGTAGTTTTCTTGTACAAAAACATAATTTTTGCGCCTATGCTGTTCCAAAAACTACTATAGGTAACTACTTTATTATAATATTATTATTACTAAACTATAAATAAATAAATTTAGCTACAACATCCTAAATCTACACAGGTACATATTGTGTGTAATTTTAATATACTTAGTCGATAAGTTCTGACAAATTGTACATACTTACCATAAATGAAATGAAAATGTAGGCTCTGTCCCGCTCACATGAACGCCAAATCCTAACACTATCCTTTTCACAAAATGGCGCGCAGTCTTAGGCCCGTATTATGAAAGCTTCCTCAGTCATCGATATATGCTTGAACAACGCTTTTCTATAGCATAAACGTCACTCAAGCATAGCTCTGTGACTGAGCAAGCTTTCATAATACGGGCCTTAAACTAAATATACACCTTATTGAATATAAAAGACCAGCCGATATCGGATCTATTTCTTTGAATTCTGGTAGCTATTTTATTTCATACCAGCTGCGCCCGCGGCTTCGCACGCGTTGATTTTCTTCCCTTTTAAACCTTTGCTAGACCTCCACGAACATTTCAAGACCAAGATAAGATAAATCCGTTCAGCCGTTCTCGAGTTTTAGCGAGACTAACGAGCAGCAATTCATTTATATATATAGATATTAGCAGAACCACAGATTGCTAAATAAAAGATTTTGAAATCCAGGTCGAACAGTAACATAGCTAGGTATAGAGGAATGATTCGCTGGTACAGGTAAATTATAAGAAGCGCGATTATCCTTTGTTTTTAATTGTCTTTCTGTGAAAACATAATCGTGTAGAAACAGTAATAATACAATTTAAGCTTAGGTAACAGTTTGCACATAAAGGGCAAAAAATATGCTAAACTAAATTTAAATAATCATAAAAAAGATTAAACGAATTAGTTAAATGTTTGAAATGGTTTGCCTGTTTGTTGACTATAATATCTCTAAGGAAAATATTGGTCTGAAGAGTCGATATACATTCCGTATATTATAAAAGATAAAAATAATAATAATATACTACCATGTTAATAAATAAATATAATAGCTAGTTATGTAATTATTATGTTATTTGCTGAAAATGGGATTTTATTTTAGTTATGGTGTGCTTAAAATGTTTTGCTTAGTGTTGAATTGTGAGTAGTTTGTATTATCTCTTCAAGACAAGGGTGAATTGAATAAGTGTCTTCTAGACCTTCATCCAGCAGTGGACCAATACAGGCTGTTGAGGTTGAGATTGGTTATAAGAAAGAAAGAAAGAAAATGATTTATTAAAATAATATTGTACATAGGTATGACATGTGTTGGTTACGGAGCGAGGTTATGAAGCGAAGTCATAATTTCATGGCTCAAGACGTCACATCCAGGGCACGCGTCTACGGGTTGCTTCGAATGCGATTACTAAACTAACCCTTTCATAGCCCAAAACGCACACACATACCCCCCGCACCACCCCTCATGACACTAGGGGCGTGCCCATGCAGGTCTCACCACCAAGGCAGGGCAGTGAATGCGTTAGTACCTACGTAGATGCATGCAATAATATAAGCATAGGTAGGTATTTATATTTTTTGGCCATATCTCGCGAAGAGCCGACCACCACTGGGGTAAACGTGTTCTTGAGTGGAGACCGCGACTCTGCAAACTTAGTGTAGGACGTCCTCCAGCCAGTTGGGATGAGGATCTGTGAAATACTGCAGTCAGATGCTGGATGCGTCAAGCTGAATACAGGGTGCTATGGCGCTCATTAGGGGAGGCCTATGTTCAGCTGTGGACTAATATAGGTGGATGATGATGATGATCAGGTATTTGTAAAACAAATACTGCTCATAATTCAATTATTAAATCCCCAGCAGCCGCTCCATAACTCGAGCAAATTAATTTTGTCAAACCAACAATGGGCTCACCGGGAAATAATGGATGAGTTAGTTAGGCATTCAATTGTCCTAAAAATCCGAGGTTCTACTGTCAACACAGCTTTGTCCCGGAACATCACGTAATTCAACATGCTGCAGAATGTACGGCTTTGTTCCTGTTTTTAGACCAGATCTGGCTTAGGGAATGTTAGTTGCGTAATCATGATGTAGGGGTTTGACCATTCAGGACAAGTTCCTTTCGACTATACCTGTTCAGAAAGTTGCTTATGCCTTTTCCAAACGTAATGGTAACGCTTACCGGGAGACAAAAATGTAAGACAATCCATTTCTAACGTGTTTTTTTTTAGACTTTCCTTTAATAATCCTATCAGTCGGTATATTATTTTCATAATAGGTCAGACGTCAAAAAGTTTTTGTTGATAAACCAAATTTATTTGAGGCTTCTAAACCATCCTAAGTGGATATACAGGCCATTGATGATGATGATTTATACCTCAACCAACTAATAAACTATCTGAGAATTTCTGAATCGTAAAGAAAATTCGTCGCAAACACTTGTAAAACGTTAAAAAAACAAGCCATTACTTAAACAGTAAACTTTGAACCGTCTACCAGACATGACTCCTGGGGCCCGCGTCCATTAAATATTAATCGACGAATTAACTCCGTGTCTTCACCCCTGCCTCCAATTAAGCGCACAAAGTAGCAAAGTAAATAACGTCACTCGACGAGGATTAATTTTGTACCAGCTTGTGGGGCTGTGTCACTTATCGTATCGATCATGTATACGCTTCCACAACAAAACTCCTACTGAGTTGCAAAAATTCTAAATAATTTCACTGTCAAAACCTAGCGGCGCAAAAAGGCTTACCATAAAATATCATACTATCTAGCTAGAGGATAAAAAAGCTTGGGACGGATTTAGCTCCAACTCGAAAAATTACAACTAACTATAGGTGTCTTCGTCGTATCTTGACCGAACTTTTTCTGCATACCGAAGCGACTACAGCCAACTGGCTTTAGGTTCCTTCGTCGTTTCTTGACCGAACTTTTTCTACATGCGACTGAAATCAAATATCAATTTATTATCGTGTCAGTTCAATTTTTGAATATAATTTGACCTTTTCTAAGTGTACTTTCATGGGAATAAATAATTTTTACTTATGACCTCCTAGACGTAACTCCATGTGCGACTGGGGTCATAAGTGTTAATGGCTTTCTCTGATAAAAAAATCCTTGCAGTGAAAATTCTCTCCGTCATTACTGCTAAGTCTTCTGTGGTAGCTTCGGAATCCGAAACGTTGTTTGTTTAAAGGTACCAGCTCTCGCACTATTGTTCTCTTCGCTATAGAAATTAAAATAAACTGTACAGACTAAATTAAACAAGCTTGAATTAGTAATGTGTAGGATTGGATCTATTTTTTATATATAACTAACAACTATCTTTCAAATGTTTTTATAAATTGAATATTATCGGTCGGTACAGACGAACTATATCTACGAACGAAACCTTCGTTAGTCATTTTGTTATTTTATCTGAAGTATCGATGTATGTACAAAGCGAACTAAATAAAAAAAAACCGTTGGTTCTTTTGTTTTTAGGGTTCCGTACCCAAAGGGTAAAACGGGACCCTATTACTAAGCCTCCGCTGTCCGTCTGTCTGTCCGTCTGTCACCAGGCTGTATCTCATGAACCGTGATAGCTAGACAGTTGAAATTTTCACAGATAATGTATTTCTGTTGCCGCTATAACAAACAATAATAAAAGTTAAATAATTTTAGTTAAATTAAGGACTCGCACTTGGTCAGTTTTTTTTATTTCACGTTTACAAGATTGCTGTCCTCTGTATTCTTTAATCTTATTCATTATCTTCATTATAATACTTATTATAATCGTCATCATTAAGTGTATCCATAACATAAGCACTGCTTAGTTTGAGGCTAAATGATGCTGTGTGTCCAGCATTATTTAATTAATATTAAAGTATTATAGTTTTACTAAAATAACACTATACCGTAATTTGTCTACGTGACATTAAAATATTTTTCTTTTAACTCTATTTTATTTAAAACTTTTCAATTTGTTTAACGAATAACATTTTCCATCATCTCGAAACGACAAAGTTTAAATAACAATCAGTGAAGACGCGACATAAACATGCAAATGTCGCAAAATACATTTGCAAAACTCCTTGAATATATTTATAAAACTCCGTGCATATATTTGTAAAACTCCTTGAAGATATTTATAAGGTAATTGAATTCGTAGCGCCTCGGAATGCCATCTGTTGACTTGATTTGATGAGTATTACGCAGCTACGCCTCTTTTTATTAGGTAACTTGGATTTGTTAGGCGATGTTGAACAAAAAATGTATTTTGAATGAAATTACGAGAATAATGTCTTTGCGGGCGATAAATATAAGATTGTAGTTATTTTATTTATTAAAAGCTGATTCTATAACGTTTATCCAAAACATACGAGTGGGCATTACGACAAAAATTATGTAACCGATAGATATCTAAGATTCTGATGATGTTAATAATTTATAAGTGACTGTAATTTTACAAGTAAAAATACAAAATACAAAAATCTTTATTAAAAAAACAGAAAAAATTGCGTACAATTGTGGGCTGACTATCGTAAAAGTTAAAAGCTGTTTAGCAGAGTTAGAGCCCTAACAAAATAATTATTCCATCCATAATTGTACACAATTGTGGGCTGACTACCTTAAAAGTCAAATTCTGTTTAGCAGAGTAAACATAATTATTCCATCCATCATTGTTCCATCTTGAATATCGAATGAGATGCTTCGTAGAGGCTCTACGTAGCCGTAGAGCCTCGTAGAGTTACCGTAGCACCCCGTAGCACGTGCTACGGGGTGCTACGCCGTACAAAAGATTACAACGCGACTTCTTAAAATGTAATCTTTCTTAATTTTGTGATTGATTCAATGTTATAAAAGTCAGTCAGGTGATAAAGAGTCGGTGCATTCGCTTTTAATCTGGACAGTCCAAGTATTTAATCTTTGACGATGCTCATTTAAGATCAGATTAGCAGATCCATTTATAATTATCCTTTTTATTTTCATAGGTTAGTTTTTTTACTACTTTTGCCCATCGTGTCTGTTCTAAGGATTGAAATCACAATTTAAGCAGCTCTTAATGTTACCTTTATGGTACCTGACCATCGAAGTGCGCCGTGAGCTACTACGATGAATAAAATTAGTACCTTAGTATAAAATTAAGCAGACGAAAATAGAACCTGCTCCTGAAATCGGTGAAAATATTTAATGTCTCATAGGACAGATACGTTATAACTGTGTCTAACGATGCGCTGCACTCCATGATTATAGGCCTCGTAATTTGCATGTAACTTTGCCGGAAGAAAAACCCTTCAAACTGTAAGGATTAATTCGATTTATTTTTCGTTATATTTCCATCGAGTTACTGTGATCCTATGAAAATAAATCTCGAAACTATAAAAATCGTAAAAGTTTGCAAGAAAATGTCATTATAATTAAGGTATATTCTATCGGACGGCACACAATTTCCCAAACTTAAAAAAAAACCAGCCAAAATGATTCCATCAACATTATAATGAATTCGCTGCGAATCGTCCCCTATTTGTCTTTCAATTACTGTGCCGCTGTCCCAAAGGAACCCCTCTTGTTTAACGACATCAGGACAAGAATTTAATCTAAGGATTATCTTTATTGTAAGCAATGTAATTTTCGAGTGCACTGACTTTTGGATTTTGTTATCGTTTTATAAATATTTGATGTGGTGACAAGGTAAAATAATTTTAACTCATCAAAATTATGTTGGATTATTAGAAATATTTTGTAAAATAAGATTTATTGCTACCCCATCCGCAGCACTGGATATAATTCAAGGACTAACGCCCTTGCATGTTCACATTCAGCAAGAAGCGATGGTGGCGTCTCTGAGAATAAAATCAAAGAACCAGTGGAAAGGTGAGTCAGGCCTCACAAACCATAGTAGAATACTAGGTAAAGCAATTGCCACATTTCCAGAAGCGGCGAATGGCACTGACAGAATAGCGTCTACCTACTTAACTGGTAAGACCTATGAAATAACACATGAAGAGAACGCATCAGCTGTCATCGCACATGACGTTACCACATACCATATCTACAGTGATGGGGCCAAGAACAGAACAGAACTATTCCTGTCCTGAAACTGGACTCTCAAAAGCCCAACCACTAAACCCGGCCACAACAGCCTTCCCGGCGGAAACACTGGGACTCAAACTAGCGGCTGACGACATGCTTCCAAGAAGAAGAGACTGTGGAACAGGTTGTGGTACACTGCACGGCCACAGAGGAGGCCAGACACTAAACAGGGCTGAAGTGCCTAATTGAGGAGTCAACCCCATCCACACCCACAGAAAAGCTGAAACGAAACTGTCAGTCACCTAAAGTCCTGCTCCGATACTTCAAGGAGGTTAGGGCTAGTTAGGCAGGGGGATAATGCACAATACACTCTTATGCGAAACGTCCGTGCAGATCTTTGTTCCCCCACTTAGAATTAAAATTAGAATTAGAAGACTTATCGCACTCACCTAGCATTTAGAAATAGATAGAGGCAGTTATTGAGAACTATGATCATTAAATTGATCCCATTTTTAGAAAAGCGTCTAGTAATAATCACACGAAGATTTAAGTGTTTCCCCAGTTATAGAAGTAAACAAATAAATTAGTTTTTTTTATTCTATCTTTTTCATATGTATTTTAATTTGTACCAGTTCCTGTTCAGTTTCTTTGTAAAAATGTATTTAGTTATACTAAGAAAATTATGAAGTTATGGTATGATAGTTACTCCCATTGTGAAAAAAAGCAAAAATTAGTACTTTTTTGAATTTAATGAAATTTTGGGTTTCTGAAAGTATGAGATACATAGAAAAGGTACAACTAGTCACGATCGGTAAAAAATCCTGTTGTTGTAATCTCGATATAGTGTTAATGTGTCAAAATAATTAATTTTTAATATCGTTAGCTTTGAGGCAATATTTATAACCCCTTTATCTCATAGGGTTTACCCTAAAATTATTAACTTATAAATGATCTTCTGAAAATTCAAACCTACCTTATAAGCTCCACTTTACAGCACTCAACACATAACTCAACAAACCGAAGTCAGCCCTCCCGTGTAAGGGTGCGCGCACACTGACTCGAAAACTCCGAGTCTCACAGACAACAGCAAGCCACGCCCCAACCGTAAAACCCCGCCCCCTATCTCCATCCACCCAATAGGGTTGCCTCCAAAACCTTATTTACCTCAATCGCCCGCCCGCTTACTCTCTCTGCTGTTTATCGATTGGACAAGCCCTGGACTTATTTAAGGCGGTAGAACTGAATTAATTTTGTGATTGAAATTACAAGTATTACTGTATTAATTGTTTCTCGCTGGTTTGTTCGATTAAAACACGGTTCTTGCGGAGGTTTGTTTCTGATTGTGTTATTTACGACTCTGTGATTTTGTTTTGAATTAGTAAATAAATTATGATGGAGTTTACCTGTATTGTTTTGAGGGATTATTGAATATTAATAACAAATTAGAGCTTTTACAGTATTCATAGGATTTATAATAAATTAGGATTTATTGGAGATTTGTATGAATTAAATAATGAATGTAAGTAACTACCTACGTACTTAATTACTTATTTAGGCTAAGCTACGTATCTTTTTTTTTGTTTTTGCTTATTTTTTACATAACTCGTGAATAAACCCCTTTTGTTGCTATGGTTACAATATAATTATTAGTTCTACAAGTACCAGTCAAAAGCATTTTTTTATTTATAATTGCAATAAAACTTATGATAAATTTCATCAAGATAAAGCTATGCTAACCCTCGCCTGAAGCGAAAATGATGAGGTGTATAGAAATAAACAGACGCGTCATAATGAACATACGGCCCGTCGCCGAAGAGATTTAACCCTCAATTATGGAATTAAGCCTTGCTGAAGGGTTGCGCACCCCTGCAGAGACTTGAATTGACTGGTTAGAGTTGAGCGATCGCGTTTTTAAGACTATAATCACTCGATAAATACTCGATGGTTTTCGAAAATATGAGCAAGCTTTATGATTTCTAACTAGTACTTATATTATTTCTCTCAAGGCATTTTTATAATTTTAGTGGCTATTGTAAATAATTGGTTTCTTAAATACATTATAAGTAGGTAGGCATTATGACGATTCCCGGCTTTCATGAGAATAGAACAGAATAGCTTTATTTAGTCAGGTAAAAAACAACATAACATTTCGGTTAAAAGTGTTTTAAGGCCTATGTTATACACAGAGATCTCACCTGGTGCAATAAGAGGTATTAGGTAGATATATTAATCGAAATACTTTAGGTAATCTTTCAGGCTAGTTTTAGAATAGAAATGCACATAATATTCTTAACGTCTCAATCAAGTTAGAGTGTCGTGATTGAAAACCTCACCTATCTATTGTTTAGGAGCAGATATCTATTGCTAATCAATAGATATCCGCTATGAGATTGAGATTGGTGATCCCGCTCACTCTAACTCTCTAAAGTTAACAGAAAACCTGTATTTAAGATTTACTTAGATCATTTTTATTCGGACTCACGTAGCTATGTACATCAAAATTATGCTGAAAGCACAAACAATTTGCACATTTCATCGACAATATCGATGTTTTCGCATCCCTACCGCATGTTGTTCAATACCGACATAATGAAGTGTCGTCACGCGTTTGTCGAGAGCACAGTGTGCGGTGACCTTTGTATCGTTTGCTCATTGTGAATGGTCCTTTATGTTTTACTGCCGGATTTGTTGATAAAATCAGTGTTTAATAATATCTGTTGATTCTAGTTTATATTCAGTAGCTTTTATGTATAACCTATGCCCGTGGATTCGAACGCGATATTTGAAGATATCAAAATACCTTGTTAGAATTACACCTATACCAAGAAGTTCTTTGAGAAATAAATATCTTTAATCACAACTAAACCTATAGAAAACAGCTCGATCCGTCCAGTAGTTTTAGAGTAGAGGAGATCTCTACTTCTACCAACGCGTCACCTTATTGGTAGGTTTTGCTAGGTATGTTCACAGTTAATTGTAGGTAGGTATACAATATCCTCTCCACTGGCAAGGCGCCACGGATGGGCTTGTCAAAGGAAAGGAGGAGGATATAGTTGAATGTGTGCCAACCAGACAAGCATTTTAATTTAGATCATATCAACTTATGGTATTCAGTTTGAATGAAAAAACTAGTTTATCTATAGGATGTTTTTATACGACTTAAAATTATGAGGTTTTGATTCGGTTGTATTTGATTGTTTGTTGTTAATTGAACCTGAGTCGATAGTTTTCCGATTTTGATTTGTCCCATGAAACGATAAACTTGGAGGACATTAGGTTTAACGGGTCTGTTTAAACCGTTAAACCTAAAACAGTGTACATAGATGGGAACTAAAAGATGTCAAGTTTTTTAAAAGGGTCACCTTTTCTTCCGTATTATCGTACTTAGGAATAGGTAGACCAACAAAATCATTACACCCGAGGGTAAATTAAAAAGCGGGACCGACTTAATCACTTTGCGCGGGTAAGCTGAGCCGGGCCGGGGTTTGGCCACTCATTTACTAATCTGTTAGTCCAGGCATTAGCTTAATGCGTCTGTGTCGTATTTTGTTTTAATTGCTAGGGACATTTTCACCTGCTACTGTAGGTAGGAATCGGACTTAAAAATGTAATTCCACTTTCCCCCTTGAAGATTTTTCTAGGTCTTTGCCTCGTAGGTACTTCATCGATAGGTTGTCATGATTGTTTGTGTACAAATCACGACAAAAAATCTAAAACTCACTTGCTTGGCTTGAGTTTCCGATATTATAATAGTAAGCAATAACTATTTATTGAAGAAGGATCACAGATCGACAAGGTATGCAAATTTTAAAAACAATCTAACAGCATCACACCCTAAACGCATACACCGTCTCCGTTCCGTCGCGAGTAAAAGAGATAAGTATATTAGTGAATTTTAGGTTGAGTATCGACGGTTTGTTTACAAAAATTCTACATCGAGTTTAGCTAGTGTATAAATAAATCATTTAGCTTAGAGCTGCATATTCAGTAATTTTTAATAATATATACAATCAGGCAGTTAGAATTCGTCTATGTTGAAAAAATATTCATTTTCAATCAGATTTCTCTCCTGCTCAGCGATTTAAAAACGGAATTTGTAGGGTGCACCAAATCTCGGCATTCTGTTAAATCGATTATTGGTAGGATCCCTACCTACCTGTCATTTCTGTATTCAATCTATTATGTCATTCAACGATCTCATTCACTCTCGCTTGAACAAAAGTTCAGTTGGAATGATTACTCCTTCGACACGTGTGTCATTGATATAACTTACGTCGAATAAATTATTATGTGATATCCGGGTGTACTACGGCATCTCGACACACGCTATCCCGACAGAAAACAAAAAGTGAACGCAATGTCAACAAATCATAATGGTTCTCTGAGAATAATAATTATTATTTTGTGTAGTTGCAAAAAAATGCATTTGTCATAAATGACAACTAATGTCAAAAGTGACATCCTACATATTTAATTGAGTTTTTTACATCGCATTTTAGTAACGATCGCAATGACGTACTTTCAGCTTTTGTTTGCAAAACTAATAAGCTACTTTTCGAGCAGGTGTAGGTAGTTTAAAATATATTTTTCATTAATTGGTTATTGTGAAAAATCTACCTACGTACATACATTCAGGCATTTAGTCCAGGCACAAAATACCTAAAAGAGCCATACACACGTTCATATAGTGGGGCATTTACACCAGCTACTGGGTGGATCCGTAGGGAAAATACATATACAGTTAGGTTAGATAACCTGAACAATTGTAACTAACATATAATGTATCTACATTTTGATTTTTTTAACATTCAGGCAAGTTGATGATGTAATGATTGAATAATATTATCAAATGTTTTAAATGAATGTACTTGATTTATTTAAACTGGACATAATTATGTAGGTAGTCTACTATAATCATATTTTGTGTAGGACCTAAGAGATCGATAGCATAAGAGACGTGAAATGAGAATCGAAACGTATCTAATAGTTTCTATGAATCAGAAATTTTAGATTAATATATACATATTTATCTAATTAAAATTTCATGTTTTTTATCTGAAGGTAAAAATTATTACCTGAAGGTTTTAAAAAGTAACGAACGCGATTTTTCTATACAAAACGTTTAAAAATTATTTCTATCACATGGTAACTGCTACCTCAAGCTATGTTTTATTCAAGGCCTAGAAGTTACAACATCTTTTGGCGTGAAGAAGTAACAAACATCCATCCATCTAAACATCCAAACTTTAATTTTACTTCACTTAACACTATAAAAGGCACAAAGAGGTAGAAGACGTGTAATTGGTCAACTTAATACCACAATCACCCAAAAGATTCGTTATCTCGAGCCAAATCCTTCGTTAATTGGTGTGCAAAGATCCCCCAGTATAAACGTACCATTTTAAAAATGCAGTGAATTTTAATTGCACCCTTAAAAATGTCGAATTATGAGCATTTTTATAGAAAGATTACCTTTTGTATGTGTGAGTAGTTTATTCTAGAGGTAGGTAGATTTCTACTCTAGGCTCTGGTTGATTTTAATACCTTGTTAGTGATTTTGTGCTGTTTTAGCTTTCGGCGATCTTAATTATGGATTGAGGGGTAAAATTGCTAACGTTATTTAAAAACTACATACAACCCAAAGTAATTTATAAAATGGGTGAATTACCCCTGTGCTTAGTATAACAATAGTTTAAAATCTTCGATCAGGTACCTTATTCGCGGCTGGCCTGCGAAAACCTTGTTTATATTGAATCGATAGGGTGAGAGAGTGGCGTTAAAAAACAGTTATTTTTGTTATTTCTTATTAACTTTTTAAGATAAAAGTTATTTAGTTTTGCGTAAACATTGTAACCCATTTGCTATGAACCCATGCAGAAGCTAAGCAAAATGTTATTCGTGATTAATAGTGACTCTTAGCAAATGTCCTGCGCAAAACTTTTTATCTCATAACTAATTCCATGTGGAACCTAGAATAGTAACAAACCATTTTTTTTCACGAGTGACCTTAAGTTATACGTTTTATCAACTTGTTGTCAAGGAAATTTTCCTGCAAAAAGTCTCGCAAACTAGAACTAGACTTGTGTTAATTTTTTTGTACCTAGGTTCATAAGTTTTATAACCTAGGTGTGCCTAGGATTATTTTATAAGCCTATTAGTCATACGATAAAATAAATAAGACACAAGAACAAGATGAAAATTAAAAGCTTTACTACTTAAGATTTACTTTTAAACAAGCGACGCGGAGGTTCTATCAAAACATTGTGTTTACATAATATAAACATAACTAAATGTGCGAGCCAGCGTACAGGCGCTAGTTAATTGAATACTGTGCCCCTACCATGAACACAAATAGAAAGAAATAACATTCGAGAAGGCCGTGACATTGACGGCGGCGTTAGAATCAACCCTCCAACTTAGCTCATGAATGTCGTAAGAGCCGACTAAGGGAACCTACCAGAGAAAGTTAAGTAGCTTCCTTCTGTGTTTTAACACCTGTACTGCGCGTTCCCGTCATGACCTATGGAGCTGAGACTTGGACACACACGGTAGAGCTGGTCCACCAGTTCAACGTCGCTCAGCGAGCAATGGAAAGACTATGCTCGGAGTCTTTCTTTATGATAGGATTCGTAACGAATTTATCCGACAGAGAACCAAAGTTATTCGACAAAGCTCAAAGAATTAGTAAGCTAAAGTGGCAGTGGGCTAGTGGTGATTAAAATACCAAACTAAAGTACGCAACATAGCTGACACTTAATCGCGCATGTATGTATCTCTTGTCACCTTTTCGTAGAAGATTTTGGTTTTGTCGACGTAGACTACGATGACGGCCTTACGTGAAGCATGTTATCAGATTAAACATAGCCGAGCGGTAATTTTTATACATAGTTTTAAAAGGTTCATTATTATGTGCTGTCCAGATTGAAACCCAACCGAGGTTGTCTCAGTCAGTGTCAAAATTAAAACTACAGATCTTGAAAAACCAAAACTAATGGGGCCACGGCTCGATATTTATTATCCTCTGACAAAAATTAGAAGTTTTGGACGATTCGTTAATCGTCCAACACTTCTAATTTTTGTTTCAGTATCAGTCATTCATGGACGGATTTGTGCTTTATTTATGTATTAAAAATTGCACCAACGCAGTGTACACCAAAACATGGATATAGACTATTTCTTACAAAAAACACATCTAAGTGCCACCTCACAACAAATCGAAAGTAATTTACAACAGTGCTACAAAAACCAAAATTTAAAAGCAATAAAATTCAAATTAAAACCATTGCCATCACAATAATTCTATACAAATGAATTGCGAAAAATGAATAATAATAAAAAAAACTATATAAATTAAACAAATTACTTAAATTAAATTACAAATTAAAGTGAACAGGCGTTATATACATACTTCTTAAAGCTGAATAGGCTGTCTGAAAACAAATCTATTGCGCTGCGCGTTTAAGAGCTTAAAGCCAGAGCTGCGCAGGCTACTCTGAACATTAGAGGCTGCGACACTTAAGTTATGTGTAGAATTGTAAGTTATCTTGACTCTGTTTATAGGAGAGAATAAACCTAAATTAGACTGAGATTGTGTAGTTTCTTAGGGTTTAAATTTATTAGAACTAGGGACTCCTCTTGGTATTATATTATATTTTTTTATATTTTATTATATTTTGGGGGACAGTATCGCTCACGTCCGTAGGTGTTGACCCTCTGATACCCTACACGTGTCCTCTGGGTGGTGCTAAGAGCGATACCCTCTGGTGGTAGGCTTCGGCCGTGGCTTGTCACCACCCTTCGGACTGGGCCAGTCCGTGAAGCAACTCAGTTGTGTTTCGGAATGTGGTCCGGAGTAGCCATCTTCTAGACCTTCGTGATACATCATCGGCCGCATCTTCGCTTTCCATCATGTGAGAATTGTGAGATTGCAGTCAAACGAAGGACTATTTCTGATAAAAAAAAAAAAAAAAAAAAGTATAGCAAATTTTTACTTTGATAAAATAAAGGGCTTTGTAGTAACAAAGGTAGGTGAACAAATTTAGGAAGCTTTAATAGTGAACATAATTTAGTTGGAGGCTTTGCAAAAAATATTTCTTTATTATTTTATCGATAACTAATAATCATCTGTTGTTGGATTTACAAATTTTTTATTTTTATTATAATATGTGAAATTAGCTTTTTAAATGTTAAAAAGCTAATAGCAAACTGTATGTCCATTTCAATCGATTTTCTATCGAGTTATCAATGGTAGGGCACGCTCACCAGTCCGGAAAGTTAAAACGGAAACCTCCCCCCTCCCCCTTTCCTCGGCCAGAGCAGAGCGTTTTCACAGAATTCAATTAAACGTGTTGTTATAAATTTTCGAATACGGAGGAAGTTGAATTCAAAATGGTAATGGTGAGGAATTGTTAACAGACATAATAGATTTTTTGTTCATTGTAACAACGATTTAATATAAGTATAAGTAGGGACAGGGACCTACAACTCGATTTATTAGTTGGCTCTATTGTTACAGTTCCTGGAATCCAGGGAAACTCTATGAAAATTATTATGAGTTAGTATGAAAATGTTTCGACGATTTTTTTAGAGTTCCGTATTCAAAGGGTAAATTGGACCCTATTACTAAGACTCCGCTGTCTATCCGTCTGTCTGTCTATCCGTCTGTCACCAGGCTCAAAAACCGTGATAGTTAGACACTCGAAGTTTTCACAGGTGACGTCCATATTTATGTTGCCGCTTTAACAAGAAATCCTGAAAAACAGAATAAAATAAATATAGGATGGTACGGAACGCGCGAGTCCGACAAGCTATATTAGCCGGTTTTTTATATTTTAACTGTCGATTGTTTTTATAGAGTCAGACAAATGAACACAATTACAAAATGATTACAAACTGTTCTTCATTTTCCTAAGTTAACAACTGTGCCTTTCTATTGTGTTTTGTCGAGAAAACAGAATTGCTCTTGCGTAAATTACATCTGGTTATTTACTTCGGTAAACCTGCCAGGGCCGGCGTAGGGACGCCGTCGTTGTTTACAAATTGTCACCGGCGGCCGGCTCGGCGCGCGGTGGTGGCAGTAGGGGAGAGAAGCCTAAAACGTAGGTAGGTACCCTTCCTTAAGCGGGAAGGTGAGTAGGGGAGGGAAGCCTAAAACGGCTACCCTTCCTAAAGCGGGTAGGATTTTTAATTTTCGCACCTCTAACGCTAGTGAGAATGTGTGCATGCAAGGCGATAGCTTATCCGCCCGCCAATCACAGGCAGTCGGCCCGATTCTCTTACTGACGTGGTTCAAGGTTACTTGTTTTAAGCTACTCTCCCCTATAAGTAGGTACCTACTTACGGTTTGTATCTACGACATCTAAAGTCCGGTAACGCTGCCATGGCCATCTGCAGTCAACAGCATATTAAATCATACGAAAAAAAACCTCTACGATGTTGATCGAGCTAGTTTACGACCGCTGCGCTGGGGGTTTTAGGTTCTTTGGCAAATATGGCAGGTCTACTATATTCTCAGAGCTTTGACGACCACTTTGGGTATCTTTCGGATAATTTCGTGACGAATCCTATTTTGTAAACCACAGCTGCACTGCCGGATGTTGTGTAATCGTCTAGATAGTCTGTTTGCTTCGATGGTCAGACAGACATCGCCTCGTTACATCCAAGCTAAGTTAGACGCTTGCAGCAGCTACACTACATCCCAATAATTCGCTCTTCTCTCATTTTCTCAAATCTACCGTCCTACAGTGCGGCCGAGATTAGTAAAACCCCCAGCGTTTTTTATAGCTCGAAACTTATACTTTCGCCGAACCAAGGGAACATTTAAGCCTACCACGGTCCGACTGGCGCCTCCTCTTCCTATACACAGCTAGTGAGCCCATCATTGCACACACTCGCCGACCCCATTCTTCCGTCACGTTTCCTCCCCCGATCGGGACACAAACAGGACAGAGTTGAAACCGCGGGCCGAATCCAGCCCTGCCTCGTAGTAACGGCCCAGTGGTCCGTCAAATGGCATTAGTTAGTCTAACCCGATTACGTTTCGATACTCGAAGCAGCGGGTGCGTGAAACCGACGGAGTAAGTATGATGAGATTGCATGTTTCTTACAACTAGGTATTTCGATTTGGATATATACATATAGTGGAAAGAAAAGTTAGATTTTATCTACCAGGTACCTAATGTAAGTTTGTAGCGGGTTTTATTCTACCACGCTCGTAGATTTTTTTTTGTTTTCTGGCTAGAAAACTAGAGACTGTTTTCAGTAGTAAATCTGCTGAACACATTATCTTTAATCATTTTACTTATCTGCCTATATTAATTTTTATGGTGCCTTAAGTTTATGTGAGTAATTTTTGATAGAAATTTTCTAAAAATACTCTGTTACCTGGGTACCTACTTTAGTACGTATTTACTAAAATGTTAATTAATTCAATGGACACATATCTGTCACGTTAATGTCACTTAACAATTGTAAATGTGATAAACTTTTGTGAAAATAACAGATTTGGGTTAAACTTCCAAACAAAACCTTTTAATCCCATAATGCAATTCAGCAAACCGCGGCACCGACAACTCTAAAGCCTGCCAGGTTGTTACAGCTCAGCTGACAATGCAATTATATTCGATTGAAGTCGCAATCACACAGCGCGCGGTTGCGTGGCGTTTCTGCGTCGTCGTCGCGTCGTCGGTGTGGCGATATACCACGCAGCACTTCTATAACTGCCACAATAACCACGCAGTACCTTTGCCTACCGATAATTCTAAAGTCTTGACAGTACGATTTATGAAAGTTCCAAGTGCATTGCAACTTCAAACGAGTCTACGTCTAAGCTGAATAAGACAAGTGATTAAAACTCAATAATGCATTGCTTTGATTTGATGACTACTTAAATTAAAGATGCCGGTTTTGGTAAGTTATTTTTTTTTAATGTATTTTGGTTCAAAGCACAAAGAAACGAGGGAGCTGCACCTAAACTACGAAATGCCATGCAAAATATTTTAAATTACACAATCGTCATTATACAGGGTGCCACGTAATATGACTGTACTAAGCCGAAATATTCAAGGGTTATTCTGGACTAAACAAACTAATAAAAAAACATCGAACTAAAGTTGGCCCCTGTGGTCCAGAGTCACCCTCTGGACCACACCCGTAACATGAGTACTAAGACTTAGTACTCATGTTACGGGGCATCCTGTAAAGTGCCGATTTTATAATTTAAAATATTTTGCATGGCATTTCGTAGTTTAAGTACAGTTCCCTCGTTTCTTTGTGCTTTGAACCAGAATACATTAAAAAAAATGTACTTACCTAAAGCGGCATCTTTAGGTAAGTTCAATTTATTATTGAGTTTTAATCACTTGTCTTATTCAGCTTAGACGTAGACTCGTTTGAAGTTGCAATGCGACGACTTGACACGTCGCGCGTCGTCGTCCCGACGCTACCGCCACGCACACGCCTACGGTGTATTTCCGCCTTTAATAATACCGATTGCGGGATTTGAAAATTCATGTTTGCTTTTAATATAATTGTTCAGATAACTGCGGGATTACAGAAGGATTACGTTCCCGGGGCCGGCTCAAATTGAATTGTAATATGCCGTTATTAATAACAACGGGGCTTAGAGCTGAACTGGTACTTGAATGTGTATTGTGTTGCAATTTTTAAAGATTTGACAAAGCTTTATGCTTCGACTTTGGGGAGGTACAGAACCCTATGTAGAGAGGGAGAAGGAATAACGAAAAATAAGGTTTTTTTCTCTATAATAACATGTTATGCTTTACATGTATAAAAATATACTACATTATGTCTAGCGCAAAGG
Source organism: Eupithecia tripunctaria (assembly GCA_955876795.1). Lineage (NCBI taxonomy): Eukaryota > Metazoa > Arthropoda > Insecta > Lepidoptera > Geometridae > Eupithecia > Eupithecia tripunctaria. The sequence continues at coordinate 8,502,661 of OY041615.1, read as the reverse complement.
GATTTCCAAGTAGTATAGATCATAGGTTTTTAAGTGTGTGTAAGCGAGCAGAAACCTATACCCAGCGGGTCTAAAATAAACAAATCAGTTTGTTTAATATGGAATAAACACAACCATCAGGTGTTTGGTCAAAATGAAAACGATGCCATCTATATGCCATCTATAGACGTTTGAAAAACTGTCTCGCAGATGACAAGAATGGCCAATGTGATGAGTAATGATGATAGAATACCTAGAATAGAGAGAGTTTATAGAGCAAAATTATTTTTCGTTATTCATTCCCTCTCTCTACAGGTTCCTACCAACGCACCTACTCTTTAAATAATGAATTTTATAAATAATGTTGGACAATTCACTGAGCAATAACTAGCTCCTATCTATAATACAATTAATCGCTAAATGTGTTGGTAAGCGCATAACTCAATAACGCCTGGACATATTTGACCAATTCTTTTTTTAAATGTTCGTTGAAGTTCAAGGATAGTTTTTACGTCGAGAAAAATTCCAATAACTGCCGGGAAAACACCTTTAAACGTTTCCATAGGAATAATGCGTGTACACAGCTAGTAGCTAATAATAATATATATATAATATATAAACCGACTTCAATTTTTATAGTTTTTTCATGAATCTACATGGATCCCATTTTCAAAACTGAACAAAATTAAAATGGGAACACACGGAAGGCACCAGCTTTCATATAATAAAAGAATCATGAAAATCGGACCACCCAGTCAAAAGTTCTGAGGTAACAAACATAAAAAAATACAGTCGAATTGATTACCTCCTCCTTTTTTTGTTGACATAAAACAGTCACTTATCAAATTACAAAAATATAATGGAGGCAATATCCACCCACCGTCTTAATGTAATTGTATAAATAAGTCTTTCTGCCAGACTTCATAAAATCGAATTATCGAAGAATCCAACTTTCACCCACCGCGTCACAGAGGCCGTATTTGTATATTGTATGTAGGTACCATTAAATAAATAAATAATGCTGGACAATTAACACAGCGTTATCTAGCCCCAAGCTAAGCAGAGCTTGTGTTATAGGTACTAGATAACTGATATACATAATACAATACACTACATAGATAGATTTTTTTATCATACATAGTAAACATCCAGAACGCCCTGAATAAATGTCTGCAGATCGTACACACATTTCTCCCGAGGCGGGAATCGAACCTGCAACCTCCTGCTTCGCAGGCAGACCTTCGCCTACTACGCCACAGAGGTCGTCAGAAGCCATTGGAAGACATAACCCATAACAACACTATTAATTAAATTACCAAAGAAAAACACGCAATTTTTCCAACAAATCCGACCCCACGGAATTCCGCGAATTACTCTTATTTGTGCAATAACTACCCGCCTGGGATGAATCGTACCTTGTATGGGACACAATGGCCCGTTTGGTTAACGACGTATTTCTGCGAGGACGCGTGCCGTGTTTCAATGGGCCTATTTAACCCGCTGGATTTTATTTTGTTGTTGCCACGGTTCACTAGTTAGTTAGGGTTGAATTCAATAGGGGTTTAAATGTGTTTGAGATACAAATCTGCTGGTAGGCTACCTGTCCTTAATAATCCTACTTATATCTACCACATCTCTACTTTAATTTGTTTATTTATTTACCAAGAGAGAAAACTCACCATACGTGGCCACAGAAACGAGTATTAAGTAGGTACCTAGTGTTTTAAACCTACCTCATTATAATAAATTGAAAAGGCAAGATAATTATGGTTACAAGTTACTTAGCATGGTACCTACTTTACTGACAAAGAAAATTACTTAAAAGTAAATAATACCTAGAAACAAATTAAAATAGCATTACAGCTAACTGCAGACTTTTGCAAACAATCTAAAGGTAGCTAAACTGTTCCTACATACAAGTTGTACAGTAAATCATTAATATAGTAAATCAGCTCAGCAGTATACCGTACCGACTCTTTTTTTTTTACCATAAAAGCTATCGTAGTTTGACGAATTCATTCAGTGCTCGGAGGGATGCGGTACGCGCGCGTCCAGAACCCACTCACCCTAAAGATATCCCACGACGTTGGTGTTCTTCCAACGCAAATAAGGATCGTAGCTAACCCGCTTACATCCGTACTGACTCTATCTCTTTATGATAAATTCGTATCTAGGGGACGGACGGGCAGGAAGATGCTAACTTTGGATAAAAAGAAAAACTACTTTAGCATATGTTATATTTATGAAATATTTATTATTTTAATCTTTGGACATTTAAGTTTTTTATTTTAGATCAAACTTAATAAAAAGTTGAGCCTTCTCCAACTCAGAACATTTTGAAAAAAAATTAGTCGTTTTCCGTTTTGCCCGACCAGGGCGGGCAAAATGGTTACATAGACTGAGGTCTTTGTATGGGTACATATTTACCGATTATAGCTATAATTATAAAAGATGATGCAACCAACAAACGGAAAGTACGGCTTTGACACGTCTAATATCAATTTTCTTGAAATTTGTATTTTCTCCCTCAAAATACTCGGTCACTTCCTAAAACGTAGGTGGCACACTGTCGGCTAGCGCGTCTGAAATACGCGTCGAGCAGTAGGTACTAACGCTGTTTTTTTCTATCGATCAAGCAGCGATTTATCGGCTTTATTGCCCGACATGCCCGACTTGCCCGACATGTCCTCCTTGCCCGTCCATCCCCTACCTAAAAAGCTGATTTGATTTTATTGTCGAAAGAATACCTTTTGAGTTACGAGAATAAAAAGCTTGTGTTGTATATATATGACTAGGGAGTAAAAACTACGTCTTACCATCAAAATAGATCTTATCCAAGAATAGTTCGTATAGTCTTATCAACATACTCTATCATCTACGGGCAGAAGTGGGTGGCTTGGTTTTTAAGTTGTTTTGTTATAAATAGTTTCTTTGAGATTGAAGTGTGCAATAAACAAGCAATAAAGCATTTTCTCTTCTATTATTTTAATTGCTAGAGGTTTCTCTGAAGCATAGTAGGTAATTTCCTTTTTTGTATCGAACGACCTACCGAACTAAAGTTGTCGATATAACTACCTGAGAGAATAAGCAAAAGTGGCTTAGCAGTGGAGCGTGCGACTTGACGCATATTCAACACAAATAAATAAAAAATATAAAAAAACACGTGGCTATGTAGGTCTAAATACCTACTCTGTCTTGAATTTGAGATTTTTGTTTTTCATTGTCTGTCCTGAATTACTCCGAAGGGATCTAGTCGTTGTCCAGTCGATCATGTCCAGCAGTGGACTACTAGCATAGGACGATAAGGATAGGTATCGCGCAGTTAATTCTTAGTTTGACTTTTAGCTTCCAACATCAAGTCACCCTTCCAAGTTATTTATGTATCGTTTATGTAAATGGTCGACCTCTGTAACGCCGTGTTTTGTAAGTTTAACGAAACACATTCATTTGTCACAATTACCGTTCGCGCGGAATAACTAGCATTTGCCCCCTGCCCGCCTCTTGTTAGGCGCTCATACATTTTTATGAGGACTATGTTGTTATCCACCCATGTTTTGTTGGTATATATATATGTGTTGTCTGGTGTTGTCGCGTATTTGTTAGAATTATTTTTGTTTTTTCTCATGCGTTAGCTTATACACTGCTGCTATGTTAAGTTAAGGACACTTTACACAATCATGACAGTCATAATATATAAATGTATGTACATTACATTATTTTATATTTCATACATGTAAAAATATACTTTAGGTACTAGCTGCGCCCCGTGGCTCCGCACGCGTTGTTCCTATGAAAAGGAAACGGATTAATGGAATAAAAAGTAACCCTATGTTTGATTTCAGGATTAGAATTAACTAAGTACATGCAAAATTTCAGCCCGAAGCCCGATCCGAACTTTTGCATTTATACCTAATATTAGTATGAAGTGTGATAGTGTGATATATAAGTACCTATACGTATATAAGTGTGATGATAGGGTCTCATGACGATTTCCATGGAAAGATGTAGGGAATGAGAGTAAAGTGCTATAATATAAGTACCTACATCTTAACATTATATCTGTCAAGTGTGAGGCATTTTACCTACCTATTGACGTCTAGGCCTTGCAACATTTATAACCCCACGCCGCCGTTGGTTCTTCTGAGAAGGCAGCTGCCGTCTCAGAATACTAGATATACAAAAATATCAGTTCTTCGGTTATTATTAGTTTTAGTTACTAAGGATGCGTGCTTCCGTACCTATGCCTTATATGCACAGATTTCATCCAAGGCCTATTGGAAGAAAGCTTCTGATAAAATGAACCATAAGGTTTGTTTATTTTTCAGAGGACAATATAACACTAATTATTTATATATATAATAGCTGTGCAAATGACATACTTAATTATTTACTCTTCTCTTTATATATTTTTTGTGTTGATTACGTAATATCAGATATTCAAAACGCTAAAATAAAGTAAAAGTTTAGCTCTTGAACATTTCAGATTACTTACCTACAAAAACTTGCCTTTCTTTCTTCAACCGAAATAGCCTTCTTTGAAGCTTCTTGTGAAGCGATTATGCGCTCCTCGGGGTCAAATCACTTCACAAACTTAGAGAAACATTTGCAACAGAACTATAGGAGAATCATATCTTAAATAGCACGATACATCAGTTGTAAACTTGTAATCCCACTTAAATGAATAAACGTGTAAATTTTTAAAGCATTTTATTAATTTCAAAAAATAACTAGCATGAAATGTAATCATCACGCAGTATTTACTAATTTATAATAATATTCTATGACAAAAGAACAGACAGCTACAACAACGGCCGCTGGATACACAAACAATATAATAATTCAGTTCTAAATGTTTACCCAACTATCTAATTACATATACCGATTATTACGTACTTTTATTATTCCTACTTAGTTTCTAATTTGTTTTTTAAATTTCAGTTTTAGAAAACTAGTGATTATATTAAATACAGGAATTTATCGATAAATTCTAAAGGTGACTCTACCATCACCAGATAACGTACCTACGTTAATACGTTATAGGCTTGTAAGTATTATACAGATGCAAAAATTATGCTCAAAATTAGCGACATCTAAAGCATATTTTGTTGCTAAAAATGCAAATTACTTTAGTTATCTGTAGATGGTACTTAAAGAAATTGTAGGACGACGCTTAGAAAATGTCTGGTCTTCCCAACATGTACTAACAATAGTGGACTAGAGGGCGCCACACGAACACTATCCGACGTCTAGTCCTGTCGTGCGTAACCTAAGAAATACTAAAATTAAAAGCGAATATCACTTGGTGGCCATGAATACGATTTTATCGATATCCTCAAGTCGATGAATGTCGACACTAGTACAACTCTACTTTGTGACAATTAAAATATTAAAAGGACCACATTTTAATGGAAAATAACACAAAGGTACAATTAGAGAAATGAAGTAGTCTACAACTTTTGTGAGTTAAAACAGTATTTCACACAGCACTTAAATTACTTTCCAAATTCAAAGTATATTTTGACATATTTTTCAAATCCGTTATTAATTATACAAAAATATTATATAAAATTGTTTACATATTTATGGAAGCCAAATCCTGGATTTATTAATAACATCAATTTCTATTTAATGAAATGCTTTATTATCTCTGATAATAATAATATAAATAAAATAAAATATTGAGCATTCAAGTATTGCATACAATAATATTACAAATCATAAAACGTACGGTGGTTTAAAATAAAATCAATATATAGCCTCAAAAAGATCTTACATACCTACATGGCAAACTAAGAGAATGAGCTTTAATCAAACCAAACACATTCATTAAATTACAATGTTCTCTAAAAGGAAACAATGAAGTATTTCTCTTTTACTAATAAGTTTCCATTTTCTATTCGTCTTAGTAACGAAACACGAGTAAAATCATTTTAATATTTACATTATATTTGCGTATCTACAGCAATAGTATGGCAAAACACATATAACATTTCTATAATACATAAAAACAATAGTACAAAATACTCTTTAACTGAGATGACATGAAAGATCTAAGTCAATTAATAGATTATGGACTTAAAGCCCATTTATTGCAATGCAGAAGATAAAAAATGATATAGCAAGACCTTTAAGTATAGATGGATATTATAAATCCTTCGTTATGTTTTGTAGAAGGGTAGCCATAACAATAAATAAAGAGAGTAAAACGTACGTGTTGTTAATACAAAGAGAAATATACACTACATTGTCATTACGTAGAGCTGATTGTTGCTTGAGTCAAATGTTACGCAAATTACGTGAGTTTTGTCATAGTATTCAACTGCGAAATGAGTTACATACGGTTACAGTTAGATCGAAATAATGCGTTGATTCTACAGTCCAATGCTTTCTGTCAACTCAAAGCTGGTAAAGCATGGAATCAAGGTATATGACGAGATCTCTGGATTCCTGCATTAGTTAATCAAGGTGAGTCGAAAGTCATTATCGATATATTCACGACATATTGGAACTGATTATAGGTTAAATCGGCGCAAGTAAATCTCAACTTCAGCTATTAATCAAAATAATATTAACCTCTATTAATAAATTGCGTCTTATGAGGAGTACAAGAACATCCAAGGAGAAAATAATACGAAAAAAAGTAAAAGAAGGCTTTCAACCAATTCTGTCAGGATGTTAACACTATCAATGCGTGATGACGGTTGAATGCAAGCATTGGGGTAGCACATGTCTGTAAGGAAGTCTATAGTTTTTGACCGTTCGGGCAGCGAGGCATTTGAGTGTGGTGTACCGGAGTGGGTTAACCATGGAGGTCAGTGACTGTTGGCTTTGTTTGAGGATCTCTTCGGGTGTTTCTCCGTCGTAGTTGACGCCGTCTATGTGAGCGCCGTAGGCTAGGAGCTCGCGGACCACTTCTGATGGGCAGGGGTTAATCTGTAAACAAAATAGTTTATCTCTTAGCTGTTGCTTCAAGTTGGAACATGATTATACTGTCACAATTTAGCCTACAATCAAGCTAGTTACCTTGCATATGAGATGGCGCGAGGCGCCAGTCGCGTCCGTTTCGGCCGGCTGAACTACACTGCTCTGCGGGCCCTATGATTTGATTTGAGTCGCCTGCCACAATTTAGCGTGCAATCAAGCTAGTTACCTTGCATATGAGATGCAGCGGAGTGTTGCCAGCCGCGTCCCTTGCATCCGGCTGGGCCCCCAGTCTCAGCATGAGGGCTATAAGGGTGGCACTACAGGGCTCGGCGGGGCCCCCGACAAGCTGGGGTGAATGCCATGGGCGGGCGGCGCGCACGCGGCTGCCGTCTTGAGAACATGCGATGTGGAGCGCTGATCTGCCTACACGAACCTAGAATAATATACAAAGGTGTGAGAAAAGAGTAACATTGTTAGAATTAACTCAGTCCGGGGATGTCGTAATAGTTGAATAAAGGAACCAAACTAAAGAAGAGCAGCTTCTGTTTGGGTACTTCTGACCTCTCCACTATGAGCAATCCGCCTGCCAAGCGTATAGCAAACCATTCGTTATTTGGGGAATGCATGTTCAGCAGTGAATTTAGGTGCGCTGAAAAGAAATCTAGACTCTCAGACTCGAGTAAAGATAATAGCACGGTTAATCTCGAACAGTTCGCCAACTAAAACCAATAAACCAGAACGCGTTGCAACGTCGTCGGCGTCGTCCTTTGAGTTTGTTTTAACTTAGACTTAAGGTGGAACTATTATACAGTCAAGAGAGCTTGGGGGCCTACTTGAAAGAGGAAAACCGAAGTATCGTTTTCGCTGTCGTGCAAATTCAACGATTGCGTAAGATAAGCGTTTGCACGAAAAAGTATCAGAGACTTAGTTTTTTTAGTATACGTACTTACTTTAGTAGCTTACTTTAATATCCGTCTTCACAAGCGAGTAAACAGCGTAATGTATCTTCACAGAAGATACATTACGCTGTTTACTCGCTTACTTCCTCTGTACAATCCGGCTCGTCAAACAGTCTCGCAAGTAACACCGCGAGTTGCAACGTTATAACCAGAACGCGTTGCTGCGTGGTCAGCGTTTGGTCGCGCTAACTTAGGAGAAACTATTTTACTGAGAAGAGAGCCTGAGCTAACCTTAATATCCGTCTTCACAAGCGAGTAAACAGCGTAATGTATCTTCTGCGACTCTTCCTCTGTACAATCCGGCTCGTCAAGCAGTCTCGCAAGTAACGCCGCGAGTTGCAACGCTATAACCAGAACGCGTTGCTACGTGGTCAGCGTTTGGTCGCGCTAACTTAGGAGAAACTATTTTACTGAGAAGAGAGCCTGAGCTAACCTTAATATCCGTCTTCACAAGCGAGTTAACAGCGTAATGTATCTTCTGCGACACTTCCTCAGTACATTCCGGCTCGTCAAGCAGTCTCGCAAGTAACGCCGCGAGTTGCAACGCTATAACCAGAACGCGTTGCTACGTGGTCAGCGTTTGGTCGCGCTAACTTAGGAGAAACAATTTTACTGAGAAGAGAGCCTGAGCTAACCTTAATATCCGTTTTCACAAGCGAGTAAACAGCGTAATGTATCTTCTGCGACACTTCCTCTGTACAATCCGGCTCGTCAAACAGTCTCGAAAGTAACACCGCGAGTTGCAACGCTATAACCAGAACGCGTTGCTACGTGGTCAGCGTTTGGTCGCGCTAACTTAGGAGAAACTATTTTACTGAGAAGAGACCTGAGCTAACCTTAATATCCGTCTTCACAAGCGAGTACACAGCGTAATGTATCTTCTGCGACACTTCCTCAGTACATTCCGGCTCGTCAAGCAGTCTCGCAAGTAACGCCGCGAGTTGCAACGCTATAACCAGGACGCGTTGCAACGTTGTCAGCGTTTGTTCGCGTTCGACGACTATCTTCGACTCGAGGAGGGTCATGCCGCGTTTTATTTCTAATAGTGCTTTCCGGAATACTGGGGCGATGTCGTCGAATGTTACTGGCGGGACGATGCGACCTGCGACAAAGGATATAAGAACTGTTATTTACACGTCATTGTAATAATAATAATAAAATCATTTATTGCCTATAAATTTCACTAAGAACACAAGCTAGAATTATACACTAACAAAAAAAACTATAGACAAAGGGAGTAGATTCAGCCATAATATGCTGCATGCAAGGAGCGTGCGGCGCTGATTTTAAATCTACTCCCCTCGGGTAGGTGGTCACCGAGGGGTTATGAGATAGCGGGTTTCACTTATACTATTTTATCTATTTCGAACTTACAATCAAAACTCCGTAACTGTTATACATTTCATTAACTTAATTCCTTTAGGCTTGCAAAATAAGCTCTTAGACCAGTTAAATATACCTAATAAAAAAAATCTGTACAGAAATAAAGTGTTGATTTTATCTGAATCTAAATTTTTAACCACTAGTGGATGAAGACTAAGTAATTCGACGATCTCTGTGGCGGGGTGGGCGAAGGTCTGCCTGCGACGCAGGAGGTTGCGGGTTCGATTCCCGCCTCAGGACAAATGTGTGTACGATCTGCAGACATTTGTAAAGGGCGTTCGGGATGATTATTATGTATAAAAAAAAATATCTATCTATGTAGTGTATTGTATTATGTATATCAGTTATCTAGTACCCATAACACCAGCTCTGCTTAGCTAGGGGCTAGAAAATGCTGTGTGAATGTCCAGCATTATTTATTTATTTATAATTATGCCTCTTGTGCCAGTTGACAGCACAAGAGCTCTCGGCTCTGTATATACAGATATATGCTCTAGAGGGACCAAATTAAAGCTACACTAAACAGTCCCCTACACGAATGCACCAGGGAGGCGGCGGTGCGAGAGGCACGGCGCCTGAACGTAAAGCCTCCCTTATATGACGATCAGGACCATTCTGTCAAGAATGTAGCAACTAAGATAAGTCTTACCGTCACTACTAGTATAGTATTATATTATCTGTGCCGTCACTGTATAGGTTGTACACAGGTATAGGTTTTTGTATTGAAATCTTTACTGAGTGACAGTCTTACAATGTATTAAGGTTGGAAAACCATCGATGACTGAATACTTTGCGAAGCTGAAGAGAAGACTGCGTAAGCGGAGATAGGGGCGGCAGCACTGCTCACTGCATCTCCAGTACAAATGTATACATTTGGGGCAGCCTGTAGGATTTACTACTAACTTGTTTGGCGCATCCAGTGTGTGATATTTGACTCACCTCTAAGAGGCGGCCTCGCTCGCTCGCCGAGCATATAAGTGAACAACTCCGCGAAGCTGAATAGAGAAGACTGCGTGAGCGGAGATATGGGCGACAGCATCCACAGACCAGAGTATATATTTGACGCAGCCTGTAAGATTTACTCCAGTATGATATTTGACTCACCTCTAAGAGGCGGTCTCGCTCGCTCGCCGAGTATATAAGTGAACAACTCCGCGAAGTTGAATAGAGAAGACTGCGTGAACGGAGATATGGGCGACAGCATCCACAGACCAGAGTATATATTTGACGCAGCCTGCAGGATTTACTCCAGTATGATATTTGACTCACCGCTCGCCGAGCATATAAGTGAACAGCTCCGCGAAGCTGAATAGAGAAGACTGCGTGAGCGGAGATATGGGCGACAGCATCCACAGACCAGAGTATATATTTGACGCAGCCTGTAAGATTTACTCCAGTATGATATTTGACTCACCTCTAACAGGCGGTCTCGCTCGCTCGCCGAGTATATAAGTGAACAACTCCGCGAAGCTGAATAGAGAAAACTGCGTGAACGGAGATATGGGCGACAGCATCCACAGACCAGAGTATATATTTGACGCAGCCTGCAGGATTTACTCCCGTATGATATTTGACTCACCGCTCGCCGAGCATATAAGTGAACAGCTCCGCGAAGCTGAATAGAGAAGACTGCGTGAGCGGAGATATGGGCACAGCATCCACAGACCAGAGTATATATTTGACGCAGCCTGTAGGATTTACTCCAGTATGATATTTGACTCACCTCTAAGAGGCGGTCTCGCTCGCTCGCCGAGCATATAAGTGAACAACTCCGCGAAGCTGAATAGAGAAGACTGCGTGAGCGGAGATAGGGGCGGCAGTACAGCTCGCTGCATGTCCAACGCGTGGTGCCAGAGTTGCCGGCAGCGTTGGAAGCGACCGGCGTCGGCGTAGACGGCGCCGCGGTAGCGGACGTAGTATGAGGTGTCCGGGTGGGCAGGACCTGGAAAGAATGGTTGGGGTTAGTGATTTGATTTGAGTTTTGGGCTACGTTGGACAGGTCCAATCCTATCCAATGTTTGGTTTTTGAACTAGGATTGTCAAAAGATTTATGGGCGCAGAAGAGGCATAAAACATTTGGAAAACGCCTCGATGTGGGAAGCAAATCACAGCAGCAAATCGACACAGCATAGCGAGCGAATCAAGCCGATCCTCGATCAAGTAGCTATGATACGGCAGCACTGTGTGCTGCTCTTTAGCATGCACAAGTCGTTTCAAGTGCTGCGTCTCTGATACCCGGTTTGTTCTCCTCGCCTCGATGCGTAGATCAAGTCACTCATTCACGCGAGCGAAGCAAGCCGCGGTGATTGTATTGACATTCTATGCTAGTTGCTGCTTGCAAAGTGAGGCGGGCTTGTGTGCGGCTCTAACACACATTAAACGTTTTACGCGCCGGATACAGCTTACCCGATTTGTTCTAATAACTCCAGAAACCACATTTACCTAAGATCCTCTCACGTATGACTAGCGCCTGCATCCGCATGGCGTCGGGGTCCGCCAGTAATTCCTCCAGCTGTTGTAGGTCCATGGGTTCTACCGCGAAGTCGTACGCCTCGATGCGAGGAATTTCTTTCGGCTTTGGGATTGGATCGCTACCGTCTGACGGAAGCCTGGAAAACACATAAAAAAAACATTAATAAAAATAGCCTTATTCGTTGTCCAAATTACTATTACTACATTAAACACATATTTTTTTATCTACTCACTAAAGAAATAGCTGAAATTCTTCGGCAGCCAATTTGCTGGTCAGTATATCCTTTGGATAGGCCTATCCTAGATTCTTCCATTCATCGCTGTCAGGACCTACCTTCTCCATTCTTATGGTAAAGGCAAGTTCCGATCTCATGATTTAAAACAAACAGCCACTTTGATAAGCTTATTTTAAGGTCAGGGTAAGATATTGAACATTATCAATAGGTATACAAATGCTAAGTGCATAATTATATGTCTAAGCTATGACTTGACGAGGTCGCGTTTGTTACTCATTTAGTAACAGCTCAAAGATACCTTCCACGAAATATTTTCTACTCACACCACGATACCTTAACCAAATTAGCAAAACTTGTTGTGGTTAGTTTACAAACATTTCACATCGAGTCTAGTTGGAGTAGTTATCATAATTATGACCCTCACCTGTATTCCATAGCCCGTTTCCACAGCGCCAAAGCGCCGACCATATCCCTCCTCTTATCCACATAGGTCGCCCCCAATAGTTCTAACGCGTCGATTCTCTGCTCTCTTGAAACTAGACCGTGGTCGGCGTAGATTAAATGATCGACTATATGTGTGTGGCCAGTCACTGAGGCTGCCAGGAGAGGTGTCATGCCTGGAAGAAAAAGCATTATTTACTCTATGCATATGCATGCATAGACCGCCTAACAGCCGGTCAGTATAAAGAGTGGATCATCGGTAGCTAGGGGGTGGGGGAACTCAGTACCTATCGATTTAACCCACATGTATAATCATGCGATATTCACTGCTTCAAAAGTTATTTTGACTTTTGTACAATCTTAGTCAAAATCAGATTTCAGCCTGAATTTCGCAATTGCAGCCAAAATATTACGTCTGCGACCCTGTCTTTTGATTTTAAACAAGGTCGATAGTGGGCCTTTGGTACCCCTTTACCAATCAGAGTCTAAAATTTATAAAAAAAAAATAAAAAAGCCAATTTTTTTTCGAAATCGAATATTTACACTAACTTTCAGTGGTTCTAAAATAAAAAAATCACGTATTATTTTTTTTTTCCAATCTATTTTAAAAACAACCGGTTTTCATGATGAATAAACCCTGAAAATTTAATTTGGCTAGGATGAAAGTATCATGTTGAAAAATGTACTTGTGACTGTTGTGACTGTTGAGATAGCTCCTAGCGGGATTTAATAGAACATAATACATAGATATACTTCAATTCAAAAAGCAATCGAGACATTTCATCAAGTCGAGTAGATACGTGACTAACGTGATGAACTAATGATTTTACCATGGCATTTTTAATTTTATCAATCTCATTCCGATTGTATTAGTAATTCACTCCTTTGTCTTGGCTAAAGAGGGTGGTTTTTTAATTACTAAACAATTCTGAAGGCAGCGATGGATGGTAACTGTTTCTATGTATGAAATCCATCATCGTCATCATCATCCGCAACCCGACTTCACCCACTGCTGGATAGGCCTCCAAACTTTTGTGCCACTCCACACGATCCTGAGCCAATCTCATCCAGGAATCCAATGAAATCCATACCTAGTAATAAATTTGAAAGTTATGTCTGTCTGAATTTAGTCCATTTAGTCCATTTATTATTTATGAAAGTAAACTACGATCAGTAGGCACGTACTTTTGTTAGTCATTAGATTTTATTAAAGGTTCCTGCACTGCTGGGGCAGTTCATCCCTTGCAGAATATGTTACCTTTACACACATAAACAGCTGAACAGATCTTAATGAATTTGGCAGGGAGCTAGATGGTATCCTGGGAACGGACATGCTATTTTTTATTCTGGAAAAATTCGTTCCCACGATGCCGCGGACAGAAGCCAGGTACTTTATACTGTGTTTTTCCTCAGTCTTTTTGCTGTCTTGAGAGCTTTTAAAAGAAAGTTTCGACACTCACCATAAGAATCTACATCCATCGACGCCCCTTGTCCCAACAGCAGTTTGAGTATCATCAGTGATCCGCTTTCCGCGCAGTCGTGCAAAGCTGTGTTCCCTTTAACACTCTTCCTGTTCACGTCCGCATTCAGAGAGAGTAGGTACTTCGCGATTCGGAGGTGGCCCTTGTAACACGCTATCATAAGGCACGTGTGACCGTGGCGGTTTGCTATTTCTATATCTGGAAAAGAGAGAACGGAATTCGTTTAGTATAACGCCTTCACTGCCTAGCATCGGCGTTGTGACCCTCAGGGGCGCGCCTCGCTGGTAGAGAGATCGAGAGGCAGTTCTGCGTCATGGGCAATGAAAGAGTTTGTTTAATTGAAGATAATAATGTAGCGAAAACAATAATATATTGTGATCGCCACGTAAACATCATCACTAGTCCCAATCAATCTTTGTCATACAGGCCATCTTGGCCGCAGTGACACGAAAGCCATAAAGTGGCTTTCGTGTGATTGCTCCAATCAAATAAGAGAAGTATTGGGGGTGGTTAGGATTGTTTATTTTTAACCGTGGCTTGAGTTTGTCGGGGGACAAATGTTTGCATGATCCGCTTATATGAAGTTCTGTGTGGTTTTTATATTTTAATAAATTACCATTCACTTTCAAACAATACGAGTTGCGTCCGAGTAGGTATTTAATTCCAATCGGTCCGAACAGACTGATACGACGACGTCGACGCGGTTTTATGTAGTTATGGATGTCAGTCGAAGTACAAAATGCCTTTGGCAAACTATACTATAGAATACGAACACAACAAGACCATTAATTTTCGTCACCATATACTATTTACACACAAGCGCAAAGTACATCATATCTGGGTATACCGACCGGCTAAGCAATCCCAAGTATCCAACATATTTCCCACCTCGTATGTTGGCTGTTATGTTGGCAAGTGAACGAGGCGCTCTACCTAGGACCCAGGCCATAAAACTAATAGAAATGACAAGTTGGCAAGACGAATGGAACAATTTGGCAGAGGGGAAAGCCCGCTCTTGCCATCTCCATGGCTTATACCCACCTATATCTCTGCGGCGACGATAGACGCTGTAACGTGAAATTTAGCGCCATTTGTATGGACAGTTGAGGATTTTACGGTATGCTGTACGTACGAATTGTCTCATGACGTCCAAAATGGTTACTTTTAGATTGATAATTTCAGTTTTAGATGCTAAGAATCACTGTTATAAGGGTTCGATTGTATACAGCTTTTGAATAAGCTTAAATTCAAACTATGGACAAACGTCACAACGTGCGCGATGCAAGTCGGATGGCGTAGCGTACGATAGGTGCGTCTCTAGGCCGTCTGTTTTCATCCAAATTCAAGGGTCCAGATCACAGAGTTAACAGCTAAATGAGCTGTTCTTACCTGCACCATTATCTACTAGGAACTTGACGATATCAAAGTGTCCGTCGAAGCAGGCGGCCCGCAGCGGTGTGCTGTGTGTTCGTGTGGTAGAGTTGACATTCGCGCCCGCGCGAACCAACAACTTTACTAGGGAGAGGTGACCAGCTGCGGCGGCGCACCATAGCGGCGGAGCACCCTCTATCGTCTCGCCGTCGAATGTCACTGGAAGGAACGGAGAAATTCTGTTAGATATTTAGGGTATATTTTGCACTAATTTTAAAACACCGTACATACTTATATGGATGCTTATACACCACAATGTATAAGCATCGATATAAGTATGGGTCGGTTCATATCTGACAGAAGATTCGTCGAGTGTAGCCGAGAGTGTATCATCGGTCGCGTCTATTCAGTCAAATAGGGTGTTTTCATATCTGACGGAAGATCCGACGGGCGTAACTTTTATTTGTAACCGACTTCAAAAAAAGGAGGTTCTCAATTCGTCTGTTTTTTATGTTTGTTTCCTCAGAACTTTTGACTGGGTGGTCCGATTTGCATGATTCTGTTTTATATGAAAGCTGGTGCTTCCCGTGTGGTCCCATTTTAATTTTGTTTAGTTCTGACAGTGGGATCCATGAAAATTCATGAAGAAACTGTAAAAATTGAAGTCGGTTTATAGTTTTTTAAAACAAAATTATTATTTTTTATTATCTTTTGTTATTGTAATGGAGTTTAGTCACACAGTGACTATGCCACTCCCATTAGAGATCAATTCTTTATAGTATAACATGGCAAAACACACAAACTTAACAAAATAGAAAAAAATACATTATTTGCCACAAAGAATGGGCGTAACTTCGTTTTGCCACATTATTACGCGTCTATTCAATTTCTGCATTCAGCATCTACAGAGCACACCGACAATGCGTTGACGGAAACGGAACCGACGCTGTATGCTAGACGCACTAATCATCATCGCGCATCGGCGCGTTTAATGTTTTCTCATATATTGTCTGTTCTGGTCCAAGATAATACGCGACGCATCTTCCGTCAGCACCGACCCTAGTTCAGGGGATTGCGAGCTTCTCGAAAATGGAACGCTGAAATTAGGTCGTCAAGTCGTCATCATTGTCATAATTTCATCCGAAAGCCAATTGACCTCCACAAAAGATCGCCAAAATGATCAGTTCTGCGCGGCCCGCTTTCAGTGATTTCTGTTACCTGTAACGGGTCGTCGGTCCACGCCATATATATACTTGTAAGTAGGTACTTGCTATCAGTAGAATGTACTTTCTTTGCTTCCGTAGTTCATCATTCGAGAGAAAAATCTTTATTAGTTCTGTCTGCTCAACATAAAAAAAAATACTAGTTAAAGTGAACTGAACTAATTCGTAGGCAGACCCGTTGATAATTAATTTGGTTTATCAAACAATCCCTGTACTTACGTTAAAATCCGCAAAGAAAACTCAAGTTTTAGACTAGGAATAGAAAGCCGATAACAAGAAACAGTTAACAAGAACTCGCAAATCTCGTAATGGATTTCGTTTAACACACCAATAGGAATTAAAACGGTATAACGTTTTACTGGGCCGCTTTGCTGCTAGCTAGCAATTTGCGCTTTCGTGTTTATTAGATGGTTTAAAGTTTACTGTTTACTTCTTTCTAGTCCGCAATTACTTTTACCCTGATTAAATGCACTTGTAGTAGTGTTGTTTTGTTGGTAAACTGAGTCTCAAATTGTTTGTCTGTTTTACGGATCGAAAGTCAGTGGAAACTAAATTACCTACACTTAAGTTTTCATTTATGCCTTTTATCTAGCCATTAAACCGTTGTTTTTGTGATTAAAGGCAGTAAACAAGCTCGTAACTTTGTATTTTCTCAACATTCATCATGGCACGTAATAAAGCCAATCTATTATGTAATAAATGTCAAGTAGGTACAGTTCTTTAAATAGAAACGAGTTCTTGAGAATATGCGATTATTGAATTACCGGTAAGTAGTTATTCGTTTTATTTTCACTTTCAAAATAATCTGTAGCAGGAACTCTGTAAATACTCGTACATCATTACTTCAATGTTCACACAACAGCACTTTTGAAAAACACTTATTGTTTACGTGGTAAACAACACTTCATCTGCTTCCGAGAAAATTCTGTTCGTTTACTTTTCTCATCATTATCATTCGCAGCCTGATTTTACTGGGTGGCACTCCGAAGATTTTGCTATCCACCGCAGTCCTGTGCTATAGATATATGTATTTACAAGCTGGCGCGATCCCCTTTTGTTTTTCGTATACAAGAAAGTTAGATTTGTGACGTCATTCAGCTTGTTGCAAGAAGAAAAATAAAAGACAATCACTGAGTTTTAAAAATTATTTAAAGTCCCATGCGACCTAAGGTCGTTGTTTCCTTGTGCGTTTTGATAATGTTAGCAACAATGAACGCATAAAGGGCAATCTTTAATCGAAACACGTAAATTTCTCTAACAGTCAGTCCTACTATCCTACTAATATTATAAACGCGAAAGTTTGTAAACATGTATGTTTTGTTGCTCTTTCACGCAAAAATTACCGAACGGATCGGGCTGAATTTTGCACACAGGTAGTTCTAGGCCTGGAATAACACATAAGCTACTTTCTATCCCATAAATCCAATTATATTATATGTACCTATACTAAAAGATCATTGCATAAATCAGTTCCTGTGGGAAAGGCGTGCGAAGCCGCAAGGCGCAGCTAGTCAACAATACAAACAAGCCGATGAATTATAAAATTTGGCGAAGCAACAACTGCCCAATTAAAAACTTAATTCTTGTAGGTGTTGGCCGCGTCTTGCTTTGTTGACATACATAACGACCATCGTGCGCGTTGAATATTTTGTATTTATTTATTTGTATTTTTTTTTACACCGTAGGTACACTTATGTTACACTTGATGTCGTTATTTAAGGTACTATATTATATTACCATACAAACTTGGCTTTACAAAACACCATAGGGTACAAAGGTAAAAAAAGGACAGACAGAAATAAATTAATAGAATAAAATAAAAGGTACTTATGTCAAAGTATGCTGCTGTAAAAGGGCATTGTCAAACTGTATTAAAATAATGTACAAGATTACATAATAATGGCATAAAATATTAACATGTATTTACATAAATAAAGCTGCTGTATAGGGGCATTGTCAAATAAACTAAAACAAAATTATAAGAGCCTAAAGAATCTATTATAAAATATGATCATTAATACGTTTGATTTATGGTTTATGTCATCTCCCGTCAATGTTCCATTCCAGACATCGAGATAGAATTATAATCCTATCTCGATGATTCCAGACCGTGAATTGCTTCTACGTAAGTTACCATACTCGCCATGTGGTGCCGGTGGCATAGAATTTGCACCAACCCAACTCTTTCCGCGGGTGTCGTAAGAGGCGACTAAGGGATATTTACCGGAGGCGGGCAGCAGCGCCTCCTGCCGAACAATTTTGTCACCAAACTGCGATACCCAACCCGCACGCTCAACGTGGGGTTTATGAGCATTAGATATTTCAGTTATTTCGTACCCATAACACCAGGTCTGCTTAGCTTGGGGCTAGATAATTATGTGTGAGTTGTTCAGCATTATTTATTATTCTTATTATTATTTATTTTGGTGGAAATTGGGAACCGGACTAAGTGAGGACATCTATTTTATGATATATAATTTGATTGTTTAGAGATTTTGCGGGATAAATTCTAAATTCTCGGTAATCAACATTTTATATGACTATCTTGGGATTAATCTTGAGGTAAAATTAGTTTTAAGTAGTTATTAAGTAGATGTAAAACAAACAATAATTTATTTTGCTCAAAATGTGCGCATTTAGATATGTTTCTCAAATCCTCGCAGTCCACGCAAAGATACCCTATACCTACCAACAAAATCGGGCGTATACAAACCAATTCATTAAATGTATTTGCTTTCGACTTAAAGTTCCGTATAATTCTGCTAATTAAGTTGACCTTAGTCGGAAATTCCACTGAGCGGAAGACCGCTCAGTAAAAGGCGCGAAATTGGTGACATGCTTTTCTTGCTCAAAATTTCTAATAATTATTATATTAATAGGGTATATGCATCGATTTTTTTTATTGTTTTAATCGATTCTTTAGGTCTTTATTTAACCCAGGAATGATAAGACGCTCACTGAATTTCGCATTAACAAGGTAAAAAAAACAAATCAAAACTACAATCATTTTCGGGTGATAAAAACGCTGCCATATTGGCGCCATGTTTATGTGACGTCGACGTACACACTTGATTAAAACCTTTGGTGACGACCTCGGTAGTGATCATCTCAGGAAAGAGGTTTTCCGAAAAAACTGAAAATAATCGACAATACGAAATGTCAAGTGGGCAGAATAGTGTCAAATCAAGGTGCAGCAAGCAGAATAAAAAAAGAAGAAATGCGTACAGTGATGTCACGTCCGCTCTAGTCAATGGAGTAGCGTTTCGAAATTTTGCGATTGAGATATAAAATATCAATTTTTCAATGGTTAAATTCTACAATAAAAACATCTCAAAACGCAAAAATAAATATGTAGATATGTTTCTATATCAATAGAGAATACGTATATATTTTTATAGCCATTTTGAAATCACATGCATATACCCTATTGCCCCGATCTCTTACGAATCAAATAACGCTTAACGTTCCCCGTAAAAGATATTGACGAGATCAAGCATACACCAATAGTTAGAATAAATTATGGCTAGAACTCCTATTTCCTCCTAAAGAAAAGAAATCAGCGAACGTCCTTTAAAAAAACATGCAGACGAACATAGAACCTCTTCCTCTTTTCGGAGTCGGACACGCATGTTGCCTGCGACCGACGCACTCAGTCTAGAAGACAGCCCCTTCGTGTGAGCGCGTTAAAGAGTGTGCTTTACCTGAACCAGGCTGTTCGATATCAGCCTTGCATCTCTCAATCAAGTACTCTGCAACGTCGTAATGTCCATTCCGGCAGGCGATGACCAGCGGAGTCGCGCCGCAGACCTTCGCACCCACCAACATGTTCAGCTCCTCTACCGAGCGCCAACTGTGCAGGTACGCCTGGGGACAACAGAGAAACGGAATTAGATAAGAACGTACAGATTCATCACGTTTGGTGCCGGCTTAGAACCGGCTCCACCCTAATTCTTCCCGCGAGTGTCGTACGTAAGAGACGGAGGCATATCCACCAGGGACGGGCAGCAGCGCGGAACAATTCTATCAGCGAACTGCGATCGCCAACCCGCGTGCCCAGCGTGCGGATTATAGGTCTTCCATGGGATAAAAGCCAATAAGGCGCTTAATGGGGAGGCATGCGTCCAGCAGTGTAGAAATATAGGTCACTGAGAATTCCGAATCAGAATAGTCTTTCTTTCTCTAAGACAGCACAGAAGGGAAACCTGATCACAGTGATCAAATCACCCTAGTCAGAGATTTGTCTATGGGAGAATAAGAGAGAAACAGGCCATAGCGCCCTGTCTTCAGCTTGCCACATCCAGCATCTCATCAATGCAATAATTTATTTAACTTTATAATTGTGTAGGTATGTAATTTTCTTCTACTCTAGCATACCTAGTCAAAAACTTGATTAAGTACTAATAAGAAATCGGGCAGGCCCAAAGATGGGTCTAGGGCGCGGCATGGACGAGCTAGACACGTTTGACAAGGATCGGTCTTGTAGTATACAAGTTTGGTCTGCTATGTAGTGTAGTGTAGACCAATCCTTGTGTGCAACAGCTCTAGACCGTGAAGTGTGGAAAGGGAATACGGAGGTCTTTGCCCTGCAGAGGGTCGACACGACACTGGCATATAAGATAAGGCCGCTCGTTAGTATTAAGTTGTTCTTAGGCCCGTATTATGAAAGCTTACTCAGTCATAGAGCTATGCCTGAGTGACGTTTGTGCCATAGAAAAGCGTTGCTCAAGCATAGTAAGATGACTGAGCAAGCTTTTATAATACGGGCCTTAGTGTTTGATGGTGCAACAAAGTAAAATTCTACCAATCTGTCTATAAAGGTTTAATAATACTAGGACAAATATTGCTATATTTGATTCTATTAGCTTCAATCTCCGTAAGCTAAAAGGGACAAAGATACATACAGTTTTTTGTTTTCTTCGTTACGGTCATCTATAAGGTTCTAACATGGTGATTTGTTTTTAAAATAAAGATTTTTTACTGTCGAAACTGTCTTTATAGGTCAATAAACTGTCTGCCTTTAATGTGCTCTCATGCAGTTTCTTTTCAAATTCCTATTGCAAGGTCTTTAAACGGGTCTTTTTAATCTCTTGGCATCGAGGTCTAAGCGATGCTCTTCAAAATCAGATTAGATCGGATATTCCGTTGTTCTCAAAATGTAAATATTTTGCCTTCCTTTGGACGTAATCTTGCCCCTGGCAGATCGCCGAGCTGATAGTAAGTAATTGTACGGGACGTTTGGTATGACAACCGCGTGTTGTTCGTAACTACTACTGACAATGATTTATATGCATATGCGATCAGCGCTTTGGGGTCGCCTTCTTCGTCTCATTAAACTATTCTATCAGACGCTCATGAGATGATACACCTTGTCATGTTATTTATTTTGACTTTCTCTAAGTATATGTACATTTATTGTATTTACGGTCGACGTAAAGAATTTTTGATTTGAGATGTGATGGATGATTTGATTGTCATTTAATTTATCCAATGACATAATAAAATCTGCTTAGCTTGCGGCTAGATGATGCTGTGGGGATTGTCCTGGATTGTGTTATTATTATTATTATTTGACTTATATTGTAGCAGACAGAATGCGGCCGTGAAGTAGGTAAGTCAGTTAAAACGCGCGGTAGGTACATACGAGTACTAAAATGTTATTTTAGTGCAGCCAAGCTATTACTATTGTTAACATAATCTGTTTAATCATAATCAAACCGGTTACACAACTTGTTTATTAGACTTGTCTGCTATGTAATCGAAAACGTATTTTGGCAAACATAGTAAAAGTGAAACACTATAGAACAGTATCTTTAGGTTTAGCAAGCGGCCGATCAGTGTCGCAAGACACCCAAACCAACCCACACCGGTCACCGGTATTGCAAAACTGACCGGGCGGTGGCGGCGCAACATACATGATTATTTTAAACAATGATGCTTTGGCTCTTTACGGTAATTTGAATGCATGTAAGGCGGTAGAGTATTTGTATTCGAAGATTCAACTGTTATTGTAGGCAACAATATGAGATCTGAATCACAAAACAACGATAAAGATGTACCTAGCCACAAACATTGAGTACCTACTCATGTAATTTATTTGCTCAAAACATGGTTCAAAAGATTAAATGCATGTGCATTATGGTCGAAATAATATTCATTTTTGTGTCTGTTTTGGTTCGTCTATCGTGCAAATTGTTTTATCAGATTGACACCAATCTCATAAATTAGATAAAACTAAGAGGAAGGTAAGAAAGGTCGGGTCAAGGAAGTTGAAATGATTCATTAAATAAATAAAATATTTCAGAAAAACATAATGACCATGGTAGGTTTGTGCTTTGCTTACGAGTTAACAGGTAAAGCCGTAACATAATGACCATGGTAGGTTTGTGCTTTGCTTAAACAGGTAAAGTCGTATTTCTGTAATTTACGAAGTTCAAGATTACAACAAAAATACAAAGAATATGTTTAAAAATGTGATAAAGTAAAAATTTACAAACAATCGATGAGCATGACCTCATTATAAAAGATCGAGAATTTACACATAAAATAATAGGTAACTAACCTGGTTTATTAAAATAATGAATTACCGAAAATTTTAATAAGGCCTTATTAACACAGGGACAGGGGCTGGTTTTTTTTGCTTAATTAAGCACATTGCTTTATGGGCATTAAATTCAGCATTTTACTTTGAGCAAAGATCTTTCGTTCTACGATACCGAGTTGGGTTCGTTACATAATGATTGGCATTTTGGCAAGCTTGACATCATTTTAGGATGAAGTAATATTGATAACAGACCAAGAATAATCCTTTACTACATAGGTACATTAAAGAGATATTGTTTGTAAATTTTAAATTCGGATGTAGAAAGAATGTGCCTGAAAGAAACCCCCCAACCAAGACACTATGTTTGTTAACACTACCTCCATACTTCACATAAAAATCACTTGTTGTAGTTTTTTTCACAGCGCTGCTTGTCGTTTTAAGGCCCTTCTGAATTTAAAAATGTTTTTTTTTTAGATTAAATTACTGTAACACAGGTATTTTCTGTAATTTTTGACATTTGTCAACACAACGCCTGTGGAATGAAATTCCATATAGTTTTTTCTCCCGTATTTCGGTACAGCTGCAAAGACGGGCTTTCTACCTTTAACTAACTTTCGGAGCAGGTGATTGACAGCGTGGTGATTTCAAAATGGCTAAAAAAATATATACGTATTCTCTATTGATATAGAAACATATCTACATATTTATTTTTGCATTTTGAAATGTTTTTATTGTAGAATTTAACAATTAAAAAATTGATATTTTAAATCTCAATCGCAAAATTTCAAAACGCTACGCCATTGACTAGAGCGGACGTGACATCACTGTACACATTTCTTCTTTTTTTATTCTGCTTGCTGCACCTTGATTTGACACTATTCTGCCCACTTGACATTTCGTTTGTCGATTATTTTCAGTTTTTTCGGAAAACCTCTTTCCTGAGATGATCACTACCGAGGTCGTCACCAAAGGTTTTAATCAAGTGTGTACGTCGACGTCACATAAACATGGCGCCAATATGGCAGCGTTTTTATCACCCGAAAATGATTGTAGTTTTGATTTGTTTTTTTTTTACCTTGTTAATGCGAAATTCAGTGAGCGTCTTATCATTCCTGGGTTAAATAATGACCTAAAGAATCGATTAAAACAATAAAAAAAATCGATGCATATACCCTATTGAGTTTGTATTAAAAAACTATAAACCGATTCCAATGATAGTATGTATTTCTCATGGATGCCACGTCAGAACTGGACCAAATTAAAACGGCACCACTTAGGAAGTATCAGCTTTCAGATATAATTAATTTTGTTTTAAAAACTATAAACCGACTTCAAATTTTATAGTTTTTTTCATGAATTTTCATGGAGCCCTTTGTCAGAACTGAACAAAATTAAAATGGGACCACATGGGAAGCACCAGTTTTCATATAAAAAACAATCATGAAGATCGGACCACCCAGTCAAAAGTTCTGAGGTAACAAAAAAAATACATTCCAATTGATAAACAAATACATTGGTGGATTAGAGGAACATGAAGTCAAAACTGATCCATCGGTGAACAGAGTAGAATCTAATGCATTAATTAATGGATTAGCAAAAAAGATCAGTCGAATTGGGCACAATACTGACGATTACTTTTCAAAGGCGATGTCAAAAGTAAGTTTTGGATTTTAAAGCAGTATGGCTCGAGCATAGCTAGGTTCTCTTAAAATTCTTTTAATTTTAGATAGATAAACTAACCCTGAGTGACGACGGCTGCCTTTTCCAGGTTAAATGTGAACAAAGCCGTGGATAGCGGCTTGTAAATCCTAGGCTATATACCCTTTAAATCATTGATCAAGAGTGTTCGATTTACATTGCGCGGAACATAAAATTTTAACGCGTAGGTAATAATTAAGTATTTGTTTTTAATTTTCATTCAAGAAGGATTAAATTAATGGAGAAATACGAACTTCGATTTAATGGTACTTTTGCAGCATTTGTTAATTGAGCCTTTTGACTAAAAACTAACATATTGCCAAATGCTCCAACAAAATTCAACCAAATGCTCCAAAAGTAGATATCATTGAATCAAAGTTTGTAACAACACGGTTGTTATAGAAAAGCCTTAATGAATAACGGTAAATTACTTTTCCGCGCCAGATTTAAAAAAGTTTAATTAAGTACTTAATAGTCGGTCGTTAAAAATATAGTTTTTAACAAAACTCATTTTCATGCATTGTTGTTTATTAGCTTTATAATTTATTTTAATAAAAGACTTACAGAGTAATTGAGGCACCGAACGCATATAAAAAGGGCAGAATTTGTATACTCTCCGAAGTCTCAAGTGAAACTGAACCTGAGTCACATTTCATGAATCAATAAATACACAAATAAAGCACAATTAATTTTAATTAAATGAGTGCAAAGGATAAAGATCAAATTAATATGGCACAATCTGTGATTGTTTCGATTTACTTGTGCCGGGTCTCGAGGACGTGAACGTACATTTGCTTCGTAGATGCAATTCAACTCAATGTCACCTGAATGAGTCAAATATTGCCAAACAAGCAAACAGTTTTCTATAATGTAAACATACCTTCTATACTGCTGACGCTAATATTTAGAATTGAATATATGTAAGTGACTTTTTTATTGAACACGACATAACTTTTGATAGCACAAGCTCTGCGTAGCTTGGGGCTAGATGACGCTTCAAGATTGTGTAGCATTATTTATTTATTTTATCTACAGTATAGGAAATACCAACACACGTAGATATAGTAGAATTCGAAAAACTCTCATATGCATCGTTTAATAGATAAGACATTAATAAGACCTGTCTTGGGTGTTTTGACACAGATGGCGCTCCAAGATTCTGTAGCATTATTTATTTATTTTATCTACAGAATAGAAAATACCGAAACACTAGATATAGTAGAATTCGAAAAACTCCTAAGCATTGTTTAATTTAGACATTACTAAGGTCTGTCTTGAGTGTTTTGACAATGACACACAAAATGCACCATCCATTCCATTAAACGGAAATATACATTTTACACTCATTGTTGTTAAACACTTAATTTGTTATGTCCTTTAGTCACAGATAAGTACCTTTTTCAGCCGCTTCAGCAACCTCCGCTGACGCCGCAGCAACGTTTTACCACAGTACCGCAAAGTTTCAATCCAACGACACCTGACCGGCATCAAATCCCACACGCCATTCGACATCGTTCACAATCACTACTTAGCACATCACACACACTTATAATAACACAAATCACTGAATTCACTTTATTTGTAAACTTCAAATAATATCACACACAGAATTTTATAGTGGTCTTGCTTGATGCGGTGTCTGCACAAAAATGAATGATACTTCGGGTCATTTGGCGTCAGAAACAGTCTATTATAGCAAAACATTTACTCAGAAAGATGTATTTAAATATTGATAGATTAGTAGGTACGTAAACGGTGGGAAAAACACGATGAGTCTACTTTACGGTTTACCTATTTGATTTGATCTCGATCACCATAGAGGATGACATGACGTCATACTATTCTTGGATCACGGTTAGGCAAACATGAATATGTTAATAAACAGGTCAGTTGGGTATTCCATGTCTACTGTGTAAAGCAACGTGTAAATGAATGCTGGTGTATCGCTGAAATGATAATCGTAAGAGGGTTTTTCCAAAACCCAAGGGTAAGTCTTTTCTGAAAGGAGTGACTAGTTCAGTGAACGTAGCCTCGTGTCGTGATGCAATTTTGCAAGGATAGGGGTTTTTTTATAAGGAAAAATTCAGAAATAGAAATTAATACAAAGATTGGAAGGGCAATATCAACAACACTGGATAAGATTTCATTTTAAATTGGACATATTCTATCGACTCCAACTAAAATAGTTCAAGAAGTCACAAGGTCAGGGCACTCTTGCGAATAGCATACATAGAGGTCAGGGTAACGCTGATCCAGTAAAAAGCAAACTAAAATAACCTAGAAAGAGCTTAGGTCCAAATGCATTACACCGTGAAGTAAATGGTTTAATGGAACCGGTTGGGATTAAAAAGAAGAAAAAGTAACAAAACATGATGAACGATACGGTCATTGACTCGAGAATTGATCGGAAAGTTTAAATATTCCGGAGTGGAATATTTTTTTGTGCGCACAATGACGATTGTAAATGATTTCTGGCACCAATTTGAATTTTCCATATGATAATAAATACCATAATCAATTAGATCCTCATTATTAGAATGTAAACAAAGATAAAATATCTAATTGATCATAATAAAATCATCAATGAGAATATATCGTGCGACCTACATAAACCAGTTCCATTCGACAGAACGCCGCTGCTAAAGGATCAGAGGGCCTAAACAATGTAACAATCGATGTTTAAAGCGATAGTAGAAACGTCCAAAAATTTATGGGCTCGACATATGCCTTAGATACGTCACGTGATTCGTTTCGAATTTTTCCTACAAATATTTCGATTGATTTCGTTTCGCTTTATAGCGAATGCCGGTTGGCTAGGGACCTCTGATTTAAATAATGTTAGTAAAATCATAATAACTGTTGTAAGAAAACAAACCATAACATCTAACATTATCCCTAACAACACCCGTTAAAGACATGACATCAATGTCACAAAAGTAATAAACTGTAGCCTAGAAGTATAGTAAGAACCATATTTCACACAGACGTAAAATAAACGTACCCAATTAAATGAGCTGTTAAATAGCTTGTTATTTTCTGCACGAAACAACTGACCTACGCCCACGGCCTCATTTAGCTAGAACCTTAGATATCGAAGGGTTAAGATGTGAAGGTTTCATTCATGAACTGCAGTCGACTGCAGTCAACTGCCGTCGTCGCTTGCAGCAAACAGGAGCAACACACTAAACATACAGTGACATCTAACTAATAAAGCTTTACTCTTCGTAAACCAAAACAAGATAAATTGAAAAAAAAAATCGTTTAAAACAAATTAAAGATGCGACCAATGAGAGAAAAACATTCAAAGAACCGCCCTATAATCTAACTTGGCAAGTCCTAATTAAAATAAATTCGAACAAATATTTGAGGACTAAAGCACACACGGTTTTGGTAAAGATCATGTGCTATGTAAACGAAAGGCAACAACGCGGATGTTTGCTAGCATAAACGGGTTCAGGCTCAAAAACACTAAACATCTATAGACGCAGTAAATATTTTACAACACAAATTCAAGGAGAGCTGGAAATAGGAAGTGAATTGAGGATAACGTTGAAGAGACCCGACTTATTGTGGGCGTTGACATTAAATTTTTACTTTAACAGTTTTCCGGCTATTGTGCTGAGTTACAACAATCGCCAATGATTTATTTGATTATATCATCGAACAACTTTATTGCAACATCTTTTGTGTAACCAATGCTGGGGTCAAAAGGTACAGCAGCCATCATATCTCTTTGTACGTCGTACTGTCCGCTATAATGGTTGAATAATGCATGCTTCGTAGTAGGATGCTTCATAGGACAATGCCTTGGAGAGAGTTTGCTACTGCACAATAGCATAACTAATGAGATTTCACAGTGACGTGGTTTAACATTCACAGTCCACTCAAGAAAACAACGGAACTAGTAATTTAAAAATATTAGGTTTATGTTATGCTAAACAACGGACATGAAGTCGGGCTAGATAAAACAAATACAAAAGATGTACCAACAAATTCGATAACACGACGCAAACATAAACAAAAACACGACCCTAATCTAGCGAATCAACACGTGAGCAACAATAACAAAAGTCATCTAATTCAGCAAGTATAGTCCAATCACCATGACCCAGCGTAAAGTAGGCTTCACACTGCACCGAGCACTCCCGGTTGCACAATCTCAAAGCACCGTACTAGTCGTAAAGTAAATAGTACTGCGTTCTTACAGTCGCGTGGTCGGGCCGTGCGACCGAGATGATGGCCAATGCAGAACTGCAGTGTTCGACCAACACTCTTTCACCGAACGCTTACACAAGAATTGCGTAATGAAGCTTTTGCCTTTCCAATGCTGCAACTGCGTGTAGCAATTGCTGTTGGTGATAGATGTGCGCGGTGTTGTATTGTCTTGTTCATTTGATGGAGCCACCATGGCAGAATGAGACTTATTTTTCCGGCATTTTAAAGATTGCTTTAAAAAAAACTGTTTTCAAAACAACATTTTATTCAAAAGCGCTTAGGAAGATGAATCCAACGATTGGGTTCGTTGGATTCATCTTCCTAAGCGCTAACTCGACGGCGCGGGTTTAAGTCGTTTCTATTGCGAATACCTAAGGCCACCTTCTGTCTCCATCATCAGACCAGCTCGATGGCACCTTAACATTGCATTGTCACCATACATTGTACTAACAGGGCAAGTCAAATAAAAGCTTGTTAAAACAAAAATATGAAGTTCTATAAGAAATAAGTCGTGAAAAGAACGTGCGATTTGATGTTACTCTACTTACCAATTAGGCACCTACTTCTACAACCAAAACATTCTAGTAAGGTTTCTCGCAGTGCTTAGGATTATTCACTAATTTCCGACAATGTCGACCTTGGAGCGAAGGGCACGCAGGATTAATATTAGTTTAGGCATGTTATACAACGCGGTCATTACTACATGTATCGTAAACAAACTTTTTTTACAATATATCAGTAAAAAAGGTGAGTATTCAAGGCGTTGCTTCATTAATGCCATGGTCATCATACCGGTAAAAATGAATAATGATAGGGAGAAATCATCTTTTGTTGAAAAAAAAATATGCGACTTTTATACCGCTTTAAACTATTTTATTAAATCAGGCAATTACATAAAACACTAAGATTACAAGCACTTTTTCATTTTTACAATTAAATACTCAAGGCAACAGGAAGTGCTGAGATTTTCATGTGCAGAAAGTATATAAATCTTTATGTCAAGGGAAATGCCATACAGTGTATAATGAACAGAAACCTAAGGTTTAAATATTTTGTACACGTTTCAAATACATATAATAATAAATATTCGTTATTATAATTTGATTGCTTAAAAAAACAAGGTTATCCCATTTTTAGTTTTGAGTGTGATAGATAATTTATCACACTAATATTATAAATGCGTAAGTATGCCTCGGCATTAAGCCCACCCTTTGTACTTCAGTGCAATAAAGTGTTTGAAAAAAAGTTTGTATGGACGTATGGATGGATGGATGGATGGATGTTTGTTCTTCACGCCAAAGCTACTGGACGGATCTGGCTGAAATTTACAGATAATTCTAATCCTGAAATCAAACATAGGCTACTCTTTATCCCATAAATCAGTTCCCGTGAGATAAAAATCGCCTCTTAACGCTTCCATGGGAACAACGCGTGTGAAGCCGCGGGGCGCAGCTAGTTCTCTGTACAAAGGAAAAATCATTTTCTAAATCGGTGCATAATTGACGTGACGGACTGAGAAATCGTCAAACATCCATAACAAACTTCTAAAAACATACATACAGCTGAACAATACTTACTGAA
The DNA here is from genome assembly GCA_955876795.1 of Eupithecia tripunctaria. Classification (NCBI taxonomy): domain Eukaryota; kingdom Metazoa; phylum Arthropoda; class Insecta; order Lepidoptera; family Geometridae; genus Eupithecia; species Eupithecia tripunctaria. Next base: position 8,472,157 of record OY041615.1, on the reverse strand, counting down.
AATAGAACTTTCTACTATTTTCGACGTTTGTTTAAAAATATAGTATACGTAGGTATACTTATTTTGAAACCGAAGTCCTGCATAGCATAATACTTTAAATTCAATCGCCTAGTCTCTCTACATGCATATCTGGCGATAGTTTCATCCTTGTTTTTACGTTGTTGTGTGAAAACATCCTACCTAACCCAACAATCACTAATACCATCAAATATTATTTGATATTCTACAAAGCGAAATTAGTCTATTAATAGTATTTCAAGAAATTTGAGGCACATAAAACAATCCTGACCTAACAGAAGATCACGAGCGAGAAGAAAAGAGGTTAACGTTAGACCTAGTCAGAATCTATATTTAAATAGAAAGTGCACATTATTAAAGAAGTGATTTAACTCGCACCCAATTACCCAGTGATGTGTAACATGATACCAGTCTTGGTTACTTTATGTTAGCAGAACCACTAATTTGTAAATCCATTATGTAACTTTTGCAATACCTACAGACCGTTCACTGTCGTATTGCGAATTCGATCATTAAGCCGAACCGGGTCGAAACAACGATACCTACGATAACCAAAACTACATTTACATTTATAACCAAAGCTAGTGAAAAGCAAGCGACTTCGTTCACACGAAGTCGCTTTCGTCGGAAAGACCGATAATATAGGCTCTTTATTGTCTGTCGTACATGCTCGTAGTAGAAAGATATGAAGAGTAATCATCCTAGGCATCAATGTGATCCGTTTCACATTGATGCCTGTGGTATGACTTCCCACTCGATGGCAGAGTCGATGGATGGAGGTGGCTTGGGTGCTACTCGTGTCGTATAGATAGTAGGAGGCCTATGATCAGCAGTGGACGTACACAAACGGACTGATGTTGATGATGATGTAGAGGAATATCCATCCGTAAATACAATCTCTCGTTTTCCTTCAGGTCCTAACCTCAACAGCCAGGTTCACAGCTGGACGCAAGCCTTGAGCTGATAAGCGCCGCCTTATTGGTTTTTATCTTAAGGGGGATGCCCATAATTCCCACGCTGGGCATGCGGGTTATAAATCGCAGTTAGGTCTGCAGGAGGCACTGCTGCTCGCTTCCGGTGGATATCCCTAAGTCGCCTCTACGACACCCATGGAGAGTTGGGGTAGTGTAAACCGGTGCTAGGTGGACATAGCATAGCAACAAAGGAATATTAACTGTCTCGTTACATGGCGCAAATCTGCTGCCAATCAACTTTGAACGTGCTAATCGTTTCATTGATCGCAGAAATTATCGTCAATACGTATTGGAATTCTCACGAAACGCCTCATAAGCGTTATTGAACAATATATCTATACGAAGCACGCAACGTTAACCGTTGCTTACTAGAAAACACTACGAAATTATTTCCTGAGATACCTTCAAAATTAGCCTTTGACTTAAAAAAGTAGTTATATACGAGTTTAAATTAAGAACCATTGAATGCTGTTTTCACTTACTCGTTTTTTCATAGAAAATGTATGGGAATTGTTTTTTTAATTATTGCCAAAACTTACGATTTGATTTAGTATGTTACTTTGGGAATAGTGTTGAAATAGAGTCGATTATGACCAAATTGTTTTTTTTAACAAATGTCATGTCCGTACCTACACTTTTTCAAAAAACTAAAAATGGCAATATTTTTTCTTCAAAATAAAACAGAAAGTTCCTCAGAACAAAACCTTCTAACTTCAAAAGAAACGGTAGCTACCCTTAAGGGGCCAAAAATTTTCCCCACCCTGTATATGTACAATAATAATAATAATAAAATATTTTATTTCTCTCACAAAGGTAGGTACAACAAAAGTTAGTTTAGTTATGCTTACGCTTATGTTCTGAACACCTCACTGCCAATGCCACATACGGTGCAACCCTTCTTGTATATACTAAAGCTCTAAATAACAAAAAAAAAACAACGCACAAGTTCAGTTATATTGGCTGTACTGTATTTAAAGGGCTTGATGATGCTGTATGGATCAAGCATTGTCTTATCTATTATTATAGTTTTAACAAAAAAAAATTAAACACTGCACAAATGATAAACAAACCCGCAGTAATTAACCTCAAATTAACTTTCTTGTTTACGATTTTTAAACATAATGGAAAGTACTTGCTGATTTATGATCTTTTCTTCAATAAATATTGTCCAGTTATATCTCTATCTCGACTCCAACAATGAAAATTGTAATTTATGTTATTGTAATCTATTGACATAATTTGCAGCTTAATGACAAATAGATAGGTGCCTCAGCACAGGTCAATAACTACCATCAAATTATAATATAACGTAACAGTTTCATGGTTACACGAGTTATATAATTTGAAAATAACGAATCCAAAAGTAAACAACCTTGAAATGGTAAAAGCGGGTAATGACACCAATTTCTAAGGCTTGTGAGCATTAAGCACAATTACATAATTACGCAGCGTCAGTTATTTTATACAGTTAACAATACATTTATCAAAAGAAATATACCTATTTGTATGGGGCCGTATACACAATGGTAAAATAAAATATTTTATGGTTCACATTTTGAAACTAAACCACACAAACCACACATAATTAATAAATAAAATTGATGTGTATATTTGTAATGTCAAATAACAGCTTTTACTAAATGCATTATGAAAATATACTATTTATAACAATTTACTTATAATTTTATTTTTATTTTATAATTCTTGTTGTATTTAAGTATTTTTCTATTCATTAAGTTTATGTTATTTCTAATTAGTCGTCAACTTAGTTTGTATTAAACAATTTTTTAAGCATACCTATCAGCGGAAACTTGTAATTAGCCGTCAACAAACATGTACCTTCTGGTCTATCCAGGCATGTTCTACATTTTTATCTAAATATTTGTAACCTAGCTGTAAGTTTCTCCAAAAAATTGAAAATAAATAATAAATAAAATAAAATACCTACCCATTTTTGAAATTTTGTTGTTGTCTGCAAGTTTGTTTGTTCCGAATTCTCGCGTATGTGTAAATACTTTTCCAATTTTGACGGGACTTTCACTGACTGATATTAAAGCGGGTTAAGTTTTATTTTACAATAAGAATAAGGGTTCCGGGAGAATAAATATGTGACTTCTAAGCCGACAAAGCCGATGACACAGTTAGTTAAACTTACTATGACATAAACAGATTGTAGACGCTTGACAGCCTTCTACTAATGTGATTCGGATGGCTGGCTGATCGAAATGTCCCTGTGATTGAACAAGGTTAACCACAGGGTTACTGAATAAGTTCGCAAGTTGAATGAACTAGTTTAATTGTTACCTTGAGGTTCATCGTTGCTATCGCCTTGCTCTCATCATACGTTGCTGTTCCATCGGTCATCTCTTTCTGATTCAGGTACTTATATCATTGTTTGCAATAAGGTATATGCAAGTGACTTCAAAAAAGCTATATTAAAGCTATATAGAAATATAACTGTACATTTATTTTTGTATTTTACAATGATTTATTACAAAGGGAAGATAGGTTATGTTCTCCCAGCGCATACTCAAAAATTGGCATGTGTTACAACTACACGCAAACACATACGCTCACAGTTATATTTCCAGTCCTGTGCAATACAAAGAACAACAAAGGCGGAAAGACGTACCTAAGACCGAAGTGAGACCGAAACAACAATATTTCTCGCTAGTACGACCGCCCATGCCGCCGGTCAGACGCTGACTGAGGTGGGAGCACACAATTTTCCACCTCATCTTCCCTTTTTAATAAATCAATGGTATTTTATGTTTTTATTATAAAATTTGATCACTGAAAAGTAGATACCTATTTTAAATCTCACCGCAAAATTTCTAAACGCAACGCTATTGGCACCTGTAACGTCATTCTTCAACATTTTTGTATGGGCATGAAGTTTTGACTTTTAGTTGACCGACATCGGGGATTCGATGAACCGTGACGTCACAAAATGAAAGAGCTATCAAGGCAGCATTTTTTATCTCTCGTATTTTTATCACCTGAAACTGAGTGTAGTTTTACTTTTTTTTTTACCTCAAAAAATAAAACTGACAGTACTAAACTCATCTACTCCCTGCGCATACGTTAAGTGGGAGCAACTGGACACACGTCCAGTTGCTCCCACTTAACATTCACTTAATGAAGAACAAAAAGTGGTCGACGTGCCGTGTCGGCCACAAAAAGTGTCTTACGTTTGCGCAGTGCCTTTAGGTTCAATCTATCATCACATCATACTTCAGCCCAATCAAGGCTTCAAGCGATAGGGCCACCAATTATATTGTAACTGTAACGTAATTATAAACTGTTACTCAAGTATATTGTATTTCTTTAAGATAAGTCAGTTTCATATGCGGTTGTTTTATAAAGTTTCTAGTTTCTGCCCGCGGTTTTGCACGCGTTGGTTCTATGGAAACTTTCAAAAGTTATTTGTTATTCCTATCCCATCCCATGGGAACCATATGGCCAGATGGACATTTATACCTATATCTAAACTTTCGTATTTATAATATTAGTAGGAAAAGTTTTCAAGAGCAAGAGAGATATTAGTAATAACTACAATTACAAATTATTTTAACCTTTTCTAAGTTTTTATTTTGTTATTTTTATCAAGACCGCCATGCGCCATTATGGGTGGTCAGGTCAGAGTATCGAATTATTGCAGTGAGTCATTAGACATGATAAGCAACATCTGCTGCATGCATGAGTTTCAAATTGAGAACGTGGGGTCACTGACATTTGCTCTCAAAAACTTTTATACCTCATTCGTTAAATACATAGTGAATGAGAAATCACATTATAAACAACGAAATTAAATCAATAAGGGTCAAATTCACCCTATCGAATTACGAGATGTTTCCGGTTTATAGTTATTTTGTTTTTCAACAAGATGGCTTTATTCATTGGATAAGAGAACAGCAATATGATTTTGGTACATCAACTACATGGTATAAAACAAAGTCTGTCTGTCCCTCAAAGGTCCTGATATCTGTGATCTGTCCCGTACCTATGTATGCTTAAATCTTTAAAACTACGCAGCGGATTTTGATACGGTTTTTTTACTAGATAGAGTGATTCAAGGGTAAGGTTTATTTGTATGATATATCAGCATTGCACCCGTGCGAAGCCGGGGCGTGTCGCTAGTACCTCAACCTCAACAGCCTGTATTGATCCACTGGCTGGAAGCAGGCCTCCCCCTGATAAGCGCGTTGGCGTTTATCTCATGGGGGTAATGCCCATAATCCCCACGCTGGGCCTGCTGGTTGGGGATCGCAGTACGGTGGTAGAATAGTTCTGCAGGAGCTGCTGCCCGCCCCTCGGTGGATATCCCTTAGTCGCCTCTTACGACACCCACGGGAAGAGTTGGGGTGGTGCTCATTCTAAGTCAAGACACAACTAGTTGAGTATAATTTAGTAACTAGATAAACATTTTCCTATTACGAGGAAAAATCGAGTTTCATAAACTATACCGTGTCCATTTTGAATGAAGCATAAACGTAAACAAACCGCCCATACTTAACCTAAAATTCACTTTGTTGGCGCGTCCTTTTATACGTAATTTACATTACTTGTCGATTTTAGATCCTCCCTCCAATAAAAATTGGTTACAATTATATCTGAAACTCGACACCAAGCAAGTGAGATTTTGTTATTTGTGTCGTATTTTGTTTACTAACATGCTTCATTCAAAATGGATAAACCATAGGTACATTCATAGCCTCCATAAAACTGGAATTACGTTTCCCGTTGGTTGTACAATCTTGATCATTAATAATACTAAATACTATAATAATTAATAGATAATTACTATTTTCTATAATTGAATGTTCTTATTTATTTATTATTGATTCATAAAAATATTTATGACTATTTCTACATTTGCCCTTTAAAGACCCTAAGTAAAAGATGTTTGCATGCGAGAAGAAACAATTTTTATGCCACGAATTAAAACCATTTTCGGAAGGCACTAAAGAACGTCAAATAGAAGCATAACGTAATTTCAGAACACACCATTCATTTTCATCTACAGACAGTTTGATCAAGACAAAAAAATGCAATAGCAAATAATGAGGATTGCTATTTGTACAGAGCATTGCAAAATGCTAACTCTAGGTTTCGCAATGCAATCAGGAATATTGATTATCACATAAATTGAGTAAGTAAAAATGTTGCCGTCTGTGTTGATTGAGTACTTTAAGAAGCTTTAAAGCTATCCCTACTGATCACCTAGCATTTGCACTTTTAGGTGCTTGTAACAAAAAAGTTCCTATTTGTAATTTACCATGACATCTCAATATTGGACACCTTTCACTTACAGAAGGAAAGTCGCAAAACTTATTCTAGGCACTGTCGAGCCATAAGGCTCAGCGCTCTACTTTTATAAATAAGCACTGGCAAAGCGAAGAATAAGCTTCCTTTCCTACGTCTGTTTTTCCGGTAGAGTAATATTGTTGTATCCTAACCTTATGCAGTGGTTTTCCGCAAAGTAACACCTGAATCTATTATTTATTTCCTGTACCTACAGTTTTATTTTCAGATCTTCAAATCAAGAGTGAACAAGTTCCTTCTGGAAAAACGTTTACCATGTTTTAGGCCATAGCTTCATGACACAGTGCTGGCTAAATGCACCACCATTTCCAATAAAAAAAGGCAAAACACCAGCAAAATAATCGTAGAGTGCGTTACATCTTCTTTCTTTCGTAACTTGCTAGGCGTCTGCTGCCAGTACAGTTTCTATAATGGTAAAGTCTTAGCGATAATACTTGTCTTTCGAAGATGATGAAAAGACTGTTGATCTTCAAGAGTCTGTCTGTCGAGTCTGACTAGTCTCTATGCTAGAGCATAGCCACATCTTCGGTTCAAAAGCAGCCACAAGGCAGCCTCATAGCGCCTGCAATCTAACAAATAGTTTACCAAGCATATTGCGTGACAAATTCCATACGGCGCTTCGAGATCGAGACGAGATGCTAGACCTACTTTATGTGTGATAGGCACCGTCCGCGCGGGGAATTAGTTTTGCTTCTGATTTTATGTGTTTACTTCTACTACTACAAGTTAGCTATTACCAGAAAAGTTGTTTTGCGAACATATCAATCATTTGCTCGGAACCCATGTTTAAACTGACTTCGAATTCAAAGTCGTTTTTGAAATTATATTGATTTTAGTAATAAGTCTTAAACATTAAAGTCAACGGGATATTTGCCATGATTTGAGATTGAGTCTCATAATGTTCATTGCTTTTTCAGTCTCACAGTTGATGCGTTATAGCATACATTCAAATAAAATGACTTTTGACTGTCGTCGTCGCAAAATTGGATAGGTCACTCTAAAGAACGCAGAAAAAATACATTTCTCGCGCGACCGGAGCCGATCAGCCTTAACGATAACAGACGCGGTATACCTACCTAGAATACTAATCTAAATCGAGAAGTTTATGATTGACCCGCTTAACTGTATCTATTTTAGTGAGTAAACAAAATGTTGTTTTGCTTTGAACTTTTCCAGAAACTGGAATTGTTTATAGTTTAGTAGGGAATATTTATTAAAAGTAATCATGCTTGTTATGAAAAATATTTTGTTATCTAATAAATTTAGTATTGTGATTATTCGTAGCGTGCAAGAATGAAAATGTTCGTTCAATAAACGCCTTCATTTTATCGTAACTATTCAAGGTTCCACAGGCAGTGCTATATTTTATTATATAGGCGTTGTTGCTAACATACGTTTATTTAATTTCAACAGACTTCAAAAGAAGGTTCTGGATTCGAGTGTATTTTTCTTTGTTTGTTACGTCAGAACTTATTTTTTCGATTTTCATGATTCTTTTTTATTTGAAAGCTAGTGCTTCCCCGTGTTGTCCCATTTTAATTTTGTTATTTATACTATAAAACACATTGAAGCTTATTTTCAGTAAGTTCCTATTTTAATAATTCACTACGGATGTAAGCGAGTCAATTATGAACCTCATTTGTGTAAGAAAAACACCAATTTTCATCCCTTGTAGGCTTTCTTCAAAGTTAAGCATGGGGGGGGGGGGGCTTCTTTCTATTCGTTTTTTTTCATATTTTTGTATAATTTGACTTCTATTCGTTTTTTTCACTCTCCAGGGCGAACAGTAAACTTACTGTTTCTATTTCAAAAAAGTAGAGTATCTAGAAAGCTGACGTATCTTTATAATTGGCTAAATTGGATTATATGAAGGTCTAGCGATAGGATTAAGGCATTTCGTTTGATTACGTCCATTACAGGCAGTCAAGGGCAAGGACGAATAAAATTTCATCATCATCATCAGCCGTTTGTTACCCACATATAATATTATGCCTCGCCGCGACCAGACCGAGGTAGATCTATATTTAATTTATTTATGACACATTTAATTTATTACAGTATTATGAAGTATCAATTATACCACCGAACTGCGATCCCCAACCCGCATACCCAGGGTGAGGATTATGGGCATCAACGTTCCATGAGATTAAAGTCAATAAGGCCCGTATCACGAGCAGGCCTGCGTCCCGCAGTGGACCAATATACCTAGACTGTTGAGGTGAGGGAGGTTAGTATGGAATCCGTAGCGTCCTTCCTGGACCAGCTTAAGCTGGCTTATTTCAGAGTCTAGGGCTTCTAGTTTAGTTTTATACTTCACATTTGTTTATTGTATGTTTTCTTTTCATAATCTTGTCATCTATGGCCTTAACAACCACTAATAATTGTTATTGTATTTTGTTATTGTAGTTTGTAATTGTTTTTTGTTATGGAAAGTGCACACATTTGATGTTCATTTTGCAAAACACTTAGACCTAATATTTGATTGAAATTTTCTTTTTCAATAAAGATTATAATCTTACCATCTTAACATAATGAACTTACATCCGTGGTCACGATCTAAATTAGGTGAATTTAGATCGTGACCACGGTTCTAACCGATATCAAAAATAATTAGCGGTAAGACCACCTAGGAACATTGTATACGTAACTACTGCAACTAGATTAATAATCCATAGAAGGTTTGCTACCAATTTGCAATATTGAGAGGGCGGTGGTGCCAGTCGGTTAAGTGTTGGTACAATTTGGGTGGCGAAACGATGTCAGTGCTGTATATAATAGACGCAAAATAATATCCATGATAAAATGAATATAAAAATAAATAATGCTGGACAATTCACACTACATCATGTAGCTAGAGCTTGTGTTACGACGTTATGATTATGAGGAGGTACAATACTTTGCATAGATCGATCCTTTTCTTCCCATATACACAGAACATTCTGTACTTTTGTTGTACATTTGTTTATATTTTTTCTTCGCGGCTTACTATCGCACGCTGCGCCAATTTTATTATGTTTTTTCGTCGATTTCTCCGTCAGTTAAGAAGGCTACGAACCCCTCCCAAATCTCAGCGGCCGGCCTGAGTGAATTTGTTGTTATTTCACGTAGAATCGCATCGTGTTGGCCATTCCGCGGCATTCGCCTTATTTTGGAATTGTGCGCCCTGTGTCGCATTGCCCCCCGCGTTTGAGCGAGCGGTTGCAGAAATTTGAAGGAATTTCTCAATTTTTTATATATTTTCGTACTTTGCGATTCATTTTGAATAATCGACTGTTTTCAGAAATATTTTTGTTTATTTCTAATGGTGAATATATTTAGGATGTTTGCAGCGTGACAGATTTTCGAATAAAGGTGTCTAACATGCATAAAAAATAGCTTGAAAATGACTCGATTTGGTGGTCAAAATATGGCAAATTAGTTTCACTCTCATTCAAAGATCATAATGTTTTTTAAAAAACGAAAACACTACAAACAGCTATTTGTCATCCGATTATGTATGCAAAATTTCAATACGATCGGAAACGTAGTTTCCAAATGAAGCGGGAAGTACGTTTGTATGGGGGCTAAGGTATCCGTTCTGTTCTTAAGGACCGAATGGCCGGTATTTCCCATTAGACGACCGTTTTGTTCGCTATTGTATAATCAAAAATTATTCCATATTTTTTTTAGTATAGTATAAACAAAGACAAAGGTGGTTAAAATGTTATTCTCGAGAGATTAGTATTTTTGTTCCGTAAATCATAAAATGTAAAATTTAATGATTCGCGAGTCGGTTTTTAGCTCATTAAAAACAATTAAATTATTATTTAAAAGCAAAAAATTCTGTGAATCAGAGTTTGTGCTATTCTGGCTTGTTTTTTAGTTTTCCCTGTACTGAAGTTTGGTAGGTATGTCATGCCAATACTTATAGTGTGTTCCAGGTAGTGAGTGACGAATAAACAAAATTTTGGTCTATTTATATCTTTTCTATTTCAAATAGGTAACACATTCATGCCCAAGACGCAGTGCGACCTACCTGGGCAGTGCATGTGTTAAATGCGAAAGATTGCATGGATGTACGTACATCCTCAACCTCAACAGCCTGTATTGGTCCACGGTTGGAAGTACGCCTCCCCCTGATAAACGCCTTATTGGCGTTTACCTCATGGGGGGTAATGCCCATAATCTCTACGCTGGGCATGCGGGTTGGGGATCACAGTTCGGTGGTAGTATTGTTCTGCAGGGGGCGCTGCTGCCCGCCCCCAGCGGCGGATATCCCTTAGTCGCCTCTTACGACACCCGCGGGAAGACTTGGGGTGGTGCAAATTCTAAGCCAGCACCACACAGCTAGCCAGCACCACACAGCTAGCCAGCACCACACAGCTAGCCAGCACCACACAGCTTATGGATGTGAGGACATATATGAGAATAACTGATTTACGCTAAGACTACTGAACGGATCGAAATGAAATTTTGCATAGACACAGGTCAAGACCTCGAATAACGCAAAGGCTTTGTCATGAATCAGTTGTTGTAGCTTTAATATTTTCCAAAGCAATAACGCTTGCCAAACTGCGGGCAGAAACGAATTCATACTCCCATATAAATATTATAAATTCGAAAGTAATCTGCCTGACTAGGTATCTGTCTATTCGCCTAGCGCCTATGAATGGATCTCAATAAAATTTGGGAGAGAGGTAAATAAATGGAATCCAGAGAGTGTGAGAAAACCGTGGGTAGCAACTAAGCTGGTCATTAATAAAGTAGGTAGAGTTCATTGCTAATCTAAATAAAAGGCATTCCATTTACCCAGATGAGCAAGCACCCCTAACCTACTGGCCCGGTTGTCAACTTCCGTGGTACACTTTCCCGCGGTATCGAAACATCGCATCCGATCAAACCTGTGTATAAAGTCGGTTTACATTGGTTTAGTGCAGTAAGCAAGTGGTAATAAGCTCGCTTTACATTGGTTTAGTTCAGTGATCGAGTAGTGATGTAAGCGTTATCGGTGTTTGAGTCGATCAAACTCTCTTACACTAGATTTAGCAACTTGATTTGTGGTAGGCATGTCGCATGGCGGTTCTTTACAGGAGTAAGCTTTGAACATCACTTAAATATAACTTTCTCAAACTAAATCCTATTAACTTTAAAATCATTGAGAAATTTGGGTAGATGCGTAAAACTTTTAGAGCGATTGCGATTTGGCGATTTGCGAGCGATATACGAGCGATTTGCCGCGCTTAGCAAACGCAGGTCGCTCGCTGTGCACTCGCCTTGAAATTGCTTGCAGATCGCCAGTGTACAAAGGCTCTTATATTGTGTGTATTTGCTGACTTGAGGTATATTTTTTACCGACTTTAAAAAAGGAGGTTCTCAATTCGCCTCTATATTTTTATGTTTGTTGCTTCCCGTGTGGTCCCATTTTATTTTGGTCCAGTTCTGATAATGGGATCCATATAATCGAAGTCGGTTTATAGTATTTTTAAACAAAATACAGTCAGTGATTGAATGGAAAATGCTATTGTTTATTGTATACATAGCTCCCGATCCAGGCTCACGCTGCTCTTTGCTAGCTTTGCTGCTTGCTACCCAGCAGTAGACGCATGTAAACCGACCACAATATTGCACAACTTGAAAGTAATACAGACTCTACATTCCGTTTTGTCATCGTGACTATTGTACAAAGCAGGCAAAAATTAACCGATCAAAACAAATTCGAATAATTACCATGCCAGTAGGCCCAGCACGAGGATTGTTGTCTAGGGTAGAATCGAAAAAATTACGTAACATTTTCATCGAATGCGTAAAATGTTTGAAGTTCATTCCTTCAACTTCAATAATTTACGCAATGTATGACGATGCGATGAAGTTTTTCTCTATTCTAGACAACAATCTCCGTGCCGGCAGGAGAGGTGAACCAATGTTGGCTGTATACGTTTTATAGTTCTGCAGATTTTTGTATGCAGTCATTTAAATTACCCGCAATAGCTGAGAGTAAAATATTTTCTAATAAGTATCTAGTAGTTGTTTTTCTAGGGATTAGTCCCTTTCAGTTCTATGTAAGAAAATACATTTAACAAAGATGTTTGTGTATGGATCAACAAAAAGTCAATCGCTTTATGTAAGAGGACAAACTTTTTGTTCTATACAAGCTGATGATATCAGACAAAAATTAGAAAGAAAAGAGACTTCGGCCCTAGGGATTAAATTCGCACTTTAGTACCGCTAGGATACGCTATAATGACTCACTCTTTGATCAAAAGAAGTGAAAAATAAATATGAGTCAAATATTTAGTCATACAATTGTCGTCACATATCGATATCTACATCTACATTAATGTTATCAATGTTTCTATGGATTAACTCCTCAACGCGTTAGTCACTCCACTCTAGCGTTAATCAAACTGTATCTACCGTTCCAGGTCCACGTGAAGCAGTCACGTTCCGTTCCTAAATAAACTTGATGGATCCCAAATTAAACGTTGGGAAAGACAGATGCAGCTTGCAGACGCATGCGCCAACAGATTTGCTAGGGAGATATTCATTGCTATTCTATAATAAAGAGAAGCAATGAATATCTCCCTAGCAAGTATTATTATCATGACTGTCTTCCCAGTTATTTGGCGTTTGCCTTCCTTGCTCTTTACTCCATTACGCACTTCCAAACTCGGTTTTGTGCGATTCTTTTGTTCAGTTCAGTTCATTTATTAAAAACCAAAGGAACACACATTGGAACACTTGGTAACGTTTGTCGACCTGAGTTACTTTTAGTTCTTTTTTGACCGAGTGGATGGTGATGTTAGGTCAAGCTTGAACATTATGATCTTCCTGTACTTTCTGAACCTGCCCGTATAATCCAACGAGTCTCTCTTTGACTGCGTTTGCTATCAGTGCGACCGAAGAAGATTTCGATTCCGATTGAAGCTTCTTTTTAATGTCGTGATTTCTTTGTAATGTGCTGTTTAGTATTTTTTTTTTATAAATTTTTGTTTGGACCGTTCACACTGCATTATCTAAAGCTAAGCAGAGCTTGTGTTATGGGTACTAGAAAACTGATACACATAATAATTATTAATGCTGGACAATCTACACAGCCTCGTCTAGCTTCAAAGTAGAATAGATACTTAACCGATATAAAACTTAATATAATAGATATTTATTTTCATTGTTCATATAAAACACCCAGAATGTCCCAAAATAAATAATTTAACATAAATGATGCTGGACAATCCACACATCTTAGATACATACAAACAATTTGTATCCGTCCCGAATTGAACCCGCTACCCTGCCTAGCCGGCATACTTTCTACTTCGCCTGCTTTTTATTTACATAAGTTACTTTCAATTCAATTAATTTCCATGGACGGACGACAACGTTCTCAAGAGCCAAAACCACGACGTAACGTAATATTACTATTCAGTGCCAAAACATCCGATAACAAACGCCTGGATAACTTATCCACACTCTAATCCAGTTTACTAACAAGTTCCTGGTTAAACAGAGCTGGATTTATTGCGTAATAGACTTTCGCCGTGTTTCTACCGGCTGTGACACTAAATTGTGAAGTAATTGGAGCTCGGCGTTATGTATTAGGTTGACGTTGATATTGATCAGATACATCAACTAAATATAAAGTGACCTGAGTATCTATCAATCTAGCCTTTGTTAGTCCAAAAACTGGCTAATCACAAGTAATGTTGGTAGTAATGATATTTGAACATGTGTGGGTCAATATAACAAAACAACTCAAGTTACTCAACGGTTCGGTAAAATCTTATGAAGATATACTAGTTCTAGATCTGTAATTTTGACCAGATGTGCAAAGCACGCGTTTTTTTCTATTTATTCCAGACATACGTACGTAATTCAGTAGGTAGACCACCCCACCAAATAATAATTAAATGAATTATAATGTTGGACAATTCACATAGCATTATGTAGCCTCATGCTGAGCCGAGCAAAAATAATAATGAATAGGTTACTTTGTCTTACATACAACAACAGCTATTGACATAACAATTCTGTACCAAGATCAGCTATCCACATACTGACAGGTTGAATTATTTTTTGGCGTGCAACGTGACTTACTTTTTTGTTCACGTTTTTGTAATGAATGTCCAAATACATAATGATTCAGTATCATACACGATTTCGCTTCCACTTATACTCCAACAATGGGCAGTAAATTCTATGAAAATAATGAACGTATTGGGTCCAAAAAATAAAAGTTCATTCTTCTAATATTATAAATGTTGCGAAAGTTTGTGTGAATGTTTGTTACCACGTATCTCCGTAACTTCTTCACCAATTTCGGTAAATTTGGTATGTATATAATGTAACCTACATTATATACATACCAAATTCAACAGACAAGACAAATCTTATTTTCAAAAAGCGCTTAAAAGAGGTGGTAAAGTTTCTATGGAAAATTATTATTTCTTGGTCCGATTTAAGTACTCAAAACTCGGAAATACTTAATGGATCACGTATTTTTCATGTGACAAAACTACCCCTAGGCGCAACTAGTATTTTATAAGTCCATTTGAAGACCTATACCCAGCAGCGGTAAGTCGGGTTGCAATATCAAGGTGATCCATACTAAAAGAACATTGACCAAGCATTTAACGCTTCGCTGGGCTATAATTATAGTTAAGCGAAGTAAAGACCATTAAGTTCAATAGCCTATTAACCAGGGCATGTGTATAAAAACTACTCGGGCCAGACTCTATAAACCGTTACATTTCGACAACAAAAATCAAGCAGTCCAGTATCCCTGACAGATTTGGTTGACAGTACCCGTTAACCCCTCATAAACACCAAAACGTATAGCTCCGTCCCATATTATAAGTCTCACCTACACCTGGCACTTATAAAACACAGAATTAACCGAATTATCATGATCTATTTCGGGATACTTTCCTATCTGAAAGCAAGGCAAATGAAGCTCGGCCAATTTACATCGACCTCGGGTGATTCACTGCGTGTTGTCTTTGCGAATGAAAGTGGTACAATACCATAGAGGCAGGGAGACCATTGTTTCTGGTTAGTATGATGACAGCCCACACAGCGGAACTGACTATTGTAAAACGATTTCACTTGAGTTATTCATCAGTGAAAGTGTTAGGAGACATTATTGTTTGTAAGTTAAGTCATTCATTATCATTAACTTGATTGATGGGTTGTTTTATGGACAATCCTGAGTTTATGCATGCAGTTTCACTTTACCTATGATTGATATTATTTTCTAATGATGAAATACTTGTTCGTTATTCGACCTGGATTCCGAAATTGTCCTGAGCAGCAGATTAGTACAGTACAAAAAACTTAAAAACAAAGGTACGCGATAAATACCCGATAAACAATCATTTAATTATAGTACAGTACAGTCTTGTTACTACCTACCTATTAATACAAAATCTTACTTTTGCATGCAGTTTCACTTTACGTCACGTGTGATTGATAAGTATTATTTTCTACCTATTATATGAAGGAAATGCGTTTTGGATCTTCGATCTGTCCTGAGAAGCAGAGATTGCTGCAGTCATGTCTATCTGTCAATACGCAATCAGCTTTATGTATTTAATTTAATTAGATTTAATTTTATAGTAAATAGTAACTACTTTTTGGTCCTTCGAGCCTGATTCCGAACTTTTCCTTATAAAGCAGAGAATTATTGATTTTAATTTTATTTTTCAATGTGCAGCAAAGCAAGGTGTTATAAGATTTTGGTATAAGATTTTGATTTTTTTGGTTATAAAAAAAAAAGTTTTTATTTTATTATTGCTCTCCCACTGCTTCGCAAAGGCCTCCCTTTTCTCTTTCCACACCTCAACAAACTTAAACTATGTTTGTTGAGGTTAAGTATAATTTATTACTTATTTCTGAAAAAAAAACAACTTTGTTCAACTTTCACAAAGTAGTTACAAAGTTGGAAAAAAATCCAATTAGTTCGGTCCACTGCTAGACGCAGGCTTCTCCCTGATAAGCGCCTTAATTGGCTGTTATCTCATGGGGGGTAATGTCCTTAATCCCCACGCTGGACATGCGGGTTGGGGATCGCAGTTTGGTGATAGAATTGTTCTGCAGGAGCCGCAGATGCCCGCCCCCGGTAGATATCCAATAGTCGCTTCTTACGACACCCGCAGGAATAGTTGGGTGGTGCAAATCCTATGCCGCCAGCACTACAGGTAACGTACCTATTAATAACAATGTGTGGGAAATGACACTGACCTCTATTAGACAAACCGAACTAGGTTTAATTCACACGCAAATTACAAATTAGTTTAAATGATAAGCAAAACTATTCATTGTTATTGTAACTCAGTGTTTTTCTTGCAACATTGAATTATTTTTACTACCAGCTTTTGCCTGCGGCTATGGTTACGCGTTACCTAGATAAAACGTTGCCCTCTGGAAAAATAAAGCTGTAACTATTGGTTAAAAAAACACATAAAAACATTTAACTCGGGTTGACGGACGCAGGGTAGTGCATTGTAGGACACGTTCCTGGCACGTGTGGCAGCATGCCCTACGATGGGTATTATATATATATACAATCATAAACAATGAATAACAAATTACATCTGATACGATTCTAGAAGGGTCAGGTAGGTACTTTACCTATAAAATGACATAGTTGTATTTCTTCGATTAAGAGACCTGTTCCCATTATGCTGATGCAAATGATGTAATAGCAAACAAACATTGCTCTAGAGCCGTTAGTTACAATCGTAATAAAAATAAAAAATCGATTATTCAATCCCTTAATGCCTTGTTTAATTATGTCGTTCTAATTGTGATTGTGTGAGCGATTAAGGAATGCTATTTTTAAAACATGCAATGTCTATTTCCCTTTAATGATTTTCTTGATTTAGTTCTCATGGCTCAGTAAAGCCGGGTTTCCACCGCAAAAGGGAGAGGCGCAATTTTAGAGTTGTCTTTCTCCGTAAAATCGATCTAGCTAGGATTCATTTTCAGAAAATGTCGTTTTATTAGTTTAATTATGTTTTAAATAAGAGATTTATCGTATTCGATTGACTCTTCCTGACATCTATTGGCGAATAGTAATACTATTTCATTCGTGTTTTCAATAATGAACTTTATCCCAATCACCTTAGGAATTCAAGTAAAAAATATGACTCTTCCTGCCATCTATTGGCGAATAGTAGGTACTACTATAATTTCTAGTAAGCACAATTTACCAAAAAAACCGGTCACCCAGGTACTGTTATTTATTTTAGACCAAGGTGCTAAAATCAGTCATCAGTGTTAAAATAAGTTCATACGCTTGTATTTTTAAAATGTATGCCTTTTTTATGGTTTTCGGAGTATACAAACAAGGCGAGATTAATTGATATTATCCTTAACTTGGGCCCACATCAAACAGCGTAGTAGTTACCCTTCCACATTTGTATGGAAAAATGAGCGACTAGTTTAACCATAAGATATGGGAAAACGATTGGGAGTATTCTTATTTAGAGCACCAATTTTGAGAGCACCACGTTTACAAAACCTATTTAATTCCCAGTTAGAGCAAAACCCAACAAAAAAAGTAGTGTCAGGTGATGGGGTTTTTATAAAAGCGAGGCTAGATTGTCTATTGTCGTGTAGGTAGGTATTATTTACTTAATATTGAAATAAATTAGAATTGGTATTTACAATTTTAAATCATCGATCAAAGTTTTCGCCGGCAGAGGCCGCGAAATATCTGATCGATGTTTTTAAATTGAATAATATATAATACCTACTCGATCTGTCAGGCATATCAAACGAGTCAAAAACAGGCAATAAACTTTATCGGCAAATCAGCTGTGCCTTTGTTAAACACATACAAAAAATTCGCACCATAACTGTCGAACCACGAGTACCGCGGAAATAGCACAGAGGTATGATTGATACCCAACTGCGAAGGCGATAAGAAAAAACGAAAATGACGCAGTGGGTTATTTGTGAATTGCGTCATAAGTTGTAAATCGATATTATATACATAAAAATTAATCCCCATTTGCTTTGGTCACGGCATTACAGGTGATTGACTGGACCAATTTCGCTAATTCTTTTGAAAGAAAAAATTAAAAAAGTTTGAAATATAATTATCCACGCGCGGGGCGCAGCTAGTATAATAGTCATAGCATGATAGTTTTGTTTTGTCACGCCGTGGACACTCGTCCAGGGCAGAGAGAGGAACTGCCGTTCATAGTTTCACTATGATGCATGATAAGATTGATTAGATTAATAAGCATATTTTTAGGTCTTCTGAAGCAACATCATCTGCAAAATGGCTACAAGCACTCCAGAAATTGGCATTTAGGAAATGAGGTCCTGTTACAGAGGCATTAAGTATTAAGTGAATATTTTTTTTTAGTCGAATTTAGACACCGCGGCCGCCAATCTAAACGGAGACTTGTCATTAGAATTTTACAGGAATTGGTGCTCGCACGATCAAATAATTATAGAGTAGATCTAGACGACTTCAGCTACAGAAAATAGTCAGGGCTTGCTACGCATTCCTTTTAGTCGCCAACAGGCATTACCACTGAAATAAATAAAGCTACTGCAACTCTGGCGCCATATTAATCAACTACCTAGTCCATATTAATATTGATAAATTGGTGTGTCACGCTTTTGTTTGTAAAACTGGTTTGAAATTATTTATGCCAATTAATATGTACTTCGCTGAATAGGCGCAATTACCTACAAAACTACGACATTGTTACATTCCTCAGTAAAACAAGAACGCGAGGAAAACTACATACAACGGTGTGAATTATTTTCTTTTGCATTTTCTCTAGATACAATACAGTGTGTTAGTAATTTCACAGTGAAATGAATATTTGAGCTGTAAACGCAAAGTCATACGTATGTGGAGAAGGCAATAAATAGCTTTATAGCAAACATGCAAGCATACTAGTACTTCTTTGGCACGTGTAGCGCTCACGTGAAGGTTCCTAGCTCTTCATTCCTTTAGATTAAAAACATTGATTGCCGGCAATTACTGACTGCCGCATTTGTTGGCAGAGTTCGTAATCGAGCTACAATTTTTTAATCGTGTGGCCATCTATTAACACATAAATCTAAATAACAAAACTAAAGAAGAGTTCTTAATTAAGATGTATGGTTGGATTGAAAAATGCCTTTGAAAACTAACATTACAATTACAACGTGTAGCAATGAGAAAACACGAAATGCAGCGGCGCTTTCCATCATTTGGCATCCAGATTTATCACTGCGATTTACGAGCGAAACAATTACATTAACTGTATCATAGAAGAAAATAGTATATAGAGATGTACCTCTATATATTTTTTCGTTGCATAGGAAAATCAGGAGTCATAAAGAATAGAAGAGAACATTTTTATAATCTTAATAGAATATATTTATTGTCAAAGATGGAACACATTAAAATAGAAAAATAGAACTACAAAATTAATAGACGAACATAGAATATAAATATAAAAAAATTCAGCGAATTTCATTCTATTTTTGTATCAATTATCAAATTGATACAAAAATAGAATGAAATATACAATAGGTAAGTTGCTGAGCTAAAGGTTTCAGTTATCAAAAGTGCTTGCATGGAATGGACTGCTAAAATATCTTCAGGTCACGCCACTCCTCAGTTCAGTTTTCACGCATCTTGCACAACAATAAAGGTTAGCCGCATAATGGACGGTCAACTTTATGGTCTGTGGTTACGAGGAGGTCGACGACACCAATTATGAAGATCGCAAAAACATTTCGTGACTGCACGATCTTCCTGTTTCACCAAATTTCAAAAGAAAGCCTCATTATCTCGATGACTGACCTTCTGTCAGTTGCAACTGGTTTACCAAATTGTGATCGGACACGAAGTATTGAATCAATGTAGTGTTGTGCTGCGGCCTGCGATGCATACATCTTTCATACATGTTTTGTACTATTCCACTATAGTGTTGTGCTGCGGCCTGCGATGCATACATCTTTCATACATGTTTTGTACTATTCCACTATATAAGTATATCCGTAAAAACCTTCAAAAAGCTTTCTGGTATTTATCAATTAGTAACTTTGTTATTTTAAGCCTTTGGTTTTCCCTCAGTTTAGTTCAGTCCATTTATATAAAATGGAATGCACATTTTTCGTCACTATATATCTTATACCTTTAAACAAGCAATTCTTGTATATACCTATACGTATACGTATATATATCATCCGGATCTCTGCAACGGCTCCAATGATTTTCATGAAATTGTGATACAGGGGGTTTCGGGGACGATAAATCGATCTAGCTAGGATTCATTTTCAGAAAATGTCGTTTTTTTTTAGTTTCATTATGTTTTCAATAATTAGATTTATCGTATTCAATTGACTTTTCCTGACATCTATTGGCGAATAGTAGTACTATTTTATTCGTGTTTTCAATAATGAACTTTATCCCAATCACCTTAGGAAAAAGTGAAAAATATGACTTCCTTCCATCTATTGGCGAATAGTAAGTACTACTATAATTTTTAATAAGCACAATTTCTCAAAAAAAAAACCGACCGAAGCTCGTTCACTCAGGTACTAAGTAAATATATCAGATTAACTTTATGCAAAGATCCCATTATTATTAGCCTATGTTCCAACAATCTTCGATTTTTTAGTTTAAAAAGATAACAAAATCATTAGATATCTAATAATGATAACTACTGATAAACAAAACACAATTGAACTTGATACAGCATAGATAGGTAACTAGAGTCTAATCGATTTCAATTTAACGGGCCAAGGCCTCTTCTGTGGTACACTTCATTCCACTTGATGTGTTCTCTTCAGATGATGAAAACGTACTAAAAGACTTGAAGGTCAAGACAGAGACATTTAAGCGATCATTTTATCTTTTCGATCAATGGAAGCTTAAAACGGAGCGCCCGTAAAATTATTTTACTTCCGCTGCAATCTTTGCAAATATGTATTTAAATGAGAATTTATCACACTAATTATACTTATAAATGTATTAAAATATTATTATCACACTGAATTTTATTATAAAAAATGTGTAAATGCAGAGCTCGTAGAGAAGCGAAACACGCGCGTCTAGAACCGCACTCGCCCTGAAGATAGGATGAAACGTTGGTGTTCTTCCAACACAAATAAGGTTGGTAGTTAACCCGCATACATCCGTAATGAAGTATCACACTAATGTTATAAATGCAATAGTTTAGTTATACGTTATGCTGTGGTGCTGGCTTAGAATTTGCACCACCCCATCTCTTACCGTGGGCGTCGTAAGAGGCGACTAAGGGATATCTAGCGGAGGGCGGGCAGCAGCGCCCCCTGCAGAACAATTCTACCACCCAACCCGCATGCCCAGCGTGGGATTATGGGCAATACCCCTCATTAGATAAACGCCAACATGGTATCTGGGGGAAGCCTGCGTCCAGCAGTGGACCAATACAGGCTGTTAAGGTTGAGGTTGAGGTTATACGGATTCTTGTTACCGCTTTACGCCAAAATTACTGAACGGATCGGGCTGAATTTTTTTATACAGATAAATCTAAGCCTGGAACCAAACATACGTTTACTTTTTATCCCATAAATATAAGTAATCTTTAAACGTTTCCATAGAAACAACACGCGCAAAGTTGCGGGCTGAAATTAATTGTATCTGTTATACTTTTACGGCTTCTGTTAGTGCTGCTTTCTACTAGAAACCTTGACCGTTTGAAATTTTACGGACGGAATTCTATTCCTTCCTGCTTTTAGCCAAGTTTCGTCTATAACGACCAATAAAATCATTCAGGTGTTGCTGCTTTCACTTGAGCGACGGTATCGATACCAAGACTAATCAATTAAGACCAGTTTCATTTCACACCGCAGTGGTTTCGTTGTCAACGCATTTCATTGTTTTTAAGCTATTGCATAGCTTCTATCGCGGGCCTTGAGCGCGGGGACCGAATCCAGAAATTCCGTAACGCAAAAACCTGAGGTCCCCCCACTCCGCCGGGCAAGGAGGTGTGGCTTGAAGGCCGTGCATCGCATCGTCTAACGTCGTTTCAGTTCGGCAGTCTTCGGCACGGGTTGTGTGCGTCGTATAATATAATCGGACGAATACTTATGCAGCTGTTTATGAGAAAGTATATAGGTGCATAGGTATTTATGTACAACAGTGAATAGCTGTACTTGTAAAATTTGTGTATAAAGTGTTTTGAATATGAATGAACAAAGTGCAATTATTATTAATGAAGAAAGTCACGAAAAAATAGTGAAAGAAAATGAGTGAGTAGGTACTCTATATACATACATTTTATTTAAGATCCTGTCACCACAGTCGGGTGGGATACTACGGTTCCACGACCTCTAAGCAGATTTGCTGCAGTCCGCGTTCCTACACGAGGGTTTCTCCTGACAAGGTCCAAGACCCGTTCTTGCACCTGAACTCCTACCTCTCTGCCATCCCCGCGCCTTTGAGGAGTAATCCGGTCATCACTCAGAACCCTCTGATAGGCCGCCGTGATGACTCTAGCATCAACCGGATGTTGCCGGTTTGGGTACCTATCCCGGTAAATTCGCAAGGCTTGTGACGCATTTCCTCTAGCTTCACCGTAGCACATAAGCATTTGTCCATACTCCCTCGCACTAAACATAATGTAGGTAGGTAGGTACCTTCCTAACAATAATAAATAAAAATAACACTAACTCAATAAAATACTGAAAACTTAATAAACTAAACTGCTTCTAATAATTATCAAAAAATACACGAAACGGTCAGTACCTACGTTAACACCGCGCGCGACTATTCAGACCAGTTAGTGATCAGATCACGTACTAAAACAAAATAATAAAAACATTCGTGAAATTAGGTAAAATTATTTATATCCCTTTATAAAAGCCGAATATTTCTTTGAGTAGCCGCCGACCGAAATCGCGCTGTCATATCTCCTATGAGTTCTAATGTAATAATCATAAGACTCAAGTTTCCTTTTTTTAAATTTTGTCGGTAAAAATCAAAGACGCGCGCGCGTAAGGCCTTCGGGTAGCCCCGCCGCCCGCGCCCGCGCCACGCCCTTGCGCGCGCCCCGGCGGCGCGCCGCCGTGCGGCACGGGCACGCGGCATGGGCCGGGGCCCGTGCCGGGTAGTGCCGTCGCGACGGCACTTCATTGGCTGCTTCCATTGGTTGCACTGCAGTCGACTGCAGGCGACGCCTCGCCTGCAGTCGACTGCAGCCAATGGAAGCCGTCGACCGCAGTCGATGCGTGTACAACTTGCAGTCCGTGTCAACTTGTAGTCCGTGTAAATGCCCTAGAACTCCCGAGACGAGACTACAAACTTATCTTTTCGTAAATAACTAGCTGCACCCCGCGGCTTTGCACGCGTTGTTCCTGTGGAAACGTTAAAAGGTGATTTTTATCCCACGGGACTGATTTATGGAATAAAAAGTAGACTATGTTTGATTCCAGGATTAGAATTATCTGTATGCAAAATTTCAGTCAGATCCGTCCAGTAGTTTTGGCTTGAAGAAGTAACATACATACATAGGTACATAGAAACTTTCACATTTATAATATTAGTGTGATTTGTACCTACCTATACCGTGTCCATTTTGAATGGGGCATAAACGTAAACATACGTTGGCGCGTCCGTATACGCATACGTAATTTACATTACTTGTCGATTTTAGATCCTGCCTTCAATAAAAATTGCTTACAATTATATCTGAAACTCGACGCCAAGCAAGTGAGATTTTGTTATTTGTGTCGTATTTTGTTAACTAACATGCTTCATTCAATATGGATAAACCATACGTACTTTAATTTGCAGCCATGACCTTGAAGTATGCCAATAATTCATTAGAAACTTTAACATTTTAAACCATTGATTAATTAAAAAGGGAAGATGAGGTACTAGTTTCTCAAAAATGGCAACCTCATATTGTGTAAAATTGTGTGCTCCAACCTTAGTCACCGTCTGACCGGCGGCGGCGGCGGCGGCACGGGCGGTCGTGATTCGCGTGAAATATTGTTGTCTCGGTCTCACTTCGGACTTAGATACGTCTTTCCGTCTTTGTTCTTCTTTGTATTGCACAGGGCTGGAAATATAACTGTGAGCGTATGTGTTTGCGTGTAGTTCTAACACATGCCAATTTTTGAGTAAGCGCTGGGAGAACGTAACCTATCTTCCCTTTTTAATTAATCAATGTTTTAAACATGGACGTAGATAAATTTACGGACGGAATCCTACAGATTCAAAAGTGAAGACAGTTTTTGTTTTTGTTTTGATTTTTCTGTTGATAATAATTTTGTGTCACATCAAAGTAATATGTTGATGAACCAATAAATTTATTTGTGGATGTGATCCCGTGTTTTATGTTGACGAAACGACTGTGGTTTCCGCGACATTTCACGACAAGAAGACAAGAATGCATTTTTCGTTATTTACATTTGTTTACAACGCTGTACATCTGTTGACGTCTAAAGCCGTAATGGCTGGCAGTCGATGGACAGACTATGATATCAATGTGTGAGTGTGTTCGTGTACGTACTGAGGGTGGACAGACTATCGAGTGCTTCATTTTATTTCTTAATGAGACTCCGTCCGTGAATTTTGCTAGGTCCATGATTTTAAACACATTTTACTTTGTCTACAATAAGTAACTACCTACGTTTGTACATACACACATACCTATAACCTACGTTTGTACGTTTGGGGCATGGCGTGGCGCGGCGGGGCGGGCGGGCTAAGCAAAGGCCGCATACGCGCGTGTAAACTCTTTGACTTTTACCGAAAAACCATTTTAGTTAGTATAGTACCTAGTACCTACAGTACGGCCGATTTATCTTGGCAGGTCCGAACTTCGCGCAGAAGGCTGCGCAGTAGGGTGGAGTGATTGTGTATGAAAAAAAATAAACTTATTTTTTTTTGGATGGCATAGCGATATAAAGTTGTCTTTGAATGAGAAAATCAAATGTACGAAATATTGTTAATCTATTATAATGTCTTGAGGTGCCCCAACACAATTGAAAATCGGTATATATCAAATTTTTTTACAATTGTTATCTCTTTGTCAAATTGTTCAAAAAAAGTATTTTTCTGAATTTCAGGACTACCATTAAATGAATATCAGTATAATTACTTAGAAATGTAATTACTAAAAGTGCCGTAACTTATTTCGAATATTTTTTTTTTTTTAAGAAACGATAAAAATGCCAAAGTGCAATTTTATTTAAACACTAGCAGCGCCTCGCGGTTTAACCCGCCTAGTTCCCGTTCCCGTGGGCATTCCGGGATAAAATATAGCCTATGTCACTCCCTGAAAAGTAAGCTTTTTTATGAAGAAAGATGTTTTAAAACGGTCCAATAGTTTCGGAGCCTATTCAATACAAACAAACAATCAAATCATTGCCCTTTATAAAATTAGTATAGATTAAATTGCAAGTGTCTCAAAGTTAATTCATCCAAAGGTGACTGACAGGCAAACCACTGTAATGTTTTTTTAATTTCTTCTTCCATCAAGCGAATCACACCACCTTTAAAGTCTGTTCCATCGCAACCAACAACAGATATTTCGCGTAGTTCCATCAATTTGGATTTCAAGTAAGTTAAAATACTTTTTATACCTTCCGCAGTGAACCGATTTCCGACTCACAAGTGACATGCCCGAAGTAGTCGCTTCTTGGCTCCGATAAAATCACATAATGGTCTTCTGAAACTCTTTTTCTGTAAAATTTACCATCCTTCTGAATACTAACCAAAGTTTTGTCCCTTCTACAGCATAAATAGCACGTATGTTTTTATCGCGATCTGCATTCTGTAAAGCTGATCTGACTTTAGTTCTCTCACGGCGTAACGTAGATCGATCAATGACACCACTGGTATCGTTTGAAGAAATCATTCAAAGATCTTTTAACACAGAAGAAGCTATAATAGCAGCTGCTCTGTCAGAAACTCCAGTGCGATCGCACGCAAGAGCTAACGAGATGGTAAATTTAACCTTTTCTTTTTTGTTGGTGGTGCAAATGGAATTTGATGTGGACTAAAAGCTTCGCTATTACTGGAACTGACCCTAATACTTTGGATTGCCAATGTCACATCTTTATATAAGGACGAGAACAACACGGTTTCTCGCAATCAATTATCTCTCCGTTAAGAAATGAACGTTTTTGTTTTCTTCTCTGTTTTTTCACATTTTTTATAGTTGCAGCTAGATCTAAACCACCTATCATCATTTTTCTTTTTGTTCATTAATTGATCGAGTAGAAAATGTTTTTCTTTTTTGGGAACACGACTGTCTTTTGCACAAGAACAGTTTGAGATAAGTTTGCATTTGCAACTGCAAATATCGAATAATCTATGAGTCTTTGAGGCTTTAAATGTATTAATTTTCTGATGATAATTTGTGTTGGTTTGACAGCTATGATTAGGTTGCATTACCTTTCATTTCGAGTCATAAATTATTTGTCGTGGTAGGCAGGAATTAGTTATTAATACCCTCTTACGGCTAACTGTTGGCAGCGAAGCTTTTTGCCAAATATCTCATACTTCTTGAGCCAATATTTCGGATATGTCATGGACCGTCGGCTCTTTTGTTGTTTTGTCTGTCTTTAATTCATTTTTAAATAAATAAATAATATGTCATAACATCATTATAAGTACGCTATTGAGATACTGGTTACTTCACTGGCAAACCATAAAATAATAAAAATCGCACGCGAGTATTGACTAAATGACGTTGAAACAACTTTTGATGAGGGTAGTGAAATTACCTCCCCGCGTACCCCGCGTACTGAACATCGATAAACACGTCTTAATGTTAAAATTTTCTATCATAAACTAACAGGGCAACTTTCAGAATATAATTTATTATAAATAAGACGAATGTACTTTTTTACCAATTTTTGCGAATTTCTCTAAAATTAATGAGGTTGGGGGCACCTCTAAATATATTACGTTTATAACAAAATTTTGTGAGCATATTTGTGAGTTAGAACAGCAACTTTTTACAGGTATTCCAAATTGATTACGAAATAAAAAAAAAATCGCTCCACCCTACTGCGCAGTAACAGTTTTTAGGAACCAAATGGAGGCATGATGCGGGCTGCGCGGGGCGGTGGTCTAGGCTAGAGATGTACCTTGCAGAAACACAATCAATCCTTTATTTATTCGATAGAATATCGTAATCGATGAGTTTCATTACGAATTCATTCATTTTAGTTTCATTCATTTTAGTGTATAGAAGATGGTAACGTAAATAAATTTACTAATAAAGTTAATTTTATCATTAATAATTGAGTTTTACATCATGTTTTCTGGGTTCTGGACACGATCTAGTTCAATTTTAGAAATCTATTAAATACTTCTTGAGTAACGACTGTTTGAGAACATTTACAATAGCATTATAAAATTGAATAGGAACATTTTTTTATTACCTACTTAATTTCAATCGATTTGAAAAATATAATAATCGATAAAATTACACCCACAGCACGCACATTGCACATCTCTTTTTGTTAACTTCGTAAGCTTCGTGCTTGGTCGGAAATACTCGGTACGAGGTATTATGTCTCAGTCACTCGTCAGCATTCGTTTGGTGTTCGTGTCGCTATCTCGTTCTTGACCACAGTCGGTTACAAAAGTGTTCGTTGTGTTTTTGTTTGTTAATAATATTACTGTTGATTGTTATTATTGGTGTTAAGTTTGTTGTTTTGTTGTTGTTAAGTTCATTTTGTTGTTATTTTTTAGTGTTAGTGGGCACTTTTTGGCCAAATATGCCACCAAAGTATAGTAGTGTTTTGAATCGCCAGGCGAGAAAAATTATTTATGATTTAACTCAGTACATGAAAGAAGAAAAAGAAAATGGCGTAAAAGACGTAGATAATGTATTTTTAAGAGTTTCTAACGCAACTGGTGTGTCCCAACGCACTATTCATCGGATCGCAAATGAAGGCAATGTTTTGGGCTTAGTTTCAGTGTTCCGCACACCTGGTAAAAAAAGGTCTAGTTTGAAACCTATCACTGATATAGATAATTTTGACCAAGGTGTAATAAAAAGATGCATTCACAACTTCCACAAAACCGAAAAGGAAATGCCAACCATAAACAAATTATTAGCGAAATTCAAACGCGACATAAATTTTAGAGGTGGTAAAACGAGCCTTACTACAGTGATCGCAAACTTGGGTTTCAAGTGGCGAAAGACAGAAACCAATAGTAAGGTTCTTATAGAAAAGACCGACATTCGCCTAAAAAGGATCTTGTATTTGAGAGAAATAAAAAAATACAGGGATGAAGGACGACCAATCGTATACACTGACGAGTCGTATGCCCACTCATCCCATACAAAAGGTAAGGCATGGTCAGATGGTTCCGCCGAAGGGCTAAAGCGCCCAATATCAAAAGGACAGCGTATAGTTATGGTTCATGCTGGATCAGAAACCGGGTTTGTTCCAAATGCCCTACTCATGTTCAAATCAGGAAAAAAAACCGGAGACTATCATGACGACATGAATTTTTCAAACTATGAGAAATGGCTACGGACCCAACTAATTCCAAATTTGAGCCCTAACTCGGTAGTAGTAATAGATAATGCTCCCTACCACAACAAATGCTTGGATCCTGCCCCTACATCTAACGACAAGAAGGCGAAAATGGAATCGTGGTTAGTTGAAAAAGGTGTGCCCTATGAAAAAGGGATGCGCAAACCAGAATTGTACGATTTAATAAAAAAAAACAAAGAGGTACACAAAAGATACGTAATAGATGAAATGTTTAAAAGACACAACCACGCTGTGCTACGGTTACCCCCATATCATCCTGATTTAAACCCCATTGAGATGGCATGGGCTGCCATTAAGGGTCACGTAGCCGCTAAAAACGTAGACTGGAATGTAACCCGGACAATGGAGCTTATCCAGGAAAAGGTCAATTTAATGGGGCAGGAAGAATGGGGTGCTCTTTGTAGAAAAGTTCTGAAGGTGGAGGAAGAATATAGGAATAGCGACCACATTATTGACGATATTACGGAACAATTCGTCATCAATACGGCATCAGATTCGGAGAGTGAGTCTGAAAGTGAGAGTGACGATTGCGATGATGAGCCTATGCCAAGTACCTCACGTGGTTTACAAGATGCCGAGTTTATGGTTGGGATTTCCCCTCTCAGCGACAGTGATTAATTCATAGGTAAATTTTATTATAAACTCTATGATACAGGGTAAAGATTAAAAAAAAGGCAAATAATAATAATATCGGCTAATATACCACTATTGTGCATTTAAGTGTAAATACGTAAATAATACAAGCGTTTGTGTTTTGATAATTATTTAATTTTGTACTTTCTTCACGAGTGTACATGCGCAAATGTTCGCAGAGCCTATGTTCAGAACTGCCAAGATAAATCGGCCGTACTGTACGTGTTCGTTGTTCAGTCTGAACAGTTGCGCGGTGCATAAACATGGTTAGTATGTTTATGTTTCGTGATTTTCTTTTGTTAATTATTAGTTGGCTAGGCAGATAAGTTTATGTTTGCCGTTGGCCGCAGCGCGTTGGCTAGGCAGATCATGTGTGTACCTATACCTATTAATTATTGGTGTTGTGTGTTTTATTATTGTGAGTTTGTTAGATAATAGTTATCCTTAGAGGAGGCATTTAATAAGGTTAGTGTTTTTTTTATCATGATTACATTATGTTTAGTGCGAGGGAGTAGGTATGGACAAATGCTTACCTAGGTAGCTATCGATAAACTGCGGGCATCAAGTGAGATGTTTGGTAAACATCTGGGTAGGTAGGGATCCATCAGAGGACTATCGTAGGGCATGTGTTCCTGCCCTCCAGAATTAACGGAAAGGCATCATCACCATCATCAGCCTATAACTAATCCACAGATGCACATAGGTCGGCCTCCCTAATGAGCGCCATAGCGCTCTGTCTTCAGCTTGATGTATCCAGCATGCAGACGATCTTCTAAAGATTGCAGGCAGCTGCAGTCTTTATCTGATCATCATCCCACCTGGCCGAACGGTCGTCGGCTGTCGACCTTTGCAGTCGGCTGCCGTCACCTGCAGTCGGCTGTTGTCGCCGACTGCTGTTAAAGCGCATCAGGGCGCATCCTTCCGAGCCGCTTCCGCCGGAATCCGTGAGTCTAAAGGATTTGAGTAAAATGCGGCGGTGCGGATATTTGCGCGGGGTTGCCTATGTACCTACCTATTATTTTATGATGAATGATTCGAAAATGCGATGACTTCGGCGCCTGTGGCCGCAGGGTAGCGCGGACATACCTACCTAATAAACGCTCGCTCCTCTTTACGTGTCGGGCGGGTGAATGACCGCAGAATTCAGCTGTGGCTGTGGGTGTACGAGTGGGTACCTACTAGTGGGTAGGTAGGTACTTATTTAAGGCAAAATGTGAATGTGAATTAAATGTGTTTTACATTTTTAAGTTATCATCAATTATGGGCATGCTTTCAAGGCCATGGCCGCTGATTAAATAGTAGGTTACCTACCTACCTACTAGGTAATTATTTATGCAAAGATAAGTTTGTAGGTACCTTGTTTCGCTCGGGCGGGAGTTTACGTGTCGGGCGGGAGAACAACCACGGATTTCAGCTGTGCTGTTGTGGCTGTGGCCCTACCAAAAAAACACATTAAATTTTGTCTAAAATACTCTCGTATCGTAGGCTATGGGGTATAGCCTGCGGGTGTCCGAGGGTATTTTAGACATAATTAAATGTGTTTTTTTTTATTTCTAATCAATGATAGGCATGCTCAAGGCCATGACCGGAAATTTAATCGTAGGTAGGTTAGGTAGTAGTTAGGTCAATTTATGGAATGATAAGTTTGTAGGTAGGTAGGTTAGGTACCTAGTCTCGCACGGGCGCGGGCGGCGGCGGCGGGAGTTTTACGTGTCGGGCGGGTGAACGACCGCGGCGGATTACAGCTGTGGACAGCGAGTGCACGTGTACTAGCTTTCGAGTGAGAGGTTGGCAGTGTTTTAAATACATTGCTGATTTTAAATTTGTTTTCTTATCGGTCACCACGCTCGGCTCAAAAAGTGTAACTTGAATTAATATCAAAGAAAAAGCAATACTGCATGAAAAAAATAAAAAAGTAAAATTATAATTGCATAAGTTGATACAAAATGCTATGCAATAGCTTTACCGCGGCAGTCCCCGAGTGCCACACGTCTTTTTTTTATTGAAGAGTCGCTTGTGAATTCAGGAACAGTGCTTCCTGGGAGGTTATCGTTCGAATTCATTGGTGCGTTTGTGTTTGTGAACTACCTACCAATGACCATCCAAGGTCATAAGATTCATTTATCATCAGCGCAAACAACTACCTTTCCGATAGGCAGTCTTCCGCGGTATCAGTGTCGTTTTATTTTTTAACCTCTCTGTCAAACGTATAACAAAACAGCTGTGTGCGAACGAAAGGCTTAAATAGTCTTTGTGGTTCACACGTAAGGAAAACTGGATTTCAATCGTGTACCATGAAAGGAAAACCTTATTATACAGTTCTCCATTTACGTCAGTTTAATACTGCTAGTATGGCATGTTATGAGGAAACGAGTATCAGCTGAGCTATAGGTTTCATTTAAATAGCCTTTTGTTTAAATGACGTTGATCTGAAGATATATTCGCTGTTGTACATTGCATAGTCTGTCAATACGTAAACATCATTTAAGATCACACCAAACTTTGCTTAATGTTGTATTATATTTTTTGTATTCGATTTATTCTAAGAGTAAAAGGTAAGAATACCTAAATTTTAAGAATACATTTCAAGAAATGTGATTATATTTTTATTTTACCTGTGGCAATACGGACCGGTGCGGTGGTGATCAAACGCAAACTCTACTACCCCAGGAGGGGCTGATCGAAGATATTGTAGACAAGAGATTAGGAAGAACGGCTCTGTCAGAACTTCAGAAGCTTCAGATTGTTCATTAGGTATTTCATTTTTGAAACACAAACGTATTGTGTTGTGTTAGTTATCTGTAATCATAGTAAGGGATGAAACGCTTGTACAAAATGTACAAAATGTACATATAATCTAATGTGCATACCTTTGAGAACTCCAATGATACCACTTTTGGTAGTCACGTGCGTAGTTTCTACCGCGACCTATGCGGCACAGTGACCTCCAGACCTTGAATATCGCATGTACCGGTTGAGGTGTGTGTGGCGTAGTGTGCGAAAATTTACGACATTGATGTGCTCATTTGTGTTATTTGCGGTTATTTTGTTTATTGGTGCCATAAACAAAGAATGTCTTGTATGGTATATTTTGCTTTCTCTGTGAATATAATTGAGACTTGTTTCTGCTAACGGCGCAAACTTTTGCAAAGGCATTAGTTCGGCACTTCTACAGAAATCGGTATAGGAGAATAATATAAATTTAACAGCCGATTCGTTTTGATTTTAATGCGATCATCATGGATGGAGGCACGTCCATTTTATGCAGTCTTCCTGCGACATGTCCCGACTCCTGATGCTTCCGCGATCCGTGAACACGATCACCTTCTGAAGTTCTGATGTATTAAGTTAATTGTGTTATTGGTGACTCATTCCTGACATTTAGGAGCTTCAATAGGTGAAACCCATTTAATTGTAGAGGAAAATCTTTACATTTATCTTCTGATAGAGATTCAGATGTAAACTTAGATCCAAATTCCAAC
Organism: Eupithecia tripunctaria; assembly: GCA_955876795.1. Lineage (NCBI taxonomy): Eukaryota > Metazoa > Arthropoda > Insecta > Lepidoptera > Geometridae > Eupithecia > Eupithecia tripunctaria. Next base: position 8,439,228 of record OY041615.1, on the reverse strand, counting down.
AATTATTCCGATAACAACCTCGAAAACCTTTTAGACCCTCTTAAGAGGATTCATCTGCTTACTTACTTGTAAATACACTGGTGGAACTTACCTGCAACAATATTGTTTCAATTAATTTCAAATAATCAGTAGGTAAACAACAGAAAAAAAACAGCTTCATAGGGTAACTACGTCAAACGCGGCGGCATTTCATGTAAATAATAAACATTCTTACCACCTACAATAATGATAAAAATCTAAAAGGCATAAACAAATAAGCAGGTAAAATAGTTTAGTTATCACAAATGCTGTTTTGATGAATTTGGAAACTAGCAAAAAATAATAGAAACTGGTATAAGATCCTGCTTGACGTAAACAAGGCTCTTTTAAATAAATGGCATTTAGAAATTAAAATTCTACTTTGGAACCGGAATTTCGTTTACCAACTACTTATGGTATAGAATAGACCATGTTTTCTGATACGGAATTTCCCGACTTTTCGATCTATGGCGGATGAGGATAGCAGCCTTCTGGAGTCAACTAAGTCACTCCAACAACAGAATCCTGAAGGCTGTTTCTTACATCTAGTCAATTCTTAAGGAATATGCAATAATGGATGAATGGATATATCTCTAATCTGCGTTCAAATGGGTGGAAATTGAAAATTGGTAGCTAAGATAGCTACCAATTTTTTTTTTTATATTTTTCTGTTTGTTTTACTTAATACTTTTATTTTATACTTTTTTCTATTGTGCACTACATTTTTGTATTAGGTCGCAGCATGTCCGTCCGTGCCTGCATAAACTAATTTTATTTATTTTATACAATTATATGAAAACGCCTAATCGCTTTGCTGAGGTTTTTCCAGCATCCATTTAGATTTTTTTCTGCAATTTCTTGAGAAAACACAGTAATTCGAATCAGTGCTTACCTAGTAGTAATACTTAATTCTAAACGATGTATTTTATCTTGTAATTTATCTTGTATATCAAGATCTTATAGTAAAAGTTACAGTTAGTGATATCAAACCCCAGACATCTTTGTAGGTGCTCTAATTGGGAATAAAATAGGTACCCTAAATGTTGTGCTCTTAACATGGGAACACCCCTCCTCTTCAACGACCAATACAAATACCTATATTTATTATTACATTCTAGCTGGTTCCAGATAACCCAGTTATTTCTGTAAGAGGGTTAAGAATGATTTGTACCCACTTTAAGCTGAACCCCACTTGGCCTTGGCCTTAGCTGAAAGACAACGTTCAAAAGTGGGTCAGCATTTAATTTGAGACTTTGCAAGTCAGCACCAGGAAGAGAAGCGATTGGGGAAATTTGGAAGACAGAAGACCTTGGGTAATTCAACTGCCTGACGTGGATTTAAAAGCATTTTGACAAGGTACTCAGTAGGATGTAATTATGGACTAGTGGTATTTTTACGGTGCCGGTACTTTAATGATAATAAAATATGTAACTTGAACGATTTGTAAAATGCGTACTTAAATTGTATGAAACGTTTTCTTAATTTGAACAGAAAACAAATTGGAAAACATGTAGTTTACGAATTTTATATTTGAGTCAATAATTTTGTTTTTATAGATTTCGCTGATGTCAGCAGAATATTCTGGAACAAGAAAATATCGAGCTTGTAGCAAATAGAACGGAGAAAGCGGCCAAACCACAAAACTAAATAAAACGAAAATGATATCAGCACGCACGAGACATAATTTTCAACAATTTATTCGTTTGTAGTTTGTACCAGAAGGCAATAACATCATGAACCTTAACAAGGTCACTTAGACTATAATATAACCTAAGGATCTTTATACAGTTCCGCACGCAATACGTTATACCTAGTTATAGCTCATAGCATGTTTTCCTGTAACATTTCATGTTGAGTAAAATCCATAAATATTGATTTGCATTTTCTTGGTTTTTTTGGATGGAAGTTTACTTTACATCAATAAATTACCAAGACTCTTATTACAATTGTTTTATTACTTTTAATTCGTTTTATTATCAACGGGGTTTTTCCATGCATTTATATTATGTTTTTGGACACCAAACAACTTTTAATTTAATTTCATGTTGGTACAACTGGTAGCTGTAAAATAATCTAATTTAAATACATACATAATATGCAAATTGATTTGTTTATAATATTTTTAGAACATAGAGTAACGTAGAACGGGATAAGTATCTAGTTTAAAGTTTAGATCCTATACAGTTGTAGGTTAGGTACATCTGGTTTATCCGTGAACGCTAGACGCGGGGCGTGCAGCGTCGCGTGCAGCGGGCCCCGTAATCGCACGCGTAAACACAAACATATCGCAATGTACGGTAATGTTTATGGAGAGGCGGGATGCGCAGAGTGACGGTGGCCGCCGCGTGCGACGCGTCAAATCAAACAAACGCGTGTAAAATCGCTTCTCCGTAAACACACTTTATTAACGCCATAAGTTCGAGTTCTGTGCGGGCCGGCCGCGCCGCCGCACGCGCCGCTAAACGCCCCGCATCTCCGTAAACAAGGCTTAAATATTTTACTAATAGGTAGATAGATACTAGATACCAACTATATTCGCTCGGCGACAAACAATGCAATGTTATGCTATTTGAATGTTCGGTATGATTTTTTGTCTATATAAGGAAGACCTAATGAGAAACGTTCAATCGTTTGATCGAACAAATGTTTAGAGTAAGATAAGTTTTGCCTTCCTAGTACTAAATTATAGTGACAAGCATTCTAAGCTTAGTCGTGACTGGATTACCTTGTAGCCCCTCATTATGATGAAATGTGGACGCAACAATTCCAACGTAGAATGAGAGCGCTGAACGAAAACAACGCCGAAAGTGAGATGAACTTTTTAATACACAAATTCAAGGTTTATATTACGTATTAAGAAAACTGATTTGTATGCCTGAATTTTTTTAATGAGAATTTTAAATAAATGTATAGGTAGGTAGTTGAAGTGTTGAGTGAGCCTAACATCTCTGATGGCAATTAACATTTGACATTTAAAATGCGCAAACAGGTGTTGAGTCACATACATAAAGTTAAAAGTATTTATAAAATTTTAATTGAAAATTGACCTCAGATTCACCTTAGAAATAATATTCGACACAAAATAACAATCATAATATAGTGCAGCAGTATTGCCCATTTACTCGGGTTATAAGTTTACTTCTCTTATCAACATCCATATTATGAATGGAAACCTACACAAAGTACATACTCATAAATGAAATGCATTGTTCGTTGCGAATAAATGACGACATCTGAGTTACAGGATGAATATGTATCTCTCACTTTATAGTGATCATGATCGGGTAAAAGTGCATTATATAATCCACTTGGACCTGATCATGACCGCAACATCTAAATCAAAGTATATAATGTTTGATGTTTAGGACTTAGTCCATTTCACGTAGGAACCGATCCGGAATAGATTGCATTTGTTTATTTCCCGCAATTTTTAATGTCTACTAGGGGAATCACGACGCGTGAAACAATAAGTGTTCTGTCAGGGAACGGTTCTTTAGTGCAAACGGTGAAATGGACTATAGCATAATAACATCATAATCAAGAACGGTATGCGATTAAGAAATTGGTCAATTAACGAGCAACGAAATAGCAGTATACAGTAAAACAAACCAGATTACCTGAGGCACTTAAAACTCATGTTAACGGTTGTTCCTACGCAATTTAGTAGGAAATTAAATATTACTAGCTGCGCCCCGCGGCTTCGCACGCGTTGTTCCTATGGAACACTTAAAAGCTGATTATCATCCCACGGGAACTGATTTATGGGATAAAAAGTTTAATTCCAGGATTAGAATTACCTGTATGCAAAATTTCAGCTAGATCCGTTCTGTAGTTTTGGCGTGAAGAAGTAACAAACATCCATCCATCCATCCATACAAACTTTCGCCTTTGTAATAGTGTGACTTACTATTTAAGTCCAATGACATGAATTTGTGTCCACTGCTGGATATCTGTATTCTTTATTAGCTTATCGTAATGAAGAAACCACGAGAAGTAATCATGATACAACGTCGACATAGGAATTATCTTGCGAGAGCGGCCAATCCAGGCAATTTAGTATAGACCGACCTTTCATAAGATAAAATACACTGGGCCAAGTCTCGTGCTTGTGTAAATCTTGCATAAGCCTGAGCAAACGAATATTCGTGTGGCGCGAGAATGCAATACCGTTTAGTTACACCAGATACTGTTGCGAATACAGTTAGGAACTCGGATCTTGATCACCGTCGATCATTTCAAGTCTGGGATTATAGTTGGTTGATGAGAAAGATCTGTTTAGTCGAATATAAGATACATACTTACCTTTCCTAGTCCTATCATATCGTTTAGCTACTCGAAGTTTGGGGTGTTTCCCACTTTTTCCATGGAAATACGAAATAGAAAATGTGACTCGCGTTTTTTTTCTTGGATCACGACGCGAGCGACGACGACGTTTGCAAATCGCAACGGCTACGATCAATTTCATTCGATTATTTATTTCTCCCGCAGGTTATGGACTCTATATTGGTGTTTTACTACAAAGTTATATTTCACCAGGTAGGTAAAATAAAGATGATTTAATGTAGGTCAGTCATAAGTTATTTTTGAGTTGAACAATTAATCAAGCAAGGAAAATGTTTGTAACCTAATAGCACTATAGCCACAACATCAACATAGGCTATAGTGGCATTCTAGTTTTAGATATTCGAGGAACGCAAAAAAATATGTAAGTAAACAGGAAAGTAAGTAGGTTATCTACTAAAATGACTAGACAAGACAAAGACTCAAATTGATCTACGATTAGAAGCAAAACTCAAGGTTCTGAATCAGGAAACGAAGAAATGAGGACATCTAGGTATTGTAAGCCGTCACAGGTGAAGGAAAGTTGTCAACAGACAGAAGTTTATTGTCCCGGAAGAGGTCAATGGTCGCTATGATCACAGCTAGGTCTATTATTAAAAGCTGAAGCTTGAAGCATAACCTATGCAAGTGATTCACACGATTGTTGCAGATGTTTTGATTATATTAAACCAAAATATCCGCATATTTTACGCAAACCAGATTAAGTTAAAATCGTTGAGAAAATAGACGAAGCTTGTTGTCACCATGTTGCCTAAGAACACGTTGATTTGGCATCCGCCCAAAGAACTGTTTTATGTGTTAACAAAGGCCAATTGTAGGAAAACGTATCGACAAAGCATAACAAAAACTTTGATCGAAACTTCCTTGATGTCTTCCGCGGCCTATAAAGACTAAAGACGCAGTGTGGTGCACTAAATAACTGAGTCATTGCGGACAAAGGAACGGCAGTGACCGACGACAAAATAGAAGACCATGTTGTGGTCTAATTTGGGCGTAGCAGCGATGTAGCACAAAGTCAGATTCAGCGAAATGAAATGAGGAACAAAGTATTAATCCTTTCATTACCCTTCCGTGCTTTTGATGACTAACCTTTTGCACTGGATATCCATTGTTATGATTGTGGTGGGTGGGATCTTCTGCACCTTGTTTTACCGTTTCGTGAGAAATACGTTGGTTTTTTGTTCCTGAGGCATTGTTTAAGTAACTTATAAATAGTTTTGGGCCGCCTCTACATGACATTATGCCAGATTTTTAACCGACTTCAAAAAAGGAGGAGGTTCTCAATTCGAATGTTTTTTATGTTTGTTACCTCAGAACTTTTGACATGATTTTTTTTATATGAAAGCTGGTGCTTCCCCTGTGGTCCCATTTTAATTTGGTTCAGTTCTGACAACGGGATCCATAAACATCCATGGAAAACCTATAAAAATTTAAGTCGGTTTATAGTTTTTTTTAAAACAAAATTAATTGAATGGGTTTCAGTCAATTTCCATTTGCGCGATGGAAGCGTAATAAGATGATCATTGTTCAGCGTTGATAGACGTTAATTTTCATATTCCAAAATCACAAAATGCGCTTCACTCATCGGCACGACGACGTTGAAATTTGCCAAAACTGAATCATGAGATACATAGGTAGAGCTTGGTTTAGCACCAGCTCTCGGTAACTGTTTAATTTTACCGCGTCATATGTGACTGTTCACTGTAGCTTCGTGCATTGCGTGTGTGAGTAAGCAAGCAGCAATTGCTTCGCGTTGCTTAATTTAAATCTGTAAAGAGGGCATCGCGCTGTTTATGCGCCAGTACTGAAATAATCGCAACTTCGGCTGAAGTTATACTGAAAATCAAAGCCAGCTTAGAATAGCCGGCCCAGACAGCATAAATATTTTTTTTATTATTTATTATAGCCTTTTGTTTCCAAAACTATTATATTAGTTATATGAAATTATTAGTAAACTGACCAAAAAACCTGATTTGTGTTATTTTCTCTCATTTCTGTGTAGCGTCTACAATATGTCTCTTAGCTTGGTGTGCCTTTCGGCATAGGCCTTCTCCAACTGCCTCCATTCAAGCTTGTCCTCTGCGACTCTTGTCCAGTATAGTGTATGTCTTATGCTTATGTCATGTTCCCATCTTGTCTTCGAACGCCATTGGCCTTTGTTGGCGTCCCGCGTTTTGCGTAGCATGTGTCCAGTCCAGCTCATTTCTGGAGGCCTATGCAAGTATGTCGGTAACTTTGGCTTTTGCTCTGATATCTGCATAGTCAATAGTCTAAGTAAAATCTATAGATATGATAGATATGTTCTCGCAGGCAGTGCATGACCCAATAATTCAAATGAATAATTACTAGGAATTTGCTGTAGTTTTTTTTCAATAAATCACACTTAAGTATGTCCTAGCAAGCACGCACTCACTTCACTTCCGCAATGGTAATAGCTTATCTTCCTTTTTTTACTAAGATTGATGGTCAATATAGTACCTATGAACTTTTCAACAAAAACATAGTAACGAAGTAGGCCTTAATTAAGGGATAACTTACTTTGTGTTTCCCTAGACAGCCCCATCAATTGGGGCTGTGAGCTCAGTAACTAGTTTTAATTATTTCATGAATATCCTACCTCAAAAATGAGAATTACCTGTATATCCAAACTAAAACAGTATTCATATTCAAAGAGAATACAATAATGTCGGATTGAAAATGTAAGAAAACATTTTCACAGACATTAATTATGTAAAAGTCAAAAGTAAAAAAAAAATATTTCCATATCATACAATAAATGTATGTTAAAAAATGCAGCCATAAATTTGATCATCTGAGAAAAAATCAAAGTGCAAAATAAACAGATTTCTCACCTTACTTTACAAGTGCTCTTTCTTGATTCAGAATCTGTTATACCTACTACACTGTAAATACTCTGGGGTCAACAGTCCTTATGCCACTTTCCTACTGCAACTTGTAGGTTCTTTGAATATAATTGGATCAATTTAATGCTGTTTAGTTACTGTAAGCTTATTCTACAGTAGGTAGGTACATGCAAGTTAACAAGGGTTTATGTGAAGTTAGATACTGAAGGATTATAATGTATGTTACTCTTTCAATCCAATTGAATGACCTTTTAGAAAGACCCATTATACTTTATTACTTACATAATAGTGAATGAAATCATTTCCTTGTAGTAAATATTACAGGAAGTGATAGTACTTATGGATGGTTAGATAATTGCGGCAGTTTCAACATGAGGCTTACTTAACTTTGGATATAAAAAATGGGGAGAACTGAGGTCTACACTAATTATCTCCAATTAAGGCCAGTATTATAAAAGCTTGTTCAGTCTACAATCTATACTTGAGTAGGAATTTTCTAGGGCAAAAGCATTAATCAAGCATAGAGTGAGGATTGAGAATAGTTTCACAGACGACCTCTGTGGAGCGGTGGGTCTGCCTGCGACGCAGGAGGTTGCGGGTTCGATTCCCGCCTCGGGACAAATTCGTGTATGATCTGCAGAAATTTGTTCAGGGCGTTCTGGATGTTTTTCTATGTATAATAAAAAATATCTATCTATGTAGTGTATTGTATTATGTATATCAGTTATCTAGTACCCATAACACAAGCTCTGCTTAGCTTGGGGCTAGATAATGCTGTGTGAATTGTCCAGCATTATTATTTTTATTATTATTTTCATAATAGGGGCCTTAGAGTGCCAAACTCATTTCAGCCAGTCCAGCAATGCCAAGCTATCTGCTTGGTGGTAGACTGGTGATTATGCCATGTTCATGTTTTCCCCAAAAAGCTAGTTTTTGTGTCAAAGTGTTCCACTAGTGAGTAACACTACTACCACTACTCTTTGTGAGAATAATCGTAATTTTCCAGTAGAAATTATTTTGCAGCATTGTCGGATGTAATATACAGGGAGAAGTAGGTAGTTAAGATAAAGTATTTTGTTTGATTTAGCACAAAAACTAATTACCTACATTGAACTTATCTACAATCGATAAACAACTGTATACATCTGCGCAGCTGCGTAATTATAATGAATTCGTAGTATACATACCGGAGAACAAAATGTATGGGAGAAAAATAACTGTTTAACATGTCAGTATGTTCTTACGGATGGTAGGTATTACGCCTACAGAGAAAAGATATGATCAATACTCTAGTAGATTCTCACCTTCTTATTCGAAGTAAAAAATATCTAAGTATGTTAGGAATAACGTTCAAAGGAATATTCGTTCCTTGTTTATACTTACTTTTAGTCGCATTAGATTCCCATCTCGAGCAGCGTTGTAAATGACTGTTTTGAAATCCATGATGGTTCTCTCTGCTACGAAAAAAAATCACAACAGAAATATCACTTGAGCATCCAGCACTTTCTTCTATGAATTATCATTGAAAACGCACTGAATCACGATGTAACAAAGCAACCAGTCTATGTATTTCAAAACACTTCGGTTCTGCAGCAACAAATTGCTCGAGCTACTATCACCGCCCGCAAACGATTCTCATCTCAACTCAAATGACAAATACCAACGATACCAACTTTGAAACCGAAAAAAGCTTTCAACTTCAACAACAACTTCATTCATGTCAGTTCAAATGACATTTTAAAACAATGTTGCCAGAATGCTACTAATTGTTTTTCATAAAAACTGGACTGTTACTATTCGAAAAGAGGTTTGAAGGATTATTGGGCGTCCCACGGGGGGCCGCGCCGTGCCATATAGGTAGGAAAAGTACCTATCTTATACAGACAATTTTACTGAAAGACGACTAAATTTTGATTTTATAAATCAACCAAAGATTTTTGAAAAATCGCCTTTTTGAACCGGGAATCAAAACCGCCAAATTATAGGTAATATTTCCACTATTTTCCACCTCCTGGAAACCCTTCCAGGAGGTGGAAAATAGTGGAAAGCCAGTCCTGGTGGCAACCGTTGAAGATGGGTAGCCGCTGATCCGCTGCTCTAAGAGCGAGTGTGATGATGACTGCGGCAAGCTGACTGAAGTGCGGTTGAGCTGTTTGATATTTTAGATATATAACCAATAATAAAATTAATATTATGCTCCAATCGAAGTTTAATGTAAAATGAAAAATTGTTTATCTGTAGGTAATGTATGATTATGACTGATTGAGATTTTAAATAAATACCTGAGAATCACTTACACATTTACAAAATGTAGATATTTTTAATTAGCAAATTATTTCCACAACCAGTATTAGATAATCTGGATAACCTTCGGTCGGTCAGTAAAATTGTCTGTATAAGATAGGTACTTTTCCTACCTATATGGCACGGTGCGAATTTGTTGTTGTTTCACGTAGAATCGCATCGTGTTGAACATTCCACAGCATTCGCCTTATTTTGGAATTGTGCTCCTTGTGCAAGGAACATTTAAATACTAGTCCTTGTGTCGCATCGCCCCTAGCGTTTGAGCGAGCGGTTGCAGAAATTTGAAGGAATTTCTCAATTTTTCATATTTTTTCGTACCTTGCGATTCATTTTGAAATTACGACTGATTTCAGAAATAATTTTGTTTGATTCTAATGGTGAATATATTTAGGATGTTTGCAGTGTGACAGATTTTCGAATAAAAGTGTCTAACATGCATAAAAAATAGCTTGAAAATTACTCGATTTGGTGGTCAAATTATGGCAAATTAGTTTCACTCTCATTCAAAGATCATAATGTTTTTTAAAAAAACTAAAACACTACAAACATAGCTATTTGCCATCCAATTATGTACGAAAAATTTCAATACGATCGGAAACGTAGTTTCCAAATGAATCGGAAAGTACGTTTGTATGGGGGCTAAGGTTCCGTTCTTAAGGGCACTATTAGAAATAAATGTTTTTTCTAACATGTGTAAATACGACCGGTTTCTGAAATATTCACTTTGGAGGATAAAGGTGGTTGGTTCCCTCTGTCCCCAATTAGGAACAGAGGAATATCTCCTCTGACCAGGCCCGACCCATCTGGTCCACAAAGCCCGGTGGTCTTTCGACCGACAGTTGATGTCGGGTATTCGTATATGCGTCAGCGGCAGCGACACAAGCGTTTGCGCGATCTAGGATCCTTTCTCTTTTTCTTTCTTTTCGGCATTTGTCATAACGACATCTAGCGGATGTAAGAGGTCACCTACATCACTCCCTTTCCAGACCGAAGGTTGATATAGGTCTTGATCTCAGCATATTCGGTGTCAATCTTAGCTCATCTTAGTCTTTATTGAGTCAAGACTGGTGTGATCAGCAGGTTGGGGACGGGAAAGCGCTTGCCATCTGCGGTGAGTCGAGATGTGCTAGGGTTGCCAGATGTCCGGTATTTAAGCGTACAGTCCGGTATTTTCGAGGCCCGTCCGGTAAAAAATTAATGGTCATACCGGACAGAACAATGTCCGATATTTTCTCTCTAAACTCGAGCTGCGCTGATTTTAAAGAACGAGTTGTATGAAATAAAACACTACGCGGTTGCGTCAAATGCAATATAATGTTAAAAAGAAGTAAGTAGGTACTACCTAAAAGTACCTAGGTTCAGTACAACATACATAAATTAGTTTCAAAAGAATGATTTTGAATGACTTTCTCAAAGTGAGCATAGTCTGGAGACCACAATACCGTATTTGTTCGACCTACCTTACCCCCCCCCCCCCCCCTGGGGTCGTCCGGTATTTTTTCGCGACTCACCTGGCAACCCTAGATGTGTCCCAGTGAGTCAGGACGAAGCGCAGCGCTTGTAGTCTGCGGTGAGTCGAGAGTATCCACGGTGAGTCGGGACGAAGCGCGGTGCTGTGACGATGGAACTGCGGAGGCTAAGGGATGATGCTGGTGCGGGAGTTGCTGGTCTGGAAGGTAGGTAGCTTGAGGGAGAGAGAGAGAGAGAGAGAAGAGACGAAGTTTGAGGTTTTTGCTGCTGCTAATTATGATAATCCTCACTGTTAGCTGGATGCTGCGCTGCTTGTTGAAGGAATCGTGCTCAGGAATCCAGTCGTCGGGTTTGGGCAGGTAACGTCCGAGGTAGTCGACGGCTGGTACTACGGAGGTCACCAGTTTGGGGGATAAAGGTTGTATTCCCCCAAATAGGTACAGAGGGAGATCTTCTCTGACTGGGCCCGACCCATCTGGTCCACAGAGCCCGGTGGTCTTTCGAGCGACAGTTGATGTCGGGTATTCGTATTTATGCGTTAGCGGCAGCGACACAAGCGTTCGCGCGACCTAGGATTTATCTCTCTATTGACATTTTTGCTTTGTAGTTCGGCAGTTTATCGCTAGAGGTCACCTACATTCATTCAAAAAATAGGATTTATCTTTATGCAATTTTTTCTTCAATGCATTATTTTATCTATGTTTTTTATATGTTTTAGTGTCCTCTTTCTAAATATATTAGTTTTATTGTGCGTGGTGTTTTTGAAAACAAAATGGATGTTAGGGCCATCTGCTACGCTCGCTCATGGCGTCCCATGGCTATGCCACATACATGGAGGGAAAGTAGGTACCTACCTATCTTAAATATTGTATATAGAAAATTTTACTAAAAGAAGACTTCATTTTGATTTAGAAAACAATATAAACTGCACTCGAATATTTTTGAATAATCGCCCATCGGATTTATTTCCGTTTCAGACAAGCGAACATATGAAAATCTTTGAATGAAGTTTAAAAAACATTTTAAAATTAAAACTTTTTTTTAAGCTATTGCATTCTTCTATCGCGGGCCTTGAGCGCGGGGACCGAATCCAGAAATTCCGTAACGAAAAAACCTCACGCTCCCCACTCCGACCGGAACAGCAGTGATACTTTTTAGTTTTGCCATCTGTCGATGAATAGTAGAACTTTTAATGACTTTGAAATATGACGTTTGTCTCTTTAGTTCAGCAACTCGCCTCTAGATGGCATTGCAATAGCTTTACCGCGGCAGTCCCCGAGTGCCACACGTCTTTTTTTCTACAATAGGTATTAGTATATAAGATACTTCCCTCTATTTGGCATAGTCGTGGGACGCCTTGTATATTGAGTACTGAGCCCTGCGTAGCTGCGTGCGGAGTATGGCCTCGTACGAAGGGCGTACTCTGAAACGCGGCGCAATTATAAATTCATGTAGAAAGAGATATTTACGATCACTCAACGTTTTCATTCCTCCTCTTTGTCGTCGTTGTCGGTCGTCGCCACATGGAAACTGGCAACTTTTTGACGACCTTTGACATTGATATAAAAATGTAACTGACACTCATGGAAAAAAAATGACGATTTTGATTGATTCTCTGACTGGGCTACTATGACAGTTGAACAAAAGTTACGGCGTGGATTTGGATTACAGTTTTTCCGAAATCTGTCTAATAATTCTTGAATTCAGCTCTAAATATTACAGTTTATAATGTTCGACACAATTTGTTATACACAGTATTAACTAAAAGTTTTGCATGTCAATAGAATGAGCGTGGGTTCAAAAGTTTGGAGGCAAAGTTTATGCATATCATTGTTAGCGCGTAAGTCGGGCTCCCCGGTGTTCGAAGCGTTATAACGACGCGACCGTGTCCTGTCTAAATCAAATGAAATGTTGCTGATTGTGCGGGCTACCGGATCGAAAGAAAACTCCAACTGAATTTTGTTTACATTGTTGAAAAAGTGTTGAAGATGTATCCTACAGCAGCGCGCCACCCGGCCGCTGCAGTGAGGGTTTGTAATATTATTTATTAATTTTGTGTAAACGTTTTATTCATACCTGTGTGATTACAATAATACCAGGCCTATTATAATTATGAAACAAGAACTTACGGCTTCAATAATTTTTTAGTTCTGATCGCTGGTGCTGGATTGGTCTGTGTGAAAATTTTAATAGTAATTGTACTTCCCACAGGGCCCTCAACCTACAGGTCCCATAAAGTTCACAATAGCAGACACATTAGAACGCATTAAAGAAGAATTTAACTTCTTGCAAGCCCAGTATCATACGTGAGTACCTTTTCTGATTCTATCACTAAATTAGTGCCATGTTAATTCATGCATTGCATAAAAGTAACTAAACTATTGTTTTCAGATTGAAATTGGAATGCGAGAAACTAGCCAACGACAAGACGGAAATGCAGAGGCATTACGTTATGGTAATTAAACTTTTATAACCAGCATAGATACATAAAAAGCCCTCATAAACTTGATTTGTATGCAAATATTGAATATGACTGTTTAACACATGCAAACAATGATAAAAGTAAAAAAACAAGATTAGTTCTGCTTAAATATTGAATGTTTGCTGTAGATAGTGCAAGCAAACTGTACTAAACATTACATGATTGACTCTGGCAAAATCTGTGAAATAATGCAATATTAACCTTATTTATTTTATTCTTTACAGTACTATGAAATGTCTTATGGCCTGAATGTAGAAATGCACAAACAGGTATGTTTAATTCATAAGAGGTATCACTTACAATACTCAGTTATTTAAAGGTTGGGAAAACCAATGCCATAATCATAAACAGACTGACTTTAAGATAACTGATATTAGTTCCAATTAAATAAATCAGGATTATTTAATTTCCAATCAAAGTTATTTAATTTATTTATTCTGAATGTAAAGGGGGTCAACTAAGAACCTTGATTGTGTTGGTAGAACACCAATGTTTAACAATAAATTTGTCAAACAATGATAGATTTTATATTTAATTGCCAATGTGGCAATGCTGCTAGCATTCTGGTCACTCTGCCGTCTGGTGAAGATTTTTAGGAAATTTAAATACTAGTTGTAGTATATTGATTTTTTATGATGTGCTTAGTAATAATAAATAATAATAATAAATTGTTTATTTCTTTAACTTAATCTATATACATCTTTCATTGCTTTGGAAATCCCCTTTTAAGTATAAAGATACCTGTGTTAGGGGGTTTCGCTCTTGCCTTATGGAAAATAACTCTAACAGATTAAGTAGATTTAATGTAAAAAGTTATACATAGCTTATATTATATAAAGTCTAATATCTAATTAATGTAACAATTATTTTATTTACTTTTGTACTTGTGTGTGTTTGCGCGTGTGTAAATAAATTAAATCAATAACATTTAATTTATTATTACAGACAGAGATAGCTAAGAGGCTAAGTGCTATAATAGGGCAGGTGCTACCGTTCCTCTCACAAGAACATCAACAGCAAGTAGCTTCGGCTGTGGATAGGGCCAAGCAGGTCACAATGTCTGAACTTAACTCGATCATTGGGGTAAGTGTTGTTCTCACAGGCACTTCACTAAATTGTTAAGCATTATTAATATTTTTTAATAATATTACTTTAAGGCAGTTTCCATACGAGTTGTTAAAAACATACAGCTGGCTAAATAACTACATTTGAAGTATTTTCATGGTCACTAGAAGGTTTTTAGCCAGTGAAATATGTTTACCAATCCTTACGCAAACGGAGCAATGTTTCCTATGATCTATAACAAGTGCTGGTTATCTAAATTGAAACTGTTGAATGAACAGTATGCAATGATTAAGAAAATACAATAAAGTATGAAGTTGGCGTTACATTATGCCATTTCTCACCAAGTCCTTTTAAGATAGCCTGAATGATAGAAATCAATTGATTAAATGATTTCAAATTTTTCAATGGGGCAGTTGACTCTATATAGTCGAAGTATGTTGTACCTAATACTAAAAAGTTCTGCATTCCGAATTCTATGTATAGTCCACTAATTTTAAGTTGTCAGACCTTCGAATATTTCATTAGTAACAGTTTACAGATATGCGCCTTACGTTAGAATTTTTTTGCCGAGGAAAAGCGATTTCGTTAAATGGTACCCTTACCGCCGGTTTCTCGAACGCTTGTCACATTGAATGGATAGTCAACGGCTTGTTATATACGCACTGCGGTATCTGACAGCGTGAATTTTAATCTCGCGGAATATAACCTGCGTGCTTAACGTAACTTACACGTACGACGAATAAAATTCCTTGCTATTTTAGCTACCTACAACTTTATAGTGCTCCAAACATTCATATTTTTCCGCTAGTGAACTTCCATTAAGTTACAGAATTCTGCAAAAAAAACCACGCGAGTAATAAAAGCAGTGCGTGTACAGCCTGACAAATTGTCAACAATTTGTCAAAATAATAAGCGTTCGAGAAACCGGGGGTTAATGTTTGAAGCCTCAAACTAGTACCTACGGACCGACGACCACGTGACCATCTTTCAAACTGACGAATGCGCGATAATCAAACACTGGGTTCGTGAGATACGATGACGCGACCATCTGTCATTCATGACATTAACGTGCGATCATGCTTTGATCGCGTAGTCGCATTTTGTGAAGACGACGCTATGTGGAGCGTCGTCTTAAACATAAACTGAATACACACTAAAATCACACTAAGTGGATATTTACCATGACTTGTGTTTTGAGTTTTCCTATATGTCGGACTGTTGCATGGGCCATTTTCCAAACTTGAATACTCAAAACAACACAAATCATGATATATATTCCGTTTAAGTGATTTTAGTGTTGATTACCATGATTATTCAATACATTAAATTGCTGTCGCGATCCCCTTTTGCTATTTATATTCTGGGTTCGTGGCGCGAGTGTGGAGAACTGTAAAAGAAAACAAAGACAAAAGCTAGCTTTTAAAAATTTACCTATATTCAAGTGTCAACTGCCCTATACAGTACAGGCCCATCTAGGACTCGGTCAGAAAGGCCCCTCAGTAAATGTTATTTAAAATCCGCAGCAGCAACAGCAACAAGGCCTCCAGCAGTTGCTCGTAAGTCCGTTCAAGTTTGCTTGGTGAATTTTTGTTGTGATTAACATTTTACGTTGCAGTACAGGGATGTTGTCAGGTTGGGCCCAAAGGGGAGAATGAAACAAATAGACTTTGATTTGGCATTTGTGCCGCGAAATCGAACCCCAAACCTTCTGCGTCTCAATATTCGGAATATGTTTTATTTTCTGTTTCAATATCTTAGGAAAAACATAATACCTATCCCACTGCGCCACATAGCCATATCATGAGAGAGATATAATATTTACAATGGCACACTCGCATCATACCCAAAACAGAAACAACCATCTTTACAATCAAAAATGTATTAATAACTATGACTTGCTGTTTTGATAATAGTAACAGTTGAATACATAATTATCAACGAGGCTAGAAAAACTTCTCATTCCGTACATACGTAGATAGGAATATAACTTCTTTGGCCCTCAGGAATATAGCTTCTTTGGCCCTCAACTACTAATCCTGGCTACATCCCTGCATTTTCGTGTTTCTAACTTCACATTTCATTGTATGCAAGCACTTTGGTTTCTCTGTGTAGCATTTCAGCTTTGTGTCTCTTTTAGATTGATTTTTAGGTTAGAAAACCTACATTAACATTCTATTGTTTGTGTCAACTAAAACAAACTCCATATAAGCAATCCAATTACTGTCTGCAATAAACAAATCTGTTTTTATAAATAAATGTCTCCAAGACACAGATGGCTTCGGGTGGAGGCTAGTACAAGTTGCAATTCAATATTGACAACACTGCATATTTATCAAATCATTTTCAATTTTCAATTTGACAACAATTCATACGTATTTATAAAATAAATAATAAAACACAACAAATCGTGCTGGCCACCACCACCACCGTAGCCCACGTCTGTTTGAGAGACCCTGTCAGGCTTAAATTTAGGCTGAGATGATGTGGATGATGTATTCTATTCATATAGCGATCAGTATGTTGTAAAATATCAGTTTAACTTGACAAAAACGCAGCATAGTAGGTAGGTTCATAAAAAAATTAACTTGTGCTAACAAACGGTTTTCATAACTATCTAAATAAACAGGCAGAGTCTACTTATAGAGATTTACTGTTTCTTATTAATTATGTCAACTAATCTCGCTAATGAAGCTCAGCACCGAGCATGAACAACCAAGGCAAAGCTTTGTCTAGAAAACAGAAAAATATCATTACCGGGTAAAACGGGGTGAATAGAGTCCAGGATGAATAGTAATAGTCGAGATACTGGAACATTACATCCTTTGGCAGCGGTTAAAACATCTGACACAGGTGAACAGTCACGAACTAATGATACTTCCACTGCTACCGCTAGGTGATGTCTTGCTCTTGTATTTCGTCCATTTCTATTCACGCTTAAGTCTCTACTCACCCCGTTTTACAGTACTTCAACGTACTGGAGTACGTTGAAGTACCTAATCTCTATTCACCCTTAGAGACTTAGGTAAGCGTGACATCCAAGTAATAATTTTCTAAATATTTTACGCATTCGAAGACTATTCGATGTCATTTTTATCAATACCCAAGACAGTCTGGAGTATATAATCAAACCTCCCAGATAGTTCCGGTATTCCCTACATTGTGTGAACTACAGCGAGTTTTTCCCTTAGCAACAGATTCACGCCTCAGGGCTGCATGGAGGCGGTTTACCGGGTGCAGGGGGCCTGCTTGGCGCTGGGGGGATGCTATTCGCTCCAGGGGCCGGCCCCTTGCCTCCTCCGCATTTACCTCCACCGGCACACAAGGTAAGTCCTCTTATTAATCAATCTAGAAGTGGAAATTAATTAACAGGATTTGAGTTTTACTATATTTTGTACCTTTATGCATAATTTGAATTTTTAAACACAATGCCATCGTCAGTAGGTACACGCTCGACGGCTTAAGGCGAGATACCTTGGAAGGTTTTCTGGTAAGTTCTCGTCTTGTCTCGACCATAGTGTTATCTCACTCGACAAGTGAGACAACGATGGATACAATATAGTGTATTTCGTAAAGAGGACCGTACCCAAAACGTTTAACGAGAGGCTATCGCCGAGCGTGCACTGCCGACATGACAGTTTTAAAAAATTGAATCGAAAAACTGTTTAAAAACTATAATCGTCCGTTCATCTGAAAATCCTTAGCATATTATGTCTTTGCAGGTTGAATTACCCCCTCCAGCGGACATCAAGCCCCCCCTTTTGCCAGGGGGGCCCGCACCGCCCTCTCACTTGCCAGGCCAGCCTTCTTCGAGAGATCCCAGAGACGACGATAGGCTAGCTTCTTCTAGAATGCAACAGGTTTGTATAGATTTTTTATTCGTAGACATCAAGACCTCCTTTTGTTCGTATAGAATTCTGATCAGTGGACATGAAAACCCCCTTTTTAAAGGGGAGCGGCGGCGGCGCCCTCATTTGCCAGGCCAGCTTTTATTGAAGGATCCATAGACGAAAATAGTCTAGTTTCTTATAGAATACAACAGCAATGCAACGCATTCAACCACATAGGATCAAATTGTATAGTCGCCTCAGGGAATTTAAGGCGTTGCAGGTGCGGTGGTGGTACGATTCTGTTTTTACATTGTTAAATATTATCATTTATTTGTTTAATTTCAGAGGCGTTCAGTATCACCTCACGAGCGGGAGCAGAAATACCGCCCGCCACGCTCGCCGGTCGAGCCCGAGGCTTTGGACTCGAAACGGCGCAAAGAGGAAAAGGTATTGATTGTACGTTACTGCACCTGAAGGTTGTATACTACTCAATTAATAACAATAATTCGGCATGAATGACGCTAACGGTAGGCGAGAGACGGCTAAGAACGGAGATGCCTGTAGAAGTCTTGTGTCATAGGCCACGATCTACTTTGGGTCGCGGGCCACAGGAGTAAGTAAGCCATATCTTGTAATCAAGCTTTTTACTGCTGTCATAGCGTTATTTCCAATGTTGTTGGTTATAACATGACTAGTAACTGGTAAATTTTATAGGCAAGGATGCCTAATTTATTTTAGTTCATATTGACTTTCCGGTCTCGGCGGCGCAACCCGCAGGGGCGCGCCGTCGCACCACTGATCTACGGCAGGACATCCAGGAAAAGGTTTGAGTCCGCGTCACGACTTTACTCTTACGGCAAAAAAGGACAACCACAAAATTTCGAACACTATCGTGAAATAATGGATACCTACCTACGAGCGATTTTTACCGCGAAATTTCTGGAATAAGACCTCTTAGACCAGAAGATCATAATTATTGTAAATAAAACGAACAGTTTGTTTTATTTACTATAATAGTTCTGCGATAGCAGCGTCGCGTCTATAGGACTCGAGTCATTTTCACGGAAGAAGCGTTCGGTGACGTTTCAGTATGACAAATAGGTGACCTAAGGATTAATCGAAATTTTTTGATTCGATTTGAGTGACTTCAGTAATGATTAAATTCGTAAAATATTTTAATGATAGGTTCCATCCAACTATAATAATACAATAATGACTTAAACAATAAAATCAGATAGGTAGGAAATTTAAAAAAATTACAAATAATAACGCTAAATAAATGATAATAAGCTTATAAAACGCAAGCCTCTTAAGGGGCCGGAGAACACCGGGCAAAGATTCTATTCGAGTCGCGTACAAAACTCCGCTCCGAATATCGCTATCTCAGGTTAGCTGATGCAGGCGCGGGACACGGGACGCGGTACTACAATACGTGAAGGGAACACACAACCATAGTGCCGTGCCGTCTTATGCGTGTGTGTGTGTGTGTGAGTAAATGTAGGTTGCTAGGTATCTATCTATACATCTGCCACTGATAACAATTTAAAGGCGGTAGCTACCTATTTCTTTAGGGATGTGTATTTATTGGTTAGCGCCTTATTGGTTTTTATCTCAGGGGTAGTGCCCATAATCCCCACGCTGGGAATGCAGGTTGGGTTGATCGCAGTTCGGTGGTAGAATTGTTCTGCAGGCCGCCCACCAGTGGATATCTCTTGGTCAAGACGTGGTGGGTGGGACATCTGCGTCATGGGCCATGAAGGTGTTAGTATGTATAGTAATATACGCATTCAATGCCCAGTCCGCTACACGGGGAAAAGTTTCGACAGATAGATAGATAGATGTTTATTACTTCTTTACGTCAAAAAGAGGCAGAAATTTTGCCTAGATAGAAACTTACAACAAAAGTTCTGCTTTGCTGGAATTACAACACAACAAACTTTCGTTATAAATATCCATCAATTTGTTTGTACCTACTTACCTAACTACCTACCTATAATTTGTGCAAGTGTGATTGAAGCAGGCATAAAATGCCCTGTACTTATTTTTTAGGAGTTTTGTGAGAATATTTATTTGTTGTGTAATGAATGAGTGATCTGATTACATTACAATATCATAGTAGGTAGATCATTTACAACTCAACCTTACCTACCTACTTACACACAGGTACCTGAGTAGGTGCATGGTTTTTACAATTTATTATTACTACGCACTTTATCTACAAATATAATTAATTAACCTACCTATCATCCTATAGTAATTCTAATAGATACCTACATAGGTAAGTAAGTAAATACTAAACTAGTAGCTAGGTAGGTAAATGTGAAACATTGCATTTAGTTACAACAGAGGTATAATTACCTAAACCTAGGTAAGGTAGGTCCCCCATCTCATACATAAAAACATCAAAATTCAAAAATCAAAATGCTTTATTATCATAAATACAATAAATGTAAATGTACCTACACTTAGAAAAGGTCAAATCATATCAAAAAATACACTGACACATTTTTGATTTCAGTCGCTTCGGTATGACTAAAATTAATGAAACAACGAAGAAACCTTTAGACTGTTAGTTGTTATTATTTTTCGAGTTGACTCGAAGACAAATAAGTTACAAGAAAAGAAAAATAATTATAACGCCGCGACGCGACGTGGAGATTTGAACTCGGTTCTTCTCGCGTCTGAAGCAGGCAAGGTCCGCCTTCGCCACGGAGCGGTTGCAATTAGTGACGAAAATAAGATTTGCACCATAAGTTCACCTTATGTGTACGTACCTAGGATGACGTCACAGAAAATGTTTATTATAACCTACACCTACATTTACTTAGATTTTTTTAACAAACTCCTGGATTTTATAAAACATACAATTCCTACATTCGTGCCCGAAGTATCTACCTACTAGTTTGCTTATCCGTTTTTTTTCCAAGTTTTTCTACAAGGCCTAATAGGTAGGTACGTAGGTACTTATATCTCAAGAAATCTACCAGGAAATGCCTATGTAGTAGTATGCAGTTACCTACCTATACTTCAAAAAATTAAAATATAATTCAAAGTTTGGATAGATAGATAGATGTTTGTTACTTCTTTACGTCAAAAAGAGGCAGAAATTTTACCTAGATAGAAACTTACAACAAAAGTTCTGCTTTGTTGGAATGACAACACAACAAACTTTCGTTGTAAATATGTTTGTACTTGTACCTGCATACCTACAATTTGTGCAAGTTTGATTGAAGCAGTAAAACAGCCACTAACGTATTTTTTAGGTGTTTTGTAAAAATATTTATTTGTTTGAGTAGGTAATGTAATGAATGAGTGATCGGACTACAATGTCATTGTAGATCCTTTACAACTACCTTACCTATGGTTTATCCAGTTTGAATGAAGCATGTTAGTAAACAAACTACGACACAAATGGGTGAATCAACTATTTTACCCACACTTTGCTGTCCCCGACCATTTTTTATTAAAGTACGTTTATTGGTTATAGTTACACGCTTAATCAATATGGCAATAGCATCTATGATTAATAGGCACCAAAGAAAGTTAAATTATGTTCTCGAAAATCTTTAATTTCCATGAAATTTTATGGTAACTCAGTATACGAAAAATTCGCTCCATACAAAATATGCCTGTCCGAAGACCGCATTCTCTATGTAAAACTTTAATTTAAATGAACCTAAACTTATTGCTTTCGGTTGATTCTGATTACACAACAAGTCAGTATGTTAAAGTTTACCGTGTGCATATCAAAATAAAAATAGACGTAACCACTTTTTCAAAAAAAAATCTTGAAATTTTGTCCCTGGCTAAAATGATTTTACCCTTGTTTGCTGAGTTACCGTCGTAAATTTTACCTAGAAACATATAGATGGTACTGTTTGCCATGGGTAGCTTCGTTTGTGTTTCCTTAAGCTCGCATGGAGCGGCGGTGTCCCTAGAAGATGCCGTCGATCCGCCAGGCCGCGCAGAACGTTCGAAGGGAGTGCGTGCCTTTTTGTGTCGTCTGCTGAGTGACCGCGATATCTCGATGTAGGTTTATTATTTAGTTAATATTATCAGATATTTTTGGAGTACCTAACATATGTTTTCGATTAAAGTTTGTGTTGGTACTATAGTCAAATGATAATGTGCTCTTTTCATGAAAATACACCATTTTGTCTGTTGAGTTACTTGTATACTGAGTTACTTTGGCGGTAACTCCAGAGACATTCTTGGTAACTCCTAAGACATTCACGTACTTAATGAGTAATAATACTTTGAGTAAAATGAACTTTTATTATATATTTTAGTTTTAAAACATTCAATGATTATTTGTTTGGGATTTATTTTGTTTTTTAATTTGTTCCTTACGTACAAATATTTTTCGTGTATACCTAATTTAGATTATTATCATGTTTTGCTACTTCTACTTTTTCTTAGTCGGTTTAAATTTATTGTAAATTGGCTTTCTGTAAAACGAGTAAGTAGTTATAGTAAATAAATACTGGCAAATATAAATTGTAAAATAATGGTAACTCCCGGGAGCACTTCCACAAAATGAAACGGCTTGCAAAAGATTTAACATTATTTAAAAAGAAACAAGTTCTGGAATTTGAGACACAGAATAGGTACAGAATGAAGACGAAGAATTTACAATTGACCTTGAATGCAACACCACCAAATTCCCAGGCAAGTGAACTCAATGACTACAACGGATCACCACTAGCATGTCCGGCATCCATAGCGTTCCCAAGAACTTGACCGAAAGAAGGTAAGAAAAGACTGAGTAAAGTGCACAGCTAGAACATAAAAACACTAAAAGAAAACCAGAACAAAAAATATCCGAAAACAAGAAGGTTAAAAAAAACTGCGAAGTACCTACAAGAAAAGACCAAATAAAAATAAATTATGGAAAGATATCAGACACCAAAATTATAAGATATTGACAAATTTGATTAAAGAACGGAGAAAGCATTGTTCAAAAGCCTTTTTGAAAGTGATATCATAGAACAAAGAAAAAATCCTTCTAAGAAGCAATTTGGCAAGTTCCAATGGCTTGGCACAATGCTTGCCCTGATGCTGGTCTCCAACGTAACTTTTGCTCGTTGACATGGAATTTGTTTTTTTTACGTTACAAACGTGCTTTGCGAATCCTGGCTATTTCTAAATGGAAGTCAGGACATTGGTTGCAAGTATTTCCTTCCACTCTATTGGATCCTGTAACTTTCCGTATTGCAACATGGTTCCTACCTTCCATACCTATGGTTTATCCATCCAGCATGGAGCATGTTAGTAAATAAACCACGATACAAATAACAAAAACTCACTTGCTTGGCTTCGAGTTTCAGATATAATTGTAAGCAATTTTTATTGAAGGAAGGATCTAAAATCGACAAGTAATGTAAATTACGTATAAAAGGACGCGCCAACAAAGTGAATTTTAGGTTAAGTATGGGCGGTTTGTATACGTTTATGCCTCATTCAAAATGGACACGGTATAGTAACAACTGCTAATTCTAATTCTAAGTGGGGAAACTAAGATCTGCACGGACGTCTCGCATAGAACTATATTGTGAATTATCCCCCTACCTAAGCAGGCCCTAACCAACCCAGCTTCTTTAATTATCGGAGCAGGACTTTAGGTGACTGACAGATTCGTTTCAGCTTTTCTGTGGCTGTGGATTTGGTTGATGCCTCAATGAGACACTTCAGCCCCGTTTTGTGTCTGGACTTCTATGTGGCCGTGCAGTGTACCACATTCTCTTCTTCTTTTAAGCAGCTTATGTCAGCTGCTGTCTGTGGTTCCAGTGTTGAAAAGATAATAGTTCAATTCATTCGTGATCTGTGATGATGCCACCATCTTTATTAGGTTCTCTCGGCTCATTTTGAGCATTGTTTTGGTGTTTTTCCTTTCTTTGGAGGGGAATATTGATTTAGTATGCTTGCAGTCTGTCCGACGCTCCCATAGCTTTTGGTGTTCTTTTTCAGAGTTAAGTTTTAATCTGTTTTTGACTTCTGTTATGGGTGGGTTCAAGAAACTTCGAGAGTTCTTGTTGTGTTGGAGTTAGTCTTGCTCTTACCTTGGGTAGTCTGTCTGCGTTTATGATGCCTGGGCAGGATCGACTCTCTTTCCATTCTATGCAGACCTTAGTACCTACTGCTGTCAAACAGCTTGGTCATCATGGGTTATTGAATACTAGCGGCCCCGCCGGTCGGATATCTCGCCATGCCAGCCGTAACGATATCAACCGGCGGGCCTTGGCCACCGATAACGTAGGTACCAGCTATTCTCGACCGAATGGTCTGTTGCGTGATAATGGTATGAGGCTCGATGGTATGACACTAGGCCCATATAGGAGTTCGGGAGGCCCATTGTGTGGTATGGTACATGCGTCGACACACTTCCGTCTTCCCATTTATCAAGAACAACCGTGAGAGGCGGATTTGGCCGATCTCAAAAGGCGCAATTATGCAGATCGCGACAGAGCCTACACATGAGACGCTAGGTACGTTGGGTACCGAGGCTCTTCGAATTTAAAAAAATATCTGAGATTCTGGTCGAAGTGATCTGGCGCAACACTTCAGCATTGCCATACAGCGGGGCAATGCAGCCAGTGTCTTGGGCTCCATATCAATACCAGTCGGACGCTTCCGACTGGTATTGATATGGATCAGTTGAGTTACCTTTAGATTGGATGCAACAGTTTGCATTTAGCTCAATTGCAAATACTTGGCTTAATTTATTTATATTATTGATTGTAAATTTGTAATTTTCTTTGTCTGTTGTTGATTGATTGTTTGTTTGTATTTTGATTTTGTATCATAAATTATCGATTTAAGTTTATTCAATGTTCCAAGCTGTTTATTTATTAAACCAATATTTTTCTAGTTTGTCTTAAGCGTTACCAAAATTTGTCTCTGGAGTTACTTGATGTCCCAAAAATAAACATTACATATCCGATCGTAAAATGCGTATTTCTTTCCAGTTTATCTTTAAATTGCCAGTACCTTATTTAAACAATTAGTGAGCTTCCTTAAATAATTCATTTTTATTTGTAATACTTTTATATTTAGTTTAATGTAGAAATAGCTATAATTTTTTGGATAAGGGTAACGCAAAAGACCAATAGCAGTTAGTTTTCTACTAAAATTTAAGTATTATATGGAGACTGATTTTAGCAAAATATTTGATTATGCAGGCAGGATAAAAAAAATGAAAATGAGTAATGGTTTCTAGTTTCATTCAGCATTTATGTAAGATTAAGTGGCGGTAACTCAGGTGACAGATTTTGAGGGTCTGTGTTGTAGTTTCTTGTAAAAAATAGCTAAAATATGAATAAACGTCCGTGCCCTTCTAGGTTGTTAAAGTAGATGAAATTTCTAATGCCCTAATCAAATTAGAATAAAAGAATATTAATGTTTTTATTTTTCAAAAAAATATTTCTACACTGTCCAAAGTGTGGGTAAAATAGTTGATTCACCCAAATATCATAATCTCACTTGCTTATCGTCGAGTTTCAGATATAATTGTAAAAAAAATTATTGAAGGAATGATCTAAAAGCTACAAGTAATGGAGATTACGTATAAAAGGACGCGCCAACAAAGTGAATTTTAGGTTAACTATGGACGGTTTGTTTACGTTTATGCTTCATTCAAAATGGACACGGTATAGGTACTTACACACAGGTTTATAAAATTTACTATAATACGCACCTTATCTACAAATATAATTTATCTACCTACCTATCATCTTATAGTAATTCTAATAGACATCGACATAGGTAAATACTAAACTAGTAGCTAGGTAGGTAAATGTGAAACATTGCATTTAGTCATAACCACAACACATGTATTAATTATTATTATTAAAAACTAAACGTAGGTAGGTACGCCAACACTACATAAAAACATCTCAATTACCTGAGTAGGTACTATACCACCTAACTAACCTTCCTATCCCAATCCAACTAATTATATACCTACTACTGTACTATACTCTATATATCTTTTTTATTATACATATAAAATACACAAATCACCCGATCTATAGAGAAATTTGTCCCGAGCCGCAAATCGAACCTGCGACCCCGTTGCGTTCCGGCGGAACCTCGCTTGCCCGCCGAGGTCTTCGTGAATAGTGAAAACAATGCACCTACTCATCCAACAAAACGCCTTACTGTTAGAAATTGATGACATGACATTTGATTGAAGCATGACATTGTCCCACCTCACAAAATAGAATGAGGCCCTCATACAAACTCGTTTTGAAACCATGTACCTACCCAACACTTGATTTAGTTTAGAAAATAGTAAATAAGAAGTACTCTTCCTTCTATTCTAACGTCCATCCATAGTAAGTACCTAATAAGGTGTCCCTGCGACAACGACCTCGGAGATCGTCGTTCGTTGTCGTCACGTCGGTCGTCGCACGGGGCTGAGCGGCGCGGCTGCGGCGGGCGCACCGTGTAAATACACGTTGCATTAGCGTGTGTGCGTGGCGTGCGTACCTGTCCGAGCGATCACACAACCGAAGTAATCCCGCCCCGTGCGTGCGCGATAGCAATAGTAGCCGTTCAAAAATGGTATGAATTTGGTTGTGTTCCGTAATACCAAAAATGATGAATGAAAACTTTTTGTATTCTTCACATAGTATTGTTATTCTGGAACTAGACAATATAAGCTATGTTCGACCGTTAAGAACGCGTAAGATATTATTGTTTTTAATACGAATCAAATAGGAAGAAAACTGGTCTATTTTGGCATAAAAATGTGCAAAATGCGATTGTCTATATTTCGTTTTAGGTAAGTATTTTGAAAAAAAAAACAACGGCGGGACCTAGATAAATACGATTCAAATACAAATAATACAATGGTATACTGCAAATATGGTTGAATTAGAAATCATTTTGGTATTGCGTTTGTATGGGCAATTCACCCTTCCCCGGCCTCTTAAAAGATGATGATTGTGCAAGATTGCCATATCAATTATTAGATATTCCCGATTCATATTTGTTCTACGCAAAACTATTTGTCTGTGATTTTATAAAAATGATGTTTTCAATTTTTTAAGTAAAGGCTAAAAAGAATTAAGTTTTTGATAATTGAAGTGGCGGCGTACCGAAATTCTATAGATTATTAATTGAACCTTTGAAATAGATATATAAAATTTATTTGGATTTTCAAAACATTTATGTTTCAATATCCCTGTCACATAGCGCATTCCATCTGTCACGGAACGCTTCCTACGTAAAAGAAAAGAGTATATTTTAGTTTAATCTCAAGTTCTTTGAAAATAACTCAAATAAGACCACCGATCATTTACTTTTTAAAAGCGAAAGAATCATCAAAATCTCATTTTTTGAAGTTGGTTGAAAGATGACCTTTAGACAAAGTCTTCAAGTTATATTGGTTCTGTCTATGTAGTAAAATGTTTATACAATTGCTTCATTAATGCAATTGAGAATCATTCAATAATTTGTTTGTATAATTAAACATGTATGTATAATTAAACACGTCTATAACATCTGTTTAAATTATAAAAACAAACGGAAATTAGCGTGGCCTAGAATTTACAATTATAATTCAACGTTTTTGCCTATTTTTTTAGTAAGTTGGATTCCCGACTAGGAATAATTATATTTTAAATTATATTTTTTTTAATTGCACGCATTTTGATACACAATTTAGTGAGCAACTAATAAGACCTAATATTGTACCTACATTTCAGCAAATAAAATATTGATTATGATTATGAATTAATAATAATCGTAACTGAACCATGCTGGTCAATGCACTCGGCATTCTCTAGCCCCAAGCTAAGCAGAGCTGGTGTTATGGGAACTATATATATAGAAAACTGACATACTTAATATAATATGTAATATATTAATTTTCTATGTACTTATAATAAAAAATATCTATCTATGTAGTGTATTGTATTATGTATATCAGTTATCTAGTACCCATACCACAAGCTCTGCTTAGCTTGGGGCTAGATAATGCTGTGTGAAATGTCCAGCATTATTTATTATTTATTATTATAATATAATGCTTAAAAAAGATCGATTATATAAAGAGGCGCGGTGGGCGAATTTTTGCCTGCGACGACGGAGGTTGCTGGTTCTTCTCCTGCCTCTGGTCAAATGTGTGTATGATTAGTAGATTTTTGTTTACGCTATTCTGTATGTTTTCTATGTAGTGTATTTTGTATATCAGTTATCAAGTACCCATAACACAAGCTCTATGTACTTAGCTCGGGGCTAGATAATGCTGTGTGAATTGTCCAACATTATTATCATCTTTTATTTTATAAGGTAACACGAATAACGTTACTGAAATATATTTTATTTTGTTCTAGGACAGTGATGCAGAGAAAAGTGACCAAGACTTAGTTGTAGATGTAGCAAATGAGGTAAGATTTTTACCTACTTACTCACCGCTTTTGGAAATACTTTTGCAATGAATAGTCGAATAGGTTTTGTTTTGTTGAGTTGAGCTGAGTTGTCAGCGACTATTTAGAGGGGTATTTCCTGAGCAACTCGATCAGAAATCAGCGGGGGGAGGGGTGTATGCATTTCGAACGAAAACTCTTCAGCTCATAGATTCTTACGTACGCCACTATGAAAATTCTACGAAACATTTTCGCAATAGGGTTTCCGGCTACGATACATTACTCTACGCAACTTTTAGGTCTGTATCTGAATCTGATGGGTCGGTATAACGCAGGTTCCTATTTCTCTACTCAATAATCACTTGAGTGAGGCTAATCGGCTTGGTTGGATGGATGCTTGTCACTTCTTCTAGACATAGAATATGACATAGGGTATCGCTTATCGCCAAATCAAGATCCCATAAATCAGTTCCCATGGAATAGAAATAACTTTCTTACAGACGATTCCATAGAAACAAACGTGCGATGACGCGGACCGAATTTAGTAATACGCCAACAGTCTTAAAAACTATTTTATTCAAGGCATTCTAACTTCCAGGAAGAGCGAGGCTCGCCCAGTGTGAGAACGGAAAGTGGCGAGCGGACAGAGAACGGACCTAGACCTCCGTCCCGGTCTGGGTCGTCGTCCAGTAGATCTACACCTAAGAGCTCCAAAGATGTAAGTTTATAATCTTTGAGTCATTATAATTTATAAGTTTATGTCTATCTATAGTTTATCTTTTTATCTTATAAGGACAGAATCGACTGATAGACAAAGCGGCAAACTTCTGAGGTAAATGAGACGTATTCTTCAAAATAGTTATCAAATAGTTCGACTACACTGAAAAGAAGGCTCGGTAGCGTGGCGGCGCTCTATTGTTTAATTAATTACATAAATATTTTGAGGAAGAAATTTAAAAGGCATAGACATGGCATGGCAGTTAGGACAATTTATCTTGGCAGGTCTGAATTACGGTAAAAAAATACATACAATACAATTTACAGTAAAAAAATATTATAAACTAAACGGTGGCATGAGGCGGGGTGCGCGGTGCGATGATCTAGGCACCGCTCTGGTTATATAAACACGATCAATCCTTTATACGATCGAATATCGTAATCGATTATTTTCATTCAAAATATAAATACATAAGTAAATTGCTTTTCTAATAAAGTGAATTTTGATATTAAATATTGAGATTTCGTTTTTATTTAATAAAAAAAAATGTATATGAATAGAGAATAGAGAACTGCCATGCTTAAGCGCCCTCTATTGAGTTCTTAGGTAAATAGGCATGTTTGCTTTAATAGAAAAACGCCTCATTCCACATTCATCCCTTAACAAAATTGTTTCGTGATGACTGTATCATATCAAAAATGCTGTTAAGAATACCTTTGCGCCTGTGTTTTTTATCCTAGATCTTCAATTAACGTATCAAGATGTAATTTAGTGTAAAACATAATTCAAGTTAAGGCACGTACCCGAGCCAATATGACAGCGCCACCTATTTTATATTACCTCACCTATTACGTTTAAAACAGGAAACATAAAAAAAATCCATCGGACGGTTTATGGTATCTATTATAAGCTTTTTTTTATTACCTCTGTAATAGTTTTATCTTATAAAGTTTAGGCAGAGATGCGAAAATAGAGTTTGGTGGCCAAAAAGGGCAACTTCATATCTCTTTCTTTACAAAATTAAACTATCACAGAGGCATTAATGGCATTAATAAATAACTTATAATACACACACCACAAACAGTACGATGGATTTTTAAAATTTCCTGGATTAAACGTAATAATAAAATAAAATAGCGGCGCCACTTTCACTTGTGTATGTGCCTTAAATAATAGACTACTTTTTATCCGCGAATAGCGCGTTCAATGCTGCAAGCAGAAACTACCTAGTATTCAATATTTGGTTGGAATTTTATGTCAACAATTGTCCATATGGAACCAAAATAACGAGAATCGTCTTGTAAAATTTAGTCTGGTTTATCTATCTTATCTATAATATTATATGAGGTTAATAGTGGAGAATTTGATCTTTGTCAGAATATTATTGATATTGCAAATTATGAGATATTTTGGTCTTTTTCACCTAGGAACCGTCCCGTGACAGATAGAGTGCGTTTTATTACAATTTACAAGGATCTCAAGAAAGTTGTCATTAACCATTTTAGCGTATTAATTCGACTTATAGAAATTTTTCATCTAATATACAAATCAGTACGCCACTCATCATAAATTAAATTTAAGCGTAATAAAAAAAATACAGTCGAATTAAGAACCTCCTCCTTTTTTTATCTGAGATAATTAATTTAGCTTAGAACGAAATAATCGAATTCCCTACTTTCGATTAAATACACCTTAGGTCATTTCTTTAATTGTCATACCGGAACGTCACGGAACGCTTCCTGAGTTAAAAAGACTTGCGTAATTCTGATGTCGCTAAAACTAAACTATATTAATTTGAAAGCACTGAAAATGGTGCCGTCCCTTTCATAACGATTGAAATAAAAAGGATGGCATCATAGTTGGTTGGTTCAGTTTAGTTTTTACGAAATCTAAATTGACACCAAGTGCCCACCATTTTTAACTAGTCATATTTTTGTCATTTAATCAATGTTGAGGCACGTAAATACGTAATGTGGAACAAAATGTTATGTTAAAATAAGTAGAGATGTAATGTAAGGCTTATGTTTTTGCAAAGCGGGAATTTTTTGAATGGCAAAAACAAGTTTTTTGTATGGATTTTGAAATAAACTTTTGCAAAACTTCCCGTTTTGCAATCAAAATTTTTATTTCTAGTGACACAAAATTGTCTAGAATTAGATTGTAAGGCCGCCTATTGTAAAAAATAATGTATTTTTCTTTTGTTTTGGTGCGGAATAAAGTTCGTTTAATGAATAATCTGTTTTTGATTAGTAGCATCCTTTAGCACCAAACAATCCTTATTCCAAAACAACAACAACACAATACATTAAAATTCTACGAAATACAGTAAAATCATTACCTAAAAATACTTTCGAAGACAATCGGCGGTCTTATCGCGCTAAAATATTAGTAACGCAACATGAATTCTGAATAGACCATATCGATCAATGTCGCTTAGCCACAAAATAATTCACAAGAGAAAATTCATTTTAAGTTGATCGTACACAAAAACACACTTCATATAGTCAAAATACAGCTCATCAATTATATTGAAAACTATCAAAATCAACAATAAAACTAAAATCTTCAAGAGCTCTTCTTTACAGGTATGTATCAATCAATATTATATCTATCACTTTAATATTACTCCAAACTACATATTTTAACATCTACAAACTTTCAGGAGAAACCCGGCACGCCCGGTGGTAAACCGCCCCGATCTTCAACCCCTACGAATGCGAATTGTCGCGGCTATCCCTTTCCCGGCTACCCATCCAGTGGGGTAGGACCATACAGGCATCCATTGCCATATGAATCACATCATAGAACTAATGGAATTGCCCCACCGGCTAAGCCGTGAGTATTTATCAATTTTAAAAGTTAGTGAGAAAAGTTATGCTTGGTGATGAAAAAATGCTCAAGAAGTAGCTCTTGATGTTGATATTTGGGCTTCTTTTAACGTATTCACTGCCCAGCCTCTGCGGAGCGACCTGCGTCTTAGGCCATCAAGGTGTTAGTGTTTAACAGAGGAATGCAAAATTTATAAGAATCAGAACGTCGCCTTTACAAATTATCTTGGTTATCGGATAATGGTAACGAAATAGCTCGTGAAATAAGCTTTATCGTCTAACTACAGACTAGACCGGTCGACAGTCGACACTGAAATAGGGTTACCCACCATTTTATGCTGTTTTATAATAGGTTTTTAATCGTCATTTGTTCTTCGTTTGGCCGCAATCTCATCTGATGGAAAGTGACGATGTGGCCAACAATAAATCCAGAAGGTCTAGAAGACCGATTCACTTGTTTCCTTTCACTTAAATCTGTACCTACATAACTGACGTTTTAATAATACTTTCAGTGCATACTCCTACCACACATGTGGCGGGCCGCTCCAACCCGTCCCTTTCCCCGCCGACGCTTTAGTCGGGCCGGGAATTCCCCGTGGGGCAAGACAAGTGGCGGTTTTGCCCCATGGAGAAGTTGTGTGCGCAGTGGCGACATCTCTCGGCGGCGGCGCACGGCACGCTTACACTGGAGGGAAGGGATGCGTTAAATTATGGGATATTACAAATCCGGGCGCGCCTAATACGCTCGAACCACTGTCTCAACTAGATTGTTTGGTAAGTTATTCAAACTCTAGTGCCTTACATAAAATAGTTTTGTTTTGTTTTTACTCAGAGAACAAACAGTTATCATAATAGAATACGGTTGAGTCTAAATTAATACCTTAACCAATAAGTGTTTCCATCGTTAAAAAAGCACAGAAAAAATGACGCTAAGGCAGATATGAAATATAACAGGCATAGATTACCTATACCGTGTCCGTACTTAACTTTATTGGCGCGTCCTTTTATACGTAATTTACATTACTTGTCGATTTTAGATCCTCCCTTCAATAAAAATTGCTTACAATTATATCTGAAATTGTAGAATGCCATAACGCACTACAAGATCTTGCTCAACACAGCATAGTCTGCCTAGAATGGACAGAGAGTCGATCCTGCCCAGGCAACAAAAATGCAGACAGACTAGCAAAGGAAGGAGCAAGACTAACTCCAACCCATCAAGATGTAAGTCTCTCGAACCAGCCCACAGCGGAAGTTAAAAACAGACTAAAACTCAACTCTGATAAAGAACACCAAAGACTATGGGAGCGTCGGACAGACTGCAAGCATGCTAAATCATTATTCCCCTCTAAAGACAGGAAAACCACCAACACGATGCTCAAGATGAGCCGAGAGGACCTAAGAACGATGGTGGGCATCATCACAGGCCACTGAATTGAACCATCATCTTTTTAAGACTGGATCCACAGACAGCAGCTTATGTCGTGGCTGCTTCCAAGAAGAAGAGACTGTGGAACACGTTGTCTTACACTGCACGGCCACAGTAGAGGCCAGACATAAAACGGGGCTGAAGTGCCTCATTGAGGCATCTATCCCATCCACACCCGCAGAAACGCTGAAACGAAGCTGTCAGTCACCAAAGGTCCTGCTCCGATACTTCAAGGAGCTGGGCTGGTTAGGGCCTACATAGGCATGGGGATAATGCACAATACACTCCTATGCGAGATGTCCGTGCAGATCTTAGTTCCCCCACTCAGAATTAGAATTAGAATTATATCTGAAACTCGACGCCAAGCAAGTGAGATTTTGTTATTTGTGTCGTATTTTGTTTACTAACATGCTTCATTCAAAATGGATAAACCATAGGAAGGTAGGTACATGAATGTAATATGTAATAGACAATAGTCTACTCTAGAATACGTTTATTCACCAGTGATGTCGATTCTATTGTTAGCTAAAATTAGGTTTTACGAATGTCAAATAGATGATAGCTTTTCAAATTTAATAGTTATCTTATATTTGACATCAAAACTAGCTAAAATAAGGAATCGATTTAGGAATCCAAATGTATTGTTTGACATTCCTAAATCCTAAACTTAGCTTATTCTAAAACAACAAAATCGACACAAGTGATGTCATTTTTAGATGTGCGGCATATTTATACAGGAGGGAAGGGATGCGTGGGATATTACGAACCCAACCACGCCTAATATGCTCAAACCACTGTCTCAGCTAGATTGTTCTCTATTGGTTTACAATAAAGTCTAAACTATAGTCGTCAGTGGATATCTTGCGGCGGTGGCGGGGCATACTGACACGGCAGGAAGGGAGTGAAACTATGGGATACTACTAACCCGGGCGCGCCTAATACACTAAAAGTTATATAAAACTGTATTGGCCTGAGTTTGTCAAAGTTTAATGATAAAGCTATCAGTGGCGACATCTCTCTTTGCGGCGTGAGAAACGCTACTCAGTAAAGAAGGAACGCGTCTGCAAATGAGAGATAATCAGAAACTACCCTCTTGACAGTGTCTTTAGAGCTACTTAGGGCTTTTATACACAGACTTACAGTTCGTGTATTTGAGACGTGCACTGTGCAGTTCGTGTATAAGAGCGCTTATTTCAGTACAAGATTATTCCTTAAAAAACGAACAGAAGAATTGAGAACCCTCCTTTTTTGAAGTAACGTAAAAAAATAGAAACCGATAAAGAGATAATGTATAACCATAACAATTTTCTTTCCAGCAACGTGACAACTACATCCGCTCAGTGAAACTCTTGCCAGACGGTCGGACGCTTATAGTCGGTGGCGAGGCGTCCAACCTGTCTATATGGGACCTCGCGTCCCCTACGCCGCGCATGCGAGCCGAGCTCACGTCCTCGGCGCCTGCCTGCTACGCGCTCGCCATTAGTCCTGACTCTAAAGTAAGATTATGCCTTCACGCAGTTTGATGAGGGGCACACGTTAATAGTCCCACCTGTCGATGTGGGACGTCGCGTCCCCCACGTCGCGCATAAGTCCTGCAATCACGTCCTCAGCCTGCCTGCTACGCGATCGCCATCAGTCCTGACCTGACTCTAAAGTAAAGTCATACCTTAAGACGAAGTGGGATCGGTTTTGCGAGACAAGGACGAGAGAACCCCGCGCGGCATAGCGAGATAATAAAGCTAAAGCATCGGAGAGCCGCGATGAATTTCACTGGTTTTTTTTATAAATTAGTAATCAGTATTGTATTTACAAATTAGCGTTTTGCTCTAAAATAATATTAAATTAAAATTTAATACTATTTCGCAATAAAATAAAAGCATAATTGTCTGAAGTATTTATTAGGGAACACGTAGACGAAAGTTCTAAAAATTGTGATAAATATCTAGCAAATGAAACTGCTTTTTTCGTAGAGGAAGAATCTAAATCTGTAGAACAATCTGTGTAAAAATAAAGATTGAAAGGAAACTATGCGATTGTATCGAGTCAAGTTTCGTCAATCGTGTTTCCACTCCCATAATTTACTACATTACTCAAATCCTAAACTTTAATGATTATCAAAAAGTTATAAGCAGTTGGATGACGTGGACCTCGCGTCCCCCACCCGGCGCTATACCAATCGCTTCACTGTGACAATGGTATCGGCGTGAAATCGCCACCATAACACCTGTGGATATTCTGTGGATATTATGTTGGTTGGTTTAGCGGAATTGGGTGGTTGGTTGGTTTAGCGGAATGGGCCCCTGTAAGTCACACTTCAGACAGGCTAAAAACTGGACCAATGATGTTACATTTTGCATAATCAATCATCGTTGGATAGCCTTCCACACTTTAGTCTCCTTTAAATATACTCGTAGTTGTTAATCTGGAAGATTTGTTACAACATGATTTCATTTTTCTTTGCAGGTTTGCTTCAGTTGTTGTTCTGATGGCAATATAGCTGTTTGGGATCTTCACAATCAGACATTAGTTAGGCAATTCCAAGGTAATACTAATACTTTTGATTTGTTAGAAACACAATAAAACGAATAAAACATGTTATATGTCCCCGTTTGAGTCACAGAGGAGGATGCCCGCAAAAAATGACAGGCTGAGAACGAAATAAGATTTGAAAATGATTTGAAAAAGGCGTCTAAATTAACTTGGGTTCAACTCGAAAACAGTTATTTAAAAATGTATCAAACTTCAAACCTCGTCGTGGAGGTAAGACAAGACAAGACTTGTACAAGATTTTTTACAATTACTTACCATGGTCCTTTGTGTTTTTAACTGACTTTAAAAAAGGAGGAGGTTCTCAATTCGACTGTATGTTTCCTGTTGTTTCCTCAGAACTTTTGAGTGGGTGATCCGATTTTGATGATTCCTTTTTTATCTGAGCGCTGGTAGTTCCCGTGTTCCCACCCAGTTCCATTTCAGTTTGAGAAAATCATAGAAGTACTTGAAGTCGGTTTATAGTTTTTTAAAACGAACTCAAATATTACTAAGTAAGTAAAGGACTAACTTGATCCCAATAGTGACTGTGGTGGATGACAGATACAAAAAATTTCCTCCTCTTTTATTCAAAATTTTAAAAAGGCGGCGTACGAAATTATTGGCTCCTAATAAGTACATTTGTTAATATATTTGTAATTCGTTGCTTATTTTTTTTAAAACACTGCAAATTTGTCGCCATAATCACCTAATTTCTGAGTCGAAAATTAGAAATAGTCTTGCAAATCTCTCATAAAAAAGTATATCCTGCAGGACACACGGACGGCGCGTCCTGTATAGACATAAGCGGCGACGGCAACCGGCTGTGGACGGGCGGACTAGACAACACAGTTCGAAGCTGGGACCTCAGAGAAGGCAGGCAGCTACATCAGCATGACTTCTCTAGCCAGATATTCTCGCTGGGGTATTGTCCTACAGGTAAACCTTACTTTTTGCTAAGCTAACTGTGCAAAGATTAGAAACCCCAAAGGTTTACTTTAAACAAACATAAAATTTGAACGACTGCACCTTCATTTTATTCAAACATACAGCAGCACTCTCAATCAAGTCGTCTTTTAAATAAAACCAAAAACTCCATTTCCATAAATAAAATAAATGTGTGTGAAGAGACCACAAATAAAACGGCGCTTTGAAATTCACAAAGTTACTTTATTGGAAAGTCAAAGACACCTTACCGTCTTACAACTTAGCAGTCTCTCATCGAACCCAAAATCACCTCAAAGTAGTCATTAGAACCCGTGCGTTCTCGTCAGCGCGATCTAGCCCTGGGTCAATTTTAGTAGCGCCTAGTAGAAAAGTTCATGTTATAAAATTAATGTTGGACAATTCACACATAATCGGAAACTCTAATGCCACAGACAAATACATAGAAACACACGTGAGAACCAATGATGTCCGTTGGTTCTTTATAAGCAATACAGCGCTGCAGCGGCGAAAATAGTAGGGTTGAAAACGAATAAAATTCTAACAAAAATTATCCTTTTCTCAGGTTCCTGGTTAGCAGTAGGAATGGAGAACTCGCATGTAGAAGTCCTCCACGCCGGCAAACCGGATCGCTACCAGTTATTACTACACGAAAGCTGCGTGCTATCGCTGCGGTTCGCGGCCTGCGGTAAATGGTTCGTCTCCACTGGCAAGGATAACTTGCTGAACGCGTGGCGGACGCCGTACGGTGCTAGTATATTCCAAGTGAGTAGCTCTTACGATATCTGCGGGAAGTGGTGGGGTGTTGCAAATATAAATAAATAAATAAATAATGTTGGACAATTCACACAGCATTATCTAGCCCCAAGCTAAGCAGAGCTTGTGTTATGGGTACTAGATAACTGATATACATAATACAATATACTACATACATAGATATTTTTTATTATACATAGTAAAACATCCAGAACGCCCTGAACAAATATCTGCAGATCGTACACACATTTGTCCCGAGGCGGGAATCGAACCCGCAACCTCCTGCGTTAAATTAGTACTACACGTTACACTACTCAATTATGTCCTTATTGAGTCATTTGGTTAAGCTCTTCTTTCATACTAGCTAAGGCTTCTTTTACCCAACTGCGCATGCATAAGGAGTATGTCTTGCCGTCATTTTATTCTTGCGATTCAACGCAAGTAATTGGTAACGATAAAAAATCTCATGTCAATGTCTCAACCTTGTCACACCACTCTATCTCTAGAAAAGGTTTCAGTAAAAAGTAAATTTCGTTACCGGACCGTTAATCTTCAATCACCTAATTATTTGCAAGATTATTCAGTGAAACCCTCTATTGAAAAACCCTGAAAGAAACCGTAACAAAGTAGCATTATATTTATGTACTTGCTTACATACCTCTTTATCTGGCATTCATCGATTATCAGAAAGCTTTTGACTCAATAGAGCACGAGTATATCTGGAGAGCCTTGAGACAAGCTAAGGTAGAAGAAACATACATAGAAATAATAAGAAATGTATACGAAAATTGCAGAAGTAGAGTAAAACTAGAAACCACAGGACAATTTATTAAAATTGGAAGAGGCGTACGGCAAGGGGATCCGCTTTCGACGACTCTATTTATTACCATCCTACACTCAATTATAATAGAGCTCCCCTGGAAAAACGAGGGCATTAAAATAAACGACAAGAACCTAACATACCTAGCCTTCGCTGACGACATAGTCCTTCTCGCAGAAGACGCTCAAACACTGCAGCGCATGCTGACCACCCTGCAAAACGCTAGCAAAACTAGAGGTCTAGAAATGAACCTACAAAAAACACAAGCCATGACAAACAACGAGAAAAAAGAACTACTAATTGAAAACAGGACTCTAGAATACGTAGAGGAATATATATATCTAGGAAAACAGGTATCATTTAAACCATCAAATAACATCGACGAAATAGATAGAAGAATTACAAAAACCTGGAAAAAAATTTGGGGTATGAAGGAAATTTTGAAAGGCACTCTACCGCTAAGGTTAAAGAAACGAGTATTCGACGCGTGTCTACTTCCAACGCTCACGTACGGCAGCCAGACATGGACCTATACGCGCGAGGCAAAAGACAAAATCATAAAATGTCAAAGAGCAATCGAACGAAACATAATGAAAATAAGGTTGAAAGACAAGGTACGACACATAGAAACCAGATCAAAAACAAAATTCATAGACGCTCTACAACATGCTCTTAAAATGAAGTGGGGATGGGCCGGACACGTCGCAAGAATGCCAAATGAAAGGTGGGCTACCTTAGTGACCTCATGGAAAGGTCCTAACGGCAAAAGACTAACTGGTAGACCCCTAGCAAGATGGGCAGACGAAATTAGGAAATACCTAAAAACACAAAACTGGACAGACGTCGCGAAAGACCGCAAACACTGGAAAGAACTGGAGGAGGCCTTTACCCGAGAGGGGTCCTAACCTAACTATTGACGAAATAAAATTTTAATAAATAATAAATGATATACTTATCTAAATTAATTAATCAAACCTATGACATAAATTCTATTATATTTGACGTAACTATTTTTTAAATTAATTCATGAAATTTTCAAAATTATTTTAAGCATAATTGACTATTGTTATTTAAGGTTATGGATAAAGGCTTTTTTTTTTTTTTTTTTATTTATTTATTTATTACTTGCTTACATTATTCCGGTTTCGCATGTTTTGCTGCATAAGAAGTAGCGATATGTTAATCCAGTTCCAAAACTTATGCTTGCAAAATTTCGGTCTGATCAGTGTCTTGGCTAAACATAATTATCTTGACATCCTCAAAATCTTTCACCGTATAATTTTAGTAGCATAATTGTATGAAGCAGATCTGGGAAATCTGGATAAATATTAGCGCTGGACCAAAGGTAGAGAGTTGCACAAGAGCTTGAAGGCCCACACCAAGCTGTGATTGAAATTGGTCATTCTTACATTTTACTGAT
The DNA here is from genome assembly GCA_955876795.1 of Eupithecia tripunctaria. Lineage (NCBI taxonomy): Eukaryota > Metazoa > Arthropoda > Insecta > Lepidoptera > Geometridae > Eupithecia > Eupithecia tripunctaria. Next base: position 8,399,045 of record OY041615.1, on the reverse strand, counting down.
GCATGTTGCCTTACTCTGTCACAATCTTGACTTGACTTCTTTGTCGGAAGCATAGTATCTGTGTCCGGCGGATACCGCAGGACCTCAAGACGAAAGTCTTTAACCAATGTATTATTATTGTATTATGTATATCAGTTATCTAGTACCCATAACACAAGCTCTGCTTAGCTTGGGGCTAGATAATGCTGTGTGAATTGTCCAGCATTATTTATTATTTATTTATAATGTATGTTACCAGTGATGACTGACGGATCCGAGACGTGTTTGCTGACTATAGGCCTCGTGCATATAAGCTCTAGGTCGCTCAGCTAGCTTCAGAGAAAGCTATGATCGAAGTTTCTCTACGCGATAGGATCCGGAAATAGGAAATCCTTAGAAGAACCAGAGTAACCGACATAGCTCTCTAGAATTAGCAGGCTGAAATGGCGATGGGCAGGCCATATAGCTCGTAGAAACGATAACTGTTGGGAAGTAAAGGTTCCCGAGTGGCGACCGCGATGCAATGCGAAATGGAGTGTGGGAAGACCTCCCATTCGATGGACGACATTGGTCGCAGGGAGTCAATGGATGGAGGCGGCCCAGAGCCGCTAATCGTGGCTTCATTCAGGGTCATGTTCAGCATTGGACGATCATATTTAAAATTAAGCGGGCTTATGATGATGATGTCGTATTTGGTTTGCTACTTTTGGCTATCACATGTTTACAATAAAAACATGACCGGTATAGCGATAACAAATAAAATAACAATGTTTTTTTATCTTCTAGTCAAAAGAATCATCATCGGTGCTGAGCTGTGATATATCTGCTGACGACAAGTTCATAGTAACTGGCTCTGGTGATAAGAAGGCGACTGTGTATGAAGTGATGTACTGAAATCTCATAGCATAGTTTTTTGTGGTCCAGTAAGTGAGCCATGACTTGCTAGTTGGTTGATTGCCTTGATGCCATGTAAGGACAAGTATTTTAAACTTCGCTGTCTAGTTCACAAAGCATAAGTGTCAATATGGTTGGAACACAAACTTAACTAATTTATCAGCACTAAAAATTTTGCTCTTTCTTTCTATAAGATTGAAATAAAAAGGATGGCAACATTTTATAGTACATTCACATGAGTTATGTTTAGTTTTTGTGCCAACGGAATTGTAACAATTATCTGTCCTACCCCGTTAACTGAGCATGTTATCCATGAATTTTATGAGTTGTTATATACAATAGTTTATACTTACATATTTTGCACTTCCAGACATATTTTGGTTTTAAATCTCGATTTAATCGACTTTTTATCACGAATCTCAAGGAGAATATTTTAATAATGGGTACAGCCAACTAGAAAGCCATGCCTTTTGTATTGTAAGATTAGTGTAGCTCATAGTTGCACTGTTAAACATATTTTGGCGTTACTAAAAATATTTTTGTAATTAAATATGAAAAAACCTTTTTAATTATTTTATAAGGATAAGTTTATTCGGGCGGTCCGTTTCTTACGTGTATTTATTGTAAGTTTTTAATTTGTATTTTATCAGACTGAGGTATAAATGGTAAGGTATGTACGTCATCTTTTTCTTAGAAATTGATGGTTTATTTTATAAAGATGCGTAGCGAATCACGCACAGCTGCTGGGGTAGATTCACGTTTGATTGTTATGATTATGACATCTCTTCACTGTAGAAACACTGAAAGCGAAAATAAACTAAGAAATTCAGAAATTTTATAAAGGAATTTAAGTCGCGTTACTATAAAACTGAATGTATGTCTCGTCAAGGATCGAAATGTTTTAGCGCCGGTCGGGCGTACATGTTAAGTCATTTTAACGTCTGGTAACATTGAAGTTAGAAGGTTTTTCTAAAGACTCAGACATATTTGAAGGGATTCGAGAGAATTTTTCAAGATTTTGATAAGATATTGAAAGCTAACTGCAGTAATTCCAGTTAAAATAAACTATTAAGTCGAAAGATAATGCCTTGGGGAAACATCTGACTTTTAGATAGGTAGGTATTGTAAAAAAATAAGACAAAATCTTGAGGCTTTTTGGACAAAGTTTCTTGATCTGAACATGTATGGTTGTTAAAAAATATGCAATATTGGCAATGTAGTACTGAAAATTGTGTTTATATGTCCTTTTATAGTTACTTTATTTTAGAAATCTATACTAAATTGTTTAGGTGCTCTTTGAATAGGAGATTATTTTTAAAATTCATGATTTTAATTATTGACTGAATGTATTTTATCCTATGAATTTTATCATGATAAACTTGCATTTTTTTTGTCAATTCCTAGCTAGTTTAATGAAATTATTAATTCACCGTAGTTTTTTACACTTAGAACCTACTCGCTATGTAGCATTTTTGAACAAAAAGTTTTCTGTTCTGTTTATCTCTCTACTGTTAAACTACTTTTAGTATCAAGACCTATGGTTTATCCATTTTGAATGAAGCATGTTTGTAAACAAAGTACGACACAAATAACAAAATCTCACTTGCTTGGCGTCGAGTTTCAGATATAATTGTAAGCAATTTTTATTGAAGGGAGGATCTAAAATCGACAAGTAATGTAAATTACGTATAAAATGACGCGCCAACAAAGTGAATTTTATGTTAAGTATGGGCGGTTTGTTTACGTTTATGCTCCATTCAAAATGGATACGATATAAGTATGTGGTTACTAGGTATTTCCTACGATAAAAATAAATGTTGAGACAACTATACGACACAAGGGAAATGTGCAGGTCCAGTAGCATAGGCATTCAGAATTATAAATCTTCGCTTTTCATACTGAGTTTGGCCAAAGGCTGCATCAATTTACAAAATGTGATATTAATCTCTTCAATTTAATTTCATTTTATAACATGGATTTGACTTTGGTTATAAACGAGGTAACTTTGGTAATAATGATGAATTGTTATTTTCTCTGAAAATTTGAAATGTATTTCTTTGATTATATTTATTATTTCGATAAAATGCGTTTTATTACCCTCATTCAGAAGTTTTATGAGAAGTTTGTTTTATTTTTTTATTCCGTACTTTAGGTAGTAGAACCATCGATTAGGTATCTCGCGGCCTCCCACGGGAGGGCGGCGAAAACTTTTATCGATGAGTAGAATTCAAAAAATATTTTATATCGCACGAATCCGTGTGAAAGTACCAATAGCAATACAATACTAACAAGAGAAACAAACATACATAAAGACATGTTAACAAACTTTCGCATTTATAATTAGTAGGATGTTCCTACATTAGAGATACCTACATAGAAATAATACGTTATTATAATTAAATATACCAAAAGAAGCCATCTAAGTGCGTATTACTTACCTACAAAAATATAACTTGGTAAACTATAAACTGACTTCAATTTTATGTTTTTTCCCAGAACTAGACCAAATTTAAAAGAGACCAGCTTTCAAATAAAAAAAGAACCATCAAAATCAGATAACCCAGTCAAAAGTTCTGATAAAAAACAGTCGTACATATTGAGAACCTCCTCTTTTTTGAAGTCGGTAAAAATACAGGGTCACGTAAAACTATAAGGTATAAGTAGGTATACCTACCGTGTGATTTCGGCTCTGCAAGAGCCACCACGGTTTTTTGTAGGTAGGATATTATCCTGACCTATGATAGAGATTATAGATAAGAGTCCTTCAGAGGCGAAGTGTCCTTTTTAGTCAGTTTTCTCTATTCTTGTGGAAATACCTCGACCAACAGCTCCACCTTGTTTGATGGTGTTTGAATATTTCTACTATAAATTTAAAATAATATAAAACAGCTTCGTTCGCCACATGTTCGCCACTTTCATTCCTATACCTACCTACGGGTTTCCAACTAGAAAAATCTCTGATTCATCTTTGAACGCTGTAAAGTTTGCTTCAACGACTGCGCATTATACCAAAATTATGGCATTGAGGCAGCATGAGGCAATTTTATTTTCACCTACCTACCTAACCTACTTGCAAAATAAAATCGAAGTTACCTATTGTATTCTCTTTGAATAAAATAAATTCAACTCCAAATCTTTTGTTCCTTATGCCAAAGAGAATACAATAACTTCGTAAGACTTATGCAGAAACCTTATCGGGCTCTGCGCAAACTCAACGCAAACTGTCTGCGTCAAAACAAGACGTAGACAATTTGGAGCAAGGAACATAAATACTAGCATAGATATAAATCGTTAGATACGCCCCCGACCACCAAAAACTGTAGCAATGAAACACAAACAAAACAAGCGTACTGAGAAAATAGTGTCATCTCTTTTTCTCACACGTTAGGTGCAAACACAACTTTCTCTTTCGTGCACTCGCCATTTAAATTTGTTATTGTAGTCATTTTTGACAATGCGGACGATAAAATAAAAGAATACCTACGAGTGAAATGTTACACCTCTGGCTTTGTTTCTGTTTCTAGAATTGTTGTTGCGCTTGCGAAAGGCACACGTCATTTTGTGACGCTATAAACTGCCCGCAAACGTCCTTCACAACACGTCCGGCTAATACTGTGCTTAGATGTACATTGAGTGCAGGTTTAAGTAGGCGTAAGGTTCGACTTGGACACAAAACGGCGCGGTCTCACTGAGGTAAGGGCATATCTAACGATTTATATCTTTGAATACTAGGCGATTTTGAGTGTCATTTTCGTAAGGTTCTAGGTATCTACCATGGTATATGTTTTATTATACCATGGTATCTACGAGGGAAGCCGCGAAATTTTTGATCGATGCATTGAGGCGAAAGAAGTTTATTATAAAGCACACAGACGCTAATTAATTAGCGCGTCTTTTACGGCGATTTTCTAGGGCGATTCCTTACACACAGCGGGTTATTTAGATAGATCGCTTTTGTATAATTAATTACGAAGGAACATTGTTCCCAGGATGAATCGTAAAGCAATCCACCCAAAATGAAAAAAAAAAATCCTTGATGTAAAGGGCTGAAATGGGCTGGATTTAGCCTAAAACTGTCCAAATTTCTTCGGTGAATCATATAAATATCATAAGAGTGCTCAATTACTCAAATATTCAAAGAAAGAAAGGATATAATTATTACCATAGAAGACGACTTCCTAGCTATGGAATGGGCTGGCGGCTTAAATTAAAATTTAAGATTTAAGCTGTTATAATCATAAGTTTATAAACGAAAGTTCCTAATCGATGTCCAAAAAATTTGATTTAATAGATGGCTGTGCTCATTCCTACTATGGTAACATTTTATTTACCCTTAGATAACGAAAAATCAAATTAACATATAGGTACGAACTTATTGTCTATATGCTCTCAGATGTATTTTTTCTATAAAAATAGAGAGAAAAATGGTAGCCCTACTCTTAAAAATACCATAAAATAAGCAGAAAAGCCTACAATTGGTACCCGAGCAAATCTAAGCCCAACTCACTCACTCAATATAACTTTGGCCCGCAGGTTAAATTGGTTTTTAGGAATTATTTTCCTCGAAACGATCGGCAAATAATTGTATTTTTAAAAGATGGCCACTCTAAGCCAAGCAATTAATTATTTTTATGAGTATAGCGTATTATTTAATACATTATTTCATCTGATTTATTCGAAATGTGGGTCAAAGTTAGCCGGATTGACTGTAGGTATTGTAATTTGTATTAAATGCCCATCTTGCTTGTATGCCACATTCCACACGCAAGAAGTTGAAGTTGATTTGAATTCTAAAGAAGTTGCGAACAAAACATTAAGTTTGACATTAAGTTGGCAAAAGCAAAGAGAATACAATAACTTCGTAAAAAGGGCCACAAAAATTAATATTTTACTTATGTATTGCTATCTCTGCTAACTGAAATGAAGAATTTAGAATCACGGTATCTATAATAGTTCCGTGAATCCATCAAAATGTCGCAACCAAGCTTGTTGGACATAATCCCCGACCAACTTTTCCAAACTCATACTATCACTGAAATTGATCAGCTACAGAAGAAATTACACTATGAAATCGAAAGAAAACGAGAGGAGCTGCGAGCTATGGTTGGGTATGTTAGAGTCCATAAATCTGATCAATCAAAACTTACAAAAGATAAACAGCAAACTCAACACAGGAATTGCCTAAAATTTCCCAATTTATACAATTTCCAGTGAAAAATACCGGGATCTTATTCAAGCAGCAGACACAATAGAGGAAATGCGAGATACAACAAGCAGCACTCTTAGCCACATTGGAGAAATGACATCAACTTGCCGGAATTTACATAATACACATTTGATAGGGTTCAAAATTGAGGAGAAACCCAAGAATGTTCACAGGTAAGGTATGCTATAGCTTTAAATAGCTTAGAAGTTCATATTAGCTTAGGGGTTCTTATATAATTATTGTCTGGGAATAGTTGTGGCCGGGGCATTTGGTTAAGAAATTGTTTTTTAGCTTCTCAGTAGATATCCTCAAAGGAGATAGTGGAAAAAGTGCTAACAAGGATGCTAGGTTCTATCAGGTACTTGTATAAAAAGGGCGCTGCTGCCTGCCCCCCCATAGATATTCCTTAGTCGCCTATTAAGACACCCATGGGAAGAGTTAGGTTGGTGCAAATTCTAAGCCAGCACCACACAGCTAGATAATAGATAATTTGATTCTTTATGGGTTGATTTCTAAATCAGATTCTAATTCAGAAATTCTTCATTCATTTGTTTCAGCTTTCATTACAACATGAATCCAGTGCATAGCCTTTCCATTCAAGTGAAGTTATTGATGGAAATACCAGAAAAGATATGGACTTGTATTGAAACTGAAGACTTCATCAAGGCTACACAGTTGTTCATCATGGCCAGGCATATCAATACAGGTATTTGTTTATGTTTAATGTTTTTGTTTTTATGGTAGGTATGTGAGCCCACCATCTACTAAATTGTTGTACACAATACCCAAAGGTAAGCAGGTAGAGAATGCTATCTAGCATAACCTATAAGCTCTGTTTAGCTTGGGGCTAAATGATGCTGTGTGGATTGTCCAGCATTACTTATTTATTTATTTTTATTGATTATTTTTGCTCGCTTATGTGCAAATTTTTGCAAAGAAGTATATTCTATCTATCTAGTGATTCTATCTATTAAGTGTGTTTGTTGTGGTTTGTAAACTTTGTTTTGCTGTTTTTGTTTGGTATTCCTGTAATTTCATATTATTGTAAGCACTTATACCGTGTCCATTTTGAATGAGTCATAAACGTAAATAAACCGCCCATACTTAACCTAAAATTCACTTTGTTGGCGCGTCCTTTTATACGTAATTTACATTACTTGTCGATTTTAGATGCTCCCTTCAATATAAATTGCTTACAATTATATCTGAAACTTGACGCCAAGCAAGTGAGATTTTGTTATTTGTATCATGGTTTGTTTACTAACATGCTCTATGCTGGATGGATACGGTATAGTTTTGTTATGCTATAATATTAAGACATTTGTACACCTATATTCCTGCAAAATAAATGATTATGATTATGATTATGATGTATATTCTAAGGCCTCACACTCAAAGTTATTTCTAAGAAATCAAAAAATGAATCTTGACCTCTTGGTGAAATTGGCTGTCTCATTCCAGTACTGAGTGAGGGAAGGTTGTGTTTCAAGTCCCATTAAAGGTGAATGTTTATGGGTTTTTATTAGAATTTTTGTATATTTCCTTCAATTATCAAAATGATATGATGAATGATAGCATTTTCCCCCCCCTGCCAAATTTCATAACGATCCATTCAGCCACTTAGGCATAGAATGGTAACAGGCAGGCAGAGAGACAAATGGAGCGGCAGAGTTACTTACCTTCTATTTTATTATCTTTGTATGGATGGAGATTTACTAACAAAGAAAATTACAATTTAAAAAAAAGCTTACTCTCAACAAACCCTGGTTCTATCAGTTTAAGATTCCTGGTCCAATGATGATGATAATGTCCTTGATTTAGGTAGGCCATGGCAATGTCATTTTTCTGCTTAAAACTATTTTATCTTTTCTGGTGTGCTTGTGCACTTACTGTACAGGTCAGTACAACATTTAGTTGTAAGTTTCAAGTGTTTTATTGCTTTCATGGATCAAGGTTTAAGAATAGACAGTATTTACGATGTTGTACGTGTATATGTGGTCACCTGATGTCTCTGACTATGTTGTTTTTGTTTCTTTAGGCCTACAGCTCCAAATGGGTGGCAAAACAGCAAAGCCAGAGTACCAGTCATTGCAAAGACTGGTCCATCAGCAATGGAGCTCCATTTCCAACTTCAATCAGACCCTCATTGGGGTTTGCAGGCAGAAACTACAAGATGTTGACATTAGCGTTGAAGTAGGTATTCATAAAACGTTAAAAAGTCATCATTCACCAAAATAAAACCGGCCAAGTGCGAGCAACTTGCTTTCGTTCCGTACCATTGTACAAAACTATTTCGCAAATGAAACAAAAAACCATAGAAAACTTATTTGTGATGCATCGAAAAAAATTAGAATCCTACATGACGCGGTCATCCATCCAAGTACGTCAGTACGTCAGTACTTGGATCGCGCCTAACGTTTATCGTCGGTGATCAACCTGTATGGAGGTTGACCCCCTTATCGATCACATTTATTTTATTTTTAGTGCCCGCAACGGGATCAAAAATTAACCCACGTTATATACAAGGTCTGGAACTACCTATACTCAATTTCGGCCTAAAACTACTGAGCGGCAGTAGTTTCGGCTTGAAAAGGTAACAAACATCCACCCATCCATACATCTAAACATCTAAACTTTTGCATTCGTAATATAATATTAGTGTGATCTTAACTAATCCTCGTCTATAAAATTTCAGGTAGCCTGCTCATGCCTAGTAAGCCTGTACCTCATCGACTCACAAACTATGGTAGAACTCCTAAACACACTAATCGGCTTGCACAGTAACACGAGTCTCAAATCCACCCTGCGGTTTGAACTGGCGAAGATTCTAGAAGGAGATGTTAAGGCTAAGATAAAGAAGAAGGTTGTGAATGGAGTGAAGATTGTTCTGAAGACGGTTGTGTTGGTGTATGCTTGTTTTGTTGGTATGTATATTGTGTTATAACTGACTAGTTTCTGCCCGTGGCTTCGCACACGCTGTTTCTATGGACACGTGTTAAGGTTATTTATATCCCACGGGACCTAATTTATGGTATAAAAAGCAGTATATGTTTTACGCCGGGCTTATGAAAAATTTCAGCCTGATCCGTGTAATAGTTTTGGTGTGAAACATTTTATAATATTAGAGCGAAGTGTTATTTTGAGTTTAGAACTAGATGGCGCTGTTAACTATGGGCTGAGCAAAATGTGTACTTCATTATTTATTAAAATATCCTCGAAATAACGAATCTTGTAGGATGTTGTGCCATAAACTTGTTATCTGATTTTAGTTTGCTAGTTTTACGTACATACTCAAATTCTTTAATTAATTTCTTAGCTAATTTGGTATTCGCAAAACTAGTTTTAAACTGACCAAGCAATCAGCAGTTCTGTATGTCGTGCCTATGTCCTGATAAAAAATACCTTGAAGACCAAAAGTATTTATATTAGAGAACCCTAGTGTTTAAATAAACCTTATTTGGGATTTAAGACCCCACTTTCCATAAAATGTATCATTCATAAATCAATAAACGAATCTATCTGTCTATCATTGTAAGCAATTTAATTTTCAGACAGCGACGGCGGCGCCGTACTGGCAAAACTGAAAGACCTGCTCAAGAAAGATTCCCAGCCATTGGTGGACTTGGTGAAATTCAGCGATCCAAACGCTTTGAAGCTACCTCCAGTTATTGCTAACTACAGGTAAAACATCTCAAAATGGGTCGAAATACACCGAAACAGCAGCGGCCTTACAAGGTAGCTAAGAGCTGTTTCATGCCACAGCATTTTAAACTTTATCACCTTAAAAAAAAAACAAAGTATCGCTGGAATGACTGGTAGGGGCCACGTTGCCCACAAAACAGGGAGCAAGCTTGCGTCCGTCCGGTCATACTTTGAAAACAGTAGTCGACGGCACGGCATACATATATTGGTTTTGGATACACTACCAGTATCGTGATAGACAAAAACGTGCGGGGCTGTGCGGCCGAGCTCTAGAGCATTGAACAATTCTGTTTTTATTATGTAGGTAAATATTAGTAGGTACGTAGAAAAATTCAAAATATTTTACTTTAGTTTACGTGCTCGCCCGTCGCTGCCTTGTGAATTGAGCCTAAGTGCGCCTACTCCACGACCACGCTTTTGATTCTGAATTACAATATCATAAAAAAACCATGTAACTTTTCAAGGTTGACGAACGCTGAACCTCAACCACTAGCCAAAGAGGATATAACGAAATGCGTTCAAAATTGGAATACCTGGGTGAAAGCCTTTATTGACACAAATGTGCAAACCCTACTTCAGAATATCACGAGGGTTAAATTCCTGCATGAGATACGGGAGGAGGCTTTTAAAATTGGTAAGTAATTATGTTTCATTGTTTCAAAAAACTAACAGTAATTACTGCAGTAAGTATTTTACTTCAGGCAGACCTTATTAGACAGACATTATTGTCAAACGATTTCGTTCGAGATAACCGGTGGAAGAGGCTCACTCGGACCAAAATAAGGGCGCGTTCAAACTGTGTCGTGACGACGGAAAGTCGTGCAGTTTAAAGCGTCGTGGCTTGTGTTATTTAAATGTAGGTGTTCACATAGTCTGTTTAAAAGGAGAAGCGTCGTGGGAAAAAAAGGCGCGCGTGTGCCAATTGACAACTTTTGTTGCGTTGACAACACTGCTCTGTCATTGCAAGGTCGATTCACACATATCAGTGAACCCACAGTTCCGGCACAGTACCGCATCAGTGATAATTATTCTTTCAAACATTCTCTATGGATGTATTCACACTTGTGCCAAAGTCAAAGTCAAAGTCAAATCGTTTAGACAAGTAAATTTTTTACTATATAAACAGCTTGATAAATAGTTATTACTATCAACAAGAAATAAGGTGCAATTGACTTTAATTCACTTCAATTTGCCTGATATGTGTGAATTGAAGCACTGACGCACCACTGTAGCAAGGATTTGGAACTGTAACGGTACTGTGCCGGAACTGTGGGTTCACTGATATGTGTGAATCGACCTTAGTTCACCGTAACGTCAACGACATTTTTTTGTTATGATGATAGATGGTCTTTATAAAGGCAGCTAGCACGATAGTCTTAAAACGATAAAAAAGTCACGATTCTTAATGTGCCGTATTTGTGACGGGCAAACGAGAAGGCGACTGCTGTGAACCGTAAAATGACATTTTTTAACCACCTTTTTCAATATTTTTTTTGTATATTTTGAAAATTTATCAACCAACATTTCCTTTCCAGACATACCTTCAAACTGGAGCTCTATTTGCACTTCCCTAAGCATCCCCGACAACCACGTATGGTGTTACTATTACCAGCCTCTCTTGACCTCCCGCGTCAAAGCTGTCATAGACAACCGATGGGTCAAGTTATATGATGAGTTCAAGACTCAGATACTGGTGGATTTGACCAAGGTGTCCTCTGAAAGTGACTTGGAGAAAGAAGCTGATATTAATTGGTTCGTTTGGAAAGACCTGATTGGGGAGACGGTTATTGAGTCCAGGGGTGATGTGGTTAAGGTTATGAACTCGCTAATGAAAGGTAATAATTTATAATATACTTTTAAAGATAAGAACTCGTTCTACACCTTTAGCGAAAATTATATCCGTCTTGGCAATAAGAGGGTTTTGGTCTTTCGAGTGCGTATTGCGCGCCATTTTGAAATATGGATAGGCATAGGATTTTACCTACATAGGAGCGGGACAGAGCATACGTTTTTGGGATGTCATCAATCACCAAGTTTTTGCTTATTTACTAGAAAACTACACAAGTTATGAAGAAACTAGTTCAAAAACCAAATAACTTTTAATAAAATACATAAAACATTTTAATAGACCCCTGGTTCCTGAGACCATGAACAAATCATGCGCGAAACAGTGCACTTTCATGATAGTTATTGTGGGAAGTATCTAGTAAGATAATCAGTAATTGACCGAGTGAACCGAAGTGAATAAGGTCTCTGCACGACTAGCCAATTTGTCGTTTTGTCAGTATGTCCGTACTCTACAGGTCGTATTTTACAACCGATCGTAACGAATTCTCGTGTACAGGTTCTACAATTTTATAGAATTTTTGATGACGGAGTCTTTTGATTAAAGGCGAACTTCCCCTACAAAAGGCAAAAAGAGGGATTTAGAATTATATCCGCGTTTAGACATCTGATTATATTTTAATTGTTAAAAAAAAGATAGTGCTCGCGAGGTCTACTGTTCGGAGAACTACTGTTTAAAGTACTGATCCACTTTTCCCAGGTATGTCCCGGCAAGACCGCGGCTTCACCCCCACCCTGGAGAAACTCTGCCAAGCTCTAGACAGCGAGTTACAGAAGCTTCTAGAAGATCTGAAGATCTACCTATACCCTGACAGGAGGACAGTCAAACTGTTTGTGTACGATGATGATGATGATAGCGATCAGATGTATATCGATAGGGGAGAGATTGAGATGTACTTGAGGGATGTTTCTGATAGGAATATTCATAGGTGAGTTTTTGTTACCTATTATTGTGCTAAAGGCGTGTCCAAACATAGCGCGGCACGCCGCAGCGCGTGATGCCACGCTGTGTTTAGACGGTCGCCGCGCAAGAATTTCTGGGTCCGGTCATACAAGTCGCGCGGCAGGGCTGTGTCTCTCGATTGCCACGCACCCGTCGCTATGTTTGTACACGCCTTAAGAATAAATGGATCTTGGCTGGTCATGCTCTGTGGAGAAAATCAGTCAGTGGAGCCTTAACAACGAAGGGGGTTCGGCAGACTGAGGAAGCGATGGCGTGACGAATTGGTCAATGACAAAGCTTGCGTTGATCATAGATATAAGTAATTTTTTGTAGATTCAAATGGCCTGCGTTGTGTGGGGTGAACCTCAACCTTAACCTCAACAGCCTGTTTTGGTCCACTGCTGGACGCAGGCCTCCCCCTGATAAGCGACTTATTCGCGTTTATCTCATGGAAGGTAATGCCCATAATTCCCACGCTGGGCATGCGGGTTGGGGATCGCAGTTTGGTGGTATCATTGTTCGGCAGGGGGTGCTGCTGCGCGCCCCCCGGTGGATATCCCTTAGTCGCCTCTTACGACACCCGCGGAAGGAGTTGTGGTGGTGCTAAGCCAGCACCACACAGCTTGGGTTCTTGTTGGAGTGGACCTAATTGGAACTAATTTGAGCGTTCCACTTTCGAGAAGCTAGTACCTACACAATCTCGAGAATTTTACTTGGATATACCTATGTACAATTAACATTTAAAAATACTATAAGAGTTCCAATGATTAATAATTATTAATGTTTATTAATGTTTTCAGCATGCTCCAATACATTAAAGCGTGTTTTGAAGAGCCTACCCTCCAAACCACGGAACTACAACAAAAAACAACTGCCATCTACACAGCTCGATTCATACAAGCGATAACCACCCTTATGTTGCACCTACGCAAGTGCTATATCCCCGAGAACGAAATCACAGATGAATTTGCTCTGAAGAGATGGAATGATACGTGTGGTTTGTTAAAGGAAAAAGTGCTCTTTTGTTGGGGGAAGTGGGTCGATATTGTGATAGCGAAGATAAACGACTTGACGCGATGCTTGCCGCAAGAGTTTACATTGGAAGCTAATATTGATTATTTGATGATGGTAAGAATCATATTATATATTTAAACTATATTATACCTTTTGATAAAGTAAAAAAGGTGATTATTCCTTATTCAATTCAATTCAATTTAATTCATTTATTCATACTATAGATTCACAGGGAACACTTAGTCAAGTCAAATAGAAACACATTAAAACACAAAATAAAAACTCAAAATAGGTATACAGATTAAATACAATCATAGCTGCAATAGCATTGTCAAAAATGTAAAATAAGATAAACTACAATAAAAATAAAATTGTCAAATTTTAAATGTCTATGCACATTAATCAATTTCATTGAATGTAAAAATATTTTTACCTTACTTTCCATCTAGCCTTGAAGCATATCTTCTAGCTACATCGTATTTTGTGTTTTTATTTTAGCAGGACAATATCACACTTATATTATAAATTCGAAAGTTTGGATTTTTGGATGTTTGTTACTTCTTTCTCTTCCAAAAGTGTTGAACGGATTGGATTGAAATTTAGCATACAGATAATTCTAAGCCCGGAATCAAACATAGGCTACCTTTTATCTCAACAATCTGTCCTACGGGATTGAAATCATCTTTTAAAGTTTCCATAGAAAAAACGCGAACGGAGCCGCGGGCAGAAACTAGTATCTCATAATTTATCGAATAGATCCATATCTATTAAAGCCCTGCAGTAGAATTACGCAAAACCACCCATCCTATATTGACACTTGAAAGCCTCCATATTTGCGTCTATATCTATTAAAGGGCTTTCAAATGTCAAATACTGGATGCGAGATTTTACCGTACTCAGTCTACTGGTCGTCTAACCATACATTGGTATCCTTACAGCAATGGGACGTCATAAAAATAGTAGAAAAAGATGACGAAGGAAATTCCATCGAATCGACAATCAAAGTCCCAACCGGGCCGTCTCTAAAGCTTCAAGAATATCTCTACTCCATCAGCCGTATTTTAGACGAAGCAGCTCCACACACAATCCCTATCGAAATCCACACTACTTTCATAGAAAAAGTAACAGATATCACTCTCACACACTACAGTAAAGTGATACGAGAGAAAGAGATGGATATAAATCAGCGATGTGCGCTTCAGTTGCTGATGGATGTGAGGCATTTTACTCTGCTATTGGTGCCTAGAGAGAATAAGAGGTGTATTGATGTATCTCAAGAGCTATGCGAGTTTATAAGGCAGAAGATAGATCCGTTTGATTATGATGTCTTCTATCCGTACATACAGACTAATTTGAAGAGGAGTGTGCAAAGAGTTCAGGTAAGCTTTTAATTGATTTAATTTAATTAATCAGCGTCCTGTTCAGGGATTCTATACTACCGTTGTTCGAGTTGACGAGACGTTCCATTTTAGTATAGCATCTTATACAGCGCCTCTAGCACCCGGAGACGGAACTACTAGGTATTCCATACAAAATGGATCGTCTCGTCGAGATTATACTATCAACTCACCAAACACCAGGGCTTAGAATAAGACAGTAGTATTGGCCTGCGAGACGGAATTTCAGCTGAATATTTTGACGTTAATTACGTTTTTTTAACCGACTTCAAAAAAGGAGGAGGTTTTCAATTCGACTGTTTTTTTACCTCAGAACTTTTGACTGGGTGGTCCGATCTTCTTTTTTTTACATATGAAAGCTGGTGCTTCCCGTGTGGTCCCATTTTAATTTTGTTCAGTTCTGACAATGGGATCCATGAAAATTCACGAAAAAACCATAAAAATTTAACTCGGTTTATAGTTTTTTTAAATAAAATTAATTATTTTAGTTCATGGAATTGCTCTCCGTTTTCTGCCGTTCACCCTGCTCAGTGAATTACGTCGTAGAAACTCGAAAATATGACACTGTCTCAATGTAGGGTAAAGCCAGGGAGTCTTCTAGTTCCTCACTTATCAAAAATAGCTTTACAAAATTATGACTTATACGTTTTCAATGTTATACTCGCACTGATATTATAAATGCAAAAGTTTAGATGCATATTTGTTACATATTCACGCCGAAATTACTGAACGGATCGGGCTGAAATTGCAAATATGTAGTAGTTCCTGTTCCCTAGGCCTGTTATAAAACAGGTTACTTCTTATCCCATAAATCAGTTCCCATGGGATAATAATAACCTTAAAACTTTATCATAGAAATAATGCATGCGAAACTGCGGGAAGAAAGTAGTATTAATTAATTCCACCTCTATTTCAGACTCTACTCGGCAGCCTGATCCTCCACCACGGTCAGCTAACCGGCGTGATTGGCTCCAAGCCCGTGCAGTCCGGGGGCAGCGGCGATAAGGCCGCCATTCTCTTAGCTTCGGGGGATTCCCCATGGTTCTCCCTGCTTCCTGTCGCCGCGCCAGTGATGAAGAAGCAAGATAAACCGGTAAATTTCACTTATTCATCAAGAGCACGCAAATTTTGCGGAAATCCACCATCATCATCATCAACCTATATTACTCCCCTGATGACCGCCATAGCGACCTGGGGCCTGATTCCGCTAACACAATCGCCTCACTATGACAATATTATCGCTTCATTATCGCGTAACAATCACCGCCATTAACACCTTTTGGTATTCTACTAACACGATCTTTTTTTGTTTATGCCATAATATCTATGACTATTACGTTTATGATTATATGCCCCACCACATTATTGACACGATATTATAAGTCTTAGAGATTGTAATCTTATGGTAATAGAATAATAAATAAATCTCTATCTTAATCGTATGGCGCCATTATGGCGCCATTATAGCATTTTGTTTACAAAATAGTGGAATTAGGCCCCTGTCTTCAGGTTGCCGCATACATACAAGCATATTTTACAGAAATCGAAAACCCCCTGCAGATTTTTTCCTTTGAACCATCACCCTGTAGTCATATCATACCTGTAGTAGTCGACTGCTGGACATAGGTCACCCCTAATGAGCGCTATAGCGCCCTGTCTTCAGCTTACCGGATCATTTTACTTATTTAAAAAAGAATTGTTACAAGCAAATTTTGCAGAAATCGAAATCCCCCTGAAGTATTTATATCTATGAACCGTTACAAATACAAATACAAATTCTTTATTTGTAAACATGCGTCACATAGATGGAAGAGACGAAGTAATAACGTAAGCACCATACATGTTTTGCCTAAATCCAAGGCATGCAACTATTAATATTTTTATTCTAGTTACAGACTTAAAGAAATAGTCATGTATATATGGATACTTCTTTGGATAAGATAAGGTATGTCATAGTTTTAAAAAACTCTGACCAAATGCGGATGTCACTTACCACTAATCCAATCTCTAATGTAGTATGAAGTATTTCTATAACTCAAAATGACGTTCGTTTTTCTTCATTGCGTTTACTATCTACAATGCAAACTCCAATTTAAACTCCCTAAATGTATTATATTAAGTATATCAGTCATCTAGTACCCATAACACAAGAATCTACTTAGCTTGGGGTTAGACGATGCTGTGTGGATTGTCTAGCATTATTTATTTATTTATTCTTACAATATTTTCTACAGTTTCTTGTTTTTTCTCAGGTAAAGAAGAAAAACATAGTGTCAAGCCCCGGTCGATCCCGTTCAGAGATCTCAGACATAATGACGGCTTCACTGCCAATCAACTTCGCGAACGCGAGATCTGGCGCTGCGTCCTTCTTCAATTCTATTTCCTCGGATTGGTTTAGCGGTTCGTAGATTTTATTTGTCTTTTAACTTACTAAAATGATAGACAGGCGTCAACAATCCAGTTAAAAAGGCTATGAACTTGCACTAAAACTTGAGGGACGAGTCCATTTGACTTTTTTTTTTTTTGTTTGTTCCGCCTTTTTTCCTCCGATATGCATCGGAGACATTTTTAGGCTATAACATTTTGCTTAAGCTGTTTAATTTGATACATAAACGATCAGTGCAGTTTCGCGTCTGGTCGTGTCGTTGTTATACATACATACATAATTACCTATGTTACATAGAAATAATTTTATTCTTTTCTTTTATTTACTATGTATTTTTGTTTCTGTTGTTTTTTCTTTGTCATTTTTTTTCTTTTTTCTCTTCCTTTTTTCTTTTTTTTTCTTTTTTTTTTGTACTTATATATTACATTACACTTTAAACAATTACAAATACAACTGAATATGTACCTGTTTACATTTATATACATATTTATTTTCATGCGTACAATATTATAATTAAAAATATACTGCGCTCATGATAGTCTCTCAGTCCATTTGACGTTAGACGTATCCTATACAAAAAGGTCTCGATTACGTCTCGTTACTAACGTCATTAGACTCACCCCTCTGTTCGTTGTTTTAGTGCAAGTCGGAATTTGAATGATTCATATATTTGATTTGATTTTTTGATTTGAATGACGTTCATAAATTTAAGTACTTTCTACAAATTTTTATCATTTAATTACTGTTAATGAAATTGATTATTATTTATGAATACAATACTATTATTATCCATGTAAGGAAATTTAATATATATTTATCCAATGAATTTAATCGTTTTTATAAGTTCATGATTTGATTATCATAACTTTCTAGTCCCAACCGGACTACCGTAACATAACCGTAGACCAGTTTATACAAGAAGGTACTAATATAAACTGGTATCCCTTATAATATAACAAACAGTAAAAATAAGATACAATTTCAAAAATAAATTTTATTAACAAAATCAGTGCATTAAAACAAAACTACCTATTCAATCCAAAAAAACCTCAAGCTGAAGTATTATCCTCCTTTTTTGCCTCTCCCACCTTTCTACCTAAAGACCTGAAGTTGTCAGTAAATCCGTCGCCGAAACCTCCGAAGAAATTGCCCTGGTTGCCTTGGTAACCTTGGTAACCGGGCTGATTGTAACCGGGTCTGAACTGGTTGTAACCGGGCCGGTAGTAGGGGTTGTTACCCGTGTAACCCTGCTGGTTGTTGTAACCGGGTCTGAAGAATGGTCGGTTGCCTGGGGAAAGAAATATTGGTAAGTACCTAATAAATAACCGGCAAAAGACGTCGACAAGTACACAACAAGTGCGAGTGAGAAAAGAACATCACAATTTTCCAACTCGGAAAACGTAAAACTTCACTGGAACATGTCTATGTATATTTCTGTATTAATTGCAATTTTTCTGTCTTCTATTGTACAATGCAAATATTCCCCCAAACCGGCAATAAAGTATCAAAATTTGTCAATAATTTTCCTGTTGGACTAGTAAAGAATTGTGACACTAATTCGTAAAAACAAGATTTATGACAATACAATTGCTTGGAATCTGTATTGTATAATTAAAACAACTAATGAATTCGACCTAGTCAGAGTCAATCAGTGCTAATTAATAACACGATTATCCTATTTACTTATGTTTTTGACGTGTATATAAAAAGCTAGTATTAGCTCGGCTGAAGAGGGCGCACGAATGACCAGGAGGTTTTATATAAATCCTTATCCTGACTCTCATTATGCAGAGGGCGAATTAAATAACAAACAGCAGCACATTAGCTTTGGCTATTTACGGAACTGATTATAACGTAACCACGAGCAAACTTACGGGTAGAAAGCTAGTATTACGACAGATGCATAGGATGCACGGTTCACGCACGCAGTGCAGCTCAGAACAAATTTATGTTTTTAGAGACTAACAATAAGATAGGAAGACCACACACAACATAAAATGAACGGGGAGCGGAGCGAGCCGCGATTTTTTTGCCATTTACTGCTGCTATGAATTATGCTGTGAAAAAAGTTAAGAAGAGTATGAAAGAAAAAGTGTTAGCAGAGCAAGCCGCGGTTATTTATGTTCGAAATCGGTACGGCGGGTGTGGCAAGCTCTACAGCGACCGCTCTGATCGCTCTACATGCTCTACTCTAGGGTTTCATATGCAAGCCAACAAATTCCAGAGACTAAATATCTGTTAACGTCGAAGTTTTATGTCTTTAGCGAATAATTTGAAGTTTTGTTCGATTTTTCTGCAGTGTTTTGCATACTGACTTTAAACGATGATCCCTGGACCAGCGGCAAGCAAAAATATTGATGGGGGGGGGGGGGCATGGGTAGACCACTGGGGTCTACCCATCCTCCCCCCCCCCAAATGGATCCGCCTATCGTGCGAATAATAGGTAATATAATAATACTATAATTAATTAATATAATTACCTTATCAACTAATACTATAATTATTTACTTTACCTACTCTATCCGGAAGTAAACTAATACGAAGTCGAGGGCCGAAGTTCTTTATGTTAATTACTGCAATATAAGAGTAATGGCCGTGTAGCAAGGACATTGACTCTTAAAAAATAAATTAAAACGCAACAACAACAATAGCCGGATGTTTTGGTGGGACAAACCTGGACAAAGGATTTCGTTTCGTTTGGTATTATAATCTTTATTTGTGTAACAATTAAGCTACGGCCCTCCTATTCGATTGCGACCAAATTTCGCTGTGAAATCCGAAAATCCGTGGGAACATTGACCACACCTTGTTTAAAATAACGCGATCTAGAATTACATTACATATTTTTTTTGTAAACAAAGACATTTATGTTTTAAAAAATGGTTATGGCCGTGGCTTTAGAATCGACCCCTTCACCTCAGAGAGTCTTAAGTCCTGAATAAGGTTACCTATCAGATGGTGTGTTTCCCCCCTGGTTGAGGACGTATTTTAGTACACACGCAGTAGTGGACTTTGTGGCGAGTTCTTCAATGTCACAGTAGTCTACTTACCTCCATAACCAGGGTATCCAGAGCCCCCATATCCGCCATATCCGCCAGGATTTCCATAACCACCTGTAAAACAATAATTGGATTTGCTTTAAAGAAACTATAAACCGACTTTATTTCATGGTCTTCTCATGGATGCCACTGTCAGAACTGGACCAAATTGAAATGGGACCGCAAGGGAAGCACTAGCTTTCATATAAAAAAGGAATCATCAAAATCGGATCAGCCAGTCAAAAGTTCTGAGGTAAACAATATAAAAAAGACAGTCTCGAAGTCGGTTAATAAAAAAATAAGTATAGTTCGTGTAGATAAAGAATGGGACTGAAAATGACCCAGGGACGGCATGCTTTTCGCTTCGATCACATACCTTGACCCACACGTTTGGACTCAAGTCAATGTTTGGTTATTACTACTTTCTATATTTTTTGTAAATTGTTTGATGATAGATACCCTGTCCCACCCCCCTTACCTCCATATCCGCCTTGGTTACCGGGATAATACCCAGTTCCGCCGTAACCATTGTAACCGCCATTCCCGTAACCTCCGTAACCGCTGTTCCCGTAACCTCCATAACCGTTGTTTCCGTAACCTGAATTCCCGTAGCCACTGTTTCCGTAACCGCCGTAGTTCGCCGTATTGTAAGGGTAGTTGGTGTAACCTGGTCTTGCTAGGCCGTAACCTCCGGCGCTTCGCCTTTGACCATCGAGGATATCAGTGGTGCTTTCCGACAGACGTTGCGCCACCGTCATGCCCAGTGCGCATGACAGCAAAAATATATGCTGAGAAAAAAATAACATTGGTTGAACAAATTACTTTGTTTGAATAATTAGTGTCAAGTTTGTGATGATTTAATTGTGATTTTGTTGGAAGTTTTATTCGTTATTATGTTCTCGGGCTTGTAAAACAAACAAGAGTACAACTATCATTGATTTAAAAAGGGAAGATAGGTTA
Organism: Eupithecia tripunctaria; assembly: GCA_955876795.1. Taxonomy (NCBI): domain Eukaryota; kingdom Metazoa; phylum Arthropoda; class Insecta; order Lepidoptera; family Geometridae; genus Eupithecia; species Eupithecia tripunctaria. Next base: position 8,377,681 of record OY041615.1, on the reverse strand, counting down.
CGTTCTCCCAGCGCTTACTCAAAAATTGGCATGTGTTACAACTACACGCAAACACATACGCTCACATCAATATTTCCAGTCCCCTGTGCAATACAAAGAAGAACAAAGACGGAAAGACGTATCTAGGACCGAAGTGAGACTGAGACAACAATATTTCACGCGAATCACGACCGCCCGTGCCGCCGGTCAGACGGTGACTGATGTGGGAGAACACAATTTTACACAATTTAAGGTTGCCACTTTCGAGCAACCAGTACCTCATCTTCGTTTTTAATAAATCAATGACAACTATGAATAAATTTTTTACACAGACGTATAGGTAAATTTTTAATAAGGAAATCAAAGAAAAAGTTTTTCAAAATGCAATTCATCGAAGTTGAGATAGATATCATCATCAATAAGCTTTACCTTACCAGTCCACATCTGGACATAGGCCTGATAAGTTGTTTTTTGACGACCTCTGTGGCGCGGTGGGCGAAGGTCTGCCTGCGACGCAGGAGGTTGTGGGTTCGATTCCGGCCTCGGGACAAATTTGTGTACGATCTGCAGAAATTTGTTCAGGGCGTTCTGGATGTTTTTCCATGTATAATAAAAAATATCTATCTATGTAGTGTATTGTATTATGTATATCAGTTATCTAGTACCCATAACACAAGCTCTGCTTAGCTTGGGGCTAGATAATGCTTTGTGAATTGTCCAGCATTATTTATTATTATTTATTAAGTGATAAGTGCCGAATTGGCTGTTATCATTAGGATAATGCCATTATTTCCACGCTGTGTAATTGTATATGCGCATCGGTGAGACAGGTAAAGTTCAAACAAAAAAAAATGCAACCCCTAAAACGTTTGAAAAAAAACCATATCAAATCTTTGTTCATCATATCGTACATTACACATAAACCTTATCAATAAACACTGCAATTTAAAAAATGGTGTAACTACCTATTCTGATAACATTCCTATCGAATCTTTTTTTGGATTTTATCATCCGCAAATTGATTGCGTATCAAGTAGCCAATAGCTAAAACGGTAGTCCTTATCGAATCATTATCAAAACAAAATACACTTAGCGTCAGAACAATTACAAAGACTTGTTTGATTATCATTTCTATTGTATTATTAATTTATCAAACTTCTCATCATGGTCGTTGACATACAACTAAGTTAATATTTTGTGTTCGATCCCCGCTGTGTGCCAATGTTTTTACATCATCATCATCATCAGCCTATGTCAGTCATAGGCCTCTATTGAACGCAATATTTGTACAAACTGCAAATTATTCCAGACATAGAATAAATATCTGCAGTTGGTGAATAAATATCTGGGTTTTAGTGTACCTACCTAAGTTCACAAAAAACAATCAAATAAATAAATAATGTAAGAAGATCTATAGACCACACCCTTGTTTCCCTTATACAATATAAATATGTATGTATGTATTTATATAAGTATGTATGTATAAGTAGGTATATATATACTTAGGTAATTTTACAATTTTAATCGGTATTTTTATTTTATTTTGTATGTTAGATTTGTATTACCTAACTACATAATAATGCACACAGATCCCCATGTTCAATCCAACGATCCTATCCATCCACGGTTGTCTGGTAGAGATCGCGCTTGAGCGATGAGACCGCCAATTGTCACATATTTTGTAATGTTTATTTATTATTTTTAAGTAAAGTGCAATAAAGAATTTTCTATTTATCTATCTTTAGTTATCTGGCACCCATAGCACGTTCTGCTTAGTTAGGCTTGATGATACTTTTTGACTTATCCTCTGTCCAGTAGGTTTTAAGCACGGTGAAATTTGTCTCGGATAGAATAGAACTAAGCTACGTTACATTGTCATCGAATGCTTAAAATGTTTGAAACTCATTCCTTTAACTTCAATAAAATACGCAATGTACCTATCCCGATGCGATGTCATATTTCCGTTTCCGACCTAGACAACAATACCCGTGCCTAGGCCTACGGAATTTTATATATATTATTCCGTCTTCCATAGTTCTGCCCATAGTTTTTTATTAAAATATGTCGTAGTTCTACATCTTCATATCACAATTTGAACTTTACGCGCAAGAAATAAGACTCACCGAAATTATCATTGTCAAAGTCACAGATCACTCTCAAAGCGGACAACCGACTGGTGGTACCGTGGGCTTATCCCCCTTTATATTCGTCGGCAGAAGGTTTTTACTGCTCTGCATAATTTCAATGAAGATGCATTGTCTTGCCAGTTACGTTAATAGTATTGGATAGGGAATCCCTAGAGATGAAGAGTGTGTTTTGTGTTATAGTCGGAAGGGGAAGTGGTTTATGTGTTTTTTTAATTATACTTTTATGTTTACCTGTTATTTAATTTAATTTATTTATTTGCTTCCATCTACACTCACTATTCTTATTTAAGTTTATATTTTTTTTTATTTATGTCTGTCTGTCCTTTTTTTCCTTTTGTATCCTATAGTGTTTTGTAAAGCCAAGTTTGTGTATTGTAATATAAATATAGTACATTACCTAACGGCATAAGGGTACCTACTACGGTGTAAATAAATAAATTCAAATATTGCTAGATATGCTTATAAAAATAATCGAATGCTAAGTACATAATTTCTGGACTGTAAGTATGATTTAGCCATATCGAATGGTACCATCCTCTATGAAAAATAATAATAAAGAACCGTATTGTATAGTATATAGAAGTACCTATCTCGCTGTCTTCCAAGAAAATATAAATATATATATATATATATATATATATATATATAAAATAATTAATGAACCTGTTCTCCAGAACAGGTTCATTAATTATTTTATTAGCAAATACCAATACCATCCTAGCATTGCAAATTTAGGCTAGAACGAGAAAATTTAATTAATAAAAAGGATTTTAACAATGATTATTTATGAATTGCTAATATAGTATTTAATTTAAAAAATGCACGGATAGCGCAAATTATTCAAGCTTAAGGAAACCCTTATTGCGTTTTACAAGATGACTAAGTGATTTTTAGCCCTATCGTTAAACGTTGATAGGTAAATAATCGGCATAGGCAATTATTTCTATTCTATCAAGAATACAAAAATTATATCTATGTAATGTACTTACCTATTATATTATGTACTAGCAGCGCCTCCCGGTATCACCCGCATAGTTCCCGTTCTCGTGGATATTCCGGGATAAAATATAACAAAGCTTTCTCTGTCTTTTAGATTCAATGGTATTATTTTCTTGCACTGCTTACAATACCATTAAAAAACCCATTCTACCATTTCTCAGCCTTCTTCGTCTTCTATGGTCCATTGACAATCGATTGTGTGTGGTAAAACTCTTAGGATACCTTTTGTGTAGTGCCTAAGTATCTCATAAACTATCACAACCCATCATAACATCGCACACTGTTCCAAAAGAAAAAAAACTGCGAAATAATTTGAAACCGACGTGCCCTGCGATTGAAATAATTATTAGCCCCTTACTTTCTGCTTCGTCTTAGAGTTCCTTCCTAACATAGGGAGCCTAGATATGCATTTGTCTATAGGTAAGAATAGAGAACATATCAGACAATGCGTAAATATTGACGTATGAAGAAATTACTTTCTGAAATGTTACGCATAAGATGACAATACATTACAAGTAATTTATGTCTATTTACAAAAAAATCCTGCAGTAAATGTTTTATCTTAATTCGAAAATGGCGAAAGAGTGTCACGAGAGACGTTTTATTACGTCACTCTCAGGGCATAGAGTACCACATCATTCTGCCCCCCCCCCCCCTCTCCCCCCAGACCAGTCTATTCGTAAACAAATTTCCTCGCCGAATAAAAAAAAGGCTATCCATGTACATAGAGCCTAGTGGATTAGTCTACTACTGAACTTAACCCTCCCTATGCCGACTTAGCGAATGTTTCTGATTATTTCTCGGTAATTTCTGATCATTTGTCGAACAGTCGTCAATCGCTAATTAAAAGTTCCTACCACCATTCGCATCCGAGTACCAGAGGAAACAAAGTTAGGAAATGTGTTATTATCTCATTATAGTTATTACGTGGAACATTTCTTTGTGATCATTTATTCATGTAATTGCTACATTGGCTGGTGCCTCGTTATTTGTTTTGTTTTTGTCTTGTCATTGTCTATTAAATGGTTTCTTTTTGATTTTCCTAGGCCTTTGAGAGAATTATATCGAGGATAATTCGTGTTTTATAATAATGGAGTACTCGTATAATTAATTGGTTTTGGATCCGAATAAAAACAAATATTTCGGTACTTTATTTATCGTAACTAGGTATATTCATTGAATGAGTTTGAAAAGTATTATGCTACGTAGACATAATAAAACGTCTACGTAGCCTAAAAAATTACAAAATAGATACTTAAATAATACACAAGTCGTCGTAGTGGGAATCAAAGCGATTGCGTCTAGATGGTGATGATGATGTTTTCGTAGCCGAATCTCAGCCACGGTGACCAGTCTCAACAAAGACTAGCCATAGCCAAGCAGGATACATTAAAGTGCGCAAGTGTGTGCGCAAACACCGATGCACCGATAACAGACCGATACGCACTACACGATTTTATCACGAAGAAAGCATACCTTCCTTATTTTACTTGACTCGACCTTAACTGACGACCTCTGTCGTCAGTTAAGGTCTCTCTTAACTAGACGACCTCTGTGGCGCGGTGGGCGAAGGTCCGCCTACGACGCAGGAGGGTGCGGGTTCGATTCCCGCCTCGGGACAATGTGTGTACGATCTGCAGACATTTGTTCAGGGCGTTCTGGATGTTTATTAGTATAATAAAAAATATCTATTTATGTAGTGTATTGTATTATGTATATCAGTTATCTAGTACCCATAACACAAGCTCTGCTTAGCTTGGGGCTAGATAATGTTGTGTGAATTGTCCAGCATTATTATTATTATTATTTTTTTAACTCCTACCATATCTTCTATCTTTCCGAGATCTCTATCAAACCGATATCTAAATAGATGTTATAGATCGTCCTATCTTTTGCCAAATTGCCGCCGGGAGTTTTTCTAATCGCCGCCTTGTTTTGATGAAAATGATAAGGTAATCATACCTATTGATAAAAATATCATACGCAATGACATACTATGTATGACCTGTATTTTTAGGCAATGCATGAGACGTTATGTGCATATATTCCTAAATTACTACCACGAACCCAATGAGAGAAACCAATGCCTACCTATAATAATACATTGTTACCCAAGGGATGAAAGTAACTTATTTAGTCCCTAGGCGAGGGCGCCTAAACTTATCAAGCTAGATAGTAAAAAAAATACTTGTTTAGGTGCTTATTTGGTTTAGAAATAAACGATTTGACTCTTGAATTGTCAGGCGAGCATTTGCCACATCTTTCCAATGATTGCACATAACGATCCATAAAAAATTAAAAGGCATTTGTTTCTTCTTTAACCTACTGCATAAAGTAGAGATAGTCTACTTGACTTTACGCAAAGGTGGTAAAATAGACCTTAATAAACGTATAAAGCAGAAATACCCGAAGGACAAGGACGTAATGTTGTACAAGATTGTTTAAGGTCTCGTATACCTACGTAAAAGTCGTAGTAAAATCTCTAAGTTGCGGCTTAGGTCACAGGCCACAGAATACGAAAGACTTGACCCATGTTGTCATTTATTGGTGTGGATTTTTCCTTAGTTTCCGTGACTTTCTAGCGATGGAAACATGCTTTTGTAGGGTTATTATTAAATACATACAAGCTACTTTAACCCCATTCGTTTTCCTATTAAAACATAAATAAATAGTTTAACTAGAATTGATATTAATTTATATTAAAGTAGTCTTCACACGGGTGCAATGCTGATGTATTATAGATAAAGCTTCCTCTTGAATCAATCTATCAAATTAAAAAAAAAACCTCATCAAAATCCGTTACGTAGTTTAAAGATCTAAGCATATTATAGGGAAAGACAGACAGCGGAAAGCGACTTTGTTTTATACTATTACGTTCAGTGATAGATAACTTTCAAAAATAAAACTAAATGCACTATTTGCGACGACTTGGATTGGAAAAACGCAGGAAAAAAACAGGTTCCAAGTTGGAACCTGTCGAAATATAAGGGGAAATAATAGGGTGTGACTCCAAAAAAATCATATTTTTTTATGTGTATTTTTTGATGTTTTTATTGTGAAATTTAATAATGGAAAAGTAGATATTTTAAATCTCAACCGCAAAATTTCTAAACGCAACGTTATTGGCATCTGACTGAACCGTGACGTCTCATTTGTACTTTTTTGTATGGTCATGAAGCTTTGACTTTCAGTTGACATTAGATGATTCGATGAAACGTGACGTCATAAAATGCAAGGCCTAACATGGCAGCGTTTTTATCACCCGAAACTTAGTGCAGTTTTACTTTTGGGTTTTACCTCAAAAATAAAAAATAAATGTTATTTTTTTTAGTTATGTATTAGATAAAAAAAAAATATTAACAAAATCCATGCATATACCCTATTGATGGAGTACCTACTCTGTACGAGTCATGTCAACTAAGATCCGATCATCGTAGACCGTACTAATATATGCACAATAGACATCTATGCTTAATATTCAAATTCCCAATAGTCAATTATATTTATAGAACAAAACAAAATTACAAATTCAATCCTTGCGCGGACGATTAGCCTTGTCGCGTAAGGTCTACAATGGTCCGTTATTATTATCGTTCTCCCTATTTGTAACAATATTAAAATCAATGGCTTAGTCATCATAATGATTGTGTTTTATATCATTTATTTACATAATAAAAGATTCAGACGTTACTTTGGGAAAAACATTGCAAAATAAATGCATGTAAATAGGTAGGTACTTATACTTAGTAATATTTCTGCTCAAAAGATCCATCAAAGTAGGTACTCGTAGTTTGTGACTAACCCACAAAAAACATGAACAATCTATCAAAGTGAGTCGTCGACTAGTTTCGTTTCTCCACGAGATGGACAAGACGAATTAAAAGTTAGGGTAAACCCAGGATAGATCTCACTTTTTGAAAGAGCCTCGTAATTTTTAATCTATTAATTTACCATAAATAACTCCTATGCATATAGCTAGTAAAATCTTTAATCTTGCTGTCTTTGTGGTCTACTCTACAAAGAAAGCTCGTAGTGCATAACAATTACCGATTTTGCAAAAATTTTGTTCCCGCATAACCTTTTTTTGGGGATAGTTGCCCAAACTGTATGGATACATCCCCCACCATGTAAATGCTAAGGAGGATAGATGCCAGTGGTGTATGATACCCTGACCTGCAAATCTATACCGTGTCCATTTTGAATGAGGCATAAACGTAAATAAACCGCCCATACTTAACCTAAAATTCACGTTGTTGGCGCGTCCTTTTATACGTAATTTACATTACTTGTCGATTTTAGTTTTGTCATTACTTTCCTCCCTTCAATAAAAATTGCTTACAATTATATCTGAAACTCGACGCCAAGCAAGTGAGATTTTGTTATTTGTGTCGTATTTTGTTTACTAACATGCTCCATTCAACGTGGACAAACCATAGGTATCACACTTTTAAAATAGCAATTTATTCTAAACTATAGAAGTTAACGTTTTTTAGCAGAATTTATCAGCTTTCTACTGAATTTTTCCAGTTCCATTAATAGCGTATTTTTCTTATAAGTACCTAAATAAGAAAATTACTTATTTTTGCGCTTACGCCGCCACGCCCCTTTCTAGAAACGTAGGTATGCTTTGGACAAATCCTATGAACACAAAATGCGCGCAAAAATGGCGCCCATCGTACCCTCTTAATACCTCTTAATACCACCATCATCAGCACTTATTTAATAATACGAATATAGGCAACTTCAAAACTTCATTGTTTCTAGGAGTGTTATAATGTTTTATGTGTCATCGTTATCACGGATTTAGTTACCTGTACATTATTATTTGTTTACCGTTTTAGGCCAGGAAATCAGCATCCGCAGCCAGATTTATACTATACTAGCTGCGCACCGCGGCTTCGCACGCGTTGTTTCTATAGAAACGTTAAAAGGTGATTTTCATCCCACCGGAACTAATTTATGGGATAAAAAGCCTATGTTTGATTCCAAGATTAGAATTACCTGTATGCAAAATTTCAGCCAGATCCGTCCAGTAGTTTTGGCGTGAAGAAGTAACAAACATTCATCCATCCATACATCCTTATTGTGATTTAATACTAGAGTACTTACCTATATATATCTATATATGCCTACGGATTAAGTATTATTTGATTATTGATCGTAGGGGCTTTTCCCAGAAACTCCAATTATGTTGACAGATTCCCATGTTGTCTTATTAGTTATTAGGCTCACCTAATGACCATGCTCAAAATAACGAATTCGAACTCATCTGTTCCGTGGTCCTCTGTCTGACCCAATTTTATATTTATTCATTTGCAGAACGCATTAAAGGTTAAATGGTATTAAATGCGAAGAAAGAAAAATAAGCTTTTCGTTAGATAGCGTTTAGCGCATTCACTGCCGGTACCGGACCTTACATGTTTTACGCATTTACACGTTAACAAATTCTACATGGTAATGTGCGCCACAGGCACTTACTTAAAATTTAGAGGTCTTGAAGTTTGCGGTAGGTGATAAAATATACTCAAAGTAGAATCAAATGACAACTCTATAATATGTTCAATATTAGCTGTGGCTGCCCGTGCATCGTCCATAGTGCACATAGATTCAGCGAGAATTCGGGAAAAAAACATTTATTTCATTTATTGCAAGAAACGTGGTCTTAAACGAAACTTAAACGTATGCAAAATTAGGTTTTTATCTTAAAAGTAGGTTTTTATATAAAGTGCATAAAAAATAAAAAAAATATTTAAACAAAAGTAAAGTAAATAGTGTTGATTTGTGTTTCAATTTTAGCTCCATGAGTTCCGTAACATCATAGAAATCTTTTTCAATAAGCCATAATTTCATATTTCTTTTTTATGAATAGTTTTCAGTTTTTGATGTCATTAGGGATTTTATTATACATTTAAAGAGCCACACATGACTTGACAGCTCTTACCATACAAGGCTGTCTCAGGAGTCCTAGACAGAACAATTATTTCTAGGTCACGTACAAATCTAGGATATTAATCCCTAGCTTTACTAAATAAATTCTAATGTTCTTTTACTAATTTAGTAGCCTCTCTAGAATGTACGTACATACTGGGCCCACCACACAATGCGACTCCCAGTGCTATTTGCCATTTCTGTTTGTGTTCTCTGAGTCCTGTTAATATCATGAAATATTACCTAGATATTTACAGTCAGTAGCAAAATTATGTGATGGTTATCTAGGTTTACTTCCACTGAGATTTTTTTCTAAAGCTTATCCGCGATTCGCTGAGATAGATAGATAGTCTTTTTATACGGTACACACACAAACAGCACAGGAAAAGTAACAAAAATAACAGTAACAGTATAGGCTTAGCTTTGAGTGTGCTAGGTTTACACATACCAGTGTATCCATTCCAGTGTAATAATATATTTAAACCAGTACAAAATACAACAAAAAAACAAAATAATTTATTTGACATTAAGATTACAAGAAGATGTTACCTATGAGTAGTTGTTACATTTTTATGATTTAATGTGAGAGCATTTCCTATGATCCCTCACTAGGCTAGGCCTGTTTCGCGGGAGACCAACTGAACAATTATTGAATTACCATTACACATTTTGCTAGGGTAGGTACACTAGCAAAATGTAAATAATATATGTATATATAAAAAGGTACAGAGAAAAGCATGCAATAAAATGAAATAATTATATAAAAATTAAATTAATAAAGTTAAATATCAGCTAATGAATTCTAAACAATAACAATTGTAATTCTACTTCTGCATGATGCTATTACAGTAGGTATGATTTACCTACAGGTAGAGGCAGATATACAATAAAGGTATGTACGTATAATAGGATACGAGGCATGCCTACCCTATTCCACTCGCATAAACAGTAGAACGACAACGAATCCATTCTATCCTGAAAATGAGGTATTACCTGAATAGACTCCACTTAATTAGTTCTCCGCCGAGAATGCAGGTTCCCGCCATTGTTCGTTTGCTCCCGTGATTTTTGTCGGCTTAACTCTTTTAGTGATGTTCTTACGACTTCTACGATTTTTTTCCTATTTCAGCAGCCAAACAATTAATCATTTAGGTGAGATCGGGATTTAATTCAAGCCCTTAACACCTTAATTAAACGTATTTTAACCGACTGCCAAAAAGGAGTAGGTTCTCAAATTAGAGCTTTCGACCGGGTGAACCGATGATGATTATTTTTTATTTGAAAGCTGGTGGTTCCCGTGTGGTTCCTTTCAATTTGGTCCAGTTCTGACAATGATATCCATGAAAAAACTATACAGGTAATTGAAGTCATTTTAAAACAAACCCAATTATTGTGTTGTTAATCATCATCATCATCATCATCATCAGCCTATATTAGTCCACTGCTGGACATAGGCCTCCCCTAATGAGCGCCATAGCGCCCTGTCTTCAGCTTGACGCATCCAGCATCTGCCTGCAGTCTTTCGCAGATCGTCATCCCACCTGGCAGGAGGGCGCCCTACACTACGTTTGCCGAGTCGCGGTCTCCACTTAAGAACTCGTTTACCCCATCGGTTGTCAGTTCTTCGCGAAATATGGCCGGCCCGGCATATTATATTTAACACTAGCTTTTGCCTGCGGCTTCGCACGCTCTATTCAAGTAGCTATGTCCGTCCCCGGGATACCGTTTACCTCCCTGCCAAATTTTATCAAGATTCGTTCAGCCGGGAACGAAATAAAAACTATTCTATGTCCGTCTCCTGGTTCTAAGCTACCTCCACACCAATTTTCAGCCAATCGGTTCAGCCGTTCATGAGTTATAAATAGTGTAACTAACACAACTTTCTTTTATATATTTAAAATATATTAATTCACATCCCTAGCTCCCCTGCCCGAGTATCTCGGTAGACAAAAGGTACATTTAGGTGCAGTCAAGCGCCTCACTCTGATAACTAAAGCAAAAAACTTGGCAGATAATTTCTTTGTACGTAATCCTCATTGTTCTTTAATGTTGGCTTACAACCGCTGCTGCTGATATGATATTCATTTTTGATGGGTAGATATACATTTATTTGCCTTACACAGATCAGAAAAGAACCGGGATTGCAATAGGTATCTAGTTATACCGTGTCCATTTTGAATGAGGCATAAACGTAAATAAACCGCCCATACTTAAGATAAAATTCACTTTGTTGGCGCGTCCTTTTATACGTAATTTACATTACTTGTCGATTTTAGATCCTCCCTTCAATAAAAATTGCTTACTGAAACTCGACGCCAAGCAAGTGAGATTTTGTTTTTTGTGTCGTATTTTGTTTACTAACATACTCCATTCAACGTGGACAAACCATAGTTAAGTACAGAAAACAAAATAAAAAAGAATAAAACAAAAATCTACACGAAACAAACAGACAGACGGATAGACGGACAAGAAAGTAATCCTATAAGGGTTATATATTTTGAGGTAGTACGTAACCCTAAAAATAACAAGGCGGGGTAACACACCACAACTTAGCAAAACAGATATTATTACTTACTAACTTCATACGAAAATAGAATTTCGTTTATTACGTCTTCAAATTGTCTAAGAAAATTATTGGACAGCAATAAAAGGCCAAATTGGGGGTCATCATATTAAAATTATAAACGACTATTTTCCCTAAAAACAATTTATTTGTCGCGAGCAAATTCTGGCCTCGTAAAATTTGTGCGGAAATGAGATGATATCGCTTTCATGCGACCTTTTTACTTAATATTGAAAAGGTGCTTAATTATTGCTACAGAAAATGCTTTTATGCAAACGTTTAAAGGTCATTTTCATCCCACGGGAACTGATTTATGGGATAAAAAGTAGCCTATGTTTGATTCCAGGATAAGAATTACATGTATGCAAAATTTCAGCCCGATCCGTTCAGTAGTAGTTTTGGCGTGAAGAGGTAACAAACATCCATCCATCCATACCACATGTATGGATGGATGGATGGATATTAAACGATTAAACGGTGTTTACCTACCACTATCTTCTATTATTGTTGTTCATGATGTAAAAAAGTTTAAATATCATATGTTCAGTATTATTTGGCCTACTCAATTGCATACAATAGGCCTCTCTTCTTCTGTGTTATTGGTCTGATGAGTAGATGCGTTTCAGAGTGACCGTAATTTTGCATACAGGTAATTCTTATCCTGGAATCAAACATAGGCTGCGTTTTATCCCATAAATCAGTTCCCGTGGCATAAAAATCACATTTAAAGAAAACCATAGGAAAAACGCGCGCGAAGCCGCAGGGCTCAGCTAGTTGTTCATAAAACAAAGTTTAATAATCATATAATATTCAGTAGCTACTATCCGGCTCTCGCATGGGAGATGGCTTCTTATGAAATATAGAATATCTTCTGTGTCATTCGCCTCATAAGTAGGTACATTTCAGATTGGTGCCCACGACCCTTCGCAATTCTTTTGAGATGTCACACGCGTGAGTGACGTCATTTTAGTATAATTCCTCCGGCTACGGTCAGCCTTGGTTGATCATAATAAGATTAGCCTTACCTTTGGTGATATTTGTGTCAAGAGCTCTGGTTGGGTTTTTTGCGTTATTAATCTTATACTGCGTTAAATTACTTACCAATTTGTAGATATGAATCATGCTTTATGAGGTCGTCTACATGACCTCGGACAAATTGCCATCGATATTTGGGTGCATAAGGTTTCTACCGTTATTTATCACTTAAAAAACCTAAATTATCAATTGCAACATACAGATAATTAATTTTGTTTTAAAAAACTATAAACCGACTTCAAATTTTACAGTTTTTTTCATGAATTTTCATGGACCCCATTGTCATAACTGAACAAATTAAAATGGGACCACACGGGAAGCACCAGCTTTCATTTAAAAAAGAAGCATGCAAATCGGACCACCCAGACAAAAGTTCTGAGGTAACAAACATAGACGAATTGAGAACCTCCTCCTTTTTTGAAATCGGTTAAAAAGTAGTTAAAGTAGTTGATGACAAAGACAAATTAAATATTATCTGCTTAATTGATCGCTTACTAGAGAAATGATATCGATTACAATTTATGATGCCGATAACAATAATACACGTTTTAAACGTGCTTTTGAAGTAGCTAGCTTTGTTATTATATCATGCTTGCCTGTTTGTTACTTTTTCAATAAAAAATGTATAAAAAAAAATCCCAAAGAATATTGACCCACTAAAAAACCGCGAACGGACCTCGACCTTACACCCACGACTGCCCAACATAGATTAGATAATAAACTACGATTACATTTATAGCGCAAGTTAGTGACTCACTCGACCATAACTAAAAGGTCTATGTCACCAATGTTTTGATGGATTTTATAACGTTTGTTTTTAAAAATTTGGATTTTACGATCCTACTGCCAGATCTTGATTTTTTTATATTATGGTGATATGATAATAATAATTTATTCATCACAATACATGCATATTATAACAATCACACTTAGAACTGTTCTTATTCTACTAAATGTTAATAAGATTCATTGAGATCTCACTAGGATACCCTGTGCTGTAGAGTCAAAAAGTAGTGGTTCTAGCTTAAATAAAGTTTATTTATTCAAGAATAAAAAGAAGAAAAAAGTTAAAGTAACATAAATTATACTTAAGTAATGTTCGGGACATGCTTAGGTGAATCTGAGATACTCTTTATATATTGTACGGTATATCGATCTAGGTATAGTTTGTTTACCATTGTTACTCTATCAAAAAATGTATTTAGTGGATTGTTCTAAGAAAAGAATGTCGTTTTATGCCTAGGCTTCAAAGTGCTAGTTTAGTTGCTATAATCATAACATTATTCAATAGGGATCCGTCGGGTTTTGTATTTCAAGTGAATTTAGCCCTGGCGCCTTTTTTACTTTGAACCACCATATCATCTTTTTTTTTTATCAGAGATAGACCTTCGTTTGACCGCAATCTCACATGATGGAAAGCGAAGATGCGGCCGACGATGTATCACGAAGGTCTAGAAGATGGCTACTCCGGACCACATTCCGAAACACAACAGAGTTGCTTCACGGACTGGCCCAGTCCGGAGGGTGGTGACAAGCCACGGCCGAAGCCTACCACCAGAGGGTACCGCTCTTAGCACCACCCAGAGGACACGTGTAGGGTATCAGAGGGTCAACACCTACGGACGTGAGCGATACTGTCCCCCAATATCTAGCAATATCATCGTTGATGATTTAAGAAAATCAAAGTTTAGCTAAAACAAATACCGTTGAAGTCGTAAACAAAAACATCCAAATTGTTTAATCTGCTTGGGAGCTACAATGCCAAATTCAGTCAGTCTGACACACAGGCCAAACATAATAACACCCTTCTTTTAGGGTTTTTTTTTATGAGTACCTCCTATGTAGATCCAATACTCAATCGCAAGGAAGAAGCAACCTTATCATAAAACAAATACCTAAGCTATGTTATCATGTTTCCTTGGGGAGATTAAATACTTCGTTATATTGATAATTATTGCATGTAAGTTAATCTTGAAATCTCTTTATGAGGTGTAAGCTACTACTGAATTTTGTTTTGTCGGTTTCTCTTCTAAAAGTAAAAGTAAAAAAGCTAGGTAGAATAAAATACTATGTTAGTCATTATTATATTTTTATTTCGTCCTGCTCTAGCTATTTTTGCCATATAGCCACGCTGCTTTAATTTATTTCCGATTTGTTGTAATTTCGTCTTTCTACAAATTTTTGCGGTCATTGTGTTGCTATGAATGAACCCTATATAAAAACTTCTTCTTATACAATTATGGTCGTTTTGGATAGTTTAATAAAATGGCTTATTCCACTAATCCGCCTTGACAATCCCCGTCAACGATAAGTGGAATAAGGCAATGAAATTACATGTAAGAGACTAATTTTATCATAATGTCGATAGACTCCAAAATGACTGTTAATTCGACTTTAGAATTTGGGTATCGGACGTGTAAATACATGTAGCAAATGGCTTACAAAACTACCTTATTCCTAACTCCAAGCCAAATTGCTTGTAGAACCTAAAAAATATAAAACAACTCATAAACGTAATAAGTATAAGTAGTTTAAGTTATCATGCGCTCTATTTTCAATAACACGCGTGACTTCAAAATAATCTTCGATATAGGCTTACTCTAATGTACATTAAATTATTATAATATAGACGGCACATTCTAAAACTTTTATAAACTGTTTCCACGAGTGAATTCTTGTACACTTCTATTGCCTCATTGGCTCTCTAGGTAATAATACATGTAGTTTTTTCACCCTTAACTAAAACCTCCCTGATAATCAGATAGATAGTCAGGTAGTCATTTTATTGGTAAAATCATTTACATACTGATATGTATGACGTATAGTAAAAACCAAAACAGTGAAACTTATCACAAAAAATAACTAGACAGCTAAGGGTTTCTGCTATATGGATTATAATTCACATCAGAGTAAACCCTATTCACTCGTGGTAAGATATGTTTTGGCATTGGCAAGGCTTCTGGGTCGACGTCAATGAGTTCTTGCTCATCTCCTTTTGCTTTATGCCATCCTATATAGTAGGATATTGCTGCCACTAGAAGGATGAAAAAGAAACTCAGTATAGCAACTAATGCGATGGTAAAAGGATTCCAAAAACTGCTTGTTGATTCCGTAACGGGTGACGTTTCTGGTTCAGTTGGTGGATCAGTTGGTGGTTCAGTTGGAGGGTCAGTTGGTGGTTCTGGTTCGGGTTCTGGTTCTGGTTCAGGCTCTGGCTCAGGTTCTGGCTCTGGCTCAGGTTCCGGTTCAGGCTCTGGCTCAGGCTCCGGTTCAGGCTCTGGCTCTGGTTCTGGTTCTGGTTCTGGTTCAGGGTCTGGCTCTGGTTCTGGCTCTGGTTCTGGTTCTGGTTCAGGCTCTGGCTCTGGTTCTGGTTCTGGTTCAGGCTCTGGCTCTGGCTCAGGCTCAGGTTCTGGTTCTGGTTCTGGTTCTGGTTCTGGTTCTGGTTCTGGTTCTGGTTCTGGTTCTGGTTCTGGTTCTGGCTCTGGCTCTGGCTCTGGCTCTGGCTCTGGCTCTGGCTCTGGCTCTGGCTCTGGCTCTGGCTCTGGCTCTGGCTCTGGCTCTGGCTCTGGCTCTGGCTCTGGCTCTGGCTCTGGTTCTGGTTCTGGTTCTGGTTCTGGTTCTGGTTCTGGTTCTGGTTCTGGTTCTGGTTCTGGTTCTGGTTCTGGTTCTGGTTCTGGTTCTGGTTCTGGTTCTGGTTCTGGTTCTGGTTCTGGTTCTGGTTCTGGTTCTGGTTCTGGTTCTGGTTCTGGTTCTGGTTCTGGTTCTGGTTCTGGTTCTGGTTCTGGTTCTGGTTCTGGTTCTGGTTCTGGTTCTGGTTCTGGTTCTGGTTCTGGTTCTGGTTCTGGTTCTGGTTCTGGTTCTGGTTCTGGTTCTGGTTCTGGTTCTGGTTCTGGTTCTGGTTCTGGTTCTGGTTCTGGTTCTGGTTCGGGTTCTGGTTCTGGTTCAGGCTCTGGCTCAGGTTCTGGCTCTGGCTCAGGTTCCGGTTCAGGCTCTGGCTCAGGCTCCGGTTCAGGCTCTGGCTCTGGTTCTGGTTCTGGTTCTGGTTCAGGGTCTGGCTCTGGTTCTGGCTCTGGTTCTGGTTCTGGTTCAGGCTCTGGCTCTGGTTCTGGTTCTGGTTCAGGCTCTGGCTCTGGCTCAGGCTCAGGTTCTGGTTCTGGTTCTGGTTCTGGTTCTGGTTCTGGTTCTGGTTCTGGTTCTGGTTCTGGTTCTGGTTCTGGCTCTGGCTCTGGCTCTGGCTCTGGCTCTGGCTCTGGCTCTGGCTCTGGCTCTGGCTCTGGCTCTGGCTCTGGCTCTGGCTCTGGCTCTGGCTCTGGCTCTGGCTCTGGCTCTGGCTCTGGCTCTGGCTCTGGCTCTGGCTCTGGCTCTGGTTCTGGTTCTGGTTCTGGTTCTGGTTCTGGTTCTGGTTCTGGTTCTGGTTCTGGTTCTGGTTCTGGTTCTGGTTCTGGTTCTGGTTCTGGTTCTGGTTCTGGTTCTGGTTCTGGTTCTGGTTCTGGTTCTGGTTCTGGTTCCGGCTCCGGCTCCGGCTCCGGCTCCGGCTCCGGCTCCGGCTCCGGCTCCGGTTCCGGCTCCGGCTCCGGCTCCGGCTCCGGTTCCGGTTCCGGTTCCGGTTCCGGTTCCGGTTCCGGCTCCGGCTCCGGTTCCGGCTCCGGCTCCGGCTCCGGCTCCGGCTCCGGCTCCGGTTCCGGTTCTGGTTCTGGTTCTGGCTCTGGTTCTGGCTCTGGTTCTGGTTCTGGTTCTGGTTCTGGTTCTGGTTCTGGTTCTGGTTCTGGCTCTGGTTCTGGTTCAGGCTCAGGTTCTGGCTCTGGCTCTGGTTCCGGTGGATCTATTGGTTCATCATCTTCTTGATATAATATACAAGATTCTTCGTCGGTATTCGGCCCAATATAACGGAATGAATCTACCAAGAACCTTGATCCTGGACCTGCCTGTCCCATGAAAGTTATCTGAAAGATTAGGGTAATGGTAAGTATTATAATAATACGTTGGTATTCGAAAACTTTTTTTTTGTGAATTTGGCAGGTTTTGGTTTCCTTTAAAATCAAAACTTGTTCAGGAATCTATTACCTAACTAGATTTCCAATATCCTTCTCAAGTTAAGTTAACTGAAAATGAAATACCCTTTTATCATAAATTTTTTTTCTTATTCGTCTCTAGCATAATCTAGTTTTGAGTAAATTAGCAACTTCGAATGACCTTTTTCTATATTTGAAATACCTATACCTCCCTGCCAAGTTTTATGACGAACCGTTTACCCGTGAAAGGACATACATAATTACTTTCGCTTTTATAGTATGTAAGCTACTTACGTATCCAGTGAATTGTTCTTCTAACGTGGCCATCAAGGGAAACCTTATTTTTTGCCACCCGGTTTCAAGGGTTGAACCAATCAGAGTTACGGTTTCAACATTGGCATCATCACCGTTTGGAATCACTTGACTTGCCAATATAATAATGTTGTCATTATCGTTTACGGAATCTACGTACATATTAATTTCTATTGAACCTTCAACCGACATGATGAAGTTAAATGAAGATACGCAGCTAAAATCTGTTCCAGCTGGCGATATGAATGTTTCTCCGCGTTCATGAAGACCGTCAACATCGATTGAAGCGTAATTTCCTTGTTGCCAAAATGGCATGCCAAAACAGGGGGCTCCCATATTATCGAACTGGTCTTGGAAGTCATCTTCAAATGTGTATCTGACACATTCATCGCTCCAAACACTGCTCACTGTCAACACAAATAGTAAACACTGTAAGCTCTTGCGCACTTCCATTTTGATCAGGAGCTAGATCAACTTATTTTAACCAAACAGTTCGGTTTCCTCACGAGACACCTCACATCTTCGAAAATACAGTTTGATTAAAGTTTTCAAATACTTCGCATAATTATCTGGGTAATTATCGTTGATAAGATACGGTTCTTTGTATCGATGAGGTGAATCGATAAAATTAATCCCTACGTCAATGTTGAAACTAGACTGTGAATCAGATTCAATCTGTTTCCAAACTTCTTAATATTTTTGATCAAGGGTTGTAAACTCGCTTTAGGAAAAGCTACTCAGATTGAACCTGGATGATAATAAGAACTAAAAAGTGCCTGTATTAGCAAGACTTATGATACCAAGGTCAAACCATTGTATTATTATTTTTCCTGTCCTGTGCAGTTTCCCGGCAGTCTTCTGCTTGTAGTTATCGCGGGTACAGACAATGGAGTCCCAGGTCCCACCCTATTTTAATTCTCCAAAATACGCAATCGTTTGTTTCGTTGCGTTATTTTGTGCAAAAAGTTAGGTACTCTGATTCGGTGTAATAAGTACACCAATTTGCCGAACGGAACACGAAACTTTTGTGTTCGTGAATAAATATGGACCATAAGGTCTTTAGGATTCTCGGCATTAAATTAATTTGTAAGCACCTTGAGAACCAATTCAACTAAGCTCAACTGGGTTTTAGCTTTGGTTTTATATGAATATTAACGCAATCACTACCTAGCATGTCTCTGCGAAGCGTTCCCAACAAGCGCGCTGCAGTTAGAGCTAGTTGAAGACAAAGTTACTATACATTAGCTAAATTCGATGTAGAATAGTAAACAAACCGCCCATACTTAAACCTAAAACTCCTGTTGCCGCGTTTTTTTATACGCAACGTGGATTGTTTATAAACATGCTACATCGAGTTTGACTAGTAAAGTTGATGTTAGAAGTCCATGTGCCCCATGGGCAATGAAAGTGTTGACAACATTTGAGCTCACATCCTTGTCTCTCAGCTCAGCGTTGTTTATAACATTTCAAATAGGTACTTTTTGGAGTTTTAACTTCAAAAAATAGTAGAAACGGTACATTCTGATAGGTCCTTATGCATGCGGCATTTTTGACGTTTGTTGTCTATGTATAAACTGCTGCATTAAAAATATTATGCGTCGTCGCTGAGCCGAAGGAGTAAGTACCTATTGAATGAGGGTTTGATAAACTGATACTTTTAAATGACACTAAGAATGAGTGATCAATATCTTAATCATAGCCAAAGAAACAATTACTAAGCAATTAGGAAGGTATTTAGTCAATCTGAGAACTGCTAGGCAATCGCACAGACCAGTGAAAGTTTGATCGAAGTAGTTTTATTGGATACTAGCTGCGCCCCGCGGCTTCGCACGCGTTGTTCCTAGGGAAACGTTTAAAGGTGATTTTTATCCCAGGGTAACTGATTTATGGGATAAAAAGTCTATGTTTGATTCCGGGATTAGAATTACCTGGATACAAAATTTCAGCCAGTGAAGAGGTAAGAAACATCCATCCATCCATACATCCATACAAACTTAGTGTGATTATGTCATTTCTAAGATATCAAAATTCAAATAATATCCAATAAAACTACTTCGACCACAGTTACCGCACCCTCTTACCCTCAGTACGGGAATGTGACTTGACTTGGACTTCCTTCGGACTCTAGTGCCCTTGGCTCCACCTTTATTATCATCAGCCTATACTAGTCTACTGCTGGACATAGGCCTCCTCTAATGAGCGCCATAGCGCCCTGTCTTCAGTTTGAAGCATGCCGTATACATATAGGAAACAAATTAAATATATATTATTTCTTATTATATTATTTTAAATAAATAAATAATTCTGGACAATTCACACAGCATTATCTAGCCCCAAGCTAAGCAGAGAGCTTGTGTTATGGGTACTAGATAACTGCATAATACAAATACACTACGATATTTTTTATTATACATAGAAAACAGCCAGAACGCCCTGAAAAAATATCTGCAGATCGTACAAATATTTGTCCCGAGGCGGGAATCGAACCCGCAACCTCCTGCGTCGCAGGCGAACCTTCGCCCACCGCGCCACAGAGGTCGTCAAAACAAATCATCGTCAAATGTATCCAATCCTGTTCTTATAATAAAGTTACTTTGCGTTCGTTTGACGAGAGCGTTGTATTTCTGTTTAAAGTACCATAGAACACGTCAACTGACGTGTTCTATGGAACTTGAGAGACGAGAACGACGAAGACGGTTGACGTCATCCGAGCCGACGGCACTCCGGCACCGCACTTGCCGCAGGCATTGCACGCCCCGTTTTTTTTTTTTTTTGGAATTTGTAATGCTATAAAATTTTACTGAAAAGCGGATCGTTCGGCGCGGACAGGTGCGCGTTCGCCTTAAGACCTGAAACTTCTGCTCGCTCAACTATTGCGATTTGATCTTAGTAGACATAGTGTACAAAACAGTATAAATACAAACTTTCGGCTTCATAGATTATGATATAACACCAGCAGGTCTATTGGGTCCAGGAAGTCATGAATTCCCGGCATTTTATTTCACCGCCATAAATTCAGAAATATAACGTTCAAAGTGAAGAAATGGGAAACAGCTATATATTTGAATTTTGTCGTGCGCTTTCAGCTGGAATCGGTAACCACGACACCTTAGGGAGACGTCACAACTTTCTAAATAAATATACGGGATAAATAGTAGTACAAATATTGTACCAGAAGGAACCCACAGGGTATTGGGCGGAACTTTTCACGGAATAAGTTTAGATAACTTTATTTATCGGATATGCCGAAGGATAACGTTACTGGCTGGTTTCAGGAGTGCTTGGATTACATATAGGCGTACCGTACCTTAAGAGTGTGCAATAAAGCCGCTACAAGATTGATTTCGAGCGGGATGGCAAGATATGGTTTTCTCGCGAGTGAGGAGTACAGAGCAGAGACGTGCACTGAATTTTCTATGCGCCAAAATGGTTTTTACTTAATTACAAGTTAATGAAACAACCAATCGAAAAAAAAATAAGACATAACCTAAAGAAATACTTCTAAGCTTCTTAGCAAAACAAAAATCTAAGAAGTGAACACTGTTCTGTTCCTGTGATAAATAGGCAAAATGTGTGCAAGACATCTATTTTAAATAAAAACTATCTAGAAAACTTTCAGCGATTGTGTTTTTAAACACGTAATTCAAAATCGAAGTAAGTAATATTTCTTTAAATATGAAGGTGGTAGCTTTCACAGATTCTGAGATAAATAACTATTTTGAAGTACAATTTTGAAGTACAATTTTGAAGCACAATTTTGAAGTACAATTTTGAAATAAATTGCGTACCTATAGTACATGCATTTAAGGCTTAGGCCAAATACAAATAAAGTTAGATGCGATCGTTCCTATGCTTACTACACACACATTTGTGTTAGGTACGTCAAACCTATGGTCATCCAGTTGTATAAAAACTACCCTTTTAACCTAGACTGGGTAAAGTATAGGTTTTGTGAAATCAGGCCTAACAACATTTTTGAGCTGAGGTGCTTTAGGCAGTTTATGTCAATACTTGTATTTATTATGATACTAAAATATATAGTATTTATTATGAAAACTTCCAGACGCAAATCAGATCACCTAAGACTATTTGTATTACATAAAATGTCTTTGGAAGCTATTTTTATTCTGTTTATATATATTTACTTTATTTATTATGTGCGAGTACTTTGCTTGCTTGTTTGTACTAGGTACATACTCTAGGCCCTATCTCACTCCATTTCATCTAATACAGTGTAGAACGAATGTTCTATGTTAGTTTAACGATGTGCATTTGTTGTGTTCGTGAAAGAACCGTTATTGTCGATCGTAAATCGTTCGATCGACAGTAGTCGACGAAGTACCGTTTGAAAAGATACAGCTTTGCATAGGTTTGTGCATTTTATTTATCCTTTAGGAGCTATAAAACTGTAGAAGAACACTCACGAGGCCTTTAAATAAGTAAACTTAGTAAACCTGGTACTTTGGCTTTAAGTAGTTGAAAAGTCCAAGAAAAATATATTATTATTATTCTGATAAACTTTGAAAATGTCTTTAAAATCTTTGTTTCCCACAATGACATTTGTACCTACCCCAAAACCGTACGGTTTAGGTAACCTAATCTTGAAACGTTGGACCAAACCTTTTCACTTAGGAAAGATATCGTTTTATCTCCGAATGAATCCAATCTATTGGAATTGATCCGTTCACAAAAGATGTAACTTGAGAAGGTATTGACGGTTTGATAATAAATCTGTAATAGAAAGACACTTCTATGGCAATCCTCCTTTTACATTCGGACAAAAGGAGTTGACGGGCTTTGTACCGCAGTGTTTGGGACAGCCGACATTCAGGGGTGAAATCTGTACTCTACTTTTACTTATCTCTGTGCCTTGAACAAAGGAACTTGGGCTAGTGTGCACAAAATTGTAGGCAGGCATCTAGTTCAGACAATCCGACCTAATTGCTTATTCAATCCTGTTGAATTGCAAAATTCGTTGTGCAATTGATTTCGGCATGGTACCTATAGATTTCACTATGTTTCTCGTCGCCTCATAGTTTTATGATTGCTACTAACACTTTCAGGCGTTTATTTCTCGTCTGGCATAAATAATAAATAATAATTCTGGACACTTCACACTGCATCCTCCAGCCCTAAGCTAAGTAGAGCTTGTGTTATTGGTACTAGATGACTGATATACTTAATAAAATACAATACATTGCATTTATAGTGTATTAGTTTTAGCGTCTTGTAATATTGCTTCTGTTATCATTAGATTCTAATACACGTGAACTGTAAGTATAAACCGTGACTAGGCGTGGCTCTCGTATCCAAATACCCATTCGTTTGTAAGGATGGTCAAACCAGCTACATTTAGGTTTACCTGTCCAGGAATCCTAATAAGATCGAAGTTGAACCATGCCCGACACATGCTGCAGTTCGGCAGAGTTTCTCTATTGGCAAAGGTTATGCAAACCGCTGGCATTCTAAGCCAACTGTGTCCAAACTGGTCCATAGAGTTTTGGAAAACTTTCGGAGGTAGGGAGCTCCTTGACCAAATTAGTATGCAAAAGCACAGATAGAGTTGCGTGGGGGTTTATGTAGGCGCATAAGAAGGTTTGAACAATAATGATTTTGCACGAAAACTGATAAAGCCAGAAAGTAAAATGTACCAGCTAGAGCCTAGTTAGGCAGGGGGAGAAATCCTTTCCGTTTTATTCCCCCTTGTGAGTCGGTGCAGATCATAGCAAGCAGCTAACTAATGTCCCATTATATTCTATCTATCTATTATTCTATCGGATGGCTATGGAGCCATCCGATAGAATTTTACAAAAAACTATACTTTCCTTTCATTCTCACGTTTTAACCTTTTTGCAACCCGCAGCTGGGTAGTTCCCGCAAACTTTACAAAACAAAAGGTGCGTTATTCGCAGTCACTTCCCTAAGACGTAAATCAGGTGCGGGGTGACAGGTTATTGCCTGCGAACGGTTAACGGGACATATACCGAAATCCGTATGAATTTATAGCTCAGGTTACAGCGTTTGAAGGTACCTACGTGCTTCTATGAGGCCCACCTCGATTTTTAACCTTGCCGGTTATACGCTGCGCTTCAATCGAATGTAGGTTGGATACCCTTAAAGAAATTTGCTTTATTGTTTGAGATCATAAGGGTATGTATGGTATGCAGGCGGGTTAAAGTTAGTTAGTTTCTTTTTGCCATCAAACTATTGAAAAATAAAAATCTGTTTAGATTTGAACATGTTTAATAAAAAAATCACATTCACTGAATATAAATAAATTAAAGTTTCTGCCTACACTTGAATACTTCATTAAGTAGTCCAAATCTCAAAATCGCAGTATATTGGACATTATTGTTTTTTTACCATTTATTTACAAAGGATTTGATCGCTTAAGATAAAAGATTTTATATTATGTATTGTTTGTTTTGGTGTAAATTACTGCTACTCAATACAGAGCGCATGATTCGTCCATAGAAGATAGAGATGGTGGAATATAGCGGATTGAGTCCATCAGTACTGTTGAGCCCTCTAACGCTTTGCCGAAGATAATCAACTGTAATAAACAAAAAAAAATCTTAATAATATCGATCTTAAAATCTTAATCACAAAAGAAGTAAATTCATAAAATTGTAAAACCAATGCTGTCTCCCTCGATTTCCAGAATCACCCCCTTTCGCCTTAGTACACCTTTTCTGTAACGCCCTGTATATTTAACCAATAAACGGCTATTTTACCATAGAAACTTTCGTAGTTTGATGAATTCATTATCATATACATATCAGTGCTCGAAGGGATGCGGAACGCGCGCGTCTAGAACCGCATTCGCCCTGAAGATGTCCCTCGTTAAGGGATGAAACGTTTGGTGTTCTTCCAACACAAACTAGGTTCGTAGTTAACCCGCTTACATTCATAATGAATAAACGGCTATTTGTTGGGATATGCATGACCACTTTTTGAATCGCAAAAATATAATGTTTCTTGATCGCGTAAGCTTCAAAGACGATGTAGTAGTTTATAGTTTGCATTTACAGACATAATCTGGCTTCCACGTGTTGGTAGGCACAAAATAACCCTCCTTGTTCATGGATTCCAAGCAGTTCTATAAGCTTTTTCAGCCTTTGATGTAGAGTTCTCACAGCCAGCGCCACTCCCGCGAGCGGGTCATATAGAATATTAATATATCAAATATAATCATAAGGCTGTGTAACGAACGATTCTGCTGCAAGTCAAGGCTTCGTCTATCATCAATCATCAGGTTCATTGCTGGTCATTAGCCTTCTAAATAACTAGCACAAGCCTAATAAAAACTAAAGGACTGTGTCACCTCATTAACTTTCACTATTCTTGTAAGATCGCGTAAGGACCGATGAGGGGCGGCATATATGTATGTCATAGCAATTCCGCGGGTAAAGTGTGATGATATCACAGGTAACTTTAATCGCTAATGATTACTAACTTTACTTACATATCCATCGAAACTGCTAAAGTCTACCACAGGAAAGGATAATACGTTCCACCCAGCCAGAAACACTCTGTCTGCCGGGTAGTACATCGTAAACCCAACGACTGTATCCACATCCTGTGACGTCATCTTCTGAGCTATCACTATTATATGATCCAAGCTAGACTTTGGCTCCATAAACACAGTGGCTTCTATAGCACCATTTGGCTCCATCCGGAAAACTGATGACGATATACAGCTGAAAGTTTCGCCAGGAGATATGAACCTTGTGCCACCATCGGGGCTTTTTGTAGAAGTATAGTTATTCAAGCTCCAGGATGAATGACCGTTGCACAAATAGTTGTCATTATTAAATTGGATATCGAAGTCTTGCTCGAAGTTGTATGTGACACATTTTGGGTTTGATGTTTGACTTGGGACGTTGTAAATGGTGCAAGAACTATCGGCAACAGTCTTAGAACCGTATTTGAAAGAGTCGACTAAGAGTATGGAGTCTTCTGATTTGGCTCCGAGAAGTACAACCTGAAACGATAAGTGAAAATTAAGAGCCTTAAAAAAATCCTTCTTTTATGATTGTTTGATGATTGTTTTAGAAAACAACAATTATTATTATTATTTATAACTTTATTGCATTCGAGTACAAAGGGTGGGCTTAATGCCGAGGCATATTCTACCTGCCGGCCAGAAAGATGTTTTTGATAGGTTGACGTTCTAATTTAAGTTGGACATATAGCTCTAGATGAGTGCAATTAATATACCTACCTATAACTATCACTCGATAACCTAAAAGCATAAGTAATAGTATGAGTTACGAATAACAAACAACAATTGTGGGAAAACTGGGAGAAAATACTATCCCTTATGACAATCCCGGCTAAAAATTTCAGTTTTCCCCCCTAACGACAAATCTTTAAGAGGGAAAACTGGAATTATTTATTTTGAATTCCAGTTCCCCCTTTTCAAGAGGGAAAACTGGAATAACCCAAAATAAACAGTAATATTTTACTTACATAACCATCAAAGTCTCCAAAAAAATCTGATACAACCATCTTCAAGGTATGCCATCCGTTAGCATCGAAAGCTGGCGAAAGCATAGCCGAAGCTATTGTCAAGTCAACCCCTTCAGATGACATCATCAAAAGAGCTTGCAAGACGTCAGATGACGATCCTCCATCCATATACACATTGATTTCAACAGTCCCGCCATAGACTCGAAATGGTCTCGAAGATATACAACTAAAGTCTGATGATGTGGTTATGAACGAGTTACTGGCTGGATCCGGGCTTTCTATACTAATTGTCGAGAAATTCCCAATTATCCATTCGGGGAAGGGTGCACAAATCGGGGCATCGTAGTTAAATCCCTCTAAACCGTTTTCGAAGTTGTTTATCACACATCCTTGACTTTGATCACTTGTACGGGAATTTTGATTCGTAACCGTATTATGGCCATTTAAGATAGGACTTTGGCCACTTACAACGGAAAACAATATAAATAAAACACACGTTGTTATACTCATTTTAATGCACTTCGCAACTGTTTACTTGCTACTGATTTATTTTATACAAATGTTGAAATGTTTTTGATAAGGATAAGATAGTGTTTAAAAATTAACAGGGAGATAAACAAATTGAGTGCGTTTTCGCAATTGTTTTTTTCCGTAAAAGAAACTTTCATTTTATTTTCTAGGTATTTGTTATCACAAAATCAAAATAATCATGTAACATCAAACAACATAGATATTAACAAAAAAACAACAGTCAGTCAATTAGCAAGATAATAACTAATACCTACTGACAATTAGTTTATCTGACCTAAGTTCCAACATGTTTTTTTATTAGTTTACCAGCGACACTGATTATAAGATTTAAGAGACTGCCCCGATTTTCATAAAACATAGCTAAGAAAACTCAACGCCAACTTTAATCAAGGCCTACATCTCAGTCTCAGGGGATCCAATGGTAAAAAACTAGATTTATATAAAATTATCCAAAATGTATCAATATACGATAAAAAGTATCCAAAAAGTGCACAGTTTCACAAATATTGGCCGCGACTTTGGGCTGACTGTCTATTGAAATGATTTCTATGTATTTGTAGGTTTTTATAAATTTTTGGTGTATCTCTGCCAGTTTCTTATTTAGTTGCCTAATTTTCTTGTAAATAAACAATAACTTGATATTTGCGTATGCTCTATCCCGTTTCTATAAAAGCGAAATCCTATGCCTATCCTTTTTATAAAATAGCTGCGCCCCGCGGCTTCGCACGCGTTATTCCTATAGACGTTTCAAGGTAATTTTTATCCCACGGGATCAGATTTACGGGATAAAAAGTAGCCTGTTTTATTCCAGTTTTAGAATTACCTGTATGCATTTTAGCCATATCCGTTTAGTAGTTTAGGCGTGAAGAGGTAACACAAACATCTATCCATCCATCCATCGGTACATCCATACAAACTTTCGCATTTATAATATATAGTGTGATGTGATGTAGGTAATAATTTGCTTTTTCCTTTCATTTTTAGTAATACATTTCTTTGCAAAGATTGATCCTTATCAGCAACAAAATCCATTGGTTCATCAATAAAATTCAAGGTGTAGTTTTTTTTAATAATTTGTTTCGATTTCCATCAAAAGTTAAGGGTTTAAAATAAATCTAAGTATGCAGTTATTGTGACGACCTCTGTGGCGTAGTGGGCAAAGGTCTGCCTGCGACGCAGGAGGTTGCGGTTTCGATTCCCGCCTCGAGTCAAATGTGTGTACGATCTGTAGACATTTGTTCAGGGCGTTCTGGATGTTTACTATGATGTACATCCTAAAATGGGCGAAGGAATAAAGAAAAAACATGATTCAAATTTTTAGTCCTGCCTAAATTATGGATCAGATGTGCTTTTTTCTATTTGAAGAGTGATTAATATTGTGTATTTGAAGATCAATTTTTTTTTTATCTTACTTCGTGAATCGGTCATAAAGCGTCAAAGACGCTCTAAAGTAGAATAGGTAGAGCCAAATTGTTATTTTGTTAGATGTACATCTCGTCTGAATCTAAAACCAAGAGACTTTAGATTTGGACGAGTTTTACCTACCATTACTCAAAAGTGAAATGGATTGACTTTAGAATCGGACGAGTTTTACCTACCCTTACTCAAAAGTGAAGTGTATTTATGCACGCAAAACTAATACGTTTCTATAGATAGGTAGTATCTCTAATTATCCTGATTAGAGACAACGGAAGGATTAATGATGTCACAGACGTATGACTATATAAATACTTTAAGATAATGCGCTTATCAAGAGCATTATCTTGAGTGGAATACTTATAGTTGTAGTATTTGTCAATGAAACAAAGCGGGTCAGTTAGGTTCGCATAATATTTCGCATGCAACTGTTTGTGTCCTGTTTGTGTCCCAATAGAGAGTAGGAAAGGTGACGGAAGAATGGAGTCGGCGAGTGTGTGGAATGGTGGGCTCGCCGGCTAAGTATGGGAGGAAAAGGGGGCGCCAGTCGGATCGCGGAGGTTATTATGTTCCCGTGGTTCGGCGAAAATGGCGAACGAGGGACACCGGAAAGTTGTTTAGTGGGTATTATCGTCCTTCTCAGGGCGTCGAGTCCCACATAATTCTGGTATCCCCCGTAAACGAATTTTTACTGGCCGAATAAAAAAAAAGAAAGTAAAAAAAAGGTTCGCATAATATGCCTGACGACTAATTAACTATCTAATTAGTCCGTCGGAAGTTATTGTACACGTATTTTTATATCTAATTATTCAGTATTTGTCAATGAGACAAAGCGGGTCAGTCAATATAGGTTCGCATAATAGTTTACTTTATTTACAGATCCAAAAAATGTCAGGTGCAAAACATAGGAAGGGCTATAGCGGATTGGATTAAATTAAGCAAATTAATAATGATATTAATTAAAGTAAAATTTAAATTAATTTGATAAAAATTAATAACAATGCAATGTATTAAATAAGTTATTTATTTATTTATTTATAAAAAGTACACTATTTTTACAGGGACCCCTAATGCAATGGTGTACCTACTTATTCTATCATAAAATAAAAAATCATGAAAAAGATAATAAAGCTAAAAAATTCTCATTCAACATCAATATTTAGAAGAAAAAAAATCGTTTGACATGTAAATTTAAAATTTACCAATAAATTATTGTATCTTGTATCTTGTTACATTATCAGAAGATATTGGACACGTATTTTTTATTTTGTCGATCATACAAAAATTGATGAAGATTAAGAGCCAGTTAAAGTTCCGCGTGATGTAACCCACGGCTCAGTAAAAAGTGTCACACTTTTTACTGAGCCGTGACGTCACTAGCCACCCTCCCAAACTTTGACGTGCTTGGGAGTGGGGGCTAGTGACGTCACGGCTCAGTAAAAAGTGTGACACTTTTTACTGAGCCGTGACGCCCTGTCGAATTTCATTAAGATCCATTCGTCCGTTAGGCGTGAGCAGCTATGGTAGCTATGGCCGTTTACTCCCACATGTTTTGTTGAGTAGTTGGCAGTCTTTAAAAAAAGAGGGGTTATTCCCAACGTCTCACGTGAGTAATTCCTAACCCGACGTCTCACGTGAGACGTTCCTATTTTTAGCGTCTCAAGAAAAGTCGGAGCGCTGCTTATTTCAATCCGCAACATACACATAGCCATTAAAAATACTTGTGCGCGAGGCTGAAAATATGTTTTCAGCTCTCTCGCTCTAAACAGTGACTTTGCTGCTACAGTGAGGAAAATCGAATTTTGCTCACAAGTGGAATAATAGTTACTTGTTCAACAAGAGATTTTGATTGCCGAGCATATAAATCAACAAGTTGAAAAAAGTAATTTTAATTTAGAATGGTATTACTGCATTTCAATGATTTACTAGGCTCCGAGGCTATTGATACTCTAAGGTCGGCTCCGAAAAAAAAAGTCATCGCCTTGTTCAAAAACTTATTTTGGCACGACGACGATGCTTTACTTCATCGCTACCAATGTTTTATAAATTTTTAATAGAAAAGAAGATTAAAAAACTAATGTTTTTGTTAATTCGTTTTTGTATTTAAAATACTTTTACACTCTAAAAAATTCTTTTTGGTAGCACCTAATCACCTATATATTAAGATGTATGGTGAATCAAGTATTTAAACGCACCGTGCAACTAAAAAGTGACAAGGACCCAATCATTTTCTCACTGATCGAGATGAAAAGTTTAAATCCCTCGCCAGCTCAGCAGTCTACTTTAGAGCAACTCGCTACGCTCGTGACTCTACTCTAGACTGCTTCGCTAGCTCGGAATTCGAAATCGGCACGTGCAACAAAAAACCGTTTTACTCACTTGTTGAACAAAAATATCATCATATATTATTGTGCGAGTTGATACTGTCACTTACAGTAAAGAATTTTCATCGACCAAAATATGTAACACTGTATTTACCGGACACCCGTAATTCCGAAAAGGCTTGTCTTGTTTTTAAAAGCTACTTATGTTCTATCTACATAATATGACGTCTAAACCACACATGCAAGCCAAACACTGCCACAGGTCAATATCCTCTAAAGCGATAATTCGACTGCTTTATGCCGTGCGCGCCTATTGTCAATATCGTTGATATATCGGTTGGAGCAACGGAACTACATCATCATCATCAGCCTATATTAGTCAACTGCTGGACTAGGCCTCCCCTAATGAGCGCCATAGCGCCCTGTCTTCTGCTTGACGCATCCAGCATCTTCCTGCAGTCTTTCGCAGATTTTCATCCCACCTGGCCCGAGGGCTACGTTTACCGAGTTGCGGTCTTCAAGCGAAAACTCGTGTACCAGGTGTTTTTCTCGCCTACACATTAGCATTTATTACGACATCACAAACAATATAAAAAACTAGCTGCGCCCCATAACTTTGCACGCCTATCCCACGGAAACTGATTTATGGGATAAAGAGTAGCCTATATGTTATTCCATGCCTAGAACTACCTGTATGCAAAATTTCAGCCCGATCCTTTCAGTAGTTTTTGCGCGAAAAAGCAACAAACATACATACAGACATGTTTACAAACTTTCGTTCCGGGAGGTCCTCGGACGTTAGGTGAAAGATTTTCTTGTCTTTTGTATTTTTTATCACTTGCGTCAACTGATGAAAACAAAAGACTGTAGCCAAACTAATTAGAAAGGTAAGCAACGTTTAACGTATGGGGAGAATCTTTATAGCCAGCAACCTTATTGCAAACAATGGCTACACTATACCGTGTCCATTTTGAATGAGGCATAAACGTAAACAAACCGCCCATACTTAACCTAAAATTCACTTTGTTGGCGCGTCCTTTTATACGTAATTTACATTACTTGTCGATTTTAGATCCTTCGTTCAATAAAAATAGCTTACAATTATATCTGAAACTCTACGCCAAGCAAGTGAGATTTTGTTATTTGTGTCGTATTTTGTTTACTAACATGCTCCATTCAAAATGGATAAACCATAGGAACACATACAGTAGGTACATGTAGGTATACCCTGGTGTCCGACTCACTGACACTGGCTTAGGCCAACTAAAACACACAGCTAGTTACAATTAGCTCATAGGTAGCCTTCGACATAAGATGCCTTGTAAACAATGGTTGTCTGTTAGATATCTCTGCAAGGGATAAGACCGCCAATTGCAGGATACAGTAGTTAGTTTTTATTTTTATTTTGAGAACTTTTAAACACCTATTGTAATCTAGTCTAGTCTTTGATGAAACCGTCTGAACTAGGTATTGAAAATCATTAATTTACCTACCCAATCGGTCTTCTACTCGTATATATCTATTGATTCAGCCCGTGAGTAACCACAGCTAGGTACAGGCAACTGTTCTATAACGCCATTCTGTGACACCCTCTAGTCTTTCCTTACTATTGTGACGATGTCGTCTTTCCATCAGGCAGTTGGTCTAAACATAAATTGTAGAAACCTGAGGAGTACGCACATGTTAGTGTCGTTATTATAATTTGCTAGCCTTACGAATTCTTTTTGGAACCGCACCTCTAAAGGGAAGAGAGGAAAGAGCTTTTTGGGGCTACGCTTGCCTATATAAAAAAAACGACCAAGTGTTTTAAACCCTAATAAAATTGTTTTCGTTTTTAAGTTTGTTTTTATTCGTGCTAATATAATATAAATTCATTTTTTTTCTCTTCTGAAAGGGTTTTCTTACAGTTAGTTGTTATAGCCAGATGTAGGGTAGACATTACAGATACGTGTACCTGTTTCTGAGAGAATGGTGCCAGTGATAGGTTTTAAAACCTGTGTTATTAGTCACCAGTTCCCCTTAATAGAAATTGTGCCTTAATGTGGAAGTACAACGATTACACTCTTAGCTTGATTAAATAATTGTGTTGGTTTAAAAAAACTATAAACCAACTTAAATTTTATGGTTTTGCACATAGATGCCATTGTTAGAACTGGGCCAAATTGAAATGGCACGACACGGGATGCACCAGCTATTAAATAAAAAGAATCATCAAATCAAAATCATATCACATTAAAAAAAATCAATCGAATTGAGAAGCTCCTCTTTTATTGAAGTCTGTTAATAAATAAAGCTGCAAAACATTGTAAATAAGCTACATATTATATTATTGACTCTTACTTATTTAAACTTAACATCTTTAAGTTATTCATAAGAACCCAAATACCTCAACCGCGGGTTAACTACATACTCATCCTAAGAGCCCCGTAAATAAACTCTCGGTCAATCCAACTGCACGTAAGCTTGCGGGGTCAGCTATTTCATGCAATTTGTTTGGTGCTGGTAAACGTTTCGCCCCGGGCCCGTGTCCAAGCCAAAGTTACTGGCTACTGATTAAGATGCAAGCAGATGATATGTTACGTAAGTAAATTATATTTTATTTACTAAAATAATTGACTTTGTTTAAAAAAACATAATTTGCTCATGGATTCCATTGTCAGAACTGGACCAAATTGGAACCACACGGGAAGTGGTAGTGGTTTCTTTTTCACTTCTTCCGCTAGTGGACAAAAAGTTTAAGTGATTTAGAGTCAATTGCACCTTATTTCTTATTTGATATTAATTACTACGAGTATTCATCAAGCTGCCTATCTTGTAAGTCGAAAGAAATAAACGATTTGACTCTGACTCTGACTCTGAAGATTAGAGATAGATTAGAAGCACCAGATTTCAAATAAAAAAAAGAATTTCTAAAATCGGATTACCCGGTAAAACTTAATAAAAATAAACAAATAATGCTGGACAATTCACACAGCATTATCTAGCCCCAAGCTAAGCAGAGCTTGTGTTATGGGTACTAGATAACTGATATACATAATACAATACACTACATAGAAATATATTTTTAAAAAGTTCTGATGTAACAAACAATAAAATCAGTCGAATTGAGAACCTCCTCCTATTTTAAAATCTGTTAAAAACTGCGGTAATTGATCCGATTGGGGAATGATTGCGATTTTTCTGTAGCTACAGAAAATTCAAGGCCTTCACTGTTTAACCTTTACGGTGCGCGCAGTATACTAGGTAGACACGCAATAAACGTAGGCGTTGTGGGTCTTCAAAGGGTTATTTAACGTATTCACTGCCCAGCCTCTGCGGTGCGACCCGCAGGGGCGCGCCGCACGTAGTGGAGAATGGCACCTGTCTTGGGCCATGAAGGTGTTAAAGAATAAAGGCTCGGCTGATTAGTAACATATGGTGGTGGTTGAGATGAAAATAGATAAGTATAAAAACAAGAGTATGGTTTCAAAATAGCGTCATAAGGACAGCCCTAGTATGTATGTAGGTATTTGATATTCTATTGGTTGTACACTATTGTGTATTGGTTTACATTAGTTTTCTTCTCGTCCTGAAAGCAAGACGATTACGGATTTTAATATCCATGCGTCAATTGTGTGGTGCCAGCTAACCCAGTTCTTCCCGCAGCTGTCGTAAAAGGCGACTAAAGGATATCCACCGGGGGCGGACAGCAGTGCCCCCTGCAGAACAATTATATCACCGAACTGCGATTCCCACCCGTATGCCCGGCGGCGTGGAGATTGTGGGCATTAGCGCCATGGGATAAAAGCCAATAAGGCGCTTATCAGGGGGAAGCCTGTGTCCAGCAGTGGACAAATACAGACTGTTGAGGGAAGGTAAGAGATGAGTCTCCGCGTGGTACAAGCAACCTCGCTACCTCTTCCACGCTACACCACCCGATTAAGCTTCTCCAAGCCTGAAATTAAATCGGCCGTGTGATTTACATTTTAATATGTCTAGGGACTCACCTGTACTAAAATTAAATTTATGGTATTGACGGAATAACATTAGCTGTTAGTTTGCTCGTGGAACGCGAACGTTTGCCATAGAAAATGTTCTCGCGAATGGTTCTACGGTGATTGAATTAACTGATCAATTGTGCTCAGGCCCATTACTGGGTAATGTTTATGTTAAAGATGAGAAGATAGGGAACTGCCTTATTCCCAATGCTTAAGCAGGGGCTTTTGGAAAGTTTATGTGAGTGGTTAGTAACCAGCATCATGACCTACGTTTATATAGGTAAGTATTAAAAGCAGACAATATGGTCGCAATGTAAAAATCGGGGAAAAAAAAGCTGAGTTGCAGAGGAAACTCAGCTTTTGAACGCCGTATGAACATCCTACTAGCCCGAATGAACCCATAGAAGGGGAGCAACTTCCTTATATGTATTTTTAACACTTTCTTCAAGAATTGTTTGCTGAACAAAAAGTTTCTCTCTTTTTTAGTGAGAACTCGACATTCCGTATACAGTTGAGATGAAGGGTGTGCCTATTATTATATAAGTAGTTGTCCTGAAAGTAGCCAACTCTTACCGATATGGATATCCATATGGGTAAGAGTTGGCTACTTTCAGGACAGCTGTCTGCGTTCTCTCTAGAGAGATTTGCGTTTTCCGTCACACAGTGCATAAGAAGAGTTTGGCAATAGGGTATATGATTCTTCCTTATATGGATTTTTCATATGCATGTGATTTCAAAATGGCTAAAAAAATATATACGTATTCTCTATTGATATAGAAACGATTTTATCACCCGAAAATGATTGTAGTTTTGATTTGTTTTTTTTTACCTTGTTAATGCGAAATTCAGTGAGCGTCTTATCATTTCTCGGTTAAATAATGACCTAAAGAATCGATAAATACAATAAAAAAAATCGATGCATATACCCTATTGTGATTAAGAGGTCTACTGTTTGTTCTCTTTAAATAGTCACCCATCCACCTTTATAGCTAAGATCAATCTAACAGCATGTCATCTATTCAACCAAGCAATACTTCCTTAAACCTCAACCTATAAACAATTCGCACCGACCGATAACTCATCGACCAACGCCCTCCACAATAAAATACATCAGGCCCGAAACTAACCGTCGACGATTCATAAGAAATATTATCAAACGTTAAGGTTTAGGAGAAATAAACTGTCCAACATTACTGTGATGAGAGTTTAAGTCTGGTTGGGATGTGCCGAAAGGGAACGGTCATCAGTAAGGCAAAATATCTGCACACCTCTTGGTAAGGTTGCAGTTATACTAGAAGCGAAAAATTCAATTTATTGAGTATATAAATAAAAAATTTAAATGTGAAGGGGTGTATCATCCGATATTCAGTCTAGTGGAATGCCACACATTGTACCTAGCCACAAATTTGATATGTCACCTACCTAGCATAAGTTAAGTAGGTATAATAGATATGTTGTTGCCATAGATCTAAGTAAAATCTGTAGGTATGGAACGTTGTCCTATCGCCTACTCAACAACTGGCTTGTGTTACAACACGCAAACACTCGCTCACAGTTAAATTTCCAATCTTTTGCAATACTTAATTATAATACTGAATCTATTGTCGACCTCTGTTGCGCAGCGGGCGAAGGTCCGCGTGCGACACAGATTGCTGGTTCGATTCTGCAGAAATTTGTTCTGGTCGTTTCCTAAGTATAATAAAAAATATCTATCTATCTAATGTACCTATTGTGTTGTGTGTATCAGTCATCTAGTACCTACCCATTACACAAGCTCTGCTTAGTTTGGGGCTAGATAATGCTGTGTGGATTGTCTAGCATTATTTATTTAATGAACAAACACGAAAGCAATACAGTGCCCTCATTCATTAAATAAATAAGAAGTAAACAAGTCTTTAGTAAATAAGTCACACAAAACGTCGTAGCAAGCACGTGTAACACGAGCAACGCCTATGACAGAGATCGAACATAAAAAAAAGTAATGGAATTGCACCTAACTTGAGCCTTCCACTTTCGAGAAGTACCTCATCTCCCCTCTTTACTGACATCGATGTTGAACGCGCCTCAACGGGTTGCATTTTTGGGACTATACTTCATAGATATAAATCGTTAGATACGCCCCGACCACCAAAAACTGTAGCAATGTACACAAACAAAACAAGCGTACTGAGAAAATAGTGTCATCTCTTTTTCTCACACGTTAGGTGCAAACACAACTTTCTCTTTCGTGCATTCGCCATTTAAATTTGTTATTGTAGTCATTTTTGACAATGCGGACGATAAAATTAAAGTTATTTCATTAACTCGCAATACCTACGAGTGAAATGTTACACCTCTGGCTTTATTTGTGTTTCTTGAATTTTTGTGGCACTTTCGAAAGGCACACGTCATTTTGTATCACTATAATACTGCTCGCAAACATCCTTCACTACATGTCCGGCTAACACTGTGCGTAGATGTACACTGAGTGCAGGTTTAAGCAGGCGTAAGGTTCGACTTAGACACAAAACGGCGCCTTCTCACTGAGGTAAGGGCATATCTAACGATTTATATCTTTGCTATACTTACTTTTTATTACTAAATTTAATAATGAGTCAGTCAACGTTGGACCACTTCATCTTTGTATACCTAATTCGTAGTGAGACCATAATCGCGTTACGCCTAGTCAAACCACGATTAAGACCTTTTGAGACATAGGCCTTTTGCTAAGTAGACATTTTGAGAGGTAGACGGTAATTCAAAAATAAATCGAAGTAGACATATGTCTACTAATAACCACTAAATACGACTATATCGCTTACAAACGCACCACCGCCAAGGCAGTCGCATTATTCATGAACCTATTTACTCGTATTGCTTACTTGCCTGGTACCGTACACGATCGGCTTTTTTCTCAGGTCTTTGTAGTCTGTCGGCCGTTGAATAAATATTCGCTTAGTTTGAGGCAAAATACTATTTTCTATCAGTTTTTAGAAAGACATTGTTAATAATGCTTCTTATTTATGTTTTTGATATTTTGCATAATTTAAAATAGTTTTACTTTCATGTTGTAGGTACATTCAAAATGTTTACTACGTGTTTGTTCATTTTGTTAGTGTTACTGTATGAAAATTTGTAATATTTATTTCTGTTTTTTATGTGTGTATTTTAGTTTTTCAAATGGACTCTAGTCGTATAAACATCAGCAATTATGTGCGTCTTATTATAGAAAAATCCGACAGAATGTAGTTTGAGAATAAATGAAATGTTCAACTTGACATTTTCACTTACATCTTGTTCATTTATTTTCTGCAACTACCTTGTACCAGGGTGGGTTATATGCGAAAATAATCCTATAGGGCGTTAAGTTATAAGATGCCTACAGATTTAAAAGACTCCTTCCCATTTGGCAGTCTTTCCATCTCTAAATAACAATTTTATTACTTACTTTTCGTTGCATCTGGAAACCTTTTCAATAAACCGTGTAATTGCGTACCTCAACCTCAACAGCCTGTATTTGCCCACTGCTGGACGCAGGCCTCCCCCTGATAAGCGCCTTATTGGCGTTTATCTCAAAGAGGGTAATGCCCATAATCCCCACGCTGGGCATGCGGGGTGGCGATCGCAGTTTGATAGTATAACTGTGCTACAGGGGCGCTGCTGTGGCGCCCGCCCCCTGGTAAATATCCCGTAGTCGCCGCCTCTTACGACACCCGCGGGAAGAGTTGGGGTGGTGCAAGTTCTAAGCCAGCACCACACAGCAGTAATTGCGTACAGTCAGTCACCAAAAAGATATCTAACGGATCAAATTACCTAATAATACCTATCCTATTATAATTAAATCTAAAAACATGTCGTTTTAGATTTAATTTTAATGTGATTAAGTGTGAAATTGTGGGTGAGTATGTTTATGACAATGTCATTCACTAGTTTGCATGTCATGCAAACTAGTGAATAAAACCTATAGAGTAGATACATGCTTACTTCGAAACATTTATATTATTTGATTAGGTACCTACCTAGTTATACAAGTAAAAACCCTTAACCACGAGTCATGACGATTTTGTACAGTCACTTAGTCACTGCCCAGCCACGGCGGCGGTGCGACCAGCAGGGGCGCGCCCCTGCCGCTGCTCCGCCGCTGCATCACCGCCGCACCGCCCCGCCGCCGCCGCTTCACGGGGGTGAAGAAATAAATCTACGTCTCGGGCCAAAGTGTTAGTTTAGCTTAATATATTTTGGGTGGTGTTTTTTAGGAGACAAACTCGCTTGTAGAGACTCCTAGTAAAGGTAACAAAGCCCAAGCCAATTGTACAAACTTTATTTGTGTTAAAATATTAAGAATTCCGGTTTACAAAAGAAAAGTTTCGAATAAAAACTAACACACCGCGACGTGATGCAGTTAAACTTCCTCCAGTCCATTATAACTCTGGTAGAAGTTTCCAGAAACAATTCCAAACTATTCGTTGAATCTAATATTAAATGTACCGTGGAAAGTATTATATTTTATTTATTGCTTGCGAAAGTTTGAGTTGATCCTATGGTAAGAGCTCAAGGAGTTAAATAAATTATGATTAAGAATAGGAAGTAGGAGTGACAAGTTGCAGGTACATACCTATATAGGCACAGAATAACTAGTATATAGTACTAACCTTTAGCAGCGAGTATCTAATAATAATATTATTAATTTATTCATCACATATGACATGCATACATAAGTATAGTAATCAGACTTATAACTATTCTTATATCTCTAAATATTAATAAGATCAGTGTGATCTCACTTTGGTCTCTACCATTAAGATACCCTGTGCTGTAGAGTCAAAAAGTAAAAAGTGGTTCTAGCTTAAAGTGACATAAATTATGCATAAGAGCGGCCACCCCGTCTTACTTTTCATACAAACGCTCTTTTGTGATTATAACGTTGTAACAGATCTTTCTTTAAATTTTTTAAGCTATTGCATAGCTTCTATCACGGGCCTTGAGCGCGGGGACCGAATCCAGAAATTCCGTAACGCAAAAACCTTGAGTTGAGCTCCCCCCACTCCGCCGGGCAAGGAGGTGTGGCTTGAAGGCCGTGCAGTGAGTGCATCGTCTAACGTCGTTTCAGTTCGGCAGTCTTCGGCACGGTTGTGTGCGTCGTATAATATAATCGGACGAATACTTATGCAGCTGTTTATGAGAAAGTATATAGGTGTATAGGTATTTATGTACAACAGTGAATAGCTGTACTTGTAAAATTTGTGTATAAAGTGTTTTGAATATGAATGAACAAAGTGCATTTATTATTAATGAAGAAAGTCACGAAAAAATAGTGAAAGAAAATGAGTGAGTACCTACTCTATATACATACATTTTATTTAAGATCCTGTGCACAGTCGGGTGGGATACTACGGTTCCACGACCTCTAAGCAGATTTGCTGCAGTCCGCGTTCCTACACGAGGGTTTCTCCTGACCAGGTCCAAGACCCGTTCTTGCACCTGAACTCCTACCTCTCTGCCACCCCCGCGCCTTTAAGGAGTAATCCGTTCATCACTCAGAACCCTCTGATACCTAAGCCGCCGTGATGACTCTAGCATCAACCGGATGTTGCCGGTTTGGGTACCTATCCCGGTAAATTCGCAAGGCTTGTGACGCATTTCCTCTAGCTTCACCGTAGCACATAAGCATTTGTCCATACTCCCTTGCACTAAACATAATGTAGGTAGGTAGGTAAGTACCTTCCTAACAATAATAAATAAAAATAACACTAACTCAATAAAATACTGAAAACTTAATAAACTAAACTGCTTCTAATAATTATCAAAAAATACACGAAACGGTCAGTAGGTACCTACGTTAACACCGCGCGCGACTATTCAGTCAGACCAGTTGGTGATCACGTACCTACTAAAACAAAATAATAAAAACATTCGTGAAATTAGGTAAAATTATATCCCTTTATAAAAGCCGAATATTTCTGTGAGAAGCCGCCGACCGAAATCGCGCTGTCATATCTCCTATGAGTTCTAAAGTAATAATCATAGGACTCAAGTTTCCTTTTTTTAAATTTTGTCGGTAAAAATCAAAGACGCGCGCGTTGTACGGCCTTCGGGTAGCCCCGCCGCCCGCGCCCGCGCCGCGCCCTTGCGCGCGCCCCGGCGCGGGCGCGCCGTGCGGCACGGGCACGCGGCATGGGCCGGGGCCCGTGCCGGGTAGTGCCGTCGCCTGCAGTCGACTGCAGCCAATGGAAGCCGTCGACCGCAGTCGATGCGTGTACAACTTGCAGTCCGTATCAACTTGTAGTCCGTGTAAATGCCCTAGAACTCCCGAGACGAGCGAGATTACAAACTTATTTTTCATAAATAACTAGCTGCGCCCCGCGGCTTTGCACGCGTTGTTCCTGTGGAAACGTTAAAAGGTGATTTTTATCCCACGGGACTGATTTATGGAATAAAAAGTAGACCATGTTTGATTCCAGGATTAGAATTATCTGTACGCAAAATTTCAGTCAGATCCGTCCAGTAGTTTTGGCTTGAAGAAGTAACATCCATACATACATAGAAACTTTCGCATTTATAATATTAGTGTGATTTGTACCTACCTATACCGTGTCCATTTTGAATGGGGCATAAACGTAAACATACCGCCCATACTTAACCTAAAATTCACTTTGTTGGCGCGTCCGTATACGCATACGTAATTTACATTACTGGTCGATTTTAGATCCTCCCTTCAATAAAAATTGCTTACAATTATATCTGAAACTCGACGCCAAGCAAGTGAGATTTTGTTATTTGTGTCGTATTTTGTTTACTAACATGCTTCATTCAATATGGATAAACCATACGTACTTTAATTTGCAGCCATGACCTTGAAGTATGCCAATAATTCATTAGAAACTTTAACATTTTAAACCATTGATTAATTAAAAAGGGAAGATGAGGTACTAGTTTCTCAAAAATGGCAACCTCATATTGTGTAAAATTGTGTGCTCCAACCTTAGTCACCGTCTGACCGGCGGCGGCGGCGGCACGGGCGGTCGTGATTCGCGTGAAATATTGTTGTCTCGGTCTCACTTCGGTCTTAGATACGTCTTTCCGTCTTTGTTCTTCTTTGTATTGCACAGGACTGGAAATATAACTGTGAGCGTATGTGTTTGCGTGTAGTTCTAACACATGCCAATTTTTGAGTAAGCGCTGGGAGAACGTAACTTATCTTCCCTTTTTAATTAATCAATGTTTTAAACATGGACGTAGATAAATTTACGGACGGAATCCTATCCTACAGATTCAAAAGTGAAGACAGTTTTTGTTTTTATTTTTCTGTTGATAATAATTTTGTGTCACATCGAAGTACTACGTTGATGAACAAATAAATTTATTTGTGGATGTGATCCCGTGTTTTATGTTGACGAAACGACTGTGGTTTCCGCGACATTTCACGACAAGAAGACAAGAATGCATTTTTCGTTTTTTACATTTGTTTACAACGCTGTACATCTGTTGACGTCTAAAGCCGTAATGGCTGGCAGTCGATGGACAGACTATGATATCAATGTGTGAGTGTGTTCGTGTACGTTACGTACTGTGGGTGGACAGACTATCGAGTGCT
The DNA here is from genome assembly GCA_955876795.1 of Eupithecia tripunctaria. Classification (NCBI taxonomy): domain Eukaryota; kingdom Metazoa; phylum Arthropoda; class Insecta; order Lepidoptera; family Geometridae; genus Eupithecia; species Eupithecia tripunctaria. The sequence goes on along the minus strand of OY041615.1, from coordinate 8,335,413 downwards.
TCATTTTATTTCGAGATTGAGACTCCGTCCGTGAATTTTGCTAGTTTGCTGTCCATGATTTTAAACACATTTTACTTTGTCTACAATAAGTAACTACCTACGTTTGTACATAGGTACATACACACATACCTATAACCTACGTTTGTACGTTTGGGGCATGGCGTGGCGCGGCGGGGCGGGCGGGCTAAGCAAAGGCCGCATACGCGCGTGTAAACTCTTTGACTTTTACCGAAAAACCATTTTAGTTAGTACCTATAGTAAAACCATTTTAGTTAGTATAGTAAAAACCATTTTAGTTAGTATAGTACCTATACCGTGTCCATTTTGAATGAGGCATAAACGTAAACAAACCGCCCATACTTAACCTAAAATTCACTTTGTTGGCACGTCCTTTTATACGTAATTTACATTACTTGTCGATTTTAGATCATCCCTTCAATAAAAATTGTTTACTGAAACTCGACGCCAAGCAAGTGAGATTTTGTTATTTGTGTCGTATTTTGTTTACTAACATGCTCCATTCAACGTGGACAAACCATAGTACCTACGTGTTCGTTATTCAGTCTGAACAGTTGCGCGGTGCATAAACATGGTTAGTATGTTTATGTTTCGTGATTTTCTTTTGTTAATTATTAGTTGGCTAGGCAGATCAGTGTGTGTACCTATACCTATTAATTATTGGTGTTGTGTGTTTTATTATTGTGAGTTTGTTAGATAATAGTTATCCTTAGAGGAGGCATTTAATAAGGTTAGTGTTTTTTTATCATGATTACATTATGTTTAGTGCGAGGGAGTAGGTATGGACAAATGCTTACCTAGGTAGCTATCGATAAACTGCGGGCATCAAGTGAGATGTTTGGTAAACATCTGGGTATGTAGGGATCCATCAGAGGACTATCGTAGGGCCTGTGTTCCTGCCCCCCAGAATTAACGGAAAGGCATCATCACCATCATCAGCCTATAACTAGTCCACAGATGCACATAGGTCGGCCTCCCTAATGAGCGCCATAGCGCTCTGTCTTCAGCTTGATGTATCCAGCATGCAGACGATCTTCTAAAGATTGCAGGCAGCTGCAGTCTTTATCTGATCATCATCCCACCTGGCCGAACGGTCGTCGGCTGTCGACGCTTGCAGTCGGCTGCCGTCACCTGTAGTCGGCTGTTGTCGCCGACTGCTGTTAAAGCGCATCAGGGGCAGGGCGCATCCTTCCGAGCCGCTTCCGCCGGAATCCGTGAGTCTAAAGGATTTGAGTAAAATGCGGCGGTGCGGATATTTGCGCGGGGTTGCCTATGTAGGTACCTACCTATTATTTTATGATGAATGATTCGAAAATGCGATGACTTCGGCGCGTGCGGCCGCAGGGCAGCGCGGACATAGGTAATAAACGCTCGCTCATCTTTACGTGTCGGGCGGGTGAATGACCGCAGAATTCAGCTGTGGCTGTGGGTGTACGAGTGGGTACCTACTAGTGGGTAGGTAGGTACTTATTTAAGGCAAAATGTGAATGTGAATTAAATGTGTTTTACATTTTTAAGTTAGGGTGTCCGAGGGTATTTTGACATAATTAAATGTGTTTTTTTTTTATTTCTAATCAATGATAGGCATGCTCAAGGCTATGGCCGGAAATTTAATCGTAGGTAGGTTAGGTAGTAGGTAGGTCAATTTATGGAATGATAAGTTTGTAGGTAGGTAGGCTCGCTCGTTTGTAGGTAACCTAGACTCGCACGGGCGCGGGCGGCGGCGGCGGGAGTTTTACGTGTCGGGCGGGTGAACGACCGCGGCGGATTACAGCTGTGGACAGCGAGTGCACGTGTACTTACTAGCTGTCGAGTGAGAGGTTGGCAGTGTTTTAAATACATTGCTGATTTTAAATTTGTTTTCTTATCGGTCACCACGCTCGGCTCAAAAAGTGTAACCTGAATTAATATCAAAGAAAAAGCAATACTGCATGAAAAAAATAAATAAGTAAAATTATAATTGCATAAGTTGATACAAAATGCTATGCAATAGCTTTACCGCGGCAGTCCCCGAGTGCCACACGTCTTTTTAACTAATAGGTATCTTGTGCATTATAATCTAGGTTTCTATCATAATAAAAAATCAAAATTTGTAGAAACAAATTCAGTATAAGCCTCCAAGAATCTGCTTTTTTGTACAAATTTACCTGAACTTTGGGCGTTCATAATGTACTCATTAATTGTAAAAGTAAAGAAAATATTAAAATAGAAACCTTGCAAATGTAATGGAGATTCTAAATAAAAAAGTTTTATTTTACACATTTGTAAGGCTTACTGAAAATCATGTATTTCCTGGAACAAGTTTTATGAAATTTCCGCACACCAGCAAGTGAGTGGCGAAAGTAACCGAATGCCAACCGAGCGATCGTTTTCTCTCTATTTTCGCTTTGCCTCTTTTTCTAACATTGCGCTGGATGAAACAACAAGCTTTACAATAATATTCGGGACATCCTTAGGTGAATCTGAAATAATCGTAGCATATTACTATAGGTAAATTACCAAAAACTAGCATAATCGAAAAAAAAATTGTTTTTCGTATACTGGAGGGCTACTTTTATTACAAAACGATATTTTGTAATAAAAGTAGTCTGATCGGTGCTCATATCGAACGAAAATAAAAACTTCGTATTGAGTTGAGCTATTTTTTCATTTTGGCATTAAGAAAGTCTATTTTTCGTTTTATTTCACACCGACACAAATTTTGGTCCTTTAAATGTAAAAAAAGTATTTAAAAGTCTTATGATACTGATATTCATCCGAAAATGGTCATCTCGTAAGTACGAGTAAGTTAGATTACACGTCGAGCTTTGCGTTCGTATTGACTTTGCAATTGCGGATTAAAAGAACTAAAGTAGGCTTCCAGTATTGACAGATTAATTTTATTGATGTGTTCTGTGTGCGAGTCAAAAACATCGAAAGCCGTGCTATTTATTGCCCCGCTTACTTATTATTAAGATAAGTATTAACTTGTCTAAAATAATGAAGAGGTATCAAACCGTCCAAAACACGTCAAACTTAAATCTATATATATAAAAATGAAACCCGTTTTCCGTTGTCACGACATAACATGAAAACGGCTTGACCGATTTGGCTGATTTTTTTTTAAATGTTCGTTGAAGTTCAAGGATGGTTTTTACGGCGAGAAAAATTCAAATAACTGCCGGGAAAACACCTTTAAACGTTTCCATAGGAACAACGCGTGCGAAGTCGCGGGGCACAGCTAGAAATGATATAATTTAGAATCCTGGTGCACAAACCAAAACAAAGTATTCTTTTTTTATAGTCTGAAAAGAAAATCTTTTTTATGTACTCAGTGTGATTCTAGTCTAGGTCTTTCGAATAAAGAAAGCTTATTTTGCGTAGCGTTTTGATAAGCATACTTTAATACAAATAAAACTAGGCTCACATAAAGTTTATTGCCCATATCTTCAAGCATATATCACGGGATTAGGCTAATTCTCCGTAAAACGCACCAGACGCCTGAATGATAGACCAAATAGATTCACTACATTGGGTACTCTATGAAATTACGAAGTTATGAATAAAAACACGCGTTAGCTATTTGTTAGTTTTTCTATAAATGCTACTTAAGATAAAAAGATATGATAAAAATTTGTTTATTTTACCCAAAATATAACAAAAAAGTGGTACAATACATACATTAACAAGACATATAAAACTTATAAGTAGGTACTTAAATCCAACAATACATTGGGTAAAAACTAACTAGTAACTTAAGCAATATTCTACACAATTTAGTTTTTGTGGTGCTACAGTATTTCTGCGTCCCTAAATAACTACTATAATAACAAGGTGCTTTCAAAAATGAAATAAAAATATTCTCCTTCGAACTTGAGGAGGATAAAAAATCTTGGGAAGGCTTTTGCCCCAACTCGAAAACTAACAACTAACAGGCTAAAGGTTTCTTCGTCGTTTTTTTACTTTGGTCTACATACCGAAGCGATAAAAATATCACTTTATTTCTATGTCGTCAGCGCATAATTTTATAATTTAACCTTACGACAAAAAATTCTGAATAGTCCATAAGGATTTTTGAGTCGTCTGGCCTATTGTATTTTATGTATACCTTAGTCTGCTGGACCTTTTTTTACTACGTTCGTAGAAGCAGATGTTCGTGTAGCGTAGCAAGAATTGTGTAGCATATGTAGCAGTCTTGCTACGCTACACGTAGACCCTGCTACGAAGCGTGCTACGAGCGTAGACCTACTACGCTTTTTCTTCGTAGCGCTACTGGAGTAGCCATCTTCTAGACCTTCGTGATACATCGTCGGCCGCATCTTCGCTTTCCATCATGTGAGATTGCGGTCAAACGAAGGTCTATCTCCGATAAAAAAAAAAAAAAAAAAAAATATACTGTTCTATACTAGGTAATATGCATGTTTTTTTTTATCGATTATTTATGTTAATACATAAACAAAAAAAATATAGCAACCTAAATTTTTTAATTTATTGAGGTAAAAAAACAAAAAGTAAATCTACACTCAGTTTCGGGTGATAAAAACGCTGCCATGTTTGCCCTTGCGTACTATATAAACTCTATGGCCATTGCATTTTGTGACGTCACGGATCACCGAGTCTCCTATGTCAACTCAAAGTCAAAACTTCATGCCCATACAAATATATGTTCAAGTATGACGTCACGTTTCAGGTGCCAATAGCGTTGCGTTTAGGCATTTTGCGATTGAGATTTTAAATATCTACTTTTCAATGATTAAATTTCATACTAAAAACATCATAAAATACAAAAATAAATATACAGATATTTTACTACCTATATTAATAGAAATTACGTAAAAAATAAATTTGATTTTTTGAAGTCACATGCATATATACCCTATTTCTCTGATGCAATAATTTATCGACGTATGCTTTGAACGTAGCGGTCATTTTATAAATTAAACCCCAAACAACCAACCCAAAGCTTTATAACCTATTTTATGTCAAAATCAACCCTTCTGTTTCAATCTCGGTTCAAAATAATTAAAACGTTCAGATATTTGCATTAATTCCGGAAACCAATACCTTTCTTAGATATTGTAGGCAATTAAAACGAAACTCCCTTTTTCATTACACACCGCCACAATAAAAACCAATTTATCTCTCGAGTACCTAAATGTCAACCACCAAGAAATAAAAAAGGACCTTCTATTTCATGTAACAATTAGAAAGAGGGAGTAAAAAAGGGCGAGTAAGGGACTCCACAATAAATTAAGGAGACAAAGTTCTGGAGCGTTTTTATGTGTACGAAAAGAAGTGTAAGCCATTAATCCTCAGTGGCTAGGCACTAATCGGGAAACGTGGCTTTTATTGTGCTGAAGTTTTGCATCGCAAGGAAACTTGGTATCAAAGGTTATAAAGCATCTTTATTCTAAAGGTCACCATTAAATAACTTTTGATTGGGCTTTAATTTCGTTTTAGCTACGTTGTTATTATCAGAGAGGCATTCTCTGTTTATCGTCTACAATATTTACTCTTCTGAGCGTCCAAAGATCTGTGTTTATTCGATTATGAAGCAGTCACGATTAAAGATAAAGTTGAATGTCATTCGATAACAATTCAAACTCAACCTCAACCTCAACAGCTTGTATTGGTCCACTGCTGGACGCAGCTGATAGCGTCTTATTGACGTTTATCTCACGGGGATAGTGCCCATAACCCCACACTGGGCATGCGGGTTGGTGATCGCAGTTCGGTGTTCGATAACGATTATTAGCATCAATTCAATGCCTTTATCGTCTCACTGCTGTTTTTAAATCTTTCCCATCTCGGTACGGTCACGTGCAATTTGTACTAAAATCACAATATTTTAATTTATTATAAATTCTAAAAGTTTCTATGGATGTACGTAACAAACATACGTTTGTTACTATGTCACTGTGAAACTACTAAACGGGGTTGAAATTTTGCATTGTAGTTAGGTCGAGAACTGAAGGACTACTTTTTATCCCATTAATATGACTTTTTTGGGAACTGTCTCATGGGGTAGAAATAACCTTTAAATGTTTCCAATAAACAATAACTTATTAACTTGGAATTACATATACATATCTATTATTATATATTGGCTAGAAAACGAAAACGCAAACTATTTTAACAAATCATAACTTTTTAAGTTATGATAATGTCTTATACATAATATGACACTAAAAACTATAAAAAACGATCAAAAAAGTTATCGATCGAAACAAAAAATAAATTAAATACTTTTCAAACATTCAAACAAAACTCCGAGATGTGTGCCTGCGTCGCCGTTACTGGGTACTAACGGGGAGGGATGCGTAATTAGATACTCAATTAATTTTGTTATAATGAAACTATCAATTTTTCTAGTTTTATCATGAATTTTCATAGATCCCATTGTCAGAACTGAACAAAAGAATCATGAAAATCGGACCACCCAGTCAAAAGTTCTGAGGAAACAAACTTAAAAAAAAAAAAAAAAAAATACAATTGAATTGAGAACCTCCTCCTTTTTTGGAGTCGGTTAAAAACTACACGAAATCACTACTAAATAGTTGGCGGGTTAAAAATTTATTCAAGTTTTTCTTCCCAGCCAGCGGTCTTTTAAATTGTAGGCTAGTATTATGTATTTATATACTTTTAATTTTAATTTTGCAAAGTGATCACACTTGGACCTAAAAAACCGAGTATTAGAAACTGCATAAAGTTATGTAACTAAAACAGAACTGAGCTCTAAAGTGAAATGTCCCTGGAACCCACGAAATTTGACAACGTTGCTACCCGATTCGGTATAGTAAATAATATAATAGTAACGCAAAATCTGCTAAGTCATGTCTGGTCAACGTGGCGGTGATGAGCACTAAGTTTTTAGTGCATTTTTGTGCTTTCATTTGTGTTCAGTCGTATTTGACTAAAGCAGATAGGGTGTGAACTTTTAGAGCAGAGTCAAATCTTAATTTTTTTGATAAATTTTAGGTTTTTTGAGATATTTTAAAACAATCATTTAAGTAAAACTTTCCCCTCCCTCCCCCGTTCCTGTTTTCACCTGTTATGGCATTTAGCTACTTATAAACGGGTTGGGTACCCGACCCAATAACTTATCTTTTGTTACCCCGAATACCTAACTAAAAACTAAAAATACCCAGAAGAACAGTTTACGACAAAACACACGTATCTCTAAAACAAATTATGGATACACAGCGCGGCAAGGAAATGTCGCGTACTTTTTAAAAGGGAAGTCCAGTTGAAATTCGATAAACAATAGCTTAAATCCTTTCTGTAGGTAGTAAGTACGTTCAACTATTGGAGGCATTCAAAGCGGGATATTTACCATGTTTTGATTGTTGAGTTTTCCAATATAAATGACTTTGTTGTTAATGTACATGATAGTTTTAAAAGTAGAACTACGTCCATACTGATTATATATCGAGAATTAATTTTAGAAATATAATTATAAAAATAATAATAATAATAATGTTGGACAATTCACACACCATTTTCTAGCCCCAAGCTAAACAGATAGATAGTAAAATACATCACACATGCTGAAATGTATATTAATGTACATTACATTCCTTCATATTTCATACATAGAAAACTATACATTATAGCTGTCGTGTGGTCTCCTGACGATTTCTATGGAAATAATGTAAATTAAATTCAAATTTAAATAAAAAATGTTTTTTTTCCATAAATACAATAACTGTACACTTAGAAAAGTATAATCATATAAAAACAATACACGGACACGGAAATAAAGTGGTATATTTTATTTCGGTCGCTTCGGTATGTAGACTAAAGTAAAGAAACCACGAAGAAACCTTTAGCCTGTTAGTTGTTATATTTCGAGTTGGAGCAAAATCAGTCCCAAGCTTTTTTATCCTCTAGATAATCTAAAATTTTATAGTAAGCTTTTTTGCATAGTAAACTTTTGACAGTTTGTCTGAATTTATTTACTGATAATTTTTGCAGATAATTTTTTCAATTAGATATTTCGTGCTATAATACATTATAGCACTATATATCTGTAAAGATGTACATATCTTTATACTAAAGCTGCCGTGTGTGAAGTCCTTTATACTATGTCAGTTCTACCGACAACCGCAAGTAGCGACACTGTCGGTTTGTTTTATCGCTAATACTTTAGATTTTATAGCCGATAATAAATTGAACTTATGGCTCAAGTTAATTAAATTTTCTCAAAACCCTCGCGCTAGGGATTACTGATGCTTGGTTAACGGAACTAAAAGTTAAGTGGTTTTATAGCTTGTTACAAAGTTATGTCAGTATTTCACGTGTTAACTTGTAATTTGTCCTATTTTTAAGTGGTAGATTTTTCGAAAAAGCCTAATGATTTAGAATTATAAAGTTAAAAGTTAAAAGGCAATAATTTTCCCCTCATCTTTGATTTCAGAAACATTGAGACGGTCTAGAATCTAGATAAGTGTTTTTTTCCAGTGAACGTAAATAGCGCTTTGGGAGCGTTTTTGTTCCAGTAAAACTTTTTTCCTTCGGGAATCCGTGAAAGCTTATCTTATATTAACTGATTCAAAAAGCTATTAGACTTGAATTCGCTTCGAAGCGTTCACAACAGACACATAAGTCGTACAGTATCAGGTACGGACTCCTATTTACAACCACAAACAATGCCATAAACAAAAGCCAACTATCTGGTTTATACCTACGTACGGCGGGTTCATAAAACCAGATGCTAAGAAATTAATGAAACAAAGCTCCTTTTTCTATCCAGTGAATTATTGTCGAATAAAATACTGGTGACAGGGAAGAAGTTACTGCCCTATAGGGCCACGGACGAGGCTACGTCACGAGGTTTTATTGCACAGAGGACAGTCTGTCACGGTACGCTATTCTTTGGGGATATACAAGGGAAAATATTGCAGTGAGGGAAAAGTTGGTTTTGACGTAAATCGTGATAAAGCCCTGAAATCCTTGGGACCCTTAAATTATAAGATTAGGCTCGGTTACCGTTAGAAGAATGATATAATGGCAATGTTTTTTTTCCACGTTGACTAAACATGAAATTAGGCTATGGATGGAACATGCTTTCGGTTAGTGAAAACTTGCCATCGTCGAATTGCAATGATAGTAATCTACCATTTATATTTTTTTAAGGACATAAATAACCTTGTCATTTACCTTGCCTTGTGATTTATCGTAGGTAAAATTATTAATTTTATTAGTAAAAAGTAAATAAATTTACGGGGTTCGGGTCAACAAATTTACTACTTACTAAAATGAAAACCTCGGATCCAAAAGACCATACAAAATAAGTTCAACACAAGTGTAAGTTCTTAAACAAACATCGACTGCCTTACCGCCGTTACCTTTCATTATGTAAGAAAATACCTACCTACGAAATTTCTAGTTTCCGAAGGTGCAATCTCCCTGGCATTCAAGTGAAAATGAACGCCTCACCTAAATTTAATATCAGTCTGTCGGTGAAATTAAGCCCTATTCATATTCAGATTATTTCAGAACGTCTAGCTTCGTGGTTGGCATGTTTGGGATGGAGGTTTCAATTCCATGCTCAAACTCATCATGGGGCCCACTTATTAGGTATATGATGTATGTATATGGTACATGAAGCACCCTCTACCATATAAATGAGTTTGTATACACGTGCATTTGATTAAGTTGGAATATTGCAAGAATAACTAATGAATAATGAATGAAATATGTAATTTTAGCAAATTTTACAACATTATGAGTATGAGACAGAATCTAAATTTAACTTTTTCACAATAATATTTTAACTTTTAAAGTTTTAATCAGAATAAAGTTTGTTTCTTGATTTACAAAAAAAATATACAAAAGGACAAAGTGTTATTTGAAGAGTATCAATATAATAAACGGCTATAAAAATTTATAAATTGACGGATCTTCTACTAAACTGCTTCTATCGGTGAAAGATCCCTAAATTATGTGCATTTATTTGTGAGTAAGGTTATTATGAACAAGCTAAACTCAATTTAGTTAAAATCGGATCTTGGTTCCCCTGCACCAGCCAGTGATTTCAATTCGAGATAAGTGGATTTAGCCTAGCGTAACATTTATTTGCTATGTGTAATAAATTGAAGGAATTGTATTTACAGAAGAAATTTACTTCTGGGAGGAGTCTTGAAAACTATAAATATATACACATTTTACTTTAAACTAGCCCGATTAGCCCTCTCAGACTTAGCCAAGTTTTTAATGGGTGGGTACTACCTACATATTTATTCGTATCCTTTTATTACGAAGAGTCGTGTTTTTTCGATAGTATGCATTTAATTTTAATTAAAGTTAGCAAGTTACTAGTTACGTTCGTCTGTAAAGCTTATATGAATAAAAAAAATAATAAATAGATTTTTCATTTCTTTAAGTAAGTACCTACGTACTTTTTACACATGAAGCATGGAACAAAGGTATTAAACCCGAGGATTGACCAGAAAAACAAAGTTTTGAGATACCCAAAGAAATAAATAAATAATACTGGACAATCCATACAGCATCATCAAGCCCGTAAGCAGAGCTTGTGTTATGGGTCAGTAGTTATTATCATTAATCAGCTATTACCTAAATAGCTGATTAATGATAGTAACTACTGAATTCACAATACTTATTGACAGATATTTTTAGTGTACATACTTACATAGGAAATACCCAAAACAATAACTCACAAAAACTACCACTAAACAAAAACTCCCGGAACAAATACTTATCTATAAATATTATCAGCACAGTTAGATACATATAACTTGTCCATTCAGTCGCTCAAAAGAGGCCAGATACATTTGGGCCTTTTTAACACCAATGGGAGTTATATAAAACCATAATTTACCAGCAATCCATTCGCCGCCCAAACGTATCGAGCGAATTGTGGATAATCCGTTAATAAGTTAGCAAATAACGCTAATTACCTGCTGGCCAGCAATAACATTAATTGATTCAGATACGAGCACCTGGGCGCTACAGCCGTGGGCGTAGGGTCGAACTCAGGAAGGGGGGAGAGGGGAATCCTCTCGACAACATTTATTTATTTATGAAAGACTAACAGTTATAATATAATATGTAATATCATTTACAAATAGTCTATAACATTTTAACAGCACTTACAGGTCTTACAAAATATAGTAGTTACGTAATTATGTTCTTTACAATTAATACATTACTCCAAGAAATTTTAAAGTTTATTGCAACAAAAATCCTCTTCATTATGAATAATATATAACTAGTAGTTCTCTGAACAGTGAACCTCGCGAACACTAACAATTTTTAAACCTTCTATTGATCTGCTGGCCGTGCCAAAAATACTGATCAAATCTTTATCATTTTTTTATGAGAACCATATATAATATCTATCTTTTATTTAAAAATAAAATCATCGAAATCAGATGACTCAAAGCGGAGATATTCTAAAACCCCCATTCTGCCTATTTTTGATGGGAAGTACACCTTCAATCAAAAATCCCCGATGATAAAAAATATTAAATAAAATCGTAAAATCGTTGATACACGAGATTTCGTAACGATCGGTTGTAAAATACGACCTGTAGAGGAGTACAGACATACTGACAAAACTACGAGAATGTTGACCCTGAAAACTTCGTTCACTGCGTTCACTCGGTTCAATTATAAAATATTATTAATATCCTAGTATATTATGTTCCTTTGGAACATCAAATTGCGTGAAGTAAGCATTAACGCCCTTCTCCGAATGCAAGATTATACCTTACCATTTCTTCCTACTATTTGTGACGCAGAACCTTACAACCGTGTCAAACAATAGCAATGGAAATAGCAAACAAAAAAACAATTTGAGGCTAGCGTCATATACTACCATAGTATCAGGTGATCTAGGCCTCTACTTGTTTCCATCAACTACTATACGATACGATACCTTTAAAACTATATTGTGGCACCGTTTTATAAAACAAATCACTCTTATAATTAGAACATGAATAAAATAGGCACCAGCCTAGGTGCCTATTTTATTCATGTTTGTACATCCGTAATGTATCCGTTAAACCACGATAGTTTTTACATTAAAAATACCTATATTCGTCGATTATTCCGTCAATTATAATCCATTTTCGAAAATTTTGTTTTTGTACAAAAAAATATTCCGAGGGATTAGTATTTGTGCCGAAAAATTAAGGGATTAGATAGAGATATAGATAGATAAACATTTATTAACAAACACAAATAAAAATAAGATTTGAAGCCGGTTTTTAGTTTTTTGTCACTATAAAATTATGTTTAGTTTTGTTACAATAAAATGCTTGTTCATTATTTATTATTATTATTATTTATGAAGCCCCAAAACAAGATCCTTAATCCGGCCCCACTGTAAATTTTTAATAGACAAGTGACGGTTGCCAATCCCGTAATAAATTAATGAGTGTTTACGCAGCGACCTGACAAAGAGAATTCGGTTCCAGCTTTCATGAATACCTAAATAAATAGCGTTAATGACTGACTGATCTAATAACTTTTCCAGTTATTTATTAATGCCTCTGTTATATAGTTTCGTTTTGTAAAGCTTAGGCAGAGATACGAAGTTGCACTTTTTGGCCACCAAACTCTATTTACGCATTTCTTCCCAAACTATATAAGATAAAACTATTACAATACCACAAACAGTACGATGGATTTTTCAAATTTCCTGTGTTAAATGTAATAATATGATAAAATAGGTGGCGCTGATATATTGGCTCGGGTATGCGCCTTAAGGCTAGGTAATAAATCTAAGTCCTGACTGGTGCCTTCTTCTTTAGTTCCTTAACCCACGCTAGGTGGGGACGGCACAACATGTTTGTTTCTTCCATTCTGCTCTATCAGTCTCCATCTCTGTACTCACACCTTTCTTAGCCATGTCCTCTTTCACACAATACATCCATTTTTCCAAGCTGGGTACTGAATAGGGTATATACATGGATCTTTTTTTTGTATTATTTATGTTAATACATAAACGAAAAAAAATATTACACCCAAAAAAACTTAAATTATTGAGGTAATAAACTAAAAGTAAAACTACACTCAGTTTCGGGTGATAAAAACGGCGCCATGTTAGCCCTTGCATTTTGTGACGTCACGGTTCAACGGATCCCATATGTCAACTCAAAGTCAAAACTTTATGCCCATACAAAAATGTTCAAGTATGACGTCACGCTTCAGGTGCCAATAGCGTTGCGTTTAGACATTTTGCTGTTGAGACTTAAAATATCTACTTTTAAATGATTAATTTTCACAATAAAAACATTTTAAAATACAAAAATAAATAAACAGATATATTTCGTTATCAATAGAGAATACGTAAAAAATATATTAGCTTTTTTGAAGTCACCTGCATATACCCTATTATGTACAGCATGAACCGTCAAAATTCATTGTACCAGGAGAGCAGAAGTTGTTTGGAGATTTGTAGAGATGATTTGAGATTCACTGGTACCTTCAAAATATATACTAGGACAGCGCTATAAGTAAATAAATCCATAATGCTGGACAATTCACACAGCATTATCTAGCCCCAAGATAAGCAGAGCTTGTGTTATGGCTACTTGATAACTGATATACATAATATAATACACTACATATGGTTTATCCATTTTGATTGAAGCATGTTAGTAAACAAAGTACGTCAAAAATAACAATATCTCACTTGCTTGGCGTCGAGTTTCAGGTATAATTGTAAGCAATTATTATTGAAGGGAGGATCTAAAATCGACAAGTAATGTAAATTACGTATAAAAGGACGCGCCAACAAAGTGAATTTTAGGTTAAGTATGGGCGGTTTGTTTACGTTTATGCTTCATTCAAAATGGACACGGTATAGATAGGTATTTTGTATTATACATAGAAAACATCCAGAACGCCCTGAATAGATGTCTGCAGATCGTACAAATATTTGTGGCGGGAACCAGGACCCTGCGTCGCAGGCGGACCTTCGTACTCTGCGCCCCAGAGGTCGGCAAAACCTATAGGCTAAACCTAGTCGGCTATAGTTGTAGGGTTTCGTCTAGATCTACCACCGTGTCAGACACGATACTCGCTGCTTTTTTTTTTTTTTTTGGACTCGCTAGTTGTTAATACTCGCTGCTTGTTGCAAGCGCCTTCTTTCCCCGTATTGACTGCGCAGACTTTGTTCTCAACAACAACGTTTGTTGCGAATGGTACATTGCGCCCCGTTTATTTTAAGTTTGTTACCTCAGAACTTTTGACTGGGTGGTCCGATTTTCATGATTATTTCTTATTTGAAAGCTGGTGCTCTACATAAATATATAAAATATAAATAAATGAAAACAAATCAGATATCCTCCTTCTTTTTTTGAAGTCGGTTAAAAATAAATAAATATTTTTTTTACCTCAGAACTTTTGACTGGGTGGTCCGATTTTCATGATTCTTTTTTATTTGAAAGCTGGCTCTTCCCTTGTGGTCCCATTTTAATTTGGTCCAGTTCTGACAATGATATCCATGGCAAAACTATATAATTGGGGTCGGTTTATAGTTTTTTAAAACAAAATTAATCATTAGGTGTATTAACAATGGAATACATGACTAAGAGTGATTAAGCCACGGGTGACTGATTTAGGTGGATTAATGGTTATCACCCGCACTAGGCTAGCGCCTGTTTCGCGGGGGGTAATAAATAGTCTGATAAAAAAAAAGACGTGTGGCACTCGGGGACTGCCGCGGTAAAGCTATTGCAATGCCATCTAGAGGCGAGTTGCTGAACTAAAGTGACAAACGTCATATTTCAAAAAGTCATTAAAAGTTCTACTATTCATCGATAGATGGCAAAACTAAAAAGTATCACTGCTGTTCCGGTCGGAGTGGGGAGCGTGAGGTTTTTTCGTTACGGAATTTCTGGATTCGGTGCCCGCGCTCAAGGCCCGCGATAGAAGCTATGCAATAGCTTAAAAACTTCATTGGTTTCCATAATCTAAAAATATCAGATCTAAGTCGATTTTGTGCGTTTACATTATTGCTTGCCTTGTAAAATTGCACTAAGTAAAGCCGCCTTACAGGTTATGAGATTGCTAAATAATATGTTCTTACGAGCCAACCCCAAGCGCACAAAATAGGCACTCCCTATTTCACGGCAATTATCACAAACCCTGCGGCGGCCGTACGAAAATATTAGCCGCACCGTGAAACGTCATCAGCGCGTACGCTTCATCTTGTTAGTTCCAAATTTGAATATCGGCCAATCAACGCGCTCCTATCGGTGGTTGGCGCGACCCCTTCTGATTCTATTATGGTTTTTATTGCGCGCGAAAAACTGCGGGGAAATTTTCACATGGAAGCTGTCTGGCTGGGATATATTTTTGGTGGAAACTTTATCGACGACTAGCTGCACCCCACGGCTTCGCACGCGTCGTTCCTGGAAACCCTGATTTTTATCCCACGGGAACTAATTTATGGGATAAAAAGCCTATGTTTAATTCTAGGATTAGAATTACTGGATGCAAAATTTCAGCCCGATCCGTTCAGTAGTTTTGCCGTGAAGAGGAAACAAACATCCATCCATCCATCCATCCATACATCCGTACAAACTTTCGCATTTATAATTTTAGTGTGACTACAATTGAAATTCCATATCAGGTCGCACCATGGCGGTGGAGAGTACAAATAAAATTCCATGTTGAGTCGTAGGTCGGAGAACATGGAATTGACCGACTTACCTAATCCGTGGTCCGTGGTGTTTGTCGACTTAGGGAAATTACCAGAAGAAGAGCAATAATTATAGCTTTCTTGTGTTTATTTTTAACACCGCTATTGCGTTCACCAATCCACCTTCCTAGCATGTGGTGATAATGGAAATCTCTCTTTGTTTGAGGTAGGCACGTTCAGCAGGCATCCCACAACATCCAAACGCATGATTCTCGGAAAAAAAAAACTTTTATTCATTTGTTTTAATTCTAAGTAATTCTAATTCTTAGTGGAGGAACTGATGTCTGCACGTACATCTCGCATAGGAGTGTATCGTGCATTATCCCCTGGCCTAAACATAACCAGCCATAACCAGCCCAGCTTCTTAAAGTATAGGAGCATTCGTTTCCAACCACATCCAACGACCATACATATTTATAACAGTGGAGGGGTATCAGTTCTGATCTATAAAAACAAAATTGAGTTCACAATGGTACACGGAATATGCCGATAGGCTCGTCACAACCTAACCTAATGTTATGAAGACACAGTTAGTTCGTTTGTTTATAAGATTTTTTGGGAATTCTCAAGGGAAAACTCTAAAAAAAACTGTTTTTAAAATTATTTCACTAAACAGGGTGTCACAAAAAATAGGGACTATACTTTCAGTAGGGGTTCAGACTCGGTCACACAAGTTTCGAAATAATGGAATAAAACGAAATGACCACTAGACAAGACTGATGTACATGTTTATTCATTGTCAGACCGGGCAGTGATCATTTCGTTTATATTTATTTATACAAAACTAAAAGGATGGAATTAAATACATATAAATCCTTTCTGTGATTGAAGTTGAACCTGAAATTTTGGTCCTAACTTTTTGTTACACACTATAGAAAACTTCATCACTAAATTTTCCATGCCTGATGAAACATAGCTTTGCATCACAAAGCTATGTTTCATCCAGGTATTACACAAGCGAGGCCGCGGTCGGTAGGCAGTAATTAATAAAGCAGGAGGACATCCAATCGATGATCCCTCTTGGATATTTATCCACGTCCTTGGATATTACAGTATTATTGTTGTTTTTACTTCCCCGATTTAACCGGTAATGTCAAAGATATTAAATATGTTTTCGATGTTATTTTCCAATTCTCGTGAAAGTTATGAAATTTATTATGTACCTGGTTAGCAAATAATTGAGTTTGTTTTAAAAACTATAAACCTACTTCAATTATATAGTTTTCTCATGGATCCCAATGTCAGAACTGGGCCAACCAAATTGAAATAGGACCACACGGGAAACACCAGTTTTCAAATAAAAAAAATATCATCAGAATCTGATCACCCAGTCAAAACTTCTGAGGTATCAGACATAAAAAATAAAAATAAAACAGTCGAATTGAGAAACTTCTCCTTTTTTATATTCGATAAAAAAAATACATTTAATAAACACATGTTGTGTATAATAAATCTGAAAAAGATAATTATCCCGGGGACCAACTTTGCTAATTATTTGAATTGATTCTTTTGGACTATGTACAAAAATTTCTTAGCATTTGTAACTTTTTCATTTTGGAGTTCATGCCTCATTCATTAGTAGGTAACCATTCGCCATAAGCATACAGCTGAACGTGTCTTCCCCATAGCTTGCCATGCTTGGCAGGCTATTGGCAGGAGAAAAGGTAATTCACGTACACATAGGTACATGGTAAGAAAATTATTTATTAAAGATACAAATAAAATAATAGACTGCTTAGTACTACTACGTGCTACGTATAAAAACCTATATCGTATCCATTTTGAATGGAGCATAAACCTAAACAAACCGCCCATACTTAACCTAAAATTCACTTTGTTGGCGCGTCCTTTTATACGTAATTTACATTACTTGTCGATTTTAGATCCTCCCTTCAATAAAAATTGCTTACAATTATATCTAAAACTCGACGCCAAGCAAGTGAGATTTTGTTATTTGTGTCGTTCTTTGTTTACTAACATGCTTCATTCAAAATGGATAAACCATAGGTAAACATTAGTACCAATAATCGAAAAAAGGAAGAGCTTCTATTTACGGCTGTGTTTTTTGAAAATAGTATGTCCGTCAATTTCTCTGTCATTTATGGACGGATTTGGATGATATCTTTTGCAATTATCAAATATAATTCGAAGGTGCTCTCATAAAAAATGTATTTCCAAGTGACAAGAACGAAGAAGAATTTCAAAATAATTAATGAATTTATTATTAATAGAAACATCCAGCACACCCGGAACAAATCGTCCGCCGCATCACAGAGGTAACATATTGGAGTAGAGAATTATACCATTCATAAAATGAACACGTCTTCACAGAATTATACTAGTTTATTACTATTTAGCGAGAGGCGTTGAAATAAAACTTTTAAAAAGTCAGCTTGCTTGGTAGAATACTACCAAGACCAAAAAGAGAAAGTCTGCTTTTTGCTCACAAAAAAGAAATAAACAGGTTAAACTCTGTGGAGACGCGTTCATTTTAAGAATGGTTTAACTATACCTCATCATCATCATCATCATCATCATCATCAGCCTATATTAGTCCACTGCTGGACATAGGCCTCCCTAATAACTATACCTGCCTTCTATTAAATCATCTTTATTCTGTTTTTTGATGACAAGATTAGTAGTTTTATTAATTAAATTCAAAGCATTTTAGGTGGATTAAGCCACAAAGAGACACTTATATTAAAACTGGCACTGGAATAAAACTGTGGACAATAACTTTCAAAAACTTGAGAACAAAACAAGAGCCCTTAAAAAGAGTAAAACTCTTACTAAATTAAATTGCCTCCGCAGATCCCGCCGCGGGACGAAATGACAAACATTTTAGCAATATTACAACTCCATCTTATTATTGTTTTTATAAGCCAAACAAATCCTACCAATATTATTACGCGAGGTTTTTTTTTCATACAGTAGGTACAGCGCGTATCGTGCTGACAGGGAACTACCTACTAAAATTTATTGTAGAAGTATTTTTATATATTTATCTAGCAGATTAAAACGTCTCGTAACATCTAATGTTTTAAACTTTGTTTTTTTTTCAACAAAAAGTAGGTTAACTTTCTATGTTATTATTTCCTCAGATTTTGTGTAGATAATTTGAAGTGTGGCGTGGCCACCATGCGCTTCATATTGGCTTGCACGGAAAACTTACGGCCGGCATGTGGCCATTTTTATAACTGTAATTGGTTGTTTCATAATTAAATTACATAGGTGTGCAATAGAATAAACAGATGTTTACTTTACTTTAAAATTTACTAAACATAGGGAGATGATACCAAGCTTTTATTTTGTGTATCATGAATTTCAAGAACTCTCCGTAAGTGCTAGCAACAACCACAATTACATACATAAGGCACTTTAATCAGACGTTATAGCCTTTGTTAAACAATAATTCTGCTTTAATGTGCAATGTGTCTAAACAGGTGTAACTTAACTGGCATTCAAATAGCTACAAAGAGCATGTTTAACGGTCTGTTGAATTGTATTGTATTAGAAGCTTAAGTTTTAGTTAGAAATTATAATTAGTCCCTGCTATATTAGGGTGCGTATATGGTAGCTGTGTGGGGGCCGTCTTAGAATTTGCACGACCACAACTTTTCCCGCGGATGTCGTAAGAGGCGACTAAGGAATATCCATCGGGGTCCGGGCAGCAGCGCCCCCTGCAGAACCTTTCTACCATCAGACTGCGATCCCTATCCCGCGTGCCCTGCGTGGGGATTATAGGTATTAGTATTCGCCTCATGAGATAACAGGCCAATAAGGCGCGTCTCAGGGGGAGGCCTGACTCCAGTAGTGGACCATTAAGGGTCTTTCTACATCGTCATCACTTCTGATATTTATTGTGACATTTGATATTGGTTGGCATATTTGAGTTTATCTAGTACCCCTTTTAACAAGGTTAAAAGTGATTCCAAAGCTTGAGCTAACCACCACGATATCATCTACATGCACATAAACCATCCCGTCCATGATGTCATCTGCAAAACTAAGATCCATCAACCTTTCTAGTCTCATATCATGTCGCGTCCAGTCCGGTGTGCATCAGGTAGATATAGATTTATAACCCTGTAAGTTTAACAAAAAGTGACACATTGTTACCTAAATCAATTCAGAAGATTACACCTTACAAAACGTTAGTACAAGATCACGATTTACCTTTAACTTATTAACAGAAAATGGCCAAATTTATCGAAGGGTCGCGCCTATTTCATCGCGTTGGGTCTGTCAGACCCTCTGGCCCATGAAAAGGCTAACTGGTTGGATTAGGGCACGCCGAGTACAAATGGGCATTAAAGACCCGGGATAAAGGTACCTACATAATCTTGGGAACAAAACACGCTTAAAATCAATTTGTTTGTGGATCTATTATTTATGAAGGTAGTGAATTAGGTCTACCATAGTCGAATACAAAGTTTATTGCGAGTAAGTGATTAACGAAGTGTAGTGACTTAACCGCTCTCGTGCCCGAACTAGCATTTCACTGTCAAAACATGTCAACTGCGAAAATCTAAGTGAATTTGAATGAAGCATTTCAACACCTTATAAACAACACTTCAACATCAAGTTCCTCTATTTTGAAAGGGAACTTTGGCACAGTTCACTACCGACTATTAGAACCACAAACATTGATTTTAAGCATGTTTTGTTTCAAGGTTACCTATATCCTGGTTTATCAAGGACATTTTCGGTTGGAAAGTGTTGGCGATGATAAAATTCCAGTTCGTAAACGCGAGTGTTTTGTCATGCAAGTACACTTACCTACAGCTTATTGATATACAGATTATACACAACTAGGAAAAAAGTTCACGTAATCCTCAATCGGGATTACGTGAAATTTTTTTCCAGTTGTGTATAACCATGCGGTCGAACCACGTGGCCAGAAAGCACTTTATAGATTAGTCATATATTTTAGTTTATTAGCGTAACTTTAATTTAGTCAATCGAAAACAACTCGTTATGCGATAGGGTGGGTCTTGAGCTTTAAAAGTTGCTAAATTATCACGAAATTATAAGAATCTTTGCTGTAACTGAGTTTTCTTATTAATGTTCGCCTACCTTTCTAAAAGGTTACTTATATAACAAACATAAGTAGCAGCTGTGTTCAAACGCTCAACAACCGATACAAAAAGGACTTCATCCTTTTAGGTACTAACATAAATAACAATATTTTTATGTTATTGACCGAAAAAACCTAACAATTCCATCCATCATTGTATCGCCAATAAAAAGAATCGCAAGCAAGCATCGATAAAAAATCGCGGGTAATCTCAACCATAGGTTGTAAATCGTACAAACGTTGGGTTTCGGATAAATCAAGGGCTTGTAATCCGAAATAACCGGAATCGATTCTTTTATCCCGTGATTTGGGAGGCGTCAGCTGTTTTTTGTGAAGTGGTCTTATTTGATTCGGGGATTACTTATACGAATTAATTTCATTATATCCATGAATAAATTTGTATAGGTATAAGTAGAATATTTAGATATAAATATAGCCATAAATTAAAACTATGTATTCATATTTAAGATAAAAGAAAAAAAGTTAATACTGTACTATTTTTACTATTAGTGTGTACAATAAATAATCACATCATACTAAATTATTAGTGCGAAAGTTGATGGATGGATGTATGGATGGATGTTTGTTTCATACATTGCGTAAATTATTGAAGTTGTAGGAATGAATTTCAAACATTTTACGCATTCGATGAACGAAGTGATGTATTTTTTTTCTATTCTACCCTAGACAACAATCCCCGTGCTAGGCCGGCAGATTGGGCTGAAATTATGTTCAAAAAGAGAAGAGTCGTGGGAATTGAGGGCGCTCTCGTGCCAATTGACAACTTTTGTTGCGTTGACAACACTGCTCTATCATTGCAGTACGACTAAGTGTTAGTTCACCGTAACGCCACGACTAATCTCTTTTTGAACAGACTCTACAGGGTATTCTAATCCTGGAATCAAACATAGGCTTTTATATCCCATAAATCAGTTGCCGTCGGATAGCAATCACATTTAAAGGTTTCCATATAAACAACGTGCGCAACTGCAGGGCGCAACTTGTTTAAGAATAAATGTGTCTCTCTGTCACTCTTTAAGCATAAACAGTCGAATGGATGGATCTAATGCTTCGTATTAATGATCCATGTGAGCTACATGTATACATAAATATGACTGGACATAACTGGACATAGCTGTCTTACCGTCAACAGACAGGGATCAGACGTTCCGTGTTAATCGCATCAAACAGATTTTTTGTGCCGGGTGGTGCGTCCTTTGTCATGACGCGACCGCTATTTGCAAACGAGTTTTCAACATTGACATCCGGATTTTCGTAGCAAGTAGATGAATTTTGTACGAATCAACATGACAACCCGGCGGTGGCGTGGAGAGTCCCATACGCCAAGAAAAGGCGGCCGGAGCGGGCGTACGATTTCACTCACTGATCGGCGATCCGAATTACGTCTTCCGCACTAAACGGATCGCTGGCATTAGCGGATTAGCCATATAGCAGAAGTAGCTAGTGCTACGGCCTCTCGTGCTACACAATATTGTTTTGTCAACCACCAGACAGTAATAGAAAAAATAACAGCCAATTTTGCAAGGCTCGCTCTGCTCGTCGATAACATTTACTGCTTCCGGCTTTTGTCTCGAGTTTGTGCCATTTTCAGTATTTTTTTCTTACTACCACAAAAAATGTATTACTAACTAGAACAAAAATGTATCACTTCGCTTGCCGGTACCAGAGCTTAAGGTAACTTATTTCTTTCTTCTTTTTTTACTTATTTGCTTCTTTCTTTTCTTACTTTCTTCTTTCTAATGCGGCATTTTGTCACTAGCCTTTAGTGAAGACTTTAGTGAGGCTTTGACTCGACAGTTGAAAAATTTTGAAAGTTGATGTTGAAATATAAAGTTATTTATTTTAGAACAAATTGCATGGATTAGTTAATAGAATTTGGTGTAACCCGCAGTAGTAGAAGTAAAACTGTGTTGCAGACACCCGCCCTCCAAACAGACAGGGTGTTACATAAAAATTGTATTAAAATATAGTCACCGGGTGTCTCTTCCTAACTCCTTATAGACGTATTATAAGAAAGCCATGGAACAAAGTCCACATGACAAACACTACAAATAAAAACACAAAGCCTTTTATAGATAAAGTTACAGGGCGGTATCTAAAGTTTAGATAACGATGTCGTAGTCAGAGGTTTGTAAGAAAGCGATCTTATTTCTACCAACCGATAATAAATAAATAAATACATCATACAAAAATGGGGTTACTTCCACTCAATGCCAAATTTCTACCGACACAATGCCACGGAATATTTAAATAAATAATAAAGTACATAGGTTTTATTTTTAGTAATGTGAGTATTTTGTCCGTAACGCCAACAAGTGGCTCTGCCGGAAGACCAGCGTTGGATGCTAGCTTGCCAGCCATTCAACTCATGCTAAGTCAGAGCCAATTTTGTAGACGGACCTAAGTACACTTTTTTTTTCTTTTTCCTTGCTCTAAAATGTATACCTACTTATGTGCTGTCTATAAAATAAATATATTTTATTCTTATATTATTCTTTTATTAGTTCCAATCACTGTGTATCATGCAAGTACAGTCAACGATAAAATCATAGTAAGATCGAAGAAGAAATGCTAAAGCGATAGTAAATAGCTACACATGATTTAACGAACACGTATGTACATGATTGAGCGAAATAGAATGCTGAGCTGACTGCCTACCTATTAGAGACACCCTTCCATTAATAGTTGTACCTACACGTTTTTTCTTTTGTCGATCAAACAAATAACGATAAAGATATAGCCAGTTAAAGTTCCACGTGACTTCACACCTTACGACACTTTTTAGCAAGGTGTGACGTAACTTTTGAAAGAAGAGAAAACAATATGTGTCCAATATTTTCTGAGAATCTAACGTATATAAGTCTGTTAGACTAAATAGAAAAAAAATACCCAGAACACCGCCCTATACAGTCTCAGAAGTTTAGTAATAAAGCTCGGTCTCAAACAAACTGTTCCTTAACCGTCCTTTGATTCTGTCTTGTTACGACTTCGCCTTGTTAAAAGGGGTGCATTGGTCTTAGAACCATACCATAGTTATTTGATAACTCTTTGTACGCCGCCCAATTTGAGCATTGTCTTTCTTTCAGATTTTCGTCACTGAAACCAAATAACAGCTTTTATTATCTTACTTAGTTTTGCCTACAGCTTCACCAGGGTTATATTTAGTAGAGTTTTGAGTGTACTTACTTCAATGTTGTGATTTGAAATTGATCTCATTTTCCTTTCAATTTTCCCAATTTTCCACAATTTTCCTTTTTCCGTTCTTTTCATGATCCTCATTTCGATAATTTTAGACAACTTCAGAGTATTTACTAGCTAGTTTTTCGGAAATTTTACAGAGAATCCAAATACATATATATAGATCTTTCTAGGTCTAAGTACAAATTAATCGAGAAAACTGCGAAATAATGCGTCATAATGCTCCATAATGAGGAGTTGAAACCATCACCGATATAATCGACCCTAAGAATTCTTGTTCTTCTGCTGATTTCACCACGGAGATGAAATAAAAAAAAACATTTAATTGTTATGTATGCTGTAACACTCTTTTAAGCCTTGTTCAGACCCACACGGTTTTATCTAACCAGATTGAGTCTGTTCAAAATGAGAAGAGTCGTGGTGTTACGGTGAACTGACACTTTTAGTCGTACTCCAATGACAGAGCAGTGTTGTCAACGCAACAAAAGTTGTCAATTGGCACACGAGCGCCCTCAATTCCCACGACTCTTCTCTTTTTGAACAGACTCTAGGCAGCGAAATCCGAGTGGGGTATGCGGTAGTAATTCTGTCACTAAAATAGGGAACAGCATTTTATGATATAAAATGTACCATAGAACATTGCATTTCTCAAATAATAGGGTATAAGCATCGATTTTCTTTATTGTTTTAATCGATTCTTTAGGTCATTATTTAACCGAAAAATTTTAAGACGCTCACTGTATTTCGCAATAATAAGGTAAAAAACAAATCAAAACTACAATCATTTTCAGGTGATAAAAACGCTGCCATTATTGGCGCCATGTTTATTTGACGTCGACGTTCACACTCGATTAAAACCTTTGGTTACGACCTCAGTAGTGATCATCTCAGAAAAGAGGTTTTCCGAAAAATATGAAGATAACCGACAATACGAAATGTGAAGTTGGCAGAATATTGTCAAATCATGGTGCAGCAAGCAGAATAAAAAAAGAAGAAATGTGAACAGAGATGTCACGTCCGCTCTAGTCAATGGCGTAGCGTTTTGAAATTTTGCGATTGAGATTGAAAATATCAATTTTTCAATGGTTAAATTCTACAATAAAAACATCTCAAAATTCTAAAATAAATATGTAGATATGTTTCTATATCAATAGAGAATACGTATATTTTTT
The DNA here is from genome assembly GCA_955876795.1 of Eupithecia tripunctaria. Classification (NCBI taxonomy): domain Eukaryota; kingdom Metazoa; phylum Arthropoda; class Insecta; order Lepidoptera; family Geometridae; genus Eupithecia; species Eupithecia tripunctaria. Next base: position 8,310,272 of record OY041615.1, on the reverse strand, counting down.
TTTAGCCATTTTGAAATCACATGCATACCCTCAAAAAACAAACAGAAACTCAAATACAATTCACTGAAAGTTACTCTAGCTACTCAAAGTGTTTGTGATTGTTACATGCGTATTAGCATATGAGTGCGATGAAGTACCTGATATTATTCAAATGAGGGATGTGACTAAGGCATGATAAGGGCAAGTTCCCCAAAATCTGAAACAGTTTTTGCCTTCATTTTACAATAATAAAAGAGCCTACGATTTTTGGAGGTGGTTGAACCAGTGGTAAAATTGGCAAAACAATCCCGTACACACAGAGTGCAAAGATTGTGAGTTGAAGCCCCGCAAGTGTAATTTATTTATATTTTAAATTAATAACTTAAATTTTAAATTAATATCTGTATTTTTTTTCAATAATTAAATAATTACAATTCATTTTCGGTGTTGGTATATGTATAAATACGATTTTTGAGTAAAGCTAGATGCAGCAAATAGAACATTTCAGTTTACTCACCGATCTTGTCCTTTTTGACCGAGAGTTATTGACCAAAAGTATACTTCTCTATCTCGCCATGATTGAAAACACCATGTATTTTACCTTTACGTAGACTTCTTTTATTATTCATGAAGGTGGGTGAAGGTTTTTATAGTGATTTCTTGTTGCAATTTTATGTCAATAAGTCACGGCGAGAAACGGTCAAGTAGGTAGACTTGTTACAGCAATAACAACGACAATTTCACAACAAGCCTAATTTTATCGAACTGCAGGTAATTTGACTAACTTTCCATGTGGTATAAATGAAATGCATCATTGTCCCCGTAATTGAGATCCTTAATACATCTCTGTATTCATGTGTGATGTAGCAATCAAGGACCAAACTGTCGCAAACTTCCTATCCTGGGGTGCGGGGGTGCCTTAGGCCAACCACGCACAGTACGGAATTATTACGTAATCAACCAGGTGTTTGATTTGACGAATGTTTGATTGAACAAACTTCCTCTCGACTTTGTTGAATAACAGTTCATAACAGGTTCTACGGGTACTACCTTATTTACAGTTGCCTAACTGTAAATAAGGTCGTAGTACTTATTATGAATTCTGAGTTGAAAACAGTATGCTATGGAACTTTACGAATTCCATATTACAGAGAACTCTGAATTCCTGTTTACTCATTTAAACGTAGTTTTGAGTTTCTAGTTCAGCAAACAGTAGGTACCTATGTCCATTGTCCTAGTATCAAGTGTGTGTCTATGCCTACCTGTGTGGTGCTGGCTTAGAATTTGCAACACCCCATCTCTTCCCGTGGGTGTCGTCAGAGGCGACTAAGGGATATCCACCGGGGGGCGAGCAACAGCTTCCCAATTCTACAATTCTACCACCGAACTGCAATCCCCAACCTACATGCCCAGCGTGTATTATAGGCATTATCCCCCTTTTAGATAAACGCTATTAAGGTGCTTATTAGAAGGAGGCCTGCATCCAGCAGTGGACCAATAGCAAAAAATAGTCTTGAATTTATTTATAGCATGGGCTCACATGGAACATTTGGTAATAGTAAGATGCAAAACAGTAAATATGTATGTATGTAGATACATTACAAAAAAATATCTACGAATTTCTACTAAGCCCTCGGTTTGCGGAGGTCAACCCTTACTTGGTCGGTTTTAATCATAGAATATATTTTTTCTTTGTGTAAAACGCATCAGTAAAAAATAGGTCAAACCCCGGGTCAGCTGCATAAAATTCATAGCTTAAAAGAATATGACAAGGTATTAAAGTGATTTAAGAAAACTGTAACGTGCTGCCTAGCGTTTAAAGCTGAACTTTTTAAAAGGAGTGTGACAATAAATCTAAAAGTTTCTCCCGCGTTGGCAAGACTTGTGACAAGACTATAAGGAAACTGGATGAGGCAGAGAAATAATGAATATCTTGGAATTCCCATTAAAGCCTTGGTTCGTGTCGTGACATCATAATGTTATAATAATGTTCCGGCTGCACAAAAATGCCCTTTTTGTGTTCAAATTGTCATTGTCCACCTGTCAAATGATGAAAGCTACTTTTAAGAAGGCTACGAACCTCTCCCAAATGTCAGCGGGCGGCCCGTTAGGATTTGTTGTTATTTCACGTATCGAATCGCATCGTGTTGGCCATTCGGCGGAGTTCGCCTTATTTCGGAATTTTGCCCACTGTGTCGCATCGCCCCCCGCGTGTGAGCGAGCGATTGCAGAAACTAGAAGGAATTTCACCATGTTTGATACTTTTTCCTATTTTCCGATTCATTTTGAATAAACGATTGATTTTTGAAATATTCTTGTTTATTTCCTATGGTTAATATATTTAAGATGTTTGCAGAGCGACAGATTTTGAATAAAGGAGTCTATCATGCATAAAAAATAGCTTGAAAATGACTCGATATGGTGGTCAAAATATGGCAAATTAGTTTCGCTCTTATTTAAAGATCATAATGTTTTTTAAAAAACTAAAACACTACAAACATAGCTAGTTTTCATCCGATTATGTATGGAAAATTTCAATACGATCGGGGACGACGTAGTTTCCAAATGAAGCGGAAAGTACGTTTGTATGGGGCTAAGGTATCCGTACCGTTCTTACGCCGCCATTATGGTCTGTTTAGACCGTCATACCTATGCGGTATTTACTACCCATAAATCCGAGTGGATAAGCGGTAATCTGTCAATAAAATAATTGCCACGAAATATTACTCATTATACGAATACTAAGCGAAATCTGTGCTTTTGTAACCAGGTTTCTCAGAAATAATAATAATTATTCATTTATTTCAGTCCCAGACAGCTTGGACGTAATCTATCAACGGTAACGGTAGGTACGTTAAATTGCATAATTAATTATAGGAAGTGCACTAAGTGTAAGTTGGTCTGCTATTTAGGGCGCACCCGAGCCAATATGACAGCGATACCTATTTTATCATATTTTTACGTTTATCATAGGTTTTTTTTTAAATCCTACGTTCAGTTTGTGGTATCTATTATAAGCAATAGAGTTTGGTGGCCAAAAAGCGCAACTTCGTATCTCTGCCTAAGCTTTACAGAATGAAACTATTACAGAGGCATTAATAAATAGCTTATATGTAGATACCACAAACTGAACGTAGGACTTTTAAAACTTGCTGCGTTTAACGTAATAATAAGATAAAATAGTTGGGGGCGCCACTTTCACTGGTGTATGGGCCTTAATAGGACGTGATTCATATGACAGGTATTTTATTTGTTATATAATTAAATAATGTACTTATTTTAGTAGATAGCAAACTTTACACAAGGATAATTTCTGTGTCGTAAATAGTTTTGAAACGTTAGTATTATTCCAATACAAACAATGTTCGCAGGTAACCCGCTCACATTCATCATTAAATTATATCATTATCATCATCAGCCTATATCAGTCTACTGCTGGCCTTCCCTAATGAGCGCCATAGCGACTTGTCTTCAGCTTGATGCAACCAGCATCTGCCTGCAGTATTTCGCAGATCGTCATCAAACCTTAAATTCTATGCCAGTATTCATTCTAGAGTCAACACATCGATACGTTTACTGGGCACATCCAGTAAACGTATCGAAACTACTCCGGGTCGTAGTACCTTATGACTTAGCAACGGCATAAATTAAGCCGGAGGACATAATGGGGTAATATTAGAGACAAGCATGGTTTATTACCATACTTCGTCTACAGTTTCGTACGTGTCCTTGATAACTTGTACGGTCGGCAGCAAATTCGAGTTACACAATACACAGACACACACACCCGAGGAAAAAGAGGGGTGTCATAAGTCTGAGGCGTGTTTGGGCATGCCATTAATATACGTGTAAGAATCATCTTTCATCAATGAGGCATGCATGACGTGAAACATCATAGTTCGAAGTCAAAAATGTTTTTTTTTAATTAGAGTTGTTAGAGACGGACTGAACGTCTTAAATACAGAGACGGCAAGTTGCTTTTACAATTGGAGTTCGTGTTTAAGGCGCATACGCGAGCCAATATGACAGCGATACTTATTTTATCATATTTTTACGTTTATCATAGGATTTTTTAAAAATCCTACGTTCAGTTTGTGGTTCCTATTATAAGCTATTTTTTAATACCTCTGTAATAATTTTATCTCATATAGTTTAGGAGGAGATGCGAAAATAGAGTTTGGTGGCCAAAAAGCGCAACTTCGTATCTCTACCTAAGCTTTACAAAATGAAACTATTACAGAGGCATTAAGAAACAAAAAGGTATAATAGATACCACAAACTGAACCTAGGATTTTTAAAACTTGCTGCATTTAACGTAATAATAAGATAAAATGATTGGGGGCGCCACTTTCACTGAAAATATTCCTAGCCACAACTACTTGTTTTTTTTTAAACGATAAAAAGTAAAAAATAGTGTATTGTATTTTTTATGATTAAGTTTGAGCACTTGTGTATGGAGACCGGGGTGGCCCACAGCTTAAAAAACATGCCTATTTCATGTAGTTTCTTAAATGGTATTACACTATTTTTTTTAATTGTCAAATTACCGAGTTAAGGCTAAGGTTATGTTTCTCTAGCCCTATTTTTCTTATAACAAAAACAAATAATAAGATTAGAAATTTATTTCCAAAATCAGTGAAAGTGTACTTTAGGGTAGTTAAGGTGATATTAATAATTGAAACAACAATTTCAAATAGCTACTCTTATAATATTATTCGAATATTTTTCGAATTTATGATCTAAAAATTAAAAATGTCTAATTCTTCACTAATTTTTTAGTTTATATCATAACTAGCTGCGGCCCGCGGTTTCGCACGCCTATCCCACGGTATGGGATAAAAAGTCGCCTATGTGTTACTCCAGGCCCGGAATTACCTGAATGCAAAATTTCAGCCTGATCCGTTCTGAAGTTTTTGCGTGAAAGAGCAATAAACATACATGTTCAAACTTTCGCGTTTATAATATTTATTTATTTATTAGAAGAATGAAGAATGCTTCGGACAAACGAATAATAGTATTTTGAAATTTTTTACCCCGTTGAAACTAGCGGAACTCCTCATCACAAATCCTAATGATCTTGAGGCCTTAGAAACGACGGCGTCGAAGAGTAATTTAGGATCATGTAAGACTCCTAAATCTCTAACAGTATTGCTTCTTTGTAAAGTTTGTTGCTTTAGTACATACGAAGATGCTATAATTTTATTTTTTCGGGTAAAAGTAACAACTGAGCACTTAGTTGGGTTGAGGTTCAGCTTATTTGTAATACAATAACTGTCCAGTCTTGTAAGGTCTGCCTGAAGCATGGCCACATCCTCAGGTGATTTGATGGCACTGAAGATCTTCATATCGTCGGCAAAGCAAAGTAAGTGACTGTGTGTAAAGCATTGAGAGATGTCATTTACAAACATCAGGAAAAGAAGGGGTCAAGCAGTGATCCCTGTGGAACTCCACTGGAGAATGAGACCCAGCTAGATATGTAGTTGTTTATGACTATATCCTGAGAATTATTTTTGATGTATGAAGAGAAACATCGAAGTAAATCTCCCTTTATGAATCTATATTAGTAGGATTGATGATAGATACTCTAATCAACTCGATTTATTCTTGGTGGACACAAGCCTTCAGATTCTGTTCATTGTCCATGCGATTTTATTGGCTGTGTAGCTTACATGCTCATGTACGCTGACAGTACCATACCTACCTAACTACCTACCACAATTAACTAGGAACCTATCTTAAAACGATGCAAGTAGGTACCTACTTACATAATATGAATATAATTTAGTGGGTTAGAGTACTAAGTAGGGAAGTAGATACGAGTTTATTATACTCAAGCTCTACTTACTGTAACATTTGGTGGATACTTTGTGAATTTTGTAAAGTCGAGAGGAGCTGTCTCTCTGACCTTTTTCACGAATAAACGGCAAAACGGATCTTAGTGAAATTTAGCTAGGAGATAGATTATATCCTAGAGATAGAACTAAATAAATATTTGTGAAAAATAAAGACACTGGTACATCAACGCAGTTAATCTCAGTTCGATACAATCATTGGTTTTGATAGCTTTTATTTTTACACACATATATTATCATTTCATTCGTCTCTCTTCAATTCTCAAACTCGAATTAAAACCTTTTAAGTTTGTGTTTAAGTTTCAAGTTATTACCTACTGTTATCTGTGGTTTTCACTTATTTTACCAGTCTCGTAAGTGTAGTTTATGTCATAAAATATCAAGAATTCTGGAACCGAGCAAGTATAAGCTTCTTTTATCCAAAACGAATGTAAAGCCACGAGTAAAAGCTAGTATATTATGTCCGTCAACAACCAGCCAAATATGCCCCTTCATCAACCCCAAGGATCATCCAGCTCCATAATTATAAACACTTCAGATACTAGTTTGGGGACTTCAATCAAATTAATTGGCCCACATTGAATTGTGACGTAATGAAGGCAATCCACGAATACCAACTGAGCCCGAATTTAATAATTATAATTTGTCAATTTATCTGTGAAAATGAGGATGTATTAATAACAGCTTTTGCCAGCAGTTTGTTTATATATATTAAAGTGTTTTTAGAAATCAGCTACTTTACCTTCTATGATATACAGGGTCAGCGTGATGTTAAATTGAAATAACTTTGAAGTAAAATTACGTACTATAATTAACTTTCAATAATTTCTTTAAATAAACATAGATTTCGGCGAAATAGTAACCATTTTTAAATGATAGTAATTGTCCATTCTACCATGGTAGAATAGCGAGAGCCTATATTCTGCCATCTCTAAAGAGGATTTTCTATGCCTATGAGAAAAAAGCGGAAACACGTCAATCCTATCTTCATTTGATTTTTCGAGTAGCAGAGTTTTGTGTGACTGATTATTACAATGAGTTCAGGCATTAATGAATGAACATAGATTTAACGCCTAATTTTAAAAGAAGAGCTAAAGAGTAGTTTTACCACCTAAATCAAAATGAAGGTACCTAGATTCGTACAACGGTTTTATGAAATGACGTGCTGAGAAAATAGTGAAATCGTTATAAGAAAACGTTTTGCTAATATATTTCAACGAATTCTCAAAGACTTGCAAACCTTCAACATTATTGAGCGTGTATTCTATGTTATAGACAACATGAAGTACTAAACACAATGTACATTTAAAAGATTTCGAGAGACTAACATGATTTCTCAAAAGGCAATATGAGGGATTTAACCAAAAAATACAAAGTTATTACTTTTCAATAGGGTACTTGGAAAAACCTTTCACTATCTATAACTAATAATTGCTTAAATTTTACCATAGACTTTAAATAAATATCTCACCTAAGTTGTTGATTTATTTTATTTATTTAATAATAATATATTACATTAATATTTTTATTTTTACTTTCCTTGTATTCGTAATGAAAAGCACAGTGTTTACCTCGGGTGAAAGTAATATTTAGTCCTTCAACTATTAGCGCCTACGCTCAATCCCCGACTCGGAACTAAATAAGTTACTTACATCTCTTGGGTAACAATGTACTATTAACAGAGAGAAAGTAGAACAAATATTATATAGGGCAAATCTGTTGATTTTAAAGCAAACCAGTCACCCTGCTTCCTTTTGGCCAAAGTGCCATGGAAGTCGTCAAAACATAAGTAGGGTCGCAGGCTATTGGTAAGCTACACCCTCCAATAATTTCCCATAGTACAAGAAACTGAAAATAAACCTTCAAAGCTCACCCTATAAACAAGGTCTTTACCTAGTAATATTACCGTCACATTTTCAATTTACTAGAAAGTTAATTAACTATTGAAATTAACTAGTTTTATTCTTATCAGGTCCTAACAAAAGGCTCACTCTGAAACTTAATTAAAAGCAATCTCTGGGGAGTCTACGTTTACCTGAATATATAAATCTAGAGAAGTATCAATTCTTCTTAAATAGGGTAGTTTGGGTGCAAACGAGCAATTCGCAATTTTTAACTGCCAGCAACTCTCGATTGGAATGAAGCGCACCCGTGAAACATGCACATCAGATAAACGACTGACTGGGTCTGAACATTAAAATCAATGAAAAAAATGCACATTGTATTAATATCATTGTACCTCTTTATTGGTACGGAATAAAGTCGCTGCCATAATTCATTTGGCACTTGGCTTTAATTATTTTTATTGTTATGTTCCACGGTGGTTCATAGGCGACAATTCACACAGTGCACACGACCGACGGTATAGCACCAACCTTTGATTTTTTGACATTCCCAAAACCAACTAGAATTCTAACCGAAGAGACTGTCCCTTCGGTTATTATTGTGCATTATTTACATGTCAACTAATATAGGTTTTGGCAGAAGCTCGGACTAGTAACTCTTTTATTAATTTTAATGGTTTCCGACCAAAGACTTAAATTGTTAGATACGCCCTTACGCCCAGAAACTGTCGCATCTTCTTTGAATGCGTGCATTAACACGTGTCGAAATGTCGACGCATGCAAATAAATGACGCACGCACCCTATGCCTATAAATAATTAATTTTGTTTATAAAACTATAACCGACTTTTTATAGATTTTTCATTATTTTTTATGGATCCCATTGTCAGAACTGTACCAAATTAAACACACGGGAAGCACCAGCTTTCATATAAAAAAAGAATCATGAAAATCGGACCACTTAGTCAAAAGTTCAGAATAACAAACATAAAAAAGCCTTCGAATTGAGAACCTCCTCCTTTTTTGAAGTCGGTTAATAAAATTAGTGTTTTTGACACTAAACCGAACTGTTATTGTTTCTTTTCAATGTGCAATCGTATAGCACGAACTTTTGTGAACAAGCACACCACAAAAACACACAATTCTGCAACAAACAGGACGCGGTTTCACTACGGAAGGGCCTATCTAACAATTTAAATCTTTGTTTTCGACACAATATGGTAGCAAATGGCTCGTTTGCGCCGATAATTAAATATCAAGTGACACTCAGTGGTTGTCGACAATGTTATCGTTGAAACTTAATAACGTTAGTGAGGGTTTAGGACCCACCACGGTCCTTTAGGTTTTGATATATTTATTTATCAGATTAAAATTCAGGGAATGTCGAGTCATATAAATAGAAGTTAACAAAACAAATCATTCAAAACCACTAAGTAGACCAAGCTAAAATTTGGTGTACTATTTACAGAAACTGACTTATGGATTATTATACTTAGGTACTGTATTATTAGAAATGGGTTTTGGCACTAAACCAACTTAATGTTGCGTCCGACTCCCCTTTCCTCCTCTTTTCTTTCGAAGACCTTATCGATTCCTGGGTTAAAACAAGCCTTTAATCCAGGTGGATGAAAGGCTTCTTTTTATCCAGGAATAGCTCGTATAAAACCGATGGGCTGTTTGCCCACTTGCACTAACTAATCACAAGAATACAAAGTCCGAGTCAATATAACGCCTAATTATAACCACCAGTTTAAAGTCGGTCAGCGAGCTATGGAAAGAGCTATGCTCGGAGTCTCTCTGAAGGATAGAATGCGTAACGAATACATCCGACAGAGAACCAAAGTTATCGACATAGCTCAAAGAATTAGCAAACTGAAGTGGCAGTGGGCCGGCCATATCTCGCGAAGAACCGATAACCGCTGGGGTAAACGAGTTCTTGAGTGGAGACCGCGACTCGGCAAACGTAGTGTGGGACGCCCTCCGGCCAGGTGGGATGACGATCTGCGAAAGACTGCAGGCAGATGCTGGATGCGTCGAGCTGAAGACAGGGCGCTATGGCGCTCTTTAGGGGAGGCCTATGTCCAGCAGTGGACTAATATAGGCTGATGATGATGATGATGATGATGATGTACTTATTAATTGCTAGTACCTAAAATACTAACGATGCTTTAAATCGGAAAATCTAAGTACCTTGTTATGATGAGTTTGTCCTTTTGCCGAGTCGTGCGTGTAAAATCCATTATGATGATATTCTCCTTACCAAATTTCAACTACGGCGATGGCCAGCACCAGCAGAGATTAATGTGCGCTGGTGGTATGTCGGTTGATAAAGGAAACGACCATTCACCTCCGTAGCTGGTTTATTACTGGGGTAGGTTAGATTAGGAGAACACAGTTGCGGACACCCTGGACAGCTGAAAATTAAAACGAGGCTCTATAGAATCTGCTAGACAGCCTCTCCTCTGCTGACGCAGGAGTTTTCCCTGATCTCATGAAATATAGTAAACTGATTCCTCTATAAATCTGGTAGCCACACTGATCTGGCCAATAACAGGCCAATTTCAATACTTCCTGGTATGAGTAAAGTTTTTGAAAAAAATATTCTCACACAGTTATCCCCTCACTTCAACCTTAATAGGTTGTTACATAAAAATCAATTTGGCTTCGCGAAGGGTAGATCGACAATTGATGCTGGTAAAGTTCTTTTAAAGCACAATAGTATGTGCTTTAAAATAACTTTACCAGGTGCAGGGAATAAAGCGAAAAACGCTATTGGTATATTTTGTGACCTTTCTAAAGCTTTTGATTGCGTGGATCATGGTACATTAATAAATAAACTGAGATATTATGGAATTAAAAACAAGGCACTGGACCTTATGCAATCATTATATTTATCTTATCTAAAAAGTAGATATAGAGGTGTTTGGCGAATTCATTACGAATGTAAGCGGTTATGGCGGTTCTTCTAAAACAAATTAGGTTCGTAGTTGATTTGTCTGTGCCTATAATTAAAATTTATCTCCCTTTTGCTTATCTACATAATAATTGACCATTGTTTAGGTAAAAATGAACAGTGTTGTTATCGAACGGATGCAGGCAACAGATAGAGCACATAATGTGCTCCATTTATTTCAGCTTTATAAAAGTCGGGTATTTCCCTAAAGCACAATCTTGGGGTTACCAACAAGAAATAAAAATACATAAGTCTGTAATTTCTTTGAGCCGTCATATAAATAAAACTTTCAACTCAATCCATACGTTACAGCCGATTAATAGTACATTGTTACTCAAAGGACGAAAGTAACTTATTTAGTCTCGGCGCTAATAGTTCGAGGGACTAAATGTTACTTTCACCCGAGGTAAATACTGTGCTTTTCATTACGAATACAAGAAATGTAAAAATAAAAATATGAATGAGCTAAAGAAAAAATAGTAACTTTTATTTTACATAAATCAACAAATTAGGTGAGATATTTATTTAAAGTGTATTGTAAAATTAGTGCAATTATTAGTTATTGATAGTGAAAGGTTTTTCCAGGTACATCTTGAGAAGTAAAAACTTTGGATTTTTTGGTTAAATCCATCATTTTGCCTTTTGAGAAACGATGTTAGTCTCTCGAAATCCTTAATGTACATTGTGTTTAGTACCTACTTCATGTTGTCTATAACAAAGAATACACGCTCCATAATGTTGAAGGTAAGTAAGTCTAAGAATTTGTTAAAAATATATATTAACAAAACGTTTCCTTATAACGATTTCACTATTTTCTCATCGCGCCATTTCATAAAATCGTTGTACGCTTTTAGGTACCTTCATTTTGATTAAGGTGGTAAAAGGTTCCCACAACTGTTTTAGTCTCTTCTTTTATAAAATCAGCCGTTAAATCTATGTCTATATCAATGTCTAAACTCATTGTAATAATTACACAAAACGCTACAACTCAAAAAATCGAATGAAGATAGGATTGACGTTTTTCCGCTTTTTTTTTAGTTCTTCTTAGCCGGTGGAGACGTACTGAAGTATGAAAGAAAGAAGAAAGAAAGAAAATACATTTATTTGGACCAATTACATAACACAATCATAACACGACATACGTAAGGATTTTAGATCAGTAGGCAATAAGAAAAGAATTATGTAGATATCAAAGTATCATGTAGATATACGCTGCCCGGCAGGTTGTATGGTGCGATGCTGCAGCATCGCACCATACAACCTGCCCCGGCGCAGCCACCAGTTTAAAGCCCCGGCGCAGCGACGCGTCGCTGCGCCGGGGCTGTTTAGGTGTGTAGGCTTAAGAATTTTGTTCTCTTCATATTATTATTCAAGTTTATTTGAAATATACTAACGTACACAAAGTAATTTTTAGTTTGCAAATAGCTTTGGTACTTTTTATGTGATAAATCTTTTTATCGAGAAGATCGGGCAGCGCGTTACGTCGCGCCGCTAGGAAGTAAGTTGCTCGCTCCGCTGAGGGCGCTGGACGCTCAATTATTGGTTAGGTCGGACCTATTATCATATAAGGCTTATCGCTCTTGTTCAAATGAATCATCACGGTTTCTCTGTATTTTTAATATACTCTCTGTACCGAGCAGACGGTCACATTTAATCGTGTAAAATAACTAATTTTATTTGGACTCTTTTACTACAAAGTGCTTTTATCTGGTTTTTACAGGAGGGTTTCAAAGAGGATGAACATTGAGATAAAATTGATAATAACCTATTATCATCATGAAGTTAGGGTGGTCAACCTGTAAGTACATTTCTGTATTACCTATATCTGTCACAATTCATAATCTTTATTGATAAATATTCCTAAGTTCCCATTATAAGTTTGTTAAAAAGACTAGAAGATACTTCAAGTGCAAGTGTGACTCTTAAACCGTTTTGAAACGAACAAAGCTTTAATTTATAAAAAAAATGATTTAGTCCAGCACCAATAGTACCATTATAATAAATACTCCCTTTAGAAAAAATATTCTTCTGCTTTATTTTTCAAAAAGTTCAAACATATTAGAACGAGAAAGCGTATATCCCCTCGGTTGTCGGCTTATCTTCTGTGAAAAATTTGTATTGGAAGGCTTGTTTCTTTTATTGTGCTAGTGTAGTGTATATATTAATATAATAATAAAAAACAACTTTTTGTAGAAAAAAATGGTTTTTTAAGTATTTAGAACGACTTTTGTACAATGAACTGGCAAAAATTGTCTCATCCTGATTTCAAGCTGGAATTATTAATACATTGCAAGGTAATGCATGACTATTATTTCATAACGATTCCAACAATATAAGATAGACGTATAGCTCCCTACAAAACTTTAGAGATATCGTCATTTTAATCACACTCGACGATACCGCGCGAACCACCCAGAAAGGCGCCCGACACTCCCGGCCATTTGCGCAAAATGGTCGCGACAACAGAAGGGATATATACGCGGCTTCCCTCTACGTCTGAAGTTTGCAGAGCAATCCATTTTTGAACTTATAAATATTTCTTAATGAGCAACATAGCGCCCGTCTTCAGCTTGACGCATCCAGCATCTGCCTGCAGTCTTTCGCAGATCGTCATCCCACCTGGCCGGAGGGCGTCTTACACTACGTTTGCCGAGTTGTGGTTTCCACTCAAGAACTCGTTTACCCCAGCGATAATCGGTTCTTCGCGAGATATAGCCGGCCCACTGCCACTTCAGTTTGCTAATTTTTTGAGCTATGTCGATAACTTTGGTTCTCTGTCGGATGTATTCGTTACGAATTCTATCCTTCAGAGAGACTCCGAGCATAGCTCTTTCCATAGCTCGCTGAGCGGCTTCAAACTGGTGAACCAGCCCTATCGTGAGTGTCCACCACGTGTCCACGTCTCAGCTCCGTAGGTCATGACGGGTAGGACGCACTGGTTGAAAACTTTCGTTTTCAAGCATTGCGGTATAGACCGCAATGCTTGAAAACGAAAGTTTTCAACCAGTGCGTCCTACCCGTCATGACCTGGACTGGAAAGGTAAGGGCATTAACATAACGGCGCTTACATCTCACACCTGCGATTCGTTGATGACATAGTCATAATGGCGGAGTCGCTGGTGGAGCTGAACCAGATGCTGGACGGCCTAGCTTTAGCCTGGCGATGCATCGGTCTCGGCGTGAATTAGGATAAAACCAAAGTCATGATCAATGGCCTCATTGATCCGGGACCGGTAGTCGTAAATGCCCACCCTCCTCGAAATGAAATATAAGTGCGATAGTAGGCATCTCGCTACTAAATCCTCGAAATTGTTTCCAAGTACACTTACCTTGGACAAATACTGCAGTTGGATAAAAACAATTTTTAAAAAGAGGCCAAGAGGAGGATCCAGCTAGCCTGGGCAGCGTTTCGAAAACTACGTCGAGCTAAGACTCGAATAGTTTTCTATGTCATCAACGAATCGCAGGTGTGAGATGTAATGCCCTTACCTTTCCAGTCCAGCATCTTAAAAATATCTTTCAATGCGTTCGTGAACAGTTTCGGGGATATGACATCCCCCTGTCTCACTCCTCTGCGCAGTTGGATGGGTTTGGACTGCTGACTGATGGTACTGTACTTGGACACTCATGGTTGCGGCGTCGTAGAGACATCTCAGTACCTCAATTATAATGGCATATATATATAGCCTGTCTTAACCATATCAACTATGTTTTGAATGAATAACGCTTTATTTTGGGTTGTTTAACACAATACAAATAAATTAATCTTAATAGAAACAGTATCTACAATATGTGGCCGATTGTGGCCTTATTACCGAGAGTCGCCCAGTTCCACACCGACAATAGTATGTAAGAACAGTTAGACTTAGTTATCCTAAGATTGTATTAGTTGATAAGTGATAAACTTGCTTGTGGTTTCTTTTTCACTTTTTCCGCTAGTGGACAAAAAATTTAAGTGAATTTGAGTCAATTGCACCTTATTTCTTGTTTGATAGTAAGAACTATTTATCAAGCTGTTTATAAAGTAAAAATTTGACTTGTCTGAGTGCTTATTTTGTAAGTATAAAGAAATAAACGATTTGACTCTGACTCTGACTCAAAGCAATTTTTTAAAGTAACCTTCATCTTAAAATTATTATATAGTAAAATATGAGTTGGTGGTGTACAAAAAATTAAGTTAAAAAGTTTTAAAAGACAATACATACAGCAAACATCCAATGCTTATAAACGAAACATACCCAGAGCTATAAATTATAGGGTACATAATTATACCTACAAGCAATCGATTACTATTCTCCAAAAGGAAATAGTCGTTGTAATAATTCCTACTTATCTAAAATCACATCTGAAGTTACAGAGTACTGAGAGTAGGAGATTCTAGATTGTTCTGATTACTAAATTGTATATTAATTTACAGATATAATAATGATAGTATCACTCTCTTCACTGCAAGAAGCAACCGGATGTCAGCGGACCGAACTGGATAATGGGCATGGTGTTTGTGTTTTGGCTCTTCATTGTGATCGGCAGATACGTTTTGATCATACTTCATTTGACTGCATAAGGAATGAAGAATGGATTTCTGGAGATGACTTTTATAACAACGACGACATCGACGACGAAGGTTATATGAAAATTTCTTACTCAACTGACTATATTTTATATGTCACGGTCCAAAATGCTGACGATAACCACGATATTTTTGAACATATTGAAACAACAAAGAATATTGAAGAATTAGAAGTAAGCGACGGATACATGAATGTTATTCCACAGAAAATTTTCCAGTTAAATGGAGTTAAAAAAATTGTATTTATCAATAATAGACTTTCGATGCTTAATTTAAATGCTTTTTCTGCATTACCAAAGGCAACCTCCATTGTTTTACAAAATAACAGCATAGCTACTTTGGAAATGGGAAGTCAAACGTTATATTCAGCATCGAGATCCATTCAACAAATAGATCTTAGTCAAAATCTTTTGAAATCTATTCCCAAGATTTGCTTTTCTCTTTTTACAGAAATGAAATTCCTGAATCTGTCACACAATATGATCCATAGCTTTGATATACTATCATTCGAAGGGGTTTTGGGTCTTAGGTCATTAGATGTTTCATTCAACCAGATTATCGAATTCGGTAATTCATTTACAAGGTTTATGAACCTCAATGAATTATATCTACAGAATAATAATCTCACAATAATATCAGATTACAATCTAAGTACATTGATCAGAGTGCAGAAATTAAATTTATCATCAAATTTTATTAAATCCATTGAAAATAAAACATTCAAAAGTCTTGTAGATTTGGAATATTTAGATATGAGCAATAATAAAATTGAAAAAATAACAAAAGTGCTATTCGAAAATAATAGTAAGTTGCAATCACTCATCCTAAATAACAATCACATCAGCCACATTGAAGATAGAGCTTTTGAGCGGAATAATATAACAGAACTTAATTTAAAAAACAATCATCTAAATATAACAATTAAACAGGATACTTTAAAAGGAATTCACGTGGCTGAGTTAGATTTAAGTAATGGATTTATAACATCACTAGGAAATGAAAGCTTTAAATATATGAGTGAAAATCTGACTTATGTAAATGTCAGCAGCAATAAAATTACATCGATATCGCATTCTGCATTTGCAAGCTTGGACTTTTTGTCGACTCTAGACTTGTCCCATAATCTTTTAGAAGAATTGACTTTTGAAACAAGTAGTCTAAATAATTTGACATTTCTTTATGCGCAAAATAATTATATCAAAATAGTAACTAAATCAGTTTTCGATAATCTACATTCATTAAATGAATTGGATTTGTCATATAATAAAATAAATGCAGTCGAATTAAAGTGTTTCTGGGGTTTAAAAGAAGTCGAAAGATTGTCAGTAGCGAACAACCCTTTTGTAAATTCCTTGCAAAATAATACGTTTGCAGGGTTGATTCGTTTGAAAACGATTAACTTGTCATACACAAGAACCTCGTCTTTTCAAAATGAATCTTTTTCCAGTTTACCGAATTTAAGACATGTCAACTCTTCACATGGAATTTTATCAACCATTGAATACGACACATTTTTAAGAACTGGTTCTATCGAAATACTTGATCTATCGCATAATTTGCTTGAAAACTTTAATGTTAATATGTCGAGTAATCAAAATATTGAAGAAATATATTTGAATGATAATGCGATACGGCTTATAACAAACAATACATTTTCTGGGCTTCAAAAATTGCGTATTTTAAATTTAGCCAACAATGCCATTCGTAAAATGGAAATTAATGCTTTTGGTCAGTTACTTCAGTTAAGTTACTTGTCTCTTTCTGCGAACACGCAAATGGAAATAATAGGCGAATCCTTCAATAACCTTCCAAACTTATATCAGCTGAGCTTAGACAATATTAAAACAAGATTTACTTTCCAGAACGCAAGTGCTCAAATGGTCAATATAGATTTACGGTCCTGTGGAATTACCGATCTGAATAATTTATTTATTTATAACGTTAAAAAACTTCAAGAATTGAACCTTAGCACTAATGCAATAACAAAAGTTGATAAATTTTCTTTTCAAGATATGTCTTTTCTAATAATACTTGACTTGAGTTGTAATATGATAAATTTTATACAACCAGGATCGTTTATACACGTTTCAGACCTCAGAAGTCTTAACTTGTTTGGAAATAATATACAAATATTGCGATACGGCACTTTTGATGGTGCTCAGGCTTTGTCTTTTGTAAACTTATCCAGCAATGCGCTCCAAAGGTTTGATCCTAGATTATTACCAATAGAAACAACTTTAGCCTTAGATAACAACAACATAAATGAATTAGGATTTGTAGAGTTTTTTAAAAGAGAAACAAAGAAACTTAGTATCGGCGGTAATCCAATTTCCTGTAATGTTTTCTTAGAACTGAAAATTTCAAACTATTCTGAAAAGTTCAAGAGCGTCCTCACTACAGCTAATTTAGATTTTCATTCTGAAAATGTGGATGGAATCTCCTGTCAAAGTGTTCCTAAAGAAAATGGAACAATTTTTCCGATCGCTAATAACACCACTGCTTATGACATCAGACCAGCATTTAATCAATTTTCAAATGCAATACAATATTTTCGTTCGTCCATTGAACTTTTAAAACAAAATGCGTCACAAGACGAATCTGAAATAAAAAAGATTGTAAACTCAATTCAAACAATGATAAGTTTATCGAACCAAACTAACAAAAATGCCAATGATTATTTGAAACAAATAAAGGACCTGACCAACAGTTCGCAAATATATATCAAAGAATTTGTTTTGCAGTTGTTCAATCGTACTGTTGAAAATACAGTGAATCATCAATATATTGAAGGAAAAGTTAGCAGCAAAGATAGGGATGAAATACGTATTGAAATGAAAAAACTGCTCAAAGACGAAATCGAAGTAATACGAGAAGAATTTGAGAAATCCTTTCAGAAGCGAGGTGTTGGTAACCAAGCTCAAATTATTGAAAAAGAGTCAAAAGAGGATAAAGTTCACTATTTTATAGCTGCGTGTTTGGGAATAATAATAGTTCTGTATATAATAAACGTCACGTACAAATTAATTAAGAAAAAAAGAACACACATATCTCGTAAACTGCACGTTAGTACACGACCTAGTACTAGTGAGATAGAAATGGAGTAGAGACTGCATTTATTTAGGCAACTCAGTTCTTTCCTTCCATTTGTTCGAAAGCTACTACTAATTGTTATTTATCTTGTCAGTGATTATCATTGACGTGTAATTTGGTTTACGGCGACTTAGGATTTTTTATATTATTTGTTACGTAGTTGACGCATAAAACAAAAGCTTTGTTAGTTTTTGTTGAACGTTTTGATATACGAGTATATATATTTTCTAAATTAATAGCTTATTGTGTTATCTACACAAATGAGCTATTAATTTAGAAAAAAAATATTTTATATAATAAGCAGTATCTTTTTGCATTTATGCATTTCTTATTTATTATTAAAATAAACCTATCCATTTTTATTATTGTTTTATTTTCTGAACACTAATAATAATAATTCGTTTACGATAGGTTGGTATATTTTTTCTTTTCATTATGGTTACTTAAGACAGGGCGCTATGGCGCTCATTAGGGGAGGTCTATGTCCAGCAGTGGACTAGTATAGGCTTATGATGATGATGATGATGGTTACTTAAGATTATAATGTACTAGCATTAATAAAATAGTTACTGTCATATTTTCTAATATGGCGCTGTATGTCGACGATTGTTCTTCAACAAGTAGAAATAAAAAACTTCCGTACAAGCCACATTTCCAATTTATGTTCAGGTTTACATCGATTCTAGCTAAGCTGAAAACATAATAGCAGACACTTTTGTCTTCTTCCTTTTTTCAGAATTTTATATCGAAATATTGTGATAACTTCTATGAATATCAATTTGGGATTATTATTGATCACAGGCTAAAGATAGATAACATGTTGATCTAGTTTTTTGTTAAGATAGTTTTTGATACATATTCATATATAATTTAAATCATAAATTATTTCGACATACTACAGGCGCAGCGCGGTATGTCGCATTTTCAACCTTATATACCCGATTAGCGTGATAGCGACTTACAGCGTCTCTTAATTATATAGATAAAAGAATGAAAGTTCAATTGAATTGTGCCTGGTTGACGCGCAATTCTTTGTATGTTGAGTGTGGCTATTTATTAATTCCTAATTCATGATGTAGCTTGTTTGTACTAGTTTGAGAGCTGCAATGCTACGGACTAAACATGTCATCGAACTTAATTAGATCTTTCAATTATAACTAAATTAACTGGTAAAAATAAAAACTACGTACTTCAAATCCAGTCAGTGCAGCCAGCAACACTGTGTGGTAGAAGACGCATCTGCTCATAGTTCCATTCGCACACCTAGACGAAACCTCAATCAAACAAACGTTAAACTTTATTTTTTAAATTGTTATTGGCTTACAACTGCCAAAGAAATAGCTGTGTGGTACTTACTGGCTTAGAATTTGCTTCACCCCATCTCTTCCCGTGTGGGTGTCGTAAGAGGCCACTTAGGGATATCCACCGCAGGCGAGCAGCAACGCCCCCTGCAGAACAAATCTACCACTGAACTGCGATCCCCAATCCGCATGCCCATTATGGGCAGTACCCCTCATTAGATTGTTAACGCCAACAAGGCGTTTATCAGGGAGAGGCCTGCGTCCAGCATCAATACAGGATTTTGAGGTTGAGGTTAAGGTTAAAACTTCCAAAAATGTTCGTATTGTCTACATTATTAACCACTAAGAGAGACTGCTTTCCTCTTTCTAGACTTCTACATGGGTAGTGGCTTCATAAATACAATCACCCACGCTTCGAGGCAAAAAAATTGGCGGTCATATATTATTGTAGGCGAAAAAAATTGTAAATTGTGTAAATTTTCCGTATTTTAAAGTCTTCTTCGTTCTAGTCTCCGAAACCGGTGACTAGAAAAACTATATTTTAGAAGTTTGTATTGAAAATAATTACTAACTATTTTTAATGTCTAATATGTCAGCCGGAAGTGCCTTACAAAAAACTTGAGGCTTAATTACCATCGATGGGTACTACTTTCAGAGATCATTCTCATAAAATAAGCTGTAACCAGCAGTCGAAGAAGTACCAACCTATCTTTGAGCTACCGTCAATTTGATTTATTATTGGATTTTATAAACCTACATTATTCAAACTGAATTAACCTGTCAAAATAACCATACAAAATAACTGCGTTAGGTATCATCTAAAGAAACTTGGAATGGTCAAGAACTAAATACATTCTAAAATATGTGGGAGTATGTGAGAAAGGGGCATAGAAGAACAAATAACGATCTGTAGAATAAATATTGTATCACCAGCCAGTTGTGGAGCAATCGGAGAACGTATCTCTTTATACTTAGAATTAGAACTATGCTCTCAGTGGAATAATGAGGTCGTATATTGCCCCTAAAAATATGCAAGTGTGAATGTTTTAACCAAGAAGATTCGCATAATGAGTACTTCTTCAAAATTCGAACTAACCTGTTCAGCAGGGGTATTTTAATTCATTCTAGGTAATCGTTTTCGGAGCGAAAACGTCAGATTCGATTTGAATTATATTCTGACGAATATCGAGAACCAGAATTCTAACAACGCAGGGTGCGTTGCTAAAAAAAGTTGGTAAATAATTTACTTTTAAAACAAACCAAATTAATACTATTGAGGTTGGAATCCCTCAAACATTTAAAAATATTCTATCATAATAATATTAGAAGGTTAGTACCAATAACAAAATGTAAATAACATTACAAGCTCATGTTAAAATGAATCATCACATAATTAGTTATCGCTATAATGTATTTGGTTTATTGTATTAATTCTTTCAACACTGTACAGAGCAGACGTTTCATCAATTTGAATTTCGTTTGGTCTATTTTACTACAAAAAACCTGTCTCTGATTTTATTACGAAGGATTAAAATAGTTATTGTGGCAAATGTAATGATTATCCTAATAACATCATGATCTGTGGGTATTCAATCTGTAAGTACTACTATCTTATACTTATACGTATACTTATCTTTCACAAAGTAAAATTTATCTTTAGATTCCTATAAGTTTATTATCACCGTAACAACAAACTTGTCTATTATGCTGGCTATATTGGTCATGAGTGCATTATGGCCTCTTAATACAAATGATGATCTTACCTTTATAACTATCAACATCAAAGAAATCTGTTAGATATATTTTCTCACTCTTTAATTGAAAAATGTACTCTATAGATATCATGTAGCTTAACCGAAAGCTAGTGATTATACCCAAGGTTTTACCAAATTCTAACAAATCGAATAAGATCTCCTAGAGCGAGTTTCATTGGTCAACACTTCCATACATATTTCGACGTTCAAAATTCAATCTCATGGAAGTAATGAACAAAACTCCCAAGCCCAAGGGAATAATGAGATTGAATTTAAAACATATAAATATGGGTAAAGTTTGTTACCAAGAGGATTTGTACAATGAGATCTTCTTCGAAATTTGAAGTAACAACAGTTCAGAGGGTGTAAAAAATATTAATGCCGGAAAACATTGCTTCTTGCCCGTGAAAAGTAGCATATTCATAAATCAGTCTTTGTCTTGGACGTAGGTAATTCAATCCATCTAGTACAAGTCCATCATTAGTATAAGTTAAGAATTAATTTTGTGAAGTTGAATATAGTGTTGTGTAGTTTTTAGGTAAATAAAATTATTTTCTTCTTCTTTTTCATCTCACAATCAAGAATCTTAAATAACTCACGAGGGATTTCCTACAATCCAGGCACAACTTCTATACAACAAACTAAAACAAATAGAACAACATGCTAAAAACACGATTATGAGTCATTTTCAAATGATTGCAAATGGCAATTTGTCGATAGGGGCTTGTTTTGAAATGGATTTTATGCAATATTGACATTATATGAATGGAATATTTCAGTGAATCAGAATATCAAATACGCTTTTAATTTTTTTTCCAAAGTTTTACTTTTCACTCTTTCGCACATTGCTCGCCACAGCTGTTTTAAACAGTTTTATTTAGCTTGCCTTGTTTAATTGGGTCATTTGACTAAAGGTGTAATACAAATCTGACCCTTATCCTGTTGAAAGACTGATGTGTAATTTGGTACGCACCTTTAGTTCTGATTACTATACAGGATGGCGTAAATTTTTGGCCCCTTAAAGGTATTTTTATGTTTTACTTGTCTAGCATGATTTCACGTAAATATTGATCATGGTAGTAGGAAGACCTAGGTATCTTAACATGATTAATGAAATAAATTGATAGCCATTAGGTAGGAACAAAGTTACAACACTAAATAGGTCCAAATTAGAATACCTACACGTCGATAAATCTTGTCAAGAGTCCTTTGAAAGAAAGAAAGAAAATGATTTATTAAACACTACACTACACTACACGCTACATTACAAATAAAATAAAATAAAAGACTGAACAATTATTGAAAGTGAACAATTATTAAGAAGCTAAAACTAACACAATGTAGGTATTGGGTTGGTGCTAAGTAGCCCACTCAGCAGGCAAACGAGCGCGTGTGTGTAGGTATAACAGGTCCTGACTCAGCTTGTGCTCTACACAAAAACCTAGAGTAGGTAGGTAGTCTCCTCGCACACGAGGTTTCCATAATACCATCATATAAAAGTTTTGCAATGGAAACCCTTATGCGCATACCCGAGCCAATATGACAGCGAAACCTATTTTATCCTATTTTTACGTTTATCATAGGAATTTTTAAAAATCCTACGTTCAGTTTGTGGTATCTATTATAAGCAATTTTTTAATACCTCTGTAATAATTTTATCTCTATAGAGATGCGAAAATAGAGTTTGGTGGCCAAAAAGCGCAACTTCGTATCTCTGCCTAAGCTTTACAAGATGAAACAATTATAGAGGCATTAATAAATAACTTATAATAAACTACTAACGTGATACCACAAACTGAACGATGAATTTTTAAAACTTGCTGCGATTAACGTAATAATAAGATAAAATAGTTGGGGGCGCCACTTTCACTGGTGTATGGGCCTTAAAACGATTATTTAGTAAGATGAACCGAAAAATAAGCTAAAAGCCAACATTAACACGGTCACCATCCAAGTCAATCAGCGCGTTTGCTTAAATTCTCTATTACGCTAATATTACGTTTATTTAATTTAAAATTATGTTTTAACCGACTTCAACAAAAGGAAGAGGTTCTCAATTCAACAGTTTTTTTGTGTTTGTTACATCAGCATTTTTGACTCTGTGTGTGATTTTGATGATTTTTTTTATTTGAAAGTTTTATTTTGTTCCGTGTGGTCTCATTTCAATTTGGTCCAGTGGTCCTGATAATGGCATCCATGAGAAAACCACATAGTTGATGTTGGTTTTAATACCGGCAAGAGAAATACACATTCTGTGAAAGTAATGAAATTGGTTCTACCTACCTCCGGTTAAGGTATGGCAAACCTGTGCCTATGCTCTTATCATAAACATATTTCATTTTTATTTTCAGATTTAGCATTGATAGTATCGCTCCTTTCACTTCAACAAGCAAAAGGATGTGCGTGGACCGAAATGCATAAAGTGAATGGTGTTTGTTCCCTCGCTCTTCAGTGTGATGGGCAGATAATTTTCGATCCTTACTCGGTTGACTGCTTAATAACTCAGGATAGTGACTATGAAACCTATTATGCAACGGACTTCCTTTTATATGTCACAATTGATAATGCTTACGATGAGTACGACATTTTTGAACAAATTGAAAAACCTGAGAATATTGAGGAGTTGAATATAGCTGCAGGATACATAAATGTCATTCCGCAGAAGGTTTTCCAGTTAACTCGAGTGAAAAAACTTTTAATTATCAACAATAGACTTTCAGTCGTTAATTTAAATAAATTTTCGACATTATCCCAAGTAACAACCATTATTTTACGAAATGATAGCATAGCAAGTTTAGAAATGGGAACTCAGACTTTACATTCTTCATCAAGATCCATACAAAAAATAGATCTTAGTCATAATCTTTTAGAATCCATTCCCAATACTTGCTTTTCCCTTTTTAAAGAAATGAAATACCTGAATTTGTCACACAATATGATCCGTAGTTTAGATATCCTAACATTCGGAGAGCTTTTAGGTCTTAGGACTCTAGATGTTTCATTCAATAAGTTATTCGAAATTGGCCATTCTTTTACAAGGCTTATGAACCTCAAGGAATTATATCTTCAGAATAACAATCTTACTAAAATATCAGATTATAATCTAAGTAAATTGATTCAGATGCAAAAATTGAATTTATCATCAAATTTTATTGATTCCATTGAAAATAAGACATTTAAAAGTCTTTTACATTTGGAATATTTAGATGTTAGTAATAATAAAATTGGTAAAATAACAAAATTGCTTTTTAAAAACAATAGTAATTTGCGATCACTCATCTTAACGAACAATAACATCAGCTACATTGAAGATGGATCTTTTGATGGGAAAAATATAACAGAATTTAATATAAAATATAACCGTCTAAACAAAACCATTGAACAGGATACTTTTAAAGGAATTCATGTCACTGAATTAGATTTAAGTAATGGATATATAACATCACTAGGAAATGAAAGTTTTAATTCTATGAGTGGAGAACTAAGTTACGTAAATGTTAGCTGCAATAAAATAACATCAATATCACGTTCCGCATTTAACAACTTGGAATTACTCTCGACTCTAGACTTGTCCCATAATCTTTTAGAGGAATTGACTTTTGAAACAAGTAGTCTTAATAATTTGAAATATTTTTATCCGCGCAGCAATAATATTGAAATCTTAACCAAATCGGTTTTTGATAATCTACCTTTACTAACCGAATTGGATTTGTCAGATAATAAGATAAATAAAATAGAATTAAAGTGTTTCTTGGGTTTGAAGAATGTAAAAAAAATTATTATAACAAACAACCCTTTTGTTAATACCTTGAAAAATAATGCGTTTGAAGGGTTAATTAATTTGGAAACAATTGACTTGTCATACACAAGAACGACTTCTTACCAAAATGAATCTTTTTCTGGTTTACCGAACTTAAGACATCTCAACTCTTCATACGGATTATTATCTGCCATAGAATACAATGCATTTTCAAAAACTGGTTCTATCGAAATACTAGACCTATCGCATAATTTGCTTGAAAATTTTCATGTTAATACGTCGAATAATCAAAATATTGAAGAAATATATTTGAATGATAATGCAATACGGCTTTTAAAAAATAATACATTTTCTGGGTTTAAAAAAATGCGTATTTTAAATTTAGGCAACAATGCCATAAGTAAAATGGAAGTAAATGCTCTTGGTCAGTTACATCAGTTAAGTCACTTGTCTTTTTCCGCGAACACGCAAATGGAAATAATAGGCGAATCCTTCAATAACCTTCCAAACTTATATCAGGTGAGCTTAGATAATATTAAAACAAGATTTACTTTCCAGAACGCAAGTGCTCAAATGATCAATTTAGATTTACGATTCTGTGGAATCACAGATTTGAGTAAATTATTCATATACAATGTTAAAAAACTCCAAGAATTGAACCTTTGCACTAATTCAATACTAACAGTTGATAAATTTTCTTTTCAAGATATGCCTTTTCTTATAAAGCTTGACTTAAGTTTGAATAGAATAAATTGTATACAACCAGGATCATTTAAACACGTTTCATACCTCAGAAGTCTTAACTTGTTTGGAAACAATTTACAAATGTTGCAATTCGGCACTTTCGATGGTGCTCGGGTTTTATCTTTTGTAAACTTATCCAGCAATGCGCTCCAAAGTTTTGATCCTAGATTATTGCCACTCAAATCAACATTAGCCTTAGATAACAACAATATCAATGAATTAGCATTTTTAGAGTTTTTTAATAGAGAAATAAAGAAACTAAGTATCGGCGGTAATCCAATTTCCTGTAATGTTTTCTTAGAGCTAATAAATTCTCCTTATTCTGAAGAGTTCAAGAGCGTCATCAGTACAGCTAGTTTAGATTTTCATTCCGAAAATGTAGATGGAATCTCCTGTCAAAGTGCTTCTAAAAAAAATGGATTAATTTTGCCGAACACTACTTCTTTCGACGTCAGACCAGCATTTAATCAACTTACAAAGGCAATACAAGATATGCGTTCATCCATTGATCTATTAAATCAAAATGAGTCCCAAGACAAATCTCATCAACTGAAAACAGAATTAATTAAAATCGTTAACTCCATTCAAAACATGGTAAATATATCAAGCCAATCTCAGAAAAATACGAATAAATTTTTGAAAAATATAGAAGACCTGACTAACAATTCACAAATCTATTTTAAAGAATTCGTTTTGCAGTTGATAAATCAAACTGGAAAAGAAAATCCGGAGAATTCTGAAAATTTTCAAGGAATTGTCAGCAGCAAAGATAGTGGTGATACAAGCATTGAAATGAAAAAAATGCTCAAAGATGAAATCGCAGCATTAAGAGCACAATTTGATCAATCCTTGCAAAAGCGAGGTCCTGACAACCAAGCGCAAATTACTGAAAAAGACGACAAAGTTTTTTATTTTATAGCTGCGCCATTATGGATAATTATTGTACTCTATATAATAAACGTTGCGTACAAATTTATCAAACAAAGAAGAATCCACATATCTCGTAATCTGCATGGTAGTACTCGACCTATTGCTAGCGATATGGAAATGGAGTAGGGGTAGAAAACTAGTATCAGTCCTTTGTTTTTAAAGTAACTACCATGATTATTTTGTAATTATCATGGGTCATGGCAAACCATATTATGATACAGGTGATGTTAGATGTGTTATGAAGTAGTATATATCCATCAATATTTTTGTTTGTTATGATTTTATGTAAGTTTAGATTATAAAAACATTGTGATAGATGATAGATAACATTTCTAGATATTAATTGTTAGATTTGTAAATCGTATCGTCTCCTTACACCGTCGTATTGCATTGTCTCAAGTTATTATAATAATAAAACAATACATATATTTGTGAAATTGTTTTATTTGATACTTGGAAAAGGACTAATATTTATAACGTACAAAGAAAATAGCTCGCAATATGAGCTAACTGCAGACTGTTGCAAGCGATCTAGAGGTAGCTAGTTAGAAGCGTCCACAGCTAACTGCATGGCTCCACTGTTTGGAATTGTTGATGCGATGTTCCAGATACTCACCATCTCTCGGGTCTTGCTTAGACCAGACGAACATTCTGATAAATGAATAAAAACCTGGAGAAACCTGCTGCACCAGCCCTCACTGATGTCCAAGGATTACATGGCTAAGATATGGTAAATGGATATGGTGGGCGAAGGTCCGCTAGCGACGCAGAATGTTGCGGGTTCGATTCCTGCCTCGGTACAAAGTACGATATTCAGATTTTCTTCCAGGGTATTCTGGATATTTTCTATGTGTAATAAAAATATCTATCTATGTAGTGTATTGTATAAAGTATATAAGTTATCTAGTACCGATAATACATGCTCTGCTTCGCTTGGGGCTAGATAATGTTGTGTGGTACTGGTTTAGAATTTGCACCACCCAAAGACTTCCCGTGGGTGTCGTAAGAGGAGACTAGGGAATATCCACCGGGAGCGGGCAGCAGCGCCTCTTGCAGAACAATTCTACCACCGAACTTCTATCCCCAACCCGCATGCCCAGCGTGGGGATTATAGGCATTAGATAAACGCTAATCAAGCGCTGTCAGGGGGAGGCCTACGTCCAGCATTGGACGAAAAAAAGACAAAAGAAAGATGGTTCGATAGATGTTAACTACTTCCGCACGTCAAAACTACTGGCCTAGTTCGTGGTGGGTTCGATTCCCGGTTTAGACCGGAGAGTTCCATGACTTGAATGGTATTCTACCCCTGAGTGTTACATCTCTCAATGCTACCTGAGTCACTGCTATAATTATAATAATTTATAATTAAATTCGTTTATTCAGATAATAAAATCCATTGTGTTAGTTGGCTTATTTTTACTAGGGGTTAGTACTTAAACATAATTAATGACCTTTGGAATTAGTCCTTTGGACTAATTTGTTTATCACAGGACAGTCAAAGTTTTCAGCAATTGCGTTGAGGATGCTGTTGCTACTCCCGCGGGTTCTGATGAGTGGTGAGGCTGACTTCTTTCGCCAGATAGCATCGAGGGTGTCAGTGTGAGCCTGCGCCAACATGGCCGAGGCACTGCAGAATCGCGGTAGTCGCAACAGCAACCTAAACGCGTTGTTATATTGAACCCGCAGAGCATTGTTAGCTTTTTGGTAGTAGTGACCCACAGACACGCTGAGTAAAATTATGTACAGTATGCTCTGAATAAGGTGAGCTTCACCGCATCTGTACATCGTGCGAATCTGCAAGCCAGCATATTTGCCCGGACTGACAATGCTCTGCGTTCCCTCTCCATATCATCGTCCTTCAGGTCTTCAGGCCATGTCCAGTGAGACTTTACTAGAAAAAGTTCAGAAACCGGAATTAATCTTGCATCTTGATGTTATAGACGAGAAGTCTTAGAGATCCTATGTAACATAATATTTATCAAATTAAGCATACTTACTCAATTTTATAAATAAGTAAACTATTGCTTACTTATTTATAAAATTGACCATCGGTTTAGTTATATAAATTAAGCCATTGTTGTTATCAAACGGATGCAGGCAACAGATATAGCGCTCTTTTTTTAGGTATCGGTTCTTTAAAACGTGGTATTCCCCAACCGTACAATCTTGGGGTTAACACATTTAACCACACCAAAATGAAAATACAAAAAGAAATTATAAAAATTTGTGTGACTGTGATTTTTTGGGGTTATGTGCTCAAGAGTAAAATAGGACCCTATTACTAAGACTTCACTGTCCGTTCGTCTGTCCGTCTGTCTGTCTGTATGTCCCTCTGTCACCAGGCTATAATTGCATCTCAGGAACCGATAAACTATTGCCGAAAGTTTTCACAGATGATGTATTTCTGTACACGTGTGTCTTAATTATAACTAAAAAACCGAATAAAATAAATATTTAAGGGGGATCCCGTACAACAGTAATGATTTTTTTGCCCTTTTAATAGATACGACAGAGCCCTTCGTGTGCGAGTCCGACTCGAACTAGACGAGGGCCCCCGAGGGACCTTTTGAATTCCATAAATAAATGAAGAAAAAAATGTATCTTGTATTTTTTATCTGAGTACTTATTTTAATTGGGCGCATACCCGAGCCAATATGACAGCGCTACCTATTTTATATTACCTCACCTATTACGTTTATAACAGGACATTTTAAAAATCCATCGAACAGTTTGGGGTATTTGATTATATAAACTATCCCTAAACGAGGGACATCTTCAGGGTTAACGAGGGATGTCCCTCGTTAAGAGATGAAACGTTGGTGTTCTTCCAACACAAATAAGGTTCGTAGTTAACCCGCTTATATCCGTAATGAGTTTGGGGTATCTTTTAAAAGCATTTTTAACAATTCATCATAGTCCCTAATATAAATATATTTGTCTATGGTTTTTGTTCCTGAAGATTTTGAAGCGGATCCCTAACTTATGAAAATACGTATCACCACGGCTTATCAAGCTCTTGTTAAAATGAATCATTCCGTATTAAATTATCTCTTCAATAATATTAGTAGAATACTCTCTGTACCGAGCAGACGTTCACTTTTAATTTTGTGAAATTTGAGTTTTATTTGGACTTTTTTATTACAAAGTGCCTGACCCTGGTTTTTCTCAAGCGCATAAACACAGTTGAGACCAAACTAATGATAACCTATTATCATCATGATTCTTGGCCGCTATATCTGTAAGTACATTTCTTTGTTATCAAATAACTTATGCCCGCGGCTTCGCAAGCGCTTGTGATAGTATTATGATCGTTTACCCGTTTAGTTGTAAAAAGTTAACGAACAGGTAGACAGACAGAGTTACTTTCGCTTATTCATTTTAGTATGGATAATTTACTTATCTGTCAACCGTTGTCAATATTTCTAAACTTAAGAGTGTCCTAAATATTGTAGGTATATTATAAATAACACAGAAATGTCTTAGGCATATCTTTAGGATGTTGTGAATTATGTAGTTAGTTAATAAAGGGTTTATGACACGCATAAGGTGCTTCCAGGATTTAACCTAGATTAATAAATAGGCTCAACATAGGTACGTACCTACATTGTTGCTAAGAATTGTAATTATATTTATCATTACATTTTCATCCATTCATTTGAAATATGAACGTGCTAGAAACGTGTCTGTCTATCTCGCTCACTAAATGGTTAACAAACGGACTTTTGGCCGTTACCTAAAAACCATTTAATCAAGAATACATTTTTTGTGTCCCAGAGATGGGCATTGGCTACTACTATCTGGACAAAAGGCTTGAATAATCGTACAGGAGCTAACCTGGCATACATCTAAAATGTTCTGAACATGTATTATCTTTATTTACAGATTTATTATTGATAGTTTCGCTATCTTCACTACAACAAGCAGGAGGATGTCAGGTGGACGAACTCGATAAAGTGAATGGTGTTTGTGCTTTTTCTCTTCAGTGCGATAAACATATAATTTTTGATCGAACATCAATGGACTGCTTAAAGACTGAGGAATGGATTAATAATTATAAATACTATGACGCGAGCAGAAATAGATACGGATACATGGGAACTACTTACTCGACGGACTTTGTTTTATATGTCACGGTCCAAAATGCTGATGATGAGTCTGACATTTTTGAAGAAATTGAAAATACAGAGAATATTGAAGAAATGGAAATAAGCGACGGATATATTAATTCTATTCCACAAAAAGTTTTCGAATTAACTGGAGTAAACAAAATGAAGATAATTAATAATAGACTAACAGTGGTTAATTTAAATGAATTTACTGTATTATCAAAAGCAACATCAATTGATTTGCAAAATAATAGTATAACAATCTTGGAAATGGGAACTCAGGCTTTATATTCTGCATCGAGATCAATACAACAAATAGATCTTAGTCAAAATCTTTTGGAGTCCATTCCCAATACTTGTTTTTCTCTTTTTACAGAAATGAAGTACCTGAATTTGTCACACAATAAGATCCGTAGCTTTGATATCCTAACATTCGAAGGGGTTTTGGGTCTTAAGACATTAGATGTTTCATTCAACCAGTTATTCGAAATCGGTAATTCTTTTACACGGTTTATGAATCTTAATGAATTATATCTACAGAATAATAATCTCACAACAATATCAGATTATAATTTGAGTAAATTGATTAAGGTGCAGCAATTGAATTTATCATCAAATTTTATTCAATCTATTGAAAATGAAACATTCAAAAGTCTTGTAGATATACAATATTTGGATTTGAGCAATAATTATGTTGAAAAAATAACTAAAGTGCTATTTGAAAACAATAGTAAGTTGCGATCACTTATCCTAAAGAACAATCACATCAGCCACATTGAAGATAGGGCTTTTGAGGGGAATAATATAACAGAACTTAATTTAAAAAACAATCATCTAAACATATCTATTAAACAGGATACTTTAAAAGGAATTCATGTGGCTGAGTTAGATTTAAGTAATGGATTAATAACATCACTAGGAAATGAAAGCTTTAATTATATGAGTAAAGATCTAACATATGTAAATGTTAGCTGCAATAAAATTACATCGGTATCGCATTCTGCATTTAACAGCTTGGAATTTTTGTCGACTCTAGATTTGTCCCATAATCTTTTAGAGGAATTGACTTTTGAAACAAGTAGTCTAAATAATTTAACATTTCTTTATGCGCAAAATAATTGTATCAAAATAATTACTAAAGCTTTTTTCGATAATTTGTTTTCATTAAACGAATTGGATTTGTCATATAACAAAATAAATGCAGTCGAATTAAAGTGTTTCTGGGGTTTAAAAGGAGTCGAAAGATTGTCAGTAGCGAACAACCCGTTTGTAAATTCCTTGCCAAATAATACGTTCGCAGGGTTGATTCGTTTGAAAACGATTAACTTGTCGTACACAAGAACCTCGTCTTTTCAAAATGAATCTTTTTCCAGTTTACCGAATTTAAGACATGTCAACTCTTCACACGGAATTTTATCAACCATCGAATACGAGACGTTTTTAAGAACAGGTTCTATCGAAGTACTTGATCTATCGCATAATTTGCTTGAAAACTTTAATGTTAATATGTCGAGTAATAAAAATATTGAAGAAATATATTTGAATGATAATGCGATACGGCTTATAACAAACAATACATTTTCTGGGCTTCAAAAATTGCGTATTTTAAATTTAGCCAACAATGCCATTCGTAAAATGGAAGTTAATGCTCTTGGTCAGTTACATCAGTTAAGTCACTTGTCTCTTTCTGCGAACACGCAAATGGAAATAATAGGCGAATCCTTCAATAACCTTCCAAACTTGTATCAGCTGAGCTTAGACAATATTAAAACAAGATTTACTTTCCAGAACGCAAGTGCTCAAATGGTCAATATAGATTTACGTTCCTGTGGAATCACGGACTTGAATAATTTATTTATTTATAACGTTAAAAAACTTCAAGAATTGAACCTTAGCACTAATGCAATAACAACAGTTGATAAACTTTCTTTTCAAGACATGCCTTTACTTATAAAGCTTGACTTGAGTTGTAATATGATAAATTTTATACAACCAGGTTCGTTTATACACGTTTCAGACCTCAGAAGTCTTAACTTGTTTGGAAACAATATACAAATTTTGCGATTCGGCACTTTCGATGGTGCTCAGGCTTTGTCTTTTGTTAACTTATCCAGCAATGCGCTCCAAAGTTTTGATCCTAGATTATTACCACTAGCAACAACTTTAGCCTTAGATAATAACAACATCAATGAATTAATATTTGAAGAGTTTTTTAATCGGAATACAATGAAACTAAGCATTGGCGGTAATCCAATTTCATGTAAAGTTCTTTTTGAGCTCAAATTGGAATATTCTGAAAAGTTCAGGAGCGTCCTCACGACTGCTAATTTAGATTTTCATTCTGAAAATGTTGATGGAATCTCTTGTCAAAGTGTTCCTAAAGAAAATGGATTAATTTTTCCGATCGTCAATAACACCACTGCTTATGACATCAGACCAGCATTTAATCAATTTACAAATGCTATACAAGATTTGCGTTCATCTATTGACTTTTTAAAACAAAATGCGTCACAAGACAAAACTGATAAAATGAAAATCGAATTAGCTAAGATCGTTGATTCCATTCAGACTTTGGTAAGTTTATCTTACCAGACTCAAAAAAATACTAATGATTACATGAAACAATCAGACAGCTCTTTAAAAAAAATAGGAGACCTCACCAACAATTCACAAATATATTTTAAAGAGTTGGTTTTGGAGTTGCTAAATCATACGGGTATAGAAAAATCTGCTGATTCTGAAATACTCCCAGACATTGCTAGTAGCAAAGATATGGACGATATGCGTACTAAAATGAAAAAAATGCTAAAGGATGAATTCGAAACAATAAGATTAGAATTCGAGAAATCCTTTCAGGCGCGAGGTCTTGTCAACCAAGCGCAAATAACCGAAACAGAGACTAAAGACGACAAAGTTCTATATTTTATAGCTACGTGTCTGGGGATAATAATTGTTCTCTATATAATAAACGTTTCTTATAAATTTATCAAGAAAGGTAGAATGCCTATATCTCGTCATCTGCACGGTAGTACACGACCTATTACTAGTGAGATGGAAATGGAGTAGGGACACAATTTTTTATCTTAGGTATTCTCATCGCGCCACACCAGTCGTTGACCAGATCGACGTAAATAAGCATTTCTTAAACTTTAAGTCCAAAACTCGATCACGAATTAATTTGGAGCATATGTTTCGTAGTCAAATCAGTTAGTTATGATGCAAACTACAACCCCTAAAACTACAAAGATATCATTTTATTTGTCGTTACGTCGGTAACGCCTTGGTACGTATAAAACAATAATCTTTGATAGATTTTGATCAACTTTCTCATCTTGGCAGTGTACTCGTTCAAAACAAAAGCTGAGATACATTATTGTTAAACTGAATAATCAAAGAATAAGCTCGGATGTCTGTGGAATAATCACATGAGTAGACATAGTAATTATATACTCAAAGATTTAAGGTTTTTCTGTTATAGTCATTTAGGTTAGACAAATAATATTCTTTGAGGCTAGCGTTGACTTGACGGGCTAGTAACGGACGCTCCGCACTGACTGCATTAAACGGATAATATTTTTTGTATAGTTTGCCATCGTCTACTAATCCGCACCGCATGAAGTGGACGCATCGGACTATACCGGCGCCGGCGACGGCGGTCCGTTTAGTGCGGATGATGTTATTAGTTTACAATCCGCCAGTTGCTGCGGTTGCCGTAGACGAACCAAAATCTCCGTCTCCTTCCGTCCATCCGTCAATAACGTGGTTCTTCCGATGCTGGCATGTCGGTGCTAGCCTTAAATTACCAGTGCCCTTTTGCATAGGTGCAATTGTCTTTATTATTCAAATAAACTTATTCACGAACTTAGTTGTTTAATTTTTTTAACACTTCTTATATGTTTTTACCGTTAACCGTTAAGGATAGGTTGGCCGCCGTGTATTGCCGGTGGCATATAATTTGCACCACCCCAACTCCTTCCGCGGGTGTCGTAAGAGGCGTCTAAGGGATATCCACTGGGTGGCGAGCAGCAGCGGTTCCAGCAAAACAAAATTATACCACTGAACTGTGATCCCC
Organism: Eupithecia tripunctaria; assembly: GCA_955876795.1. Lineage (NCBI taxonomy): Eukaryota > Metazoa > Arthropoda > Insecta > Lepidoptera > Geometridae > Eupithecia > Eupithecia tripunctaria. The sequence goes on along the minus strand of OY041615.1, from coordinate 8,275,318 downwards.
AACCCTCTTAAGATACCCGCGGTTAGAGTTGGAGTGGGGCCGATACTAATAAGCCACCACGCGGCAGAAAACCGCTAAACGAGTGGCAAATTCGGCGGGGATCAGCGATGAAAAACGAATGTGCTTTGCTAATTTTAATATATTTTTTGTGTTGGTTGGTACGGCGATACTAAAAAGGTCAACCTTAGTTTTATGGGAAAAATTAGCGTTTGTCCTCGGCGAAATTAAAAACTTTTTATCACATAAATATATTAAATGAAAATTTTTAAAGATTAAACACTGACACGGAAATTAAGTGATATTTTGATTTCTGTCGTTTCGGTATACTGACTACATATTATGTAGACTGAAGTAAAAAGGCGACGAAGAAACCTTTAGCCTAAAGTTGTTCCCAAGCTACCTCCATCCATCGAATCCCTGCGACCACTACAAAGTCGTCGGTACATCGAGTGGTCTTCCCACACTTCGTTTCGCATTGCATCGCGGTCGCCACTCGAGAACCTTTACTTCCCAACGATTAAAGGTTCTGCAAGCTATATAGCCTGCCCATCGCCAATTCAGCCTGCTAACTCTGAAAGCTGTGTCGATTACTCTAGTTTCGTATTCGTAGATCCTATCGCGTAGAGAAACTCCTATCTTTGTAATGAATGCATTATGTCTTTAAGAAGAGTTTTTTTTATTATCAGTCTTTAAGAACCCATACCTGACCCTGAGCTTGGGGCTACATGTTCCTGTGCCCAGCATAATTTATTTTATATTATACATTTTTATAATATATATTAAACAATTTGGCGATTAATTTTAAGAACTACCGCAACCAACTGTTGATAATAATACCTGATCCAATCTTCAGTATTGCAAAAGTGTAAAAGTAAAAAACTTTGAATTAGCCAGCTAAAAATCAGGAGAAAACGAAAGATTTTTTTCGGGCAGTTCGCATTATTTATCGACAATGTTTATGCCTAGCTACGTTTTATACAACGATTTAAATGTTAATTATTATTAATTTATTTTTATAATACATATCTTAATTTGTAAAAATATAATAAAAATGTTATAAAGTTTGGATGAATGGATGGTTCGATAGAAGTTTACTTCTTCTTCACGCCAAAACTACTGGCTTGGTTCGTTTCCCGGTTTAGACCGGAGAGTTCCTCATCACTCAATGCTACCTGACTTGAGTCATTGCTATTTTTTTTTTTTATATTGCTGATGGATTAGCGTTTGGCTACGAACTCACTTTAAGAAGGAACTTATTTACCCTAGATTTGAAGACTCCAAGATTGTACTCTAATGGGAAGACAGATGCAGGAAGGTCATTCCACTCTTTGGCTGTGGATATTATGAAAGTAGAGCAGAATTTTTTGGTTTGACACTGTGGTATGTCGACCAGGAATGGGTGGTATAAATTTGTGCGTCTGCTGGTCCTATGATAGAAGGGAGAAGACGGGATAAGGTCGTGCAATGCTTGCGCACAATCACCAAAGTGGTACTTGTAGAACACTGACAGTCTGGCAACGCGCCGCCTGTGATCGAGGCTTTGTAAGCTAGACTCTGTAAGCGAGACATCATCAACAAGTCTAACAGCGCGTCTTTCAATCGAGTCGAGAGCTTCAAGTTGGTATTTAGCCGAGCCGTCCCAAAGGTGGCAGCAATACTCCATGCAGGTTCGGACCTGCGCCTTATATAAACAGAGGAGCTGTCCCGGTGTGAAGTACCGCCGAACCTTAGCCAGGATGCCCAGCTTCATCGCAGCAAATTTGGCCTTCGACTCGATATGGTGGCCAAAGTTTAAATTCGAGCTAAGCTCAACGCCCAAAAGGTTCAAACTGTCGGTGAGCTGAAGCGCAGCATCACAGAAACTAGGCACAGGAATGAATTGAGTCTTCTTAGCTGTGAACACACACGCCTGGGTTTTGGATGCGTTGAACCGCACAAGGTTGGCGTCACCCCATTCAGACACCAACTTCAGTTTGCTGTTCAAACGCTCCACCATCTCGCTACGGAGTTTTTGAATTTTGTCCGCACTATCACGTGGACTGGCAAAATATCTATCAGCAACTGTGCTATCATCTGCATACCCAAAAATATGTCCAGTGAGACTTTACTAGAAAAAGTTCAGAAACCGAATAATTTTTATTCATCTTGATGTTATTGACGAGTAGTCTTATAGATCCTATGTAACCGAATATTTATCAAATTAAGCATACTCACTCAATTTTATGAATAAGGAAACTATTGCTTACTTATTTATAAAAGTGGTAATCGTTTTACATATATAATCTAAGCCATTGTTTAACAACAATGCAATAGCTCTGTAATAGTTTTATCTTGTATATTTTAGGCAGATGTGCAAAAATAGAGTTTGGTGGCCAAAAAGGGCAACTTCGTATCTCTTACAATAACACTTTCTGGAAGACTATACTGATACACACTTGGGTATTAACCAATGACTTGATAAACTTATTTAATACAATGAGGTAATTTTTTGATATGTTTTGACGATAACCGACAATCGCAACTCACGGTCCGAACATAGTAGGTACCTTAATTGGCTAAACAAGAACTTGACGGACCAATGACTAGACCAATAGTGGATTTTATATTGAAATGTGACTCTCTATTATTATATTCACCCCCTTATTCATAATGGTTTGCCAACATATCACGCAAAATGGAAAGCAATATAGACTGAAAGTAATGTTCGTCTAGTAGGTCGCTAATATAAATATCTATGTCTATGGTTTTCGTTCCTGAAGATTTTGAACGGGATCCCTAACTTATGAAAATACGTATCACCACGGCTTATCAAGCTCTTGTTAAAATGAATCATTCCGTATTAAATTATCTCTTCAATAATATTATAAGAATACTCACTGTACCGAGCAGACGTTCACTTTTAATTTTGTGAAATTGGAGTTTTATTTGGACTTTTTTATTACAAAGTGCCTGTCCCTGGTTTTTCTCAAGCGGATAAACACAATTCAGACTAAACTCATGATAACCTATTATCATCATGATTCTTGGCCGCTATATCTGTAAGTACATTTCTTTTTTTATCAAATAACTTCTGCCCGCGGCTTCGCACGCATTGTTCCTATGGAAACGTTTAAAGGTGATTTTTAACCCACAGGCACAGATTTACGGAATAAAAAGTAGCTTATGTTTTTTTACAGTATTAGAATTACCTGTATACATTTCAGCGAGATCCGTTCAGTAGTTTTGGAGTGAAGAGGTAACAAACATCCATCCATCCATCCATCCATCCATCCATACATCCATACAACTGTAATGGATAATCTACTTATCTGTAAAACGTTATTATATTTCGAAATTCAAAGAGTTTCCTAAATGTTATAAGTATATAATAAGCTGCGCCCCGTGGCTTCGCATGCGTTGTTCCTGTGGAAACGTTTAAAGGTGATTTTAATCCTACGGGAACTGATTTATGGGATTAAAATTGTTCTATGTTTCATTACAGGACTAGAATAACCTGTATGCAAAATGTTAGTGTGATAACACATCACATCACAACACAGCTTTAGGATGCTATACATTTTGTAGTTAGTTAAAAGAGGTTCATGACAAGCTTAAGAAGACTACGAACCTCTCCCAAATCTCAGCGGCCGGCCCGTGCGAATTTGTTGTTGTTTCACGTAGAATCGCATCGTGTTGGCCATGACACCTATGTTTTTTTCCAGTATTAGAATTACCTGTATGCAAAATTTCAGCCAGATCCGTTCAGTAGTTTTGGCGTGAAGAGGTAACAAACATCTATCCATCCATCCATCCATCCATCCATCCATCCATCCATACATCCATACAACTGTGATGGATAATCTACTTATCTGTAAAACGTTATTAATATTTCTAAATTCAAAGAGTTTCTTAAATGTTTTAAGTATATTACAAGCTGCTCCCTGTGGCTGCGCATGCGTTGTTCCTGTGGAAACGTTCAAAGGTGATTTTAATCCTACGGGAACTGATTTATGGGATTAAAATTGGTCTATGTTTCATTACAGGATTAAAATAACCTGTATGCAAAATTTTAGTGTGATAACACATCACATCACAACACAGCATTAGGATGCTATACATTTTGTAGTTAGTTAAAAAAGGTTTATGACAAGCTTAAGAAGGCTACGAACCTCTTCCAAATCTCAGCAGCCGGCCCGTGCGAATTTGTTGTCGTTTCACGTAGAATAGCATCGTGTTGGCCATTCCGCGGCATTCGCCTTATTTCGGAATTGTGCTCCCTGTGTCGCATCGCCCCCCGCGTTTGGGCGAGCGGTTGCAGAAATTTGAAGGAATTTTACTATTTTTTTTTTTTTGTACTTTGCGATTAATTTTGAGTAAACGACTGATTTCAGAAATATTTTTGTTTATTTCTAATGGTGAATATCTATAGGATGTTTGCAGTGTGGCAGATTTTCGAATAAAGGTGTCTAGTCTAACATGCATAAAAAATTGCTTCAAAATGACTTGATTTGGTGGTCAAAATATGGCAAATTAGTTTCGCTCTCATTTAAAGACCATAATGTTTTTTAAGAAACTAAAATACTACAAACATAGCTATTTTTCATCCGATTATGTATGGAAAATTTTAATACGATCGGGGACATTTTCATTTTCAGTTTCCAAATGAAGGTTTGTAGGGGGGCTAAGGTATACGTACCGTTCACATGGTGCTTTCAGGACTATCACCTACATTAATAAATAGGTTCAACATAGGTATAAACTTGTCTGTCTGTCTGGTTACCAAACGGACTTTCGGCCAGGTTGTTAGGTAACGGCTGAAAGTCCGTTTGTCAAGAATATATTTAATTTGTCCCAGGGATGGGCATTGACAACTGGACAAAAGACTTGTTGAATGTGCGAACAGGAGCTAACCTGGCATACATCTCAAATGTTCTGAACATGTATTATCTTTATTTACAGATTTATTATTGATAGTTTCGCTATCTTCACTACAACAAGCAAGAGGATGTCAGGTGGACGAACTCAATAAAGTGAATGGAGTTTGTGCTTTTTCTCTACAGTGCGATAAACATATAATTTTTCATCGAACATCAATGGACTGTTTAAAGACTGAGGAATGGATTGCTAATATGAATTACTTTAACCCAAGAAGAAATAGAAACGGATACATGGAAACTACTTACTCGACGGACTTTGTTTTATATGTCACGGTCCAAAATGCTGATGATGAAACTGACATTTTTGAAGAAATTGAAAATACAGAGAATATTGAAGAAATGGAAATAAGCGACGGATATATTAATACTATTCCACAAAAAGTTTTCGAGTTAACTGGAGTAAACAAAATGAAAATAATTAATAATAGACTAACAGTGGTTAATTTAAATGAATTTACTGCATTATCGAAGGCAATATCCATTGTTTTGCAAAATAATAGCATAAAAATCTTGGAAATGGGAACTCAGGCTTTATATTCTGCATCGAGATCAATACAACAAATTCCATTCCCAATACTTGTTTTTCTCTTTTTACAGAAATGAAGAACCTGAATTTGTCACACAATAAGATCCGTAGCTTTGATATCCTAACATTCGAAGGGGTTTTGGGTCTTAAGACATTAGATGTTTCATTCAACCAGTTATTCGAAATCGGTAACTCTCTTACACGGTTTATGAACCTTAATGAATTATATCTACAGAATAATAATCTCACAACAATATCAGATAATAATCTGAATAAATTGATTTAAGTGCAGCAATTGAATATATCATCAAATTTTATTCAATCAATTGAAAACGAAACATTCAAAAGTCTTGTAGAAATGGAATATTTGGATTTGAGCAATAATCTCATATAATACAATCATATTGAAAAAATAACTAAAGTGCTATTTGAAAACAATAGTAAGTTGCGATCACTGATCTTAAAGAACAATCATATCAGCCACATTGAAGAGAGAGCTTTTGAGGGGAATAATATAACAGAACTTAACTTAAAAAACAATCATCTAAATATAACAATTAAACAGGATACTTTAAAAGGAATTCACGTGGCTGAGTTAGATTTAAGTAATGGATTAATAACATCACTAGGAAATGAAAGCTTTAAATATATAAGTGAAAATCTAACTTATGTAAATGTCAGCTGCAATAAAATTACATCGATATCGCATTCTGCATTTGCAAGCTTGGATTTTTTGTCGACTCTAGACTTGTCCCATAATCTTTTGGAAGAATTGACTTTTGAAACAAGTAGTCTAAGTAATTTGACATTTCTTTATGCGCAAAATAATTGTATCAAAATAGTAACTAAATCAGTTTTCGATAATTTACATTCATTAAACGAATTGGATTTGTCATATAATAAAATAAATGCAGTCGAATTAAAGTGTTTCTGGGGTTTAAAAGAAGTAGAAAGATTGTCAATAGCGAACAACCCTTTCGTAAATTCCTTGCCAAATAATACGTTTGCAGGGTTGATTCGTTTGAAAACGATTAACTTATCATACACAAGAACCTCGTCTTTTCAAAATGAATCTTTTTCCAGTTTACCGAATTAAAGATATGTAAACTCTTCTCACGGAATTTTATCAACCATCGAATACGACACATTTTTAAGAACAGGTTCTATCGAAATACTTGACCTCTCGCATAATTTGCTTGAAAACTTTAATGTTAATATGTCGAGTAATAAAAATATTGAAGAAATATATTTGAATGATAATGCGATACGGCTTATAACAAACAATACATTTTCTGGGCTTCAAAAATTACGTATTTTAAATTTAGCCAACAATAACATCCGCAAAATGGAAGTTAATGCTCTTGGTCAGTTACATCAGTTAATTCACTTGTCTCTTTCCGCGAACACGCAAATGGAAATAATAGGCGAATCCTTCAATGAACTTCCAAACTTATATCAGCTGAGCTTAGACAATATTAAAACAAGATTTACTTTCCAGAACGCAAGTGCTCAAATGGTCAATATAGATTTACGGTCCTGTGGAATCACGGATTTGAATAATTTATTTATTTATAACGTTAAAAAACTTCAAGAATTAAACCTTAGCACTAATGCAATAACAACAGTTGATAAATTTTCTTTTCAAGGTATGCCTTTTCTTATAAAGCTTGACTTGAGTTATAATAAGATAAATTTTATCCAACCAGGCTCGTTTCTACACGTTTCAGACCTCAGAAGTCTTAATTTGTTTAGAAATAATATACAAATATTGCGATTCGGCACTTTCGATGGTGCTCAGGCTTTATCTTTTGTAAACTTATCCAGCAATGCGCTCCAAAGGTTTGATCCTAGATTATTACCACTAGCAACAACTTTAGCCTTAGATAATAACAACATCAATAATTTAGTTTTTAAAGAGTTTTTTGATCGGAATACAATGAAACTAAGCATTGGTGGTAATCCGATTTCATGTAAAGTTCTTTTTCAGCTCAAATTGGATTATTCTTATGAGTTCAGGACCGTCCTCACGACTGCTAGTTTAGATTTTCATTCCGAAAATGTTGATGGAATCTCTTGTCAAAGTGTTCCTAAAGAAAATGGATTAATTTTTCCGATCGTCAATAACACCACTGCTTATGACATCAGACCAGCATTAAATCAATTTACAAATGCTATACAAGATTTGCGTTCATCCATTGACCTTTTAAAACAAAATGCGTCACAAGACAAAACTGATGAAACGAAAGTCGAATTAGCTAAGATCGTTGACTCCATTCAGACCCTGGTAAGTTTATCTAACCGGACTCAAAAAAATACTTATGATTATATGAAACAATCCAACAGTTCTTTACAAAAAATAGGAGACCTGACCAACAATTCACAAATATATTTTAAAGAGTTGGTTTTGGAGTTGCTAAATCATACGGGTATAGAAAAATCTGCTGATTCTGAAATGTTTCAAGACATTGCCAGCAGCAAAGATATTAACGATATGCGTACTAAAATGAAAAAAATGCTAAAGGATGAATTCGAAGCAATAAGAGTAGAATTTGAGAAATCCTTTCAGACGCGAGGTCTTGTTAACCAAGCGCAAACAACCGAAAGAGAGACTAAAGACGACAAAGTTCTATATTTTATAGCTACGTGTCTGGGGATAATAATTGTTCTCTATATAATAAACGTTTCTTATAAATTTATCAAGAAAGGTATAATATCTACATCTCGTCATCTGCACGGTAGTACACGACCTATTACTAGTGAGATGGAAATGGAGTAGGGACACAATTTTTTATCTTAGATATTCTCATCGCGCCACATCAGTCGTTGACCAGATGGACGTATATAAGCATTTTTTTCAACTTTAAGTCCAATAACTCGATCACGAATTAATTTGGGGTAAATGTTTCATAGTCAAATCAGTCAGTTCATGGAAACTACAACCCCCTTAAGGATCTAGGTCGATTGAACTACTACGTACCCTGTTAAAAGTTGTCAAGTTCATGCCAAACCGCAGATATTGTATTATTTGTTGTTACGTAGGTAACGTGTGTGAAACAATATCTTTAATAGATTTTGATTAACATTGCTATATTGGAAGTGTACACGTTCAAAACAAAATCTTCTTTATCTCAAGATATTGTTAAACACTGAATAATCTAGGCGCCGCCGCGCACAGCTCGGATGTCTGTGGAATAATCACATATTTAGGTATACATGAGTAGGCATAGTAATTATTTAGATAAAGGTTTTTCTGTTATATTAACGGATAGTGTTTTTTGTATAGGATGCCATAGTCTACTAATCTGCACCGTATGAAGTGGACGCATCGGACTATACCGGCGGCGACGACGGCCGGCGGTCCGTTTAGTGCGGATGATGTTATTAGTTTACAATCCGCCAGTTGCTGCGGTTACCGTGGACGAACCAAAATCTCCGTCTCTTCCGTCCATCCGTCAATAACGTGGTTATTCCGATGCTGGCATGTCGGCGCTTGCCTTAAGTTAGGAGTGTCCTTTTGCATAGATGCTATTTTCTTTGTTATTCAAATAAACTTATTCACGAACTTAGTTGTTTCATTTTCTTAACACTCCTAATACGTTTTTACTGTTTACCGTTAACGATGGTGCCGGCAGCAAAGAATTTGCACCACCCCACTCTTCCCGCGAGTGTCGTAAGTGGCGACTAAGAGATATTTATCGCGGGCGGGCTGTGGCGCCTCCTGCCGAACAATTCTGTCACCAAACTGCGATCCCCAACCTGCTTGCCCAGAGTGGGGATTATGGACATTACCCTCCATGAGATAACAGCCAATAAAGGCGCATTGTTTTAGCTCAGGTGGTATTGTACATGTACCCTGTAAGGGCGCAGCAATAATTGATCTAAAGATCAGCATTACAATAGTTGAGTATAAGTCTATTTATTTTTAAATATACACGTCGGTAAATACCTATCGGAATATAATTTGTCAGCTACAAGAATCAAACAATGTATATAACTGGGCAGATAGGCATGTACATATTTTCCGTTTCGCATTGCATTCGAGAACCTCCCAACGATTAAAGGTTCTGCAAGCTATATGGCCTGCCCATCGCCAATTCAACCTGCTAACTCTGAGAGTTTGTCGGTTACTCTGGTTCCGTATTCTGGATTCTGTCGCGTAGAGAAACTCTATCTATGTAATTAATGTAGTACGTATATGTATTATCAGTCTTGGGGCTTCATGTTGTTCTTCTGTGCCCAGCACATATTTTTTATTACATATTTCAAACAATTGGACGATTGATTTTGAGACCAAGCCTTTACTGTTGATAATAATATCTGATCCAATCTTAGCAATCGGACTACACGGTTAGAGCTGCAGTAATAGGTACCTACTGACCGCTTTAGCTGAGATTTGAATCCCGAGGCCCTCCCGGGAGCCTGTAGGATTTAATGATAAAGATACATTTACGTGGCCAAAACAGGTGACTACATAGGTACAACAGTTGTAAGTAGATAGGTCACAACCTAGTTACATTTACATAGATAGACACAATACAGCAAAGAGTTGGTGGAGGTAGGCAGCTAGAGATATTGAGTAGGTAATTTATATGATTTGGGTGCTAACTTAACTAGTGTCACCCGAACACAGAAAGATCTTCGGGTGCGAGGCCTTACCTACGCTAACTGCCTATGATATTGATCAATCAATAAAACGATAACCAATAGGATGCCATTTTTAACCATATAAGTAACCCCCCCTTCAATTATGTAAATACCTATTATTGTTACAAGTTTTAACAAGCTCTCATTTAAATGAATCATCACATATAAGGTTATCTATATTCGAGTAAGTTACGTATTTTTAGAACAATCTACTCTCAGTACTGAGCAGACGTTCATTTTTAATTTTGTGAAACTATAGTTTAAATTTAACTTTTAATTACAAAGTGCCGGTAACAAGCTTTCATCAAGAGGATAAAGACAGCAAGGAAAAAGTATTGATGGTTTTAACCAATCATCATCATGATTTATGGGTGTTCATTATGTAAGTCACATAAGTAATTGACATTACTATTTTCTTTGTATCTGTCATACATTATTATGTATGACAGATACATACGTATAGTCTGCTCGCTATCAAAAATAATATAAATACTTGCCCGCTATTCGAGTACCACGACCTTCACCAAACTGGTTATTGGATGAAAATTGTTTTATATATTTTAATTAATAATCATTATTTAGTGGATAGGTTTTATTTATAAAATACTAGTTGCTGCCCGCGGTTTCGCAAGCGTTTTTCTATAAAAACGTCTTGATTATGAGATATAAATCTTGTAATTTATATCTCAAGGAAACTAATTTATGGGATAAAAAGTAGCTTAATATATGTTATTCCAGCCCTAGAACCTGTATGGAAAAAAATCAGCGTGATCCGTTCCGTAGTTTTTGCATGAAAGCGTAACAAACATCCATATATTCATATGAACTTTCGCGTTTATAATATTAGTAGGATAGGATTTATCAGCATCATCAGCCTAGGGCTGATGATGCAGGCAATTCAATCAACCCACTGCTGGGCATATGCCTCTATATTTTGGTCTGAATTGAAATCGGCCCAGTTCTAATTATTCAGTACGTCGCGTCGTCGTCTGTTTCTGAGTTTTCGAATCTGCCACAGAATCGAGTAAAATACATATATTTTATAAAATATAAAAAATATGTATATAATAATAATAATAATAAACCCTAATATAGGGCTTTCTGCCAGCAAAACCTTAGAGTTATAGGAGAGGCGATGGAATAGGTAGAGGAAGTGTACAAACTACGAATAGGTATAATAATTATATACATAATATGCTTATAATAAACATAATAAAATAAAAATAAAAATAAAAAAGCCATTTATTCCAAAACCATAAGTAGATAATAATTATCGTGTACAGCAATCAATAACTAAAAAATAATATAAATTATAAAATAATATTGCTTCTAAACAAAGTTTTTCAAATTAAAGTCATATAAAATGAATAAAAAAATACAATTAAACAATTGCCTATCCAGATTTAATTTAATTTAATTATATTGATTACATTTTACTATTATTTTAAAAATATATTTAATAAGACAAAATTACCTAGATGTCATAAATTTGTTACTAATTACAATTGCATTCATTCTATAAATAAATATAACTTTACGTCGATTAAAATTATAGTACATATTTTTGTTGGTTTGGACCCCTTTCGGGTACAGGCCTCCTCCAGTTCATATACATTATAATCGCAGTTTTTTTGAATCTAGCGTTGTCCTGGTAAGTTGCCACGTTTTATCTTGATTTTATCTAAATTATTCTTCTTATTCTTCCATTGGCATTCGGCAAAATATAAAATACTAAACGTTGAATGCATTTTCTGAGCTGGAGGGTTTCTATAAACATACATACATTAAAATAATAATGACAAAAAAAATCGAATAATACCTATATAAATAAATACATAACTAGAAAAGTAGTTTTCCACGCATCGTAGACGATTTTCTATGAACTGATGTTACAATAAGGTAAGTACGCTATAGTGGAGTTTTGGTAATATTTAAATTTAATGTAATAGTGAACTAAGCTTATTTATTTATTCAAAAGTAACTAGCACCAAATCGAAATTTGTTAAAACATGGGTTCAGAGAAAAGAGTTTTACGATGAACATCTGTTTAAGATATATGTATATTACTATTAGAACGAAAATATTAAAAACCATGAAAATATTAGATTTTTTTTGTGAAACTGTACCAGATTCCGTAAGCACTAATTTCAAAAGGTTTTAACAGTAACAGTGTTTATACCTCAGTGTTAAGACGTTCTTAGACTTACGACGTATATTTTTATATGTATGTCTTATGTAGTGCAATTTTTTAAGATACTTTTATAGAAAGTGTAATAAATAATGCCGTTATGTACCGAATTTGTTCAAATTATAATAAACGTTTTTCCGATGTAGATATCTTTTATTTAGGCAAGCATAAATTTAGAAAGGTTATTACTGACTTAATATTATCCGATTACCAGTAAAGCATTACAAATCAAATATTGATTCGTATCTCTTTATTTCACTACTCGTTAAGTAATAATTATCAAAACTAAACTATTTAGTTAAAAAAATGTAATAAGAACTTTGTATTGTATATTTAATACTAAGCAGTTTTCTCAATTTTGTTAAAAGTCAAATGTACATGTAAAGGATTTTTGTTGCACTTAAATTTCTTTGAGTTTTGTATTAATCGTTAGGAACATAATCACGTAACTAATATATTTTGAAAGACCTGTAAGGGCTGTTAAAATGTAATACACTATAATGTAAACCTTAAATATATTGTACTGTTGGTCTTTAATAAATAAATAAATAAATAAATAAAACATTTATTAAAGATGACGCTGAGTCAACCTAGCTTTCTTCGTTCATTCTTTCCAATTCCATTTGAGCCCCAAAAATCAGCTCACATTATCATAAAATACAATATATTACATCACACACATGTACAAAGGGCGGCCTTATCGCTTAGGAGCGATTTTTTCCAGACAAGCATTGGATGGAAATAATTATGTGAATTTAAGAAAGTCGATACGAAATATTTATTGAATCATCAAAAAGGGCTGATAATGATCATCATCCCTATCTTGAACTTTAATACACTCGAGAGCAATGAATCCGGGTCACTTAAAGAATCCTAAAAACGTAAATTGGAGTATTGAAGATTGGTCAAAAGTTATGTTCTCCGACGAATCAAAATTTATGCTCTACAAGCACGATGGAAGACAAAGAGTGTATCGAAGACCAGGGGAAAGATTCAAGCAAGCATGCATCGAAGAAAAAGTAGCCTACGGTGGTGGGTCTGTACTTGTGTGGGCCGGAATTTCTTCTGAAAGTCGCACAGAGCTGGTGATCATAGAAAACGGCTCTTTAACTAGCGTAAGATATGTGGAAGAAATCCTCAATGATCACGTTGGTCCATTTATGGTCAATTTAGGTGAGGATGCTATATTTATGCATGACAATGCCCGACCTCATACAGGTAGGATTGTGAATGACTACCTTCAAGAGATGAACATTACTCGTATGGAGTGGCCAGCGCGCAGCCCGGATATCAACCCGATCGAGCATGCTTGGGACGAGCTAGGCAGATGCGTAAAACAACGAAACCCTCCCCCAATCACGCTTCGTGAGCTCAAAATTGCTCTCACAGAGGAATGGGAGAATATTCCCCAAAATCGTATAAGGAACTTGGTGTACAGCATGCCAAACCGCGTAAACGCAGTAATGGAAGCACGAGGAGGCAATACGAAGTATTAAAATTCAAGAAAATCGTAATAAAGTTCAAAAATTTCATGTTTCCTATTTTTGTTTAAAGGAGAGATCAGCAGTTTTTTTCTTTATGTAATTTTGTGTTAATAAAATGTATGGTGACTCATATTTTTTTTACTTTCATTTAAGGAGTATTACATTGTCTATTAAATACAATTTATTGCATTAACCTATCATTTTTAGTTTCCGAGATTTTTAACATTCTTTAAGTGACCCGGATTCATTGCTCTCGAGTGTATAATAATGAATAGCGTGTAAAAAAGTCCAAGAAAAATAGATGTCAATATTTTTTTATACTTATAATAAGGTTCAAATTGAATTTTAATGTTTTTATTACAAAGCAGACCTATATCAAATGAGAAGCTTTGACATTTGAAAACGGTTTGAAATTAAGGTTCCATACATACTCGTAAACACATCTAGAAGGAAACATCTAGCCTGTCATGTACTATACATATCTATTATTTTCTGATGATTTACTACTGTTATCTTTATTTACAGATTTTTTATTGATTGTATCGCTCATTTCGTTACAACAAGCATCAGGATGTCAGTGGACCGACGTGGATAAAGTGAATGGAGCTTGTGCTCTTTCTCTTCAGTGTGAATGGTACATAAGTTTTAATTATGAATCCTTTGACTGTATAAAGACTGAGAATTGGACAACGGACTATAGATACTATGATAGTTCAAGAAATAGAATGGGCTACATGACTACCACTTACGCAACTGACTATGTTTTATATGTCACGGTCACAGTGGCCGATGATGAGCACGATATTTTTTCAGGTATTGAAAAAACAGAAAATATTGCAGAAATACAAATAAGCGAAGGATACATTAATACTATTCCACAAAAAGTCTTCCAGTTAACTGGAGAAAAAAAAATTGTGATAATCAATAATAGACTTCCAGTAGTACATTTAAATAATTTTTCTAAATTATCAAAGGCAACAACATAACAGCATAGCAAGTTTGGAAATGGGAACTCAGTCTTTATATTCTGCATCGAGATCTATACAACAAATGGATCTGAGTCAAAATATTTTGGAATCTATTCCCAATAATTGTTTTTCTCTTTTTCCAGAAATGAAACACCTGAATTTATCACACAATATGATCCGTAGCTTAGATATTCTAACATTCGAAGGGGTTTTGGGTCTTAGAACTTTAGATGTTTCATTCAACCAGTTATTTGAAATAGGCAATTCATTTACAAGGCTTATGAACCTTAATGAATTATATCTACAGAATAATAATCTCACAAAAATATCAGATTTTAATCTGAGTACATTGCTTAGAGTGCAAACATTGAATTTATCATCAAATTTTATTAAATCCATTAGAAATGAAACTTTCAAAGATCTTTTACAAATGGAATATTTGGATATGAACAATAATAACATTGAAAAAATAACAAAAGTGCTCTTTGAAAACAATAGTAAGTTGCGATCACTCATCCTAAAGAACAATCACATCAGCCACATTGAAGATAGAGCTTTTGAGCGGAATAATATAAAAGAACTTTATATAGAAAACAATAATCTAAACATATCTATTGAACAGGATACTTTGAAAGGAATTCATGTTGCTGAGTTAGATTTAAGTAATGGATTAATAACATCACTAGGAAATGAAAGTTTTAAATATATGAGTGATGATCTAACTTATGTAAATGTTAGCTGCAATAAAATTACATCGATATCGCATTCCGCATTTAACAGCTTGGAATTGTTGTTGACTCTGGACTTGTCCAATAACCTTTTAGAAGAATTGACTTTTGAAACAAGTAGTCTAAATAATTTAACATTTCTTTATGCGCAAAACAATTGTATCAAAGTAATTACCAATCTGTTTTCGATAATCTCTTTTCATTAAAAGAATTGGATTTGTCATATAACAAAATAAATGAAGTCGAATTAAAGTGTTTCTGGGGTTTAAAAGAAATCGAGAAATTGTCAGTAACGAACAACCCTTTTGTTAATTCTCTGCAAAATAATACGTTTGCAGTGTTGCTTCGTTTGAAAACGATTAACTTGTCATACACAAGAACCTCGTCTTTTCAAAATGAATCTTTTTCCAGTTTACCGAATTTAAGACATGTCAACTCTTCACACGGAACTTTATCAACCATCGAATACGACACGTTTTTAAGAACAGGTTCAGTCGAAATAATTGATCTATCGCATAATTTGCTGGAAAACTTTAATGTTAATATGTCGAGTAATAAAAATATTGAAGAAATATATTTGAATGATAATGCGATACGGCTCATAAGAAACAGCACATTTTTAGGGCTTAAAAAATTGCGTATTTTAAATCTAGTCAACAATGCCATCCATAAAATGGAAGTTAATGCTCTTAATCAATTATATCAGTTAAGTCGTTTGTCTCTTTCCTCAAACACCCAAATGGAAATAACAGGCGATAGTTTCAATAACCTTCCAAACTTATATCAGGTGAGCTTGGACAATATTAAAACAAGATTTACTTTCCAGAATGCCAGTGCTCAGATGGTCAATATAGATTTACGGTCCTGTGGAATTACGGATTTGAATAATTTATTTATATATAACGTTAAAAAACTTCAAGAATTGAAACTTAGCACTAATGCAATAACAACAATTGATACATTTTCTTTTCAAGATATGCCTTTTCTTATCAAAATTGACTTGAGTTTTAATAGCATAAATTTTATAGATTCACTGTCGTTTATACACCTTTCAGAGCTCAGAAGTCTTAACTTGTTTGGAAACAATATACAAAGGTTGCTATTTAATACTTTCTATGGCGCTTGGGCTTTATCTTATGTAAACTTATCCAGCAACGCGCTTCAATGGTTTGATCCTAGATCATTGCCACTAGCATCAACCTTAGCCTTAGACAACAACAATATTATTGAGTTAAGTTTTGAAGTGTTTTTTGATAGAGATACAAAGAAACTAAGTATCGGCGGTAACCCAATTTCGTGTAATGTTCTTTTTGACCTTAAAGTGTCGGAATATTATTCTGAAAAGTTTAAGAGCGTCTTAACGACCGCGAATTTTGATTTTGATTCTGAAAATGTAGATGGGATCCCATGTCAAAGTGTTTCTAAAGAAAATGGATTAATTCTGCAAAACGCCAAAACTACTAATTCTTATGACATCAGACCAGATTTTATTCAATTTACAAATGCAATACAAGATTTGCGTTCATCTATTGATCATTTCAAACAAAATACGTCACAATCACAAGACAAATCTGATCATATCAAAAGAGAATTAACAAAAATCGTTATCGGATTGAAAATCGGTGCTAGTGGAAATGTAGAAAGGATAGAAAAATGACAGACAGATTATGTTTGCATAGGTAGTATATCTTCTCCTAAAACTGTCGTATTGCATTGTCGCTATATAATATATGTAAATAAATAAAATTATGTACTCAGTTGTTTTATTTACCATAGATTCTAGAGGATTATTTGATAAGGTGTCCTATACCATAGACTAGTACTTCTGATAAAGTACTTTTAAACGATTTTACAAACAAATCAAGGAATGTTTACTACTCCTTGGATTGTAACCATGATTAGCAACGTTTAGAGAAAATCTTTGTGACTGTAAACAGAGACTGACATCATCGTCTACTTCCCAACTTTATTAGAACTCTAGATTAACGACGTTGCTTCGTACTAAAAGTTCTTTATTGGGACATAAAAACGCTACATAAATTCTAACATTAAACCAACCAAGTCACTTTAAATTAAATACGAAAGAAATTGACCTAGCACTTGTATTTACCGACAATGTATTGGTCTAGCTACTGACCGACAATGTATTTGCCTAGCTTCTGACCTAGCTACATACAAATTTATATGTTATGAATGACTACGACATACGGCATTTTTTATAAACGGGCATCTTTGTTTTACCACAAATAATTAATAATTAGGAAATTGTGCCGTTTTGTCGTTCGTTTTCTGTCAGCTGTGTGGTGCTGGCTTAGAATTTGCACTACCCCATCTCTTCCCGTGGGTGTCGTAGGAGGCAACTAAGGGATATCCACCGGGGGCAGGGGGCAGCAGCGCCCCCTTCAAAACAATTCTACCACCGCAACTGCAATCCCCAACCCGCATGCCCAGCGTGGGGATTATGGGCATCACCCTCAATTACATAAACGCCAACAAGGCGCTTACTTATCAGGGTGACCAATAGGCCGATGAGGTTGAGGTTGAGGTGCCGTTTTGTCGGCCTAGCCATATAACAAACGGACTGGTTCTACCAATCCAGCGGTGGTGATACACAAACTTTAGCTTTTTTATTGAAGTTGCGGTAAAAAAGTGTAGGACCAGATAACCTCGTGATAAGACCATTCGCCAACTGGTTTGCGATTATGGCCACTACAAACGGGTCAGGAGGTCTGAGCGCATCTATCGTGGTGATAAAATGCAAACAGTTATGTTATTTTAAGAGTTTTATGATTTATTATTGTATTTTAGCCCTGGGTGTCATAACTCGCAATACTACTGAGTCATTGTTATGTTCAAGTACGGCTATTTACTAGGAAATGTCCGAAAAAAACAGTAAAATATTGAAACTCTTTATGCTGATTATTGTCCAGCTATTAGGTTTTTATCTCTGATTAATTCAAGGAAAAAGACAGCAGATTTTGCAGATCTTAATGATAGAGCAAGTTTTGCAAAAAATACGGTATGCACTACGGAATGTAGTTTAACTACGGAACAAAGCTAATTAAAAAACAAATACCGCTAGCTAGATTTAACATATCTCTTACTAGCTGCGCCCCGCGGCTTCGCACGCGTTGTTCCTATGAAAACATTAAAAGGTGATTTTTATCCCACGGGAACAGCTTTATGGGATAAAAGTCTATGTTTTATCCAGTATTAGAATTACCTGTATCCAAAATTTCAGCCAGATCCGTTCAGTAGTTTTGGCGTGAAGAGGTAACAAACATCCATCCATACATCCATACATCCATCCAAACTTTCGCCTTTATAATATTAGTGTGATTTTGCGCATTGGAAGATGACACCACTCGTTGTAGTCAGAAAATTTTATTTTGTAATTACCGTTACGATTTCATATGATTTTTACCGACTTCGATTTTAGTCTGCGTGTATTTTGTATGTATTATATGTTCACCGAATTCTATGTCAATTATGGATTTATTTTAAAAATTCTGTGTCTGTTGTAGAAAGTGGTTACGAATTAACCACATAAAAGTTTTATTCTCGAAGGATTGTTATTTATTGTCCCGCCAATCTTAAAAAACAACAAAATAATTCAGATAATCACGACTAGTTAAAACAGTTTTGGTGATGTCTTCGCCAAATTCCATTGAAGTTTGATGATTCTATACTGTTTTATGGTTGAATTTCAGGTAGTGCCATAAAAGTAACATTCACGAGAAATGTATGTGTGCGCTGAAAAAGTATCTAAAACATCCTCTTCTCATGATAATTTCACTCATTATAGTTTATCTCTAGAGGTTCTCATGGCAACGGACGTAAACAAGAGGCCTACAAAGTTGATGCATGGAGGCTATCCAAAAAGTACTTGTATCATTGATGACGGATAGCATAGAACGAAGGAAGATGATTTTGTTAGGGTTATGTACGCGTAAGGGTCTCAAAATTTGAACCTATTACTAAGCCTCCTGTATGTCTGTCAGCGGGCAGTATTTTATGAACCATAAGATCTTCTCTTCTTTAATTGGCTCTATGGTTTTATTAGGTAAATTGTGTTAGGTTAGTGTAAGCCGTTGATTTTCCAATTTAATAAATAAATAAATAATAGCTAGGCAGTGGAAATTTCAACAGAGTGTGTATTTCTATAAATCATCATCATCATCAGCGACAGTGGCATCCATGAAAAAGCCATAAAATTGAATTCGGTTTATAGTTTTTTTTAAAGAAACCAAATAATTGTCGATATGCTTCTCACGATAAACACAGTTGTGTAACTGGTATAAGTGATCCTGCATGCTTGTGGTACTATAAAAACTCTATGTGATCCTGCCTGCAAGACACTAGAGTCCCGGATAAAATCCGGTCAAATTCTCGGATAGTCAACCTTTTCCGTATACATATGTCCGGACAAATCCTGCCGGATGGTATAACTATGTGCGAGTTGTTACCTAACCGCGATGAATGTGCGCGAGGGGATGAAAAAAACTATAGTTTGTAGGCATTGGGGAATACGCATCGTTTGTTTCACAAAAAATAATGTACAATTTGATATATGTGAGACTCTTCTTACTTATACTTATAATCATTGATTTATTAAAAAGGGAAGATGAGGTACTGGTTTCTCGAAAGTGGCAACCTCAAATTATGTAAAATTGTGTGCTCCCACCTCAGTCACTGTCTGACCGGCGGCATGGGCGGTCGTACTAGCGAGAAATATTGTTTTCTCGGTCTCACTTCGGTCTTAGGTAGGTCTTTCCGTCTTTGTTGTTCTTTGTATTGCACAGGACTGGAAATATAACTGTGAGTGTATGTGTTTGCGTGTAGTTGTAACACATGCCAATTTTTGAGTAAGCGCTGGGAGAACGTAACCTATCTTCCCTTTTTAATAAATCAATGCTTATAATAGTGAAACTATACTATACAGTTCATATATGAGCAAACTTAAGCCACTCCATTTCTGTTGAGTCGTGACACAGCCTGACTCACTAACCGAAAGCTACAATTATTAAACACATACACTTTTTGTATGTTTATAATAAAACTTATTATCAAACTTTTTTTAGGGTTCAGCTAAAATAAAGATTTCCAAAGGGGTTGCAGAGCTCAAAAAGCTTGAGAACTGGTGGTCTACCTGATATTTGCGTATTCAATTTCAATTCCTAATGGTCCCAGTAACCAGTCTCTGGTTTGCAACCAGAGACCATTCGGTATTAAAGATTGGGCGCACATAATAAAAGCATTCCAGATAAAATTCAAATAATAACAAGAGTGGGATGGGATATCTTTCGATAATGACTGCCATTCAAGGCAACAATACGAGCTTCTGAACCCCGCTCTATTCAAGACGTAGGTGCTTTATTCACGGGGATTTCTTAGACAGAAACGTATCGGACGCTAAGAAGCAAACTAGGGTAAGTTTGAAATGAAAGAATAATTAAACTTACAGACGGCTCAAAACTTTAGAATCCATCATGGTTATTAATACTAAAGTTTTCAACGAAATATTGGAAATCTCAAAATTCTTATCATGGTAAATATCCCGTTGAAAATAACTTTACAGACGGCTTATTGAACGTTTTTTTTTTTGTAGTTTTGCACAGTTTTAGACAGGAAACAACGATTTTTACTCCTGCTGAAAGTGTGTAGGCGCTTCTATATTAATAGCTCCATACAAGTGAAAATATTATTCATCTATTCGAGTGTAATTAATACGATTTACGTAACTAATGGTCTCAATTCAGATGTGGAAACTAGTTTGACTGGATTCAAAATGTTGCCATCCTTTTTTTTTCAAAAAGCGAGTCTTGGGGATCCTTGCTACCAGCTAAGACTAAGGCCCGTATTAAGAAAGCTTACTCAGTCATCGGTCTATGCTTGAGAAACGCTTTTCTATGGAATAAACGTCACTCAAGCACAGATCTATATCCGAGCAAGGTTTCATGATACGGGCCTCAGAGCTCAGATGGTTCCGCTTTAGTTGTATTCACATGGCATACAGATTTAATAGTCTTCCATAACTATTTAGAATTATTTTGTTTAGCAAGGCTGCTGCAAGCTGCATTTTAATTTTAATTTGCGAGTGAGTTTTGAAGAAACATTTCGGCACCGAGTGTTGGAGAGTCTATTTACGTCATTATCAGGATGTAATCTTAACGCCACAACAATCTATTATTGTATGGATGAATAAACCAATTGTACATTTTTATACATAACACGAATCGTTTTCTTAAAAATATCTCTTATGGTATCATTCTTCAAGAATCCCGATATCACTATCACAATTCATTATAATGCCATTCAGATATGAACCATTGTGATGGGAGTTCCATTATACTCTCATTTACCTAAGGACAGGGTTAACAATAGCACTCCGTCCAATTAAAATCCGAATAGGTGATCAGCTATCTTACCGGAGGTTGCCGTTTGGATGGAGTGTTATTAAGGGTTGACGGCTTTTGGTGGTAATCTACGGTTATCTAACTTTCAGCCTGACACGAACAAAAAGAAAATTAAGTAGAAAATATTTTAAGACACCAGCAGTTGTATATTTCGTATATTCTTCGGAAAGGCCGTAGGATTTGATATATTAATTTGAATCTGACGTTTTCGCTTCGGAAACTAATCGAACGAATTAAAATACGTAAATCGCAGAAGTCCGAAACAATTTTTGATTATGGATGGCTATTCGCTATTTCATTCGTCTCCCGTCCGTTTATAAATTTGATTTATGTTTCGCGTGTTTAATAATGCATAGTTGAAGTTAGTTTGCGTTGTTATTTTATTTTATTTATTTTACGAGATTTGAGAAAACTAACAGCTATTATTGTACAATAAGGTATTAGCTTAAGATAACATACATGATATGCTTCTGAAGGCTAAGTACAAGTTTCCGCAAATAATTACTTAAAAACTAAGGTAGTGAACAAAAGACTATTTCTGAAATATTTTTAGTTATTACTTGCTTTCGCGTTAATGTATTTTATTGTTACAACTTTTTGCTAAGTTATGATTCTTAGATGTCTTTGTTGATATTAAATAACTTGATTTCAAAAATAAGACGATACATGATACACCACGATAAAACGGGTACCTACTATCAAGAGATATTGAGCTTGGAGCTAAGAAGTTGCTACAAACTTGCTACGAAATGGCTACGAAAGTGGCTACGAAAGTGGCTACGGACTTGCTACACAAAAAGGTACTCTTGCAACGCCTACGAATCTACGTATATAAAACTTGCTACGTATATTATTTTAAGGCCCATACACCAGCGAAAGTGGCGCCCCCAACTATTATATCTTATTATTACGTTGGACGCATGAATTTTTAAAAATCCTACGTTCAGTTTGTGGTATCTATTATAAGCTATTTATTAATGCCTCTGTAATAGTTTCATTTTGCAAAGCTTAGGAAGAGATACGAAGTTGCGCTTTTTGGCCACCAAACTCAATTTTTGCATCTCCTCCTAAACTATATGAGATAAAATTATAAAAGAGGTATTAAAAAATAGCTTATAATAGATACCACAAACTGAACGTAGGATTTTTAAAAAATCCTATGATAAACGTAAAAATATGATAAAATAGGAATTGCTGTCAGATTGGCTCGGGTATGCGCCTTCGCGAATTTGCTACAAAATGCCTAGGAACTTGCTACAAATTTGCCACAGAAGTATCTACTTTTATTGATGTCAACTAAGATGTCGCCAAAAGTAACAGCACTAAAAATTTTAGCGCTGTCAAGTTAGTTTAGTTCAGGCGTAACAAGAATTGATACTAAATGTCTACGATTCTACTGAACTTGCTTCGTACATTAGTTTACCATGTGCTATGGAATTCTTCCGCGTAGAGCTAGCAAATTTCTAAGCCGAACCACGCTCGCGAGTTGTTGTCGACGGCGTCCGATAGAGGGCGGTAGCAGTTTCAAATAAATTGTTGTAGCGAGACGTACCCCCGGTTTCTCGAACGCTTATTATTTTGACAAATTGTTGACAATTTGTCAGGACACGCACTGCTTTTATTACTCGCGTGGTTTTTTTTGCAGAATTTTGTAACTTAATGGAAGTTCAATAGCGGAAAAATATGAATGTTTGTTTGGAGCACTATAAAGTTGTAGGTAGCTAAAATAGCAAGGAATTTTATTCGTCGTACGTATAAGTTACGTTAAGCACGCAGGTTATATTCCGCGAGATTAAAATTCACGCTGTCAGATTCCGCAGTGCGTATATAGCCGTTGACTATCCATATAGCCGTTGACTATCCATTCAATGTGACAAGCGTTCGAGAAACCGGGGGTTATTGTTGTAGCTGGCTGAAAATAATAAAAAGCTGCGCCCCGCGCATTTTTATATAATATATAAAAATGAATTGGCTCTTCTGCGGCCCTTCCTGACTTTGCACATTTTTTAAATTATAGTTTATGTTACTCAGAGAGTCCATGAAAAAACGGCTAGATTAAGTAGCATGTCAAATAATTTTTGAAATTAATCCAATGGGTTTATTTGTAACAATGACAAACCTTTCCCCTACGTAGTGTCGAAGTCTAGATAAGATGTTGCGACGGTAAGTTTCAAACCATCTAATCTAAAGCATTTCAATTTTCAATTTTTCAAATAATAGATTAATGAGCCCATATTAGTTTAAGATTATCTTATGTTAATGTATTTACTGCCATGCTTGAGATTATTAGATTAACCTACATTTGAGAAAAAGAAATGTCGTTATCTTCCATGTCTATTTAAATTGTTTTTATACTCTAGCTGCGCCCCGTGGTTTCTTACGCGTTGTTCGTATGGAAACGTTTAAAGGTGATTTACATATATCCCAAGGGAACTGATTTATGGGAAAATATGTTTTATTGCAGGATTTCAAGTATGCAAAATTTCAGCCAAATCCGTTCAGTAGTTTTGGCGTGAAGAGATAACAAACATCCATCCATCCATACATTCATCCAAACTTTCGCAATTATATTATAAGTGTGATGTGATTAGAATACCTAATACTTTTTTGAACTGTACATTTATATTTATTTTTTAATTTAGATAAGGTAAAACAGGTCTTCTCAGTGCAACCTTGTATACCGAGTTTACAGTAGCAGATCATGGCGAACATGCAGTAAAAAAAAGACTTGATGAGAATGCAATCTTGACCGTGTGTCATTTATAGGTACCGTACGTCCATTCTATTGAACCTAATTACAAATACATATAATTATCATGGTCGCTCAGCGAGCTATGGAAAGAGCTATGCTCGGAGTCTCTCTGAAGGATAGGATCCGAAACGAACACATCCGACAGAGAACCAAAGTTATCGACATAGCTCAAAGAATTAGCTAGTTAAAGTGGCAGTGGGCCGGCCATATCTCGCGAAAAACCGACAACCGATTGTTTCTTCAGTGGAGACCGCGACTCGGCAACCGTGTAGGGCGTGACGAGACCCTCTGGCCAGGTGGGATGACGATCTCCAAAAGACTGCAGGCAGATGCTGGATGCGTCAAGCTGCAGACAGGGCGGTATGGGGCTCATTAGGGCAGCCCTATGTCCAGCAGTGGACTAATATAGGCTGATGATGACGGATGTAAACAATTTTTATATTGATTATTTTCCACTGTCGTTTCCTTTTTCGATCCCATATCAGACATTTCCAGAAATCCCAACTGTAGACCATTGTGTGATTGGTCCGCGTCTTTGGCACTTTTACTCATTTAAGGCAGTAATAAATTGGCTGGACAATTCACACATTATCTAGCCCCAAGCTAAGCAGAGCTTATGTTATGGGTAGGTAACTGTTATACTTAATGCGATATACATATTTTTTTTAATAACAGCGGCAATCTATTTATTTCTTACATATCCATCCATCCCAAGGTTGCCTGTAAGAGATCACTTATAGTGAAAAGACCGCCTTTGTATACCTACTTCGTTTACTCTTAGCATTTATTTATAAAGGTATAGTTTTCTGTCTTGTGTACACAGAGAGTGTTTTGTTTCATCTGATACAATAAATTGATCCTTCTATTGGACACCTATCATCAAATTAGATACATTCTATGGAGTTATTCACGCTTGAATAAAGCTTAAGATTTTTTTATACCAAAATGTTTTTCTCCAAAAAGGAGCTGATGCTCGAAGAAAATGCACTTGTATCGCCTTTGGTTATCAAGTTAAAAAAATAAAAAACACCCTGTATCTATAAAAAAAACATTGCATTACTGTCGCTTAATAGTGCTTATAAAGCATGTGGTTTTATGGAAGCACTGGGTTTTCACTTAATTTACTTAAAATTTAAAATACTGTATTTATTGCATAATAATGCCTACATATGTAGGCATTTTAGTAACAAAAGCGGTTTCCAACCAAGTATCTACATAAACTTATTCAGAGCATTATCTTACGGTTCACCTGACTAAAGTAAGTTTAGTTAGTTGGCAAGTTGAAACAAATAGAAGATTTGAATACTCCTTTACTCTGAATTGAATTCCGTAGACTTGAGCCACGTTTTAAAACGCAAAGTATGTTGGAGTTTGTCGAAGTTTGCAGTAACTTCTTGGTACTGATTTTCTTTTTTGCAGTCTCCTTTAAATTGCGATCAGTGTTCATCTTAGATCTTCTAACCTCCTAACTTCTGTTAAGAGCGCGTAGTGCGAATTTCACATAAGTTTATTGTTGTTAGCATTCCAAAGTGAGGACGTTTATATAATCGTAACCTATGATTGGTTGATTTTCTCGGTTCGGTACGTTTGTAAAGTGTCATTCGGCCATCGATAATCGCGAATGATGCAACCAATTCAACGTCTTGTTGTGCAAAATCAGATTTCAGATTTCAGTTTTCAGTTCTTTTACCTGTCTACTACCTAGTAGAAAGGGTATATGAATAGATAAGTTTATTTTTAAATAGATTGTTTAGGTAAATATAGCAAAAAAAAAATTACAACCACAAAATTTTAAATTATTATGATAGAAAACAGAAAGTAAAACTGCACTCAGCGATAAAAGGGCTGCCATATTGGCCCATGTGTTCTGTGACGTCACAGATCACCAAGTGCATTGTGTTTCTTCGTTCGCAAAAGCTTCACGACTATACAAAATGTACAGTGTGACATCACGGTTCGACTGCCACTAGCGTTTAGTCATTTTGCGATTGAGATTTAAAATATCTACTTTTCAATGATTAAACTTCACAATATTAAATTTCTTTCATCAAAACATACAAAACTATATATATTTCTACATAAATCAATATATTTCTACATATATCAATAGAGAATACGTAATAGAAGAATTAGCTTTTTTGAAGTCACATGCATCTACTGACGTGTGGATTGAAACTTCATTATTTGCACCTTTCTTTGAAACGGTCAATTGAAGAATGACGATTGACCCATCTCCGGGTCACTAAACCAACGTTGCCACTGTTGTCTATAGAATATCCTATAAGATAATAAAATAAATCATAACTTTACGAAGCTGCTGTGACTGAAATGTAAACACGGAAATATCTGCATTAATTTGTTCAAGGCGTTCTGGACGTTTTGATTGTAGGTATAATAAAAATCTATGTATGTAGTCTTAGTACCTACTCATAATACGATCTCTGCTTAGCTCGGGGCTAGATAATGCCGGGTGAATTGTCCATCATCTATATTTATTTAATTCACCTAACTGCAGACTGTTGCAAGCAGTTCTCGTAGCTCAACTGATCCATAACAATACCAGTCGAAAGCGTCTCCAAGACGCTGCTGGCTGCATTGCAATGCTGATGCGCTGCGCCAGATACTGACCAGCAGGAGTATAATTATAGTTACATCATCTCATTGCCTACCATCCTAGCTTTAATTCTAAGTAACGAGCAAGGGTAAACGGGACCAAGGGTAAGGTAACGTGTCCTATCAAGGGTTTAAAAGGATACAGTCCCCGTAACAGGCTTTGTCGAAAGCCATTCATTATTTGCAATCGATTTTATCTGTAACCCTCTTTGGGTCCCATTCTTGTCGATTTAATGGGAATTTCGGGAATCCTGGGATTTACAATGTTTTAAGTTGACAAATTAGTGGATACGTGGGTAATAGGTAATAAGCTGGGGCTTTATAATGACCTGGTTTGAGTAGGGGACAAAAACTACAATAAAGTAACGTAATAAATCATTTATTTTGACACAAGTAAACATACAATAACTTCAACGAACTCTTGATTTCGGAACTAGTTTAAAGTATTTTTTTTTATGAATAAATGACCTTCGTTTGACCGCAATCTGGCTAAGATGTGGACGGTGTATCATGAAGGTCTAGAAGATACCTACCGTTGTCTTGAATAGACCCAGGTTGTTATTCGTTTGCAAAACAGAAGCAGAAACCGAGGAGTCAATCAGTGTGGCTTCTCCCATGTAAAATACTTTTTGTGTCCTACACAAGACTTAACTATTCTATTCAATTTCGCGACAATTGCTTTATGGGTTCCTGAGCCTACCTACTAACAACTGGTAGGCAAGAGGAACACATAATAAAAATACAGTAAGATCCGACTATTCAAGATTTATTGCCAAGTAGTAAGTATAACAGGTAGGTATAATTCCGCCAAGTTGGCGGAATTCAGGTACTTAATCTAAGAAGTTAACATTATGAAGTTAACAGTTATAAAAGAACAGTAACTTTTTTTAACATTTTTCTAGTAGCGTCTACCTTACTATCTAAGGTACACGCTACAAAAAATGTTAAAAATATGTTAAAAAATGTTACAGTTCTTTCATTACTTTTGCGGTGCTGTTTGTGTGTGTACCTAATAAAAATATTATCTATCTATCTATCTTCAACTTATGATGATGAGATGATTGTAGACCATTTACAAACGCTACACCTTCAGTTATTAATACTAAAGTAATTTTGTGTTTTTTTTTTGCATTGCGTTCGATAATGAAACCAGTCGTAGAGTTCGCGCCACGACTCAAGTCTTACGGCAAAAGAGGTTCCTACAACTACCTAATTCCGATCACGATCGTGAAATAATGGATACCTACGAGCGATTTTGACCGCGAAATGCCTGGTATAAGACCTCTTAGACCAGAAGAGCAAACCGATTTTTTTATTTACTTATACTGTACTGTTCTTGGATAGCAGCGCCGCATCTATAGGACTTGAGTCGTGGCGCGGACTCTAGTGGTTGACTTGAGTCGTGGTGGCGCGGACTCTAGTGGTTAGTTTTGTATGAAAAATTATGGTAGATCGCTATATCTGCCTATTAAACTTACCCCCAGTGATTTAAATCATTCCGTGATCATGGCACATGCAATATATTTACCTATGGTTTATCCGTTTGAATGAAGCATGTTAGTAAACAAAATACGACACAAATAACAAAATCTCACTTGCTTGGCTTCGAGTTTCAGATACAATTGTAAGCAATTTTTATTGAAGGGAGGATCTAAAATCGACAAGTAATGTAAATTACGTATAAAACGACGCGCCAACAAAATGATTTTAGGTTAAGTATGGGCGGTTTGTTTACGTTTCTGCTTCATTCAAAATGAACATGGTATAGGTGCATATTCGAGATTATTTGTTTTGCTGAGTTATATTAACGTTCAGTTTAAGCAACTACCCCGGATCTCCAATATAAATTTCCTTTTTTATGATGCGAGTAAAATGCCGTCTAGAAAACAACAACTTTCGATTGCCAATTAGGTATTCAAGTCAATTGTCGTTGTACAATACGTTCAAGACTTGAAGAAATGGCGCCAACTTACGCGCATGCGCGAACCGGCCCTACGAACCTTCAGCCAGTCTGAATTCTTCAGTCTTCGCGTGGACGTCACGCCGTGCGGACGGTTTTTCACGTCCCTCCGTAAAACGAATACACACGCGAGTGCAACGCAGCCAACTATTTCGAAGTAATGTCAAAGTTGGTTAGATAGTAATGTGAAATGCACGAGCGTAATGTACGTGCTTGTGGTGCTATTGACAGTGCTACACGTGTGTGTCCCGTTATACCATCACCAGTTCGCGGTGCACATTCCCGGTGGACTTGAAAAGGCCCATGAGATCGCGCATAGGCATGGATTTATCAATCATGGGGAGGTAAGTTGAGAGGCTTACAGCATGTTATATAAATTTCATACATAAAACATTTTAACACCATTTTTTTAGATTGGAAGGTTGTGATCGAAAAGGTTTTAAGTGAAATATTAGTTACAACTTCGTTGCTTTAATCGTTAAAAAAGTTAGTTGCCTTCTAAAACAGTGTTAAAAAAATGTGTAGTTACCTGATTTGCAATTTTTCTGAGATTTGCATGTCCATACAAATCTATAAATATTCATACAATCTTACTTAAGCACCGATGTTATCAAGTGAAGTTAGGTAGGAAGGTGCAAGAAAGGTATTCTATGGTAAAACAATTTTATCTTGGAAAAAAAATACGTTGAGACACTGACTCTGCAGACATTTTAATGCAGAGTTTTGCGGGTGCTGTCATGTTACGAGATATTTTAGGCGCGAGGCGTAATTTTCTCGGCAGGAAAATGTACGTTATTTTTAGATAAAAAAAAAGGCAAAGAAGTGACGGTATGGCACTTTACCTATGTACTTATATATCCTAACAATAAACATACATAAGAAAAACACTAATCCTGATAATGAATCTCTTAGGATGAAACGTTGGTGTTCTTCTATCACAAACTAGGTACAAGCTCAACCCGCTTACATTAATAATGATGAATACAAGAGGTTAGAATTACTTAAAGTTCAAATCCATAAAACCCTCATAACAACAATAGTAAAGGTGTACGTTTAACATGCATAACAATAGAAAGGACATCGTCATATCTAGGTACCGAAAGCTCTATTGTAGAAAATCTATCAATTACGTTTCCAATCAACAACACACAAAGCCAAATTGTTATCATTTTCAACTGATAAGTAGACTTTGTATCAACGCAGTGACATTGTTATTTTAGTATCCATATTTATGAGAATCAACTTGGTCTTCAATACTTAATAAATATAAATATTTTAATATTCGTTCATCATGATTCTTCTCAAAATAATTTTATGTTCAAAATGAAGTTCTTGAAATTCATTAAGTTCAAATAGATGCAGTTGGTGATAATTTCCGAGAAACATTTACATTTCCGAGTAATGTCTTATTAAGTCGTTTTCCTGTTTAGGTACCTGGGAGCTATTGTGGTTGATAAAGTAATGAATAAGTAACGCTGGACAATTCACAGAGCATCATCTAGCCTCAAGCTAAACAGAGCGTGTGTTATATGAATCAATGAATGAACTCTTTATTGCAATAATAAATCACACACATAAAAGTCTTATATCCCTGAAATCATATAATACAAAGGCGGCCAGGCAAACGGGTACTACATAAATGATATCATTACCTACAATACATTACATAGAATAAATAAATAATGATGGACAATTCACATAGCATTATCTAGCCCCAAGCTAAAAAGAAATTGTGTTATTGGTACTAGATAACTAAGAATATATAGATATAAAAAAGCTTTGTTTCCAAATAAAAACCTTTAGACAAACTTATTTAACAAAACGTTTGAACAGCTAACCCATTTGTCCTAACTTAGCTAAAAAAAACGTAACTCTATTTAAAACTAACTTTAAAAACTTTGACGTTTTTTTTTATTACCTGCACAAAAGATACATAAACCCACAGAAACCTCAAATTAACTTTCTTGTTGACGATTTTAAAACATACATACATAATTGTTTAAAACTTACTGATTTGAGATCCTTTCTTCAATAAATATTGTCTTTATCTTGACTCCAAGCATGTGAATTTTACTGTTTGTGTTTGGGATTTATTGACATAATTTGCAGCAAAATGACAAATAGATCATAGTTACAATTTATGATCAATATGTTAAAATATCATCAAGTATATCTGGATAGGCAAGTTGTTAATTACAAGGCAATGAAATACTTAAGTGACTTTCCTTCGTACGTGTTTGCACTGTATGACGGCATCTTGCACTCATATAATAATAATATAATAATAATATCTTCATATTGATATTAATAATGCTATATGTTATTAATTAATTAATCTTAGGATTGTGGTGATTTTTAAAAGTCTGTCAATAGTGTCGATTCTGTTGTTTTAGGATTAGCTAAAATTAGGATTTCGGAATTTCAAATAGATAAAAACGATTCTATGGTTGAAAAATTTGACAGACACGTTTAAAATTATGATGACAGCACTAAAATTAAGCTGACAGACCTAAAACAACTCAATTTAGTTAAAATGGCTATAACCATATTCCTTGCGTAACATTTTAGTTGTTTGAAAAATTAAACTAACGGGTTTAAAATTAGGATATCAGCTCTAAAATTAGATTAATAGATCTAAAACAATTTAAATTAGTTATAAGTAGCTTTAACCATATTCTTTGCATTACATTTATGGTTAGAAACGTCTACCTAATTTAAGCAGGCATCTAATTAGGTCATGATTAAAATTTATCGATTTTAAACTGGTATCAATTTGGATTTCTAAACGATTTCTCAAACAAATGGATAAGCTGTTTGACCCATGAAAAGAAGTATTTTGAAATAAAATTTTAGAAAAAAACATATTAAGCTCACAGCAGCATCCCAACCACTCAACTCAGAGGTTTTGCGATTTTGAAAAACGTTCTAATATAGGTATTTTAACGACCTTTATAGAGAATACCATAATTTTTTGGTCTACCTAGCATAGAAAATTTAGGAATCTTAAAATTTAGCTTAGAAATCCTAAAATAACAGAATCAACAATAATGAGTGTTTGAATTCGACCTCAGATCTCACTGAATGTTGGTAATAAAAAAAGGTTGCCAAACTTCATAAATACTTAGGTACCTATTGTCTCCATTAACAAGAAGGAAAACAGGCAGGGGAAATCCGAAGTTCATCAGTTTCGCTCGTGTGGACCATGTCTTCCTTGTGGATAAGGCCGACAAAGCTAGGGATACTTCCTCCCTTATAGGTACTAACCGCTTCTTCGACAAACATGGCTTAGGTTATTAGTTTAAGTTATAAGGTTTGAAAGTGGATACTCTCATATGAGGGGCTTCTTAAGGCTCTAATATTTAAAGGCTAATATTAAATCACACTGATATTATAAATGCGATAGTTTGGATGGATATATGGATGTGTGGATGGATGGATAGATGTTTGTTACCTCTTTACGCCAAACCTACTGAACAGATCTGGCTGAATTTTTTTACAATAGGAATTCCCGGAATCAAACATAGGCTAATTTTTATCCCATAGATCAGTTCCCGTGGGATAAAAATCCCCTATAAACGTTTTCATAGGAACGACGCGTGCGAAGCCGTGGGGCGCAGCTAGTATTATCCTATGATATCACACAGAATAACTATACAAAGGTGTCGTTATTATTAAAGGCGAAATGTCGTGTTAGTATTAAGACACTGCTAAATCTACTGAACTCTCAAGCTAAAACGCAGAAATAAAGCGACCTGGTAAAACATAAAGAACCTAACTCATTCTAAAAAACGCGTATGAATTAGGTAGGTATTTTATATTGGTTAAGTCTAGTAAATCCATGGTGCTGCGGAAGACTGCAGGCAGATGTTGGATGCGTCAAGCTGAAGACAGTGTGTGTTTATTTGAATATTATTCCATTTTTTACTTATTTAATTTATTATTTTTGTAATTTGATTTATAAAAAAATATAGTAGCATACAATTTTGTTGCTATGTCATGTTAAATTAAGTTTAGAACTCTTTAATTCTAATAGGTGCCTATGTACCTACTATTTAGTTACTGATATTAATATTGTGTTGCCCTAACCGGGTCCTACATCTATATATATAAAAGAAAGTCGTTTTTGTTACAACACTTATAATCTATTCTATATCTTCTATATCTATATTACATAAAAAAAAGAAAGTTGTGTTTGTTACAACACTTATAACTCGAGAACGGCTGAACCGATTTGGCTGAAAATTGGTGGGGAGGTAGCTTAGAACCAGGAAACGAACATAGGATAGTTTTTATTTCGTTCCCGGCTGAACGAATCTTGATGAAATTTGGCAGGGAGGTAAACGGTATCCCGGGGACGGACACAGCTACTTGAATAGAGCGTGCGAAGCCGCGGGGCGCAGCTAGTATACTATATAATATACAATATAATATATAGACAGGGCGCTATGGCGCTCATTAGGGGAGGCCTATGTCCAGCAGTGGACTAAATAGGCTGATGATGATAATGATAATGAACCGGGTCCATGTTTGAAACTATTTGTACCTATTTACTTCTTGTCTAACTCACAACATGGTATGTGGATGGGTTATAATTTGGTTTACATTTGACAATTATTTTTTAAAAATAAAAAAAATAATAAAAAAAATGGCAAAACTTCTAGAGTCTAGAAGATTAAACACATAAAAAAAGAGAAGTTAATATATCTGGGATCTATGTGAAACTTTCGCAGCACTTTGTATAGCGCCCAATACATGTTGCCCGAGCTTAGGTGAACGCGAGCGTAGGCAAATCGATACAAGGCAAGTGCCACCGTCTAGACTCTTGTCAAGTCTACGCAAACTATTGCACCACAAACTACACAAATATGTGGACACGATTGGCCGAGTGCAGCAGGCCTTTGATTTGTGCCGAAAAACTGACACGGCTCCGTGAGGCGAGTGGCCGCGAGCGACCGCGAGCGAAGACAAGTCACTGCAAGTGACCTCTATACACGTTGGCGTTTGTATTCACTCGGCCAGCTAGGCGAGCGATGCCAAGCGATGGCAAGGGAATGCAAATGTGCCGTCTACGTTGGTATTTGCTTTCACTCGGCAAAGTTGGGCCAACATGTACTGGAAGCTTTAGATTAGTATCTAGACATACCACCTAGAATAATCCTACAATTTCTATCCAAATTATAAAAACGGGTTCCGTGGAAATTTTTAATTTCCGTAGCTTGAAAATCCTGCCGCAGTCATTTTCTCGACACAAAAACTCATCCGACATAAAATGTACAAAATAATCCTTTGCAAATCCTGAAACCATGTTGATGCTAACTAAATTTGACAAAAATTCAAGAAGCGACAGCAAAATATGAGCCCCTACCTACTATTATGAAAAATGTCTTAATCCAGTAGATGCAAGAGCTTTTTAACGAAAATTTAGGTTTACCTAAAAACCAAGTCGACTAAGACTATTGGAATTTATTTGGTTGTAGGTTTCTTTAAGGTTAACTAGGTACGTAAGCCTCGTTTATTTTGGGCCAAATGATGCTGTATTTAAATGTCCAGATTTTTTATTTTAAATTAATAATTCACCTAGGTACTCAGGAAGGTAAATAATTTAAATGATCTTCATTAAAATTTAGAGAATTATGTATAATCCTAAATCATATAATACTACTAAATATTATGGGCAATCATCCTTTTCTACGCCAATAGCTTGAAAGACAAATAAAAAGTGATTTTTACTGTAGGCAGGTACAATTTCATAGCAGGTACTCTCATAAGTTGCTAATTTCATTACCCAACCCGGGCGAATGCGAAAATAATGCAAAATAGGGAAATATACCAAAGAGTTTCATTAGAATTTCCTGCATTCAACTATTCGTATGGAGAGGGTCGTGGTTAGGTCATAGACAGGTTTTCCTGCTTTACTTGCTCGAATTACTGCAGTTACTCGATTTGAAGTAGTAGTAGTATTTTTGCGTAGACTTGACAAGAGTCTAGACGGTGGCACTTGCCTTGTATCGATTTGCCTACGCTCGCGTTCACCTAAGCTCGGGCAACATGTATTGGGCGCTATACAAAGTGCTGCGAAAGTTTCACATAGATCCCAGATATATTAACTTCTCTTTTTTTATGTGTTTAATCTTCTAGACTCTAGAAGTTTTGCCATTTTTTTTATTATTTTTTTTATTTTTAAAAAATAATTGTCAAATGTAAACCAAATTATAACCCATCCACATACCATGTTGTGAGTTAGACAAGAAGTAAATAGGTACAAATAGTTTCAAACATGGACCCGGTTCATTATCATTATCATCATCAGCCTATTTAGTCCACTGCTGGACATAGGCCTCCCCTAATGAGCGCCATAGCGCCCTGTCTATATATTATATTGTATATTATATAGTATACTAGCTGCGCCCCGCGGCTTCGCACGCTCTATTCAAGTAGCTGTGTCCGTCCCCGGGATACCGTTTACCTCCCTGCCAAATTTCATCAAGATTCGTTCAGCCGGGAACGAAATAAAAACTATCCTATGTTCGTTTCCTGGTTCTAAGCTACCTCCCCACCAATTTTCAGCCAAATCGGTTCAGCCGTTCTCGAGTTATAAGTGTTGTAACAAACACAACTTTCTTTTTTTTATGTAATATAGATATAGAAGATATAGAATAGATTATAAGTGTTGTAACAAAAACGACTTTCTTTTATATATATAGATGTAGGACCCGGTTAGGGCAACACAATATTAATATCAGTAACTAAATAGTAGGTACATAGGCACCTATTAGAATTAAAGAGTTCTAAACTTAATTTAACATGACATAGCAACAAAATTGTATGCTACTATATTTTTTTATAAATCAAATTACAAAAATAATAAATTAAATAAGTAAAAAATGGAATAATATTCAAATAAACACACACTGTCTTCAGCTTGACGCATCCAACATCTGCCTGCAGTCTTCCGCAGCACCATGGATTTACTAGACTTAACCAATATAAAATACCTACCTAATTCATACGCGTTTTTTAGAATGAGTTAGGTTCTTTATGTTTTACCAGGTCGCTTTATTTCTGCGTTTTAGCTTGAGAGTTCAGTAGATTTAGCAGTGTCTTAATACTAACACGACATTTCGCCTTTAATAATAACGACACCTTTGTATAGTTATTCTGTGTGATATCATAGGATAATACTAGCTGCGCCCCACGGCTTCGCACGCGTCGTTCCTATGAAAACGTTTATAGGGGATTTTTATCCCACGGGAACTGATCTATGGGATAAAAATTAGCCTATGTTTGATTCCGGGAATTCCTATTGTAAAAAAATTCAGCCAGATCTGTTCAGTAGGTTTGGCGTAAAGAGGTAACAAACATCTATCCATCCATCCACACATCCATATATCCATCCAAACTATCGCATTTATAATATCAGTGTGATTTAATATTAGCCTTTAAATATTAGAGCCTTAAGAAGCCCCTCATATGAGAGTATCCACTTTCAAACCTTATAACTTAAACTAATAACCTAAGCCATGTTTGTCGAAGAAGCGGTTAGTACCTATAAGGGAGGAAGTATCCCTAGCTTTGTCGGCCTTATCCACAAGGAAGACATGGTCCACACGAGCGAAACTGATGAACTTCGGATTTCCCCTGCCTGTTTTCCTTCTTGTTAATGGAGACAATAGGTACCTAAGTATTTATGAAGTTTGGCAACCTTTTTTTATTACCAACATTCAGTGAGATCTGAGGTCGAATTCAAACACTCATTATTGTTGATTCTGTTATTTTAGGATTTCTAAGCTAAATTTTAAGATTCCTAAATTTTCTATGCTAGGTAGACCAAAAAATTATGGTATTCTCTATAAAGGTCGTTAAAATACCTATATTAGAACGTTTTTCAAAATCGCAAAACCTCTGAGTTGAGTGGTTGGGATGCTGCTGTGAGCTTAATATGTTTTTTTCTAAAATTTTATTTCAAAATACTTCTTTTCATGGGTCAAACAGCTTATCCATTTGTTTGAGAAATCGTTTAGAAATCCAAATTGATACCAGTTTAAAATCGATAAATTTTAATCATGACCTAATTAGATGCCTGCTTAAATTAGGTAGACGTTTCTAACCATAAATGTAATGCAAAGAATATGGTTAAAGCTACTTATAACTAATTTAAATTGTTTTAGATCTATTAATCTAATTTTAGAGCTGATATCCTAATTTTAAACCCGTTAGTTTAATTTTTCAAACAACTAAAATGTTACGCAAGGAATATGGTTATAGCCATTTTAACTAAATTGAGTTGTTTTAGGTCTGTCAGCTTAATTTTAGTGCTGTCATCATAATTTTAAACGTGTCTGTCAAATTTTTCAACCATAGAATCGTTTTTATCTATTTGAAATTCCGAAATCCTAATTTTAGCTAATCCTAAAACAACAGAATCGACACTATTGACAGACTTTTAAAAATCACCACAATCCTAAGATTAATTAATTAATAACATATAGCATTATTAATATCAATATGAAGATATTATTATTATATTATTATTATATGAGTGCAAGATGCCGTCATACAGTGCAAACACGTACGAAGGAAAGTCACTTAAGTATTTCATTGCCTTGTAATTAACAACTTGCCTATCCAGATATACTTGATGATATTTTAACATATTGATCATAAATTGTAACTATGATCTATTTGTCATTTTGCTGCAAATTATGTCAATAAATCCCAAACACAAACAGTAAAATTCACATGCTTGGAGTCAAGATAAAGACAATATTTATTGAAGAAAGGATCTCAAATCAGTAAGTTTTAAACAATTATGTATGTATGTTTTAAAATCGTCAACAAGAAAGTTAATTTGAGGTTTCTGTGGGTTTATGTATCTTTTGTGCAGGTAATAAAAAAAAACGTCAAAGTTTTTAAAGTTAGTTTTAAATAGAGTTACGTTTTTTTTATCTATATATTCTTAGTTATCTATGTACTAATGCAATGAAATACTTAAGTGACTTTCCTTCGTACGTGTTTGCACTGTATGACGGCATCTTGCACTCATATAATAATAATATAATAATAATATCTTCATATTGATATTAATAATGCTATATGTTATTAATTAATTAATCTTAGGATTGTGGTGATTTTTAAAAGTCTGTCAATAGTGTCGATTCTGTTGTTTTAGGATTAGCTAAAATTAGGATTTCGGAATTTCAAATAGATAAAAACGATTCTATGGTTGAAAAATTTGACAGACACGTTTAAAATTATGATGACAGCACTAAAATTAAGCTGACAGACCTAAAACAACTCAATTTAGTTAAAATGGCTATAACCATATTCCTTGCGTAACATTTTAGTTGTTTGAAAAATTAAACTAACGGGTTTAAAATTAGGATATCAGCTCTAAAATTAGATTAATAGATCTAAAACAATTTAAATTAGTTATAAGTAGCTTTAACCATATTCTTTGCATTACATTTATGGTTAGAAACGTCTACCTAATTTAAGCAGGCATCTAATTAGGTCATGATTAAAATTTATCGATTTTAAACTGGTATCAATTTGGATTTCTAAACGATTTCTCAAACAAATGGATAAGCTGTTTGACCCATGAAAAGAAGTATTTTGAAATAAAATTTTAGAAAAAAACATATTAAGCTCACAGCAGCATCCCAACCACTCAACTCAGAGGTTTTGCGATTTTGAAAAACGTTCTAATATAGGTATTTTAACGACCTTTATAGAGAATACCATAATTTTTTGGTCTACCTAGCATAGAAAATTTAGGAATCTTAAAATTTAGCTTA
Organism: Eupithecia tripunctaria; assembly: GCA_955876795.1. Classification (NCBI taxonomy): domain Eukaryota; kingdom Metazoa; phylum Arthropoda; class Insecta; order Lepidoptera; family Geometridae; genus Eupithecia; species Eupithecia tripunctaria. Next base: position 8,236,329 of record OY041615.1, on the reverse strand, counting down.
GAAATCCTAAAATAACAGAATCAACAATAATGAGTGTTTGAATTCGACCTCAGATCTCACTGAATGTTGGTAATAAAAAAAGGTTGCCAAACTTCATAAATACTTAGGTACCTATTGTCTCCATTAACAAGAAGGAAAACAGGCAGGGGAAATCCGAAGTTCATCAGTTTCGCTCGTGTGGACCATGTCTTCCTTGTGGATAAGGCCGACAAAGCTAGGGATACTTCCTCCCTTATAGGTACTAACCGCTTCTTCGACAAACATGGCTTAGGTTATTAGTTTAAGTTATAAGGTTTGAAAGTGGATACTCTCATATGAGGGGCTTCTTAAGGCTCTAATATTTAAAGGCTAATATTAAATCACACTGATATTATAAATGCGATAGTTTGGATGGATATATGGATGTGTGGATGGATGGATAGATGTTTGTTACCTCTTTACGCCAAACCTACTGAACAGATCTGGCTGAATTTTTTTACAATAGGAATTCCCGGAATCAAACATAGGCTAATTTTTATCCCATAGATCAGTTCCCGTGGGATAAAAATCCCCTATAAACGTTTTCATAGGAACGACGCGTGCGAAGCCGTGGGGCGCAGCTAGTATTATCCTATGATATCACACAGAATAACTATACAAAGGTGTCGTTATTATTAAAGGCGAAATGTCGTGTTAGTATTAAGACACTGCTAAATCTACTGAACTCTCAAGCTAAAACGCAGAAATAAAGCGACCTGGTAAAACATAAAGAACCTAACTCATTCTAAAAAACGCGTATGAATTAGGTAGGTATTTTATATTGGTTAAGTCTAGTAAATCCATGGTGCTGCGGAAGACTGCAGGCAGATGTTGGATGCGTCAAGCTGAAGACAGTGTGTGTTTATTTGAATATTATTCCATTTTTTACTTATTTAATTTATTATTTTTGTAATTTGATTTATAAAAAAATATAGTAGCATACAATTTTGTTGCTATGTCATGTTAAATTAAGTTTAGAACTCTTTAATTCTAATAGGTGCCTATGTACCTACTATTTAGTTACTGATATTAATATTGTGTTGCCCTAACCGGGTCCTACATCTATATATATAAAAGAAAGTCGTTTTTGTTACAACACTTATAATCTATTCTATATCTTCTATATCTATATTACATAAAAAAAAGAAAGTTGTGTTTGTTACAACACTTATAACTCGAGAACGGCTGAACCGATTTGGCTGAAAATTGGTGGGGAGGTAGCTTAGAACCAGGAAACGAACATAGGATAGTTTTTATTTCGTTCCCGGCTGAACGAATCTTGATGAAATTTGGCAGGGAGGTAAACGGTATCCCGGGGACGGACACAGCTACTTGAATAGAGCGTGCGAAGCCGCGGGGCGCAGCTAGTATACTATATAATATACAATATAATATATAGACAGGGCGCTATGGCGCTCATTAGGGGAGGCCTATGTCCAGCAGTGGACTAAATAGGCTGATGATGATAATGATAATGAACCGGGTCCATGTTTGAAACTATTTGTACCTATTTACTTCTTGTCTAACTCACAACATGGTATGTGGATGGGTTATAATTTGGTTTACATTTGACAATTATTTTTTAAAAATAAAAAAAATAATAAAAAAAATGGCAAAACTTCTAGAGTCTAGAAGATTAAACACATAAAAAAAGAGAAGTTAATATATCTGGGATCTATGTGAAACTTTCGCAGCACTTTGTATAGCGCCCAATACATGTTGCCCGAGCTTAGGTGAACGCGAGCGTAGGCAAATCGATACAAGGCAAGTGCCACCGTCTAGACTCTTGTCAAGTCTACGCAAACTATTGCACCACAAACTACACAAATATGTGGACACGATTGGCCGAGTGCAGCAGGCCTTTGATTTGTGCCGAAAAACTGACACGGCTCCGTGAGGCGAGTGGCCGCGAGCGACCGCGAGCGAAGACAAGTCACTGCAAGTGACCTCTATACACGTTGGCGTTTGTATTCACTCGGCCAGCTAGGCGAGCGATGCCAAGCGATGGCAAGGGAATGCAAATGTGCCGTCTACGTTGGTATTTGCTTTCACTCGGCAAAGTTGGGCCAACATGTACTGGAAGCTTTAGATTAGTATCTAGACATACCACCTAGAATAATCCTACAATTTCTATCCAAATTATAAAAACGGGTTCCGTGGAAATTTTTAATTTCCGTAGCTTGAAAATCCTGCCGCAGTCATTTTCTCGACACAAAAACTCATCCGACATAAAATGTACAAAATAATCCTTTGCAAATCCTGAAACCATGTTGATGCTAACTAAATTTGACAAAAATTCAAGAAGCGACAGCAAAATATGAGCCCCTACCTACTATTATGAAAAATGTCTTAATCCAGTAGATGCAAGAGCTTTTTAACGAAAATTTAGGTTTACCTAAAAACCAAGTCGACTAAGACTATTGGAATTTATTTGGTTGTAGGTTTCTTTAAGGTTAACTAGGTACGTAAGCCTCGTTTATTTTGGGCCAAATGATGCTGTATTTAAATGTCCAGATTTTTTATTTTAAATTAATAATTCACCTAGGTACTCAGGAAGGTAAATAATTTAAATGATCTTCATTAAAATTTAGAGAATTATGTATAATCCTAAATCATATAATACTACTAAATATTATGGGCAATCATCCTTTTCTACGCCAATAGCTTGAAAGACAAATAAAAAGTGATTTTTACTGTAGGCAGGTACAATTTCATAGCAGGTACTCTCATAAGTTGCTAATTTCATTACCCAACCCGGGCGAATGCGAAAATAATGCAAAATAGGGAAATATACCAAAGAGTTTCATTAGAATTTCCTGCATTCAACTATTCGTATGGAGAGGGTCGTGGTTAGGTCATAGACAGGTTTTCCTGCTTTACTTGCTCGAATTACTGCAGTTACTCGATTTGAAGATGTTTGTATGATGATGTATGTATTTTCTGGGCCAGGAACATAGAAAAATCTTCAAATAAATTTACATAACATAATTAAAATAACAAAAAAAAGACGTGTGGCACTCGGGGACTGCCGCGGTAAAGCTATTGCAATGCCATCTAGAGGCGAGTTGCTGAACTAAAGAGACAAACGTCAAGGTTTTTTCGTTACGGAATTTCTGGATTCGGTCCCCGCGCTCAAGGCCCGCGATAGAAGCTATGCAATAGCTTAATAAAAATTAAATAACATCTAACACAAAAAGGTCACCGGCTCAGCGTAATGCTGCTATGATTACTGCTATTTATAAATATTGAGACGTAAAAGCTAAGATAATTCTTACATAGGTAGTTGGAGTTAGTAGTAATTTCCTATATTCATAGAAAATAGTGGAGGTGCCAAAGAGTTAGTTTGGATGGATGATTGTTACTTCTTTACGCCCAAATAATGAATTAATTTGACGTAATATGTCATAAAACTTTTTAAACTTTCGTGGTGAATCTTATTAAAGAAATAAATGAATATTGCTGGACAATTCACATCATCTAGCTCCAAGCTGAGCAAAACTTGTGATATAACTGATTTACTTATATAATACCTTGCATAGATATATGTTATTATTTTACATAGAAAACACCCAGAAGACTGGGAATAAATATCTGCGGAGCAAGTGAATGAGTTGTCCCGTCATTACGATAGCTGCTGCCTAGGATGGAAATGTAGGGAACAAAATGACCGTTTTTTTCCCGGAAAAAGACACGCAAAGCCACGGAGAGAAGTTTATAAAAAAATCTAGTTCAATGATCTGTCACCAGCAAAATTTAAATCCATTACCATAGTCCGATCCCATTAAATAAGCCGCGCTCAAAACAAAGAGATTCCAAATTGGCTGATAGAAAATCCATTTGAAAATTTTAGGGTGAATTAATTGAACCTGCTGGAAAATATTCGGTATTGATTGATATTTCGGGAATTGAAAAGTTTGGTGGAGTTGAAAATTGTGGATTTTAAAAGGTTAAGAGGTAGCTTGACTTCGGAGGTAGGTATTCATTTATTTTAGACTAGCAGCGCCTTGCTGTTTCACCCGCGTAGTTCCTGTTCTCGTGGGAATTCCGGGATAAAATAAATCCACTACCTGAAAACCTGAAAACTAGGCTTTTAAATGATGAAATAATTTTTAAAATCGGTCTAGTAGTTTTGGAGCCTATTCAATAAAAACAGACAAACAATAAAATCTTTCCTCTTTGTAATATATATATTATGGTATAGATATATAAAAACACATTCAAAATATATGTAAAATACAATAAGTTACAGGCCATACACATCTATGCATGTCTGTAACTTATTGTAACACAACATAACATTTAGCGTTCTTTCTGCTGGTGAAATCACCTACTGGGTGATTACACCAGCAGAAAGAACGCTAAATTCACGCACAGAGGGGTTATTTTTGGTTTTTCGTAAGAATAATCAAATAGGAAGAGGCTAAGACAAAAAACAACGAACTTCTGCGTTTTGCCCTGATGATACTCGTATCGTAAAAAACTTTCCACAAATCTTTGTTTGGTGGTAACATAATGTTTACAAAAATGTCTAGGATTCTAGTTCCGAGTATAGCCCCTGTGCGCCTAACCTGCTGGCCTTAATTAACTGGTGTGCGTTCAAGCGCTATTTCAATTATTACCAGCTTTTGTTCCACCGGCGGCATTGTCGTGTTCCTGTCCTCGGCACCGGTATGGAAAGTGATCTATATGATATCGAATGGAGCCAGTCATACCGTTCTTCAATCTGAATTCGATGCTTAAAATCGTCATATGAAATAAGGGCTCATATACACGGAATGCAAGTTGTCAACTGTGCAAGGCAACTGCAACCGTCAACTGCAATAAATAAATGCCTCTTCTCCGATTCAAAAACCTGGATATGTTTTGTATACGAAACCTAAGGAATATTGTTGGAAAATATTTAACAACATTGGTATCATCGAAGCTGAACACAGAAGCTCGAAACAATTTTTAAATTTGAAAGTTTTCATTCATCATTTAATTGTCTTTCGTTTTCGAAGTGAAATTTAAAAAAATTCGCTGCCCACATGAAATGATGCGTTGTTGAAGTTAGTGTTTTACTTTTTAGTGATAACCTTGCTGTTTTACGTTATTGTTTTAAGATTTTGTTAAGTTTTCACTGATGAATGTCTTAGCTGACATAAAATATCTTTGATTCTGAATTGTAGCATAGGCACACGAAAAATCTAAATCTACTAGTTTATATCCTCGCGTAAATAAATATTATTGATGTCTTTTTTATCACAAATAACCAAACTAAAAAGGAAGTAGGCAATTAAAAACTCCCATAAAGATCTATTGCTTCTTCTTTCTCCGGTCATTATCCCACGCTAGGTACGTCCTTGAAAAATAAACACTTTTCAAGGACGATTTGTATTTTTCCTCTACTCTAAAGCCGTCATCTCTATACTTGTACGGTCTGTACCTTTCTTAGCCTCTTCGACGCAATCCAAACATCTTTTCTTCGGTCTTCCACGCTTACCAGTTTAATCTATGTATTTTACACGAATCATGGTAGTGTAACACTACCATGATTCGTGTCAATGTGATAGGAACCTCCTTCCTTACCGAAACAGTAAAGGTGGTTTTTTATCACTTTAATAACATCTAGTACCCTTAACACAAGCTCTGCTTAGCTTGGCTAGAGATGATGCTGTGTGGTTTGTCCAGCATTATTTATTCACGTTCATTTATCGAAGTTTTTACAAAACAATGATCATTAAAGAAAAAAGAAAGATACAGATTTCTTATTCTTATTCATTATTGCCTCCAGGAAAAAATGAATAATAATGCTAGGCCTACATAGGATAATATAATAACATTAGATCACGCCCTGTCTTGAATGGCAACATTTTCAACATCCGCAGCATTGTCGTAGGTCGTAGATTAACATAAGAATGTACCCTTTTTCGACCCTTTACCAAAATTCCCTCGCACAATAGCCTACTTTAATATTTATATATTAAAAGTGTTTCGTTCTTTTCAGATTGGAAATCTCAAGGATTTCTACTTATATTCGCACCCGCACGTTAGCAAGAGATCACCGAATTCGAGTCTTGATTACGTCCACAGACTCAAAAATGACCCACAGGTAAGCTTGCTAATTGCATTGATATGTTCATAACTACATAGTCAGGTAAAAGTTAGGAAAAAAATACCTAAAAATTTGCTTTGAGATGGTATTCGCTAGAGTTGGTACGCTACGAGATGGGAATATATTTCTGTGCCTCCTGTGAAAAGTGATTTCCCTTTTCGTGATTTTTACATAGAAATTATCAGAAAAAAATTACAGTTTTTTTGGTCTAACTCACGTTCTTCTATCTGCTATAGTTTCGTAGATAATTTGGTGCTAAGTGATATAACTGATAGTATTTTGGCAAATATATCGTGAATTTAGATATATATCAAGTTGTAACCCCATTAGGTAATTGCTCCCCACATATTTTTTCGTGTCTCCTGGTATAAGAGCGATTATATTAATTTTCACATTTTATTTTTCAGTATATTTATCGTGAATAATAATATAGTTAGAGTTATACCACTTTGAACCAATTTTTCTTAATACTGATTAGGGTACAACTCAACATGTACCTACTAATTCGAAACTAAAGTTATGCCTAATTTGTGATAAGTGGTACATCTCGACTTACATCATTCAACACATATATTTTTTTATGTGTAAACTAATATAAATTGAATTGTATCTAAATCTCAAACCAAATCATTTGCTTTTTATAATTGACATGGTGTGCTAAGTGATACAAGAGTGAACATGACGAGGGTGGCGGGGGTACGCGGGGCGAAGTGAAGTGAAGTAAACCGGCGCAGGCAGGCGTTAGTTAGTGTCGCTGCGGCTTTTATGGAGTGAGGGCACGTCCGAACTCGCCATGGATCGACGCGTAAGTTGATTGATGTATCATTTTACACGAAATTCCAAAGTTTTGGATTTTGTGTTTTATTATTGAATTAAATCACTTGACACAAAATAAATATCTATTCTAATGTAAACATAAGTTTAAGGTTTTTTTATTGATCTCTACTTGTACAATTTTGTTCCGATTATTTTAATTCAACTGCCAAATCAAAGTTTTTCCGCTTCTTTAACAAAAAAGTAGGTAAACTAAAGAGTTTACCTACTTTTTTGTTAAGGTTTATTAAATGCTAGTTTAGAAATACATAATTATTATTACCATGCTATGATTCTAAAGAGTTTTCTGACACTTCTTATACAATAGAAACCGGTAAGTGCCTACCTTCTTACAATACAGAGGTTCATTTTTGTTTCAGTTGACTTTTCCGAAAACTCGAATAGCTAAAATAATGGATTTAGCCACTAGTGACGTGGCGAACATGAGCTCTCAAGTCCGTTTTGAAGCTGATATTGAACGAACAGAGCAAAATAATAATACCAATGAAGACGGCTACCAAGTAGGAGAACCAATTGAAGGATCACTGCCAGAAAATTTAATTAAAAGTCCAGTTACTTGTATTAGCGGCAGTTCCTTAATATCTTCAGAGAATTCAACACAAATGGTTTATGACAAAGATAAGACAAACAAAACAGATGTAAATGCTTCCATAAACCTGTTAGATGATTTGAGAGATGCAGGTTCATCAACCGATGGTGATTTTGGATCAACTAGCAGTGATGATTACATTTGCGCTACTGATGAATCTTCTTCATCGACTAACGATGAAAGAACTCCGGCTAAAAAGAGAAACAAGAGAACAACTAGGTCAGAAAATAATATAACCGTTCCTGAAACACCATCTCCAAATAATGCAAGCGCATCAGAGAATGCGCCCCCTGGCTGTTCCTTCTGGAAAAATAGCGGTATGAATAGTGACGGAAAAAAGAAAAAAACAAGAAAAAGTGAGAAAGAAAGAAGACAGGATAGAGTTAAGAGAAAACTTTTTCGTAACACTGGCTTAGAATACACCACGAATTCAGGAAAAACGAAGAAAAGTCGTGAATTACGTGAACTAGACAACTGTCGTAAGAAGTGCAAAGAGAGACTACCATTGCATTTAAGGAAAAATCTTTTCGATACATATTGGGGTCTGGGAAGTTACGAAAGTCGGGCCAATTATATGGCGAAATGCATTGAAGTTTGCCGAAAGAAAACATCAAAGTCTTCCCCACAGAAAAAACGCAACGTCAGCTTTCAATACTACGTTCAAAGTTCTGATCTAACTAAACATATTATTTGTAAAGGATGTCTTTTGAAGACATTCGACGAAAGTCACAAATTTCTACAAACGATTTGCGAAAAACTACGAAACAATGACGGTCACCTTCCACCACGTAAACGTCGTGTCGGTAAGTCGATTCCTGATTTCAAACTAGAAGAAATAAAAGCTCATATTGCCTGTTTCCCTTGCACAGAAAGCCACTACGGCCGGAATAAAACGACTAAGAAATTTTTAAATTCTGAGCTCAACTTACACGTTCTTTATAATTCGTACAAACTGAAGACTGAAAGTCCAGTCAGCAAAACCATTTTCAAAAAGGTATTTGATACCATGAATTTGGCTTTCAAAGCGCCATCAATAGATACTTGTTCTAAATGTGACTCCATAAATATGAAACTGAAGTACGCATCCGAAGCACAAGCTGCAGATTTGAAGAAGACACTCGAAGACCACCAAGAAGCATTTAAGGCTGCTTACGAAGAAAAGAAAAAAGATAAACAACTGGTTCAGTCATGCGAAGAGGTAATGGTCATAACATTTGATTTACAACAATGTTTGCCCACCCCACACTTGCAAACGAATGTAGCATTTTACAAAAGACAGCTTTGGACGTTCAATTTGACTATACATGATCTAAAAACAAACAAAGCTTTCTGTTACATGTGGCCGGAGTGTGAAGGGAATAGAGGAGCGAACGACATAGCTTCATGTCTATACGATTTTATCATAAATCAACTGCCGCATTTAAACCCAAACGCTAAGAAGCTAATCATGTACTCTGATAGTTGTCCGGGTCAAAACAAGAATTCAATTGTCACGGCAATGTTGATGCTGGTTGCTAAACTATCCCCTCAACTACAATCTATTGAACATAAATTTCTCGTACCCGGTCATACTCACATGGAGGCTGACACCGACCATGCGTTGATTGAGCGTAAGAAGAAGCACACGAGTATGGATATTCACTTGCCAAGAGATTGGTACCAGCTCGTGCGTACAGCTTCAAAAAAAACAGCAAAGTTCACTGTTATCGAGATGACTCATGATATGTTTTATGATTTCAACATATTTTCAAAACAATTTTTCACGCTCAGAAAAACCAATACAGACAATGAAAAGTTTCTGTGGAGCGATGTTCGATCTGTTTTATATACCAAAGAAAATATATCCCGATTTTCGTACAAAAAAGAATTCAAGAATGTTGAGTACATGAACGTGGATTGTTCTAAACGGGGAAAAGCTTACGATATGATTACATTAAATACGGTACCAAAAGCCTACCACTCCAAGATTACAATATCAACTGAAAAGAAAAAGGATCTATTAGCTTTGCTTTGCTTCATTCATGAGAGTGCTCATGAGTTTTACAGAAGTCTGAGCTGCAAGAATGACGTTAAAGACACTGCTCCTGATAATGATAACAATTATGATGATGAGTAATTTCTAATTAATATTACTCCCAAGACCTAAAGGTTTTATTTTGATTTAAGTAGGTACCTACGAACTAAATAGTTCTCTTCATTCTTTTACGACGAACTGCCTTTGTTTTTAACTGTGTTTTGTAAGTTTTAAAGTATTAGCAATTTAAATGTGTATTATTTTCTAGATTTTTTTAAATATTTACTCAATGGCTGTGCTGCTATGTTTTGTACTGAGTAGGTTAATATTGATTATTGTGATAGCTGCGTAAGATTGATCTGTGCCATTTCTTTGTATGTAAGTTTAACACTGCTTGTATTCAAAAGATCTCAATTTACCTCTCTTAATAATTTTGACCAAACTGTGCCTTATCTGTAAGTAAATTCATAATTTTGAAGAATTTAATAAACGTTAATAATTTTTCGAAAACTTGTATTCATTTACACCATAAATAGGTATTCTAATGATGGGTATAACTAGACTTGTATCATTTATCACATATTTATAAAGACTGGAATATTAGCAAACTGATACAATTCGGGTAAAATACGAAATTAGGGGACTGATATGTAAAAAAGTCGAATCATTGGAGTAGTATTTTTACTATTTGTTTGAGCAACATTGTGTTTTGACCATATTCTTAGGAGTTAATCGATTTATTTACTTCTTGTATATCATTTTACACAAAGACAACATAGTAGGTGCAAAATGATTTAACTGTACTTGTATCCTTTATCACGTAATTTTAACACGTATTAGAAATAAAAAAGGTACAATTGTGAGGTTTTCCTTAAATTACTTTAAAACTACAATATTTACCACAAAAATTTAAATATACAATGAAAGTGAATGTTTTTATCTACAGACGAAGGTACTTAAGTGTAACCTAACCCACTTAGTACACGAACTAGAATTTTTTAAATCTTGTTTTTGCTCTCCTCTAAAGTTGTGATTTTGCAGTTGTATCACTATTCACAGGAGGCACAGATTTGTATTTTGTCTGCAATTCCAGATCAATTTATAAATCAATTTATTTTACATCATCAGGGTGATTTTTCATTTGATTTGTTATTAATATTTAAGTTAATGAGTAAACTCTCTGACTAATGTGTATGCGCCTTTTGATTCAGACCGTGAAGGTCTGAATCATCATTATAATATAGATACCACAAACTGTACGATGAATTTTTTAAATTTCCTGTGTTAAATTATAATAAAATAAAATAGGTGGCGGCGCTAATTTCTATCTGTATGCGCCGTAAACAGTACCCTTGGGAAAGAAATAACTTTTAAACGTTTATATAGAAACAGCGCGTAAGAAGTTGCGGGCAGAACCTAGTGTATTATAAAACTAAGCACTCTACCTCGCTGGAAGACAAAGTTACACACCCTGCTATGTATTTTAACAAAGGTACATAAAAAAGCTCGTTTTAAAGTTTCAGGTTGTTATATCTTGTAATCTGCTGTCTATAGAGAGCCCAAAAATTTTAATTAAAAAAGTTAATTAATCTCTTGTCTTCTTTCTAGGATGAAAAAGAACCGACAATTTATTTGAAACATATTTTTGACTTTAATTAATAGCATTTACCTACTTTTTAGAAGAATTATCGGTTTCTTGTAACAGTCTTACTTCAACTTTGTATCGGAAAATATATTTAACAATAATATTATAAATTCGAAAGTTTTAAAAAAGGATGAATGAACGGATGTTGATTATATACGTTTTGTTTGTTACTTCTTCACGCAAAACTACTAAAGGGTTTTCGCTGAAAGTGCTTAGATGTAGGTCTTCACATTAGGCTACTTTTTATCCCATAAATCATATTCCATATGATAGGAACGTTTTCATACAAACAACGTGTGCGAAACCTCGGGCAAAATCTCTTAAATTAGTTTCGATTGGATAGAAATAACCCTTAAATGTGTCTATTAAAACTGCGCGGGCACTTGTCCTTGTATAAATAACTGATTTAATGAATGATCCATTTGGTTGTTTCATTGGATGTTCTCATAAGTACTCCGAACTCCATAGGGCTTTTCATCATTATCCTCAGTTTAACAGAACTTGGATAGACCGATGGTTATCAAATTATTCATTTGGATTATCCGGGAAGCCATCGAATAACGGTTTAAGAGGATCCGAATAATTGATTCCGCTATCTCAAGGAGACTGTTGGTTAATTTTGAACAAGTTAAATTAGTCAACTGCTGTTTATTCTGTGAGGTTAAGTTGAGACGGCAAAGACCTTGGTTCCAGAAATCAAATGGTAGCTTCTTTTTATCTTGACTTCGGAGAAGGGGAGCTCAATGTTTGGATGTAATATTTTTTCTTTGTTAACCGTTTTTCCCGTAAATTTTCGTCTGATTTTAATGATTCATTGATTTTGTACAGATTGATCCCAGAGTTAAAACCATAAAAAAAATCCGTTGGTATACTAATTGGTCTCGTAATATATAACTGGTTTAACAGTGTTATGGTACCGTAATTTGAATTCAGTTTTAAGTTTTTAAAAACACCAACTATAATATAGAGAAATCATGGCAGGAAACAGGCCGTTTTTCCATTAGCCAACCTCCTGGTGACGACGGCGCCGTCGAAGGAAGAAAATATGGTTTTTCCACCCACCCCGGCTCGGCAAAGGCACGGTGACGGCACGGCAAAATTGCGCTGTACCTATAAACGTTAAAGGGTGATTTTCATCCCACGAGAACTGATTTATGAGATCAAAAGTAGCCTATGTTTTATTCCATGATTAGAATTACCTGTATGCAACATTTCAGCAAGATCGGTCGAGTAGTTTCGGCGTGAAGAAGTAACAAACATTCATCCATCCATACATCCATACAAACTTTCGCATTTATAATATTAGTGTGATGTGATGAATTGTACACGTGTGTGTGTGTGTGTGTGTGTGTGTGAGTGCGCATCCCGTGCCGTCGCCGTGTCGGTGAGTGGAAAAACGGCCATAACATTGTAAATGCCTTCTTCATATTATCATCATCATCAGAGGCCTCTTTCATCTATAAAAGATGATGTAAGCAGCATCCGTTTATGAGGTTCGGCACTTACGCAAATGGCTAGTAAGGCCGATACGAGAGCGACAGCGACGGCCGCACAGTTGACAGACGAAATTAGTCCCTGGTGACGTTGGAGGAAGTGCGGCTCGTTGATGGCGCAGGTCCCGTTTTTGGGACAGAAGGTCGAACCAGGCGTTATCGTGTGCGACAACTCCTTCCGATAAAGCCTTTCTCCAACAGTCACGATCGCCCGAAGCGACGGCCCAGTTGTTCGGGTCTATGTCAAAGGATAACATGTCGCGTTTAACACTGTCTTTGAAACGTAACATCGGGCGCCCAACCGGACGTTTAGCGTCCGCAATCTGTCCAAGGAGAGTTTGTCTCGGCAAACGAGAAGGTTCCATCCGCTGCACGTGCCCAAGCCACCGGAGCCGCCTCTGTTTTAAAACGGCAGCTATACTGGGTAGCTGTGCGATACTAAGCACTTTCTCGTTTGTGACTCGATCCTTCCATGAAATACCCAAAATGCGCCGAAGGCAGCGGATGTGAAAGTTATTTAATGTCCGTTCCTGTTTAGCATACGATGTCCAGGTCTCAGCTCCGTACAAGAGTATGGACAATATGCAAGTCTGATAGACGATCGTCTTGGTTTTAATAGTTAGATGTTTGTTTTCCCATACCCTTGCACTTAGCTTTCCGAACATCGTAGATGCCTTGCCAATTCGAATATTGATCTCTTCATTAAGTGAGAGACTGCTGGACACTGTGGAACCAAGGTAGCAGAACTTATCTATAACTTCCAGCGGTGAATCATCCAGCAAAATTGTTGGTTTGTTATTGACACCTTGCGCCATTATAACTGTCTTCTTTGCGTTAATGGACATTGAAAATAATTTACAAGCCTCATTAAATTTATTCACCATCGACTGAAGTTCTTCCGGGGTCGAGGCAACAAAGGCTGCATCGTCGGCAAACAGTAAACTATCTATAAAAAGGTCCTGGCGGTTTCTTTTGGATTTCAAAAGAGAGATGTTAAATAGCTTACCGTCCACTCTGGTGTGAAGGTGTATGCCTTGTGGATACTCCCCAAAAGCAATTCTAAGAAGGACGGAGAAGAATATACCGAACAATGTTGGTGCCAGTACACAACCCTGTCGTACGCCTCTTCTCATCTCAAAGGGTTCTGATATATTTCCGTTGTAAATAACGGATCCCTTCATGCTGTGGTGAAAATCTTTTATTAAATTCAATAGCTTTGGTGGGCACCCAATTCTTACAAGAACAGCGTATAGCCCTTCTCTGCTAACGGTGTCAAAAGCTTTGTTTAAATCAACAAAAGCTGCTAGCAAAGGTGTTTGATGTTCTCTACATTTCTCTTGGAGTTGACGGAATGTGAAAATCATGTCTGTTGTGGATCGCTGGGCACGAAAACCACACTGTGCTTCAGGATAAACGCGCTCAGCTAATTTTTGTAACTTGGATAGGATGATACGACCAAATAGCTTGCCAGCGATGCTTAGTAAAGATATGCCACGGTAGGAGTTACAGTCGCCGCGGTCACCTTTACCCTTATACAAAGTTATTATGTTTGCGTCACGCATATCCTCTGGGATGAACTCATCCGTCCAGCATTTAACAAAGAGATTATAGAGAACCGGGGCCACACACTGTACCTTGACAATTTCGGCAAGAATACAGTCGCTGCCAGGGCTCTTTCCTCGCTTGAGCTGGTTTAAAGCGGCATGAAACTCATCAATTGATGGTGTATCGTCGAGCTCGCCCCAGGTTGGCAATTCGGGGATGGATTGAAGTGCCACAGAATCAATGCCAATCGGATTTGAGTAAAGACCAGTGTAGTGCTCTACCCAGCGCTGGAGCTGGCGGTCTGAGTCTGTAATGGGAGAGCCGTCGGTTTCTTTGAGAGGAGCTGTTTTGACAGGCAAAGGGCCCAAGGCTTTCTTGATGCCAGAGTATACAGCTGCGAAGTTACCAGTCGATGCGCTTGCCTGTATACTTCTACACAGTTCCAGCCAATATGCGTTGGCACAGTAGCGTGTGTTACGCTGGAGATCAGATTTAGCCTTTGTGAGCTCGTCTTTGGAGTTACTTGTCGGTGTAAGGCGATGGTTAAGTGCTGCCTGCCGCTTTGCATCGATAAATGGTTGAAGATGGGAGATATTTTCTTGGAACCAGTCAGCTTTTGAAGTTTTTGTGTAGCCGAAGGCTTTTGCAGCAGTCTATGTCAGTAAAGATTTAACTTTACACCATTCTTGGCTAGCTGACATGTTAGGTTCCCATGACGCTGTTTCTTGGCGAACAAGCTGTTCATAAGATTCAACCATTCGCGTGCTTTTTGATGTTGGTACATTGAGCTTTCTACGACCAGTAGTCCGCGACGAGTGGATCTTTTTGGGGGAGAAGAAGGCTGTGGTGACTACAAGGGAGTGATCAGTATCACAGTCTGCGCTGTGGAATGTGCGAGTGTGAAGGATATCGGACAGGTTTTTCTTTCTTGTAAGTACGACATCTAATTGATGCCAATGACCAGAACGAGGGTGTTTCCATGACACTTTGCGCATAAACTTACCCTTAAAGTACGTGTTAGTTTCACAGAGCAAGTTCTGGGATGAGAATTCGAGGAGACGTTGTCCATTCTCATTGATGTTGCCTATGCCGTGATTACCCATGCACTCCGGCCAAGATGTTTGAGATTGACCTACACGTGCATTAAAATCACCCAAGATGATAAGGCGATCACTTGACCGAACTTCACACACTGTCTCATTTAATTGGTCGTAGAAGTGGTCTTTGAGTTCGGGAGAAGATTTTAAAGTCGGGGCGTAAGCAGCTAGCAAGGTGACAAAGCCGCTGCCCGTATTAAGACGACACGTCATAATGCGCTCCGACACTCCTCTGGGACCGTCAATTGCATGTAGTAGGTCATTCCTTATTGCAAACCCCACTCCATGTTCGCGATTTTCAGATGCGCTTTTTCCCTTCCAGTAAAAGGTGTAATTTGTTTCACGCAGCGATCCTTCATCTGGTAACCTCGTCTCCTGAAGAGCTGCTATAGAAATGTTAAGTCTCAGGAGTTCTGCGTCAATGATTGCAGTTTTGCGAAGGTGTTGGTTGCAATTTGAGCTTCCAGAGGTGTCCGGGAAGCCTGTCCTCATTGTACGGACATTCCATGTCCCAATACGCATGGATTGGCGTTTTTGAGTTTTTGTTTCTGTATTCTTTGCCGCAGGTGGAATCGTTAACGGCACCAACTATCTAGTGATACTAGTGTTTCCTACACCCAGGGGAAACAAGTCAGCACCGAGACGGACAAGTATCTTACTGACCGGGGGCTGCCCAGTTTAGAGCGGGCGATAACATGTCAATGGGCCTACGATGGACCCTCCCACTGTCGAGAGTGACCCCTGGCGTCCGCGCTTACGTCTATCTGTTTGGACTTATAACCGGTGACTGTCACTCTCCGTGTTGTTATCCACTCAGCAAAGCTGTAGTGGGTGAAGTGTCCTCTCCACGGATGCTGCATCGCCTGGGACGCAAATAAGATAATGCAGGCATGCCCAAAACCTACACCACTCTCTCGGAATCACCGACAGAACCCACAGGAACGACGAGTCGTTACATGCGGCGTCGGATCAGCTGCAGGTGCTTACGGCTGCACCGCTACCGGGTTTATATCGAGTTTACCGTCTCTGAGGAAGAGGAACAGGATAAGGAAAGGGAGACAGTTCAAGATCAAAGACAAGCCCCTCGTTAGGTTTTATCCCAAAAGCCGGCATGGGAGCAAGGGTGTGGCCGCTGCGGTGATTTTACAGCTTCTTAGAGCCACTAACGAGAGTGTGGGACAACGATTTTTACAGACAATTTGCGACCTTTGAATAAAAGGCCGGCAAAAGGCGACGCTGATGCACCACTACACCTAGGGGGAACAAGAAAAAGGATAAGGATACTAGTGCTAATAAGAAGAAAGGGATGTAACACTAGTAGCTAGAGCAGTCCGGGGTCGCGTACCCGTAGTTTTCCAGGCCAGTTATCGGACAGATAGCTGGGGAATCACCCTCTCGGACTAAATTGTTACGGTATCCCTACCTATAGTATCTATATCTATGCGGGGTACCGCAAAGATATGGATACCATTGAATTTACTTCTACCTACTCTATAATATACGTCAGCATATTCGCTGGATAGGGGAACACAATGCGTGCTGAGTTCATTTGTGCTTAATTATCTAATAATAATACTCAACGAGCGCGTTTTCGCTATTTGAACCCCACGATTGTCAGTGTTGGGAGACCACCCACTTGACGACATTGTAGCGGACGCAGGGGCTATGGGGTGGAGGTGGCTGCAATGTAATGATGATGATAATGCCAACTATGAATAATTCATTTTCAGCCATTGATTTATTAAAAAGGGACGATAGGTTACGTTCTCCCAGCGCTTACTCAAAAATTGGCATGTGTTACAACTACACGCAAACACAAACGCTCACAGTTATATTTCCAGTCCTGTGCAATACAAAGAACAACAAAGACGTATCTAAGACCGAAGTGAGGCCGAGACAACAATATTTCACGCGAATCACGACCGCCCGTGCCGCCGGTCCGACGGTGACTGAGGTGGGAGCACACAATTTTACACAATATGAGGTTGCCACTTTCGAGAAACCAGTACCTCATCTTCCCTTTTTAATAAATCAATGTTCTCAGCCATCGATGGAAGTAAAATTCGGGAGATACTAGCTTCTCAAAAGTGGTACGTTCAAATTAGCTCTAATCAGGTCCATCCACCTCGGTCATAGTCGGACCGGTACCAACGGCGTATTATTGTCTCGGTTACACTTAGGTCTAGGTACGTCTTTCCATCTTTGTTGTTCATTCGGTAGGTTTATTGCAAAAGATTGGAAAAAGTGTATCTTTGCGTTTAGTTGCAACACAACACAGGCCATTTGTGCAATTTATGTCAGCGCTGGGAGAACGTACCTACCATATCTACAGAATTTTACTTAGATTATATTCTCTTAGCACTTTAAATGCGTTAAATTTTCTAGATTCCAATGTCTTATTAACGTTCCTTTCTCAGGTGAGATGGGCAATACAGCAGAGGGAGCTGCGTAGAACGAAACGCGACTACAAGGGAAGCCCCCGGCTGGTCATGAGGTCCAACATGCCTTCCTTTCCCGACCCTCTGTTCAAAGAGCAGTGGTATTTGGTAAGTAAGGTACGTGTTCATCGTATATTTAAACATATGTACTTTTTACATTAGGGTTGCGATAGTTTACTTACCTATATTATTTATCAGAAGCTTCGGAATAAGGTCTTACGGGTATAAATTATTTTGCGTTTGATTAACAGAATGATAGAGCCTAAAAAGCCGCCTAAATATGTAAAAATACCTGAATGAATCAGATGTTTCTTTTCTGTATGAGATTTTCGCTGAACCAAATACCATAGAAAAATGAGACACAAGTAAAAAGACATACGGTAAATACACATTCGGAGAATATACACACAGATAAATAGACAAAGTGCAGGTAAATTCTGAGAATAGAAAAACCGGTAAAATATAAATTCGGGATATAGATATTTGGGGCATCAGACAATAGACTTTCGGAGACTGGGTATTTATGGAATTGGACCTAACATACCGAACTCGTCACGTTGACGTCTCGATGCTATCGAGAAACCCAACTCAGGCATTGTTTGTTTCTACGCCGCGTAAAGGAACAGGTACTGTCGCTGCATAGAAACACGGCCAGTAGATATATACTACAACAGATGGCCTCGATTCTGAGCAAAGTAAATACAAATTACTTGTTACAAGAATCTTACAATATCAAGGGAGAGTAAATATAAATACAATGAACTAAATATGGTCTTTATTTCTAACAGCCAGAAAGTAGAAATGATTCTCCCAAATAAACATATTAATTCGAAACATTGCCGAAGATTCGTAAAACTCTTTGTTTGTAAAATGTTTTTGTCGCGTTTGACAACAACTACTTAATTCTGGAACTGAATTGAGTTTAGTTTTTTACGCTTCTATGAGTAAGCAATATGTTATTAAAATATTTTTTCAAATATTTGCACAATCAAACAGTTGTCCCGATGAATGAGGAGGGAATCGAACCCGCAAATTCTACGTTGCAGGTGGCGCGCCACTGTTGTCATAATTATTATGAGACTTACGGCATCCTGCGGCTTCGCACGCGCTTTTCAAATAAAATCAAATCACTTATTATTCGCATAGTACATCAATATAGAGGTGGTCGTAAAATACCTACAATATTTCGCCATTAACCGTTCTGTTTTTCGAATATACATAGAATTAAAACAAATACAAGCTACAATTATGAAAAACTATTTAAAACACATGAAGTAGCATATTTTCGTCCTTAGGATACCATTTCAGCTGTGTGGTGCTGGCTTAGAATTTGCACCACCCATTCTTTTCTATCAGGCGCGGGCAGCAGCGCCCCTGCAGAATAATTCTACCACCAAACTGCGATCCCCAAAACGCATGCCCATATGCCAATGGGGAGCATGCCTATAAGGGGAATATGGGCATTAGATACACGCTAACAGAGGGAGGCTTGCGTCCAGCAGTGGACCAATACAGGCTTTTGAGGTTGAGGTTGAGATACAATTTACAGCCCTGACAAATTTAAGATCCATTCAGTCGTTTAGGAGCGAAAATATAACGGCCACCACTAAAATTACTTGTTCGTTCATTTCCCGGTTCGGCTATTTCCCCGAACTGCCACTACTGGTCAGCCACGGCCTCTTGTTAAGTTTCTTTTTCATGAGTAATAATAATAATCCTCTAAATAATATTGTTGCGTCTAAGTTAAAGCGCTATGGCCGTTAAGGAATGTGACCATTTGAGGGGTTGGCCGTTCAGAGGCCAGTTGCCTTTCATGGAAAGTTTGCCGTTTATGTGATAGCTCACCAGATCTTTAATGTTATGCCACCTTTTCAGTTTTTTTTTCATATGTATTTATCATAAATAACACTCGTCTAAATAATATTGTTTCGTCTAAGTCAAAGCGACGTGGCCGTTAAGGGATGTGACATTTGAGGGAGTGGCACTTCAGAGAACTAGCCTTTAATGGGAAGTGGCCGTTTATGTGATAAGGCCGTAGCCTTATACAACAAAAAGCATAACAAAAAGGATGTAGTGACCTACGGGTCACCAGATCCTTTTTGTTATGCCACTTCTTCAGTTTTTTTTCATGTGTGTAATATCATAAATAACACTCGTCTAAATAATATTGTTTCATCTAAGTCAAAGCGATGTGGTCGTTAAGGGATGTGACATTTGAGGGAGTGGCACTTCAGAGAACTAGCCTTTAATGGGAAGTGGCCGTTTATGTGATAAGGCCGTAGGTCACCAGATCCTTTTTGTTATGCCACTTCTTCCGTTTTTTTCATGTGTAATGTAATAAATATATAAACACGCCTCTAAATAATATTGTTGCGTCTAATTTAAAGCGACATGGCCGTTAAGGGATGTGACCATTTGAGGGAGTGGCCGTTCAGAGAACTGGCCTTTCTTGGAATGTTGCTGTTTATGTGATAAGGCCATAGCTCACCAGATCTTTTTTGTTATGCCACTTCTTCAGTTTTTTTTCATGTGTAATATCATAAATAACACTCGTCTAAATAATATTGTTGCGTCTAAGTTACAGTGAGGCCGTAGCTTACCCTTCTTTATTGTTATGTCTCTAAATCCATGCTTACTTTCAGAATAAGGGCGCTGCAGATGGCCTGGACATGAATGTGGGCCACGCGTGGAGAAAGGGCTACACAGGGAAAGGCGTAGTTATCACAATTTTAGACGACGGGCTTCAGCCCAACCATCCGGATCTTATACAGAATTATGTAAGTACCTCACTTCACTCCAAAAAAAACCCTTTCCAGAATTTTCCTTATGCCTTTCGTTATTAAAAAAAACGGACAAGATACCCAAATTAGTATGTCAAATACAATATAAAATATTTTATTTTCACCAGCAAAAAAAAACAATACAAAAGACATTACTTAAGACACAAGTACAATGAGCGGCCTTATCGTTTAGATGCGAATTCTAATCAGTCCGTCAGTTAGATCGTCAGAAGATATTATACACGTATTTATTCTTTTGTCGATTAATCAAAAAATTATGAAGATGTACAATACCTACCTGAGGCCCTTAGTGGAGTATGCATTCCAGATATGGAATCCATATTTCAAGAAGGACAGTCACCTTCTCGAACGTGTGCAGCGGAGGGCAACAAAAGTGGTTCCTAGTCTAAAAAAACTTCCATATGAAGAACGTCTGCAAAAACTAGGACTTACTACACTTCAGAAACGTAGAGAGCGCGGAGACCTTAAAGAGACCTTTAAAATCCTTACCAACAGATATAACATTACAAATTTATCAAAGACACTATATACTATGAACACTAACACATACCTGAGAGGACACACGCTAAAGCTGCAACGGGGGCCAAGTACCAGCAGACCCAGAGAACACATACTGCCGAATCGCATCGTGAAAACTTCGAATCTGTTACCAGAATCAGTGATCAGTGCTCCCTCAGTGAACTCTTTCAAAAATAGACTGGACAAATATTTAAAGTGCATTGACAAATACACGCATCAGCTTAAGAGCTGCCTGTGTATCACAATAATAATAATAATAATGTAGCCAGTTAAGCCCCTACTCCCAAACTTTGACGCGCTTTATATTTGTAACTTTTTGTTTAAGTGACAAAAAAAATATGTATTCAATATCTTCTGATATTGATGGACTAATTAGACATAATGAGTCTATTATGTAGTAGGAGGTTCTTTAATGTGCAATTTATTTCAAAATCAAAATGTTAAATGTTGCCACCATTTAACCTCTCGTGTCAAAAATAACGTTGGAACAACCGCGTAACGTAACTATGGTTTATCCATTTTGAATAAAGCATGTTAGTAAACAAACTACGACTCAAATAACAAAATCTCACTTGCATGGCGTCGAGTTTCAGATATAATTGTAAGCAATTTTTATTGAAGGGAGGATCTTAAATCTACATGTTATGTAAATTAAGTATAAAAGGACGCGCCAACAAAGTGAATTTTAGGTTAAGTATGGCTGGTTTGTTTACTAACACGCTTCATTCAAAATGGACACGGTATAGTAACTTATATCAAGTAAGATACCTACGAAGGCCTCCCAATGAATCCACGTTAGTAGAAATATATTACATCTAGTATGAGAATTTCCACACTGTACACCAACCTTTATGAACCGTTATACATAATTGTATGTATGTACTGTGTGTAATTCCCATCGCATGTTTACGTTGTGCAGTAATCACCGCTTACCGTCAGGCGAACTGTTTCCTATTCCACACCATAATACTACCGTAGGGCGTATCTTCATTGACCGGTCCGGCCCGGTATTTATACCATTACCGTCATCGGTACATGTATAATTCTATTTAAAGAAAAAACAGATAAATGTGATCCATAATTTGTTAGTAGTATACCGATCTCTTAATTAAATGTTAGTTATCTTTTCTTATCTACCACATTTGATTTTATTTAAACACGATCTACTAAATTAATATAAATTAAATAAAAGCAGACTACATAAAATTTAATTAAATAAAATTACATGGATATAAATGGAAACACATTCACTTAAATTGAACTAAAATGAAATAAATTGATTTAAATAGAATCAGACCACATAAATGGAAATAAAAACTAATTCCAAAATTTTATAACATTTTACAAAGTTCTGCCATATCGGCGAACAAATTCTGCCAGCTACTGTTTGTAGGATGCTGTTGGGGCTATCCCGCACACTGCGCATCAGGGATGCCGTCTATGTTCAGCTATTGTATGGAAATCCCGTCACCGAAGCCAGAATATCGTAGCAGCAATTCTTCCACTCGTGTCAGGCTGGCATCGATAATTTCAAAGAAATAAACATAATGAAATGACAGTACCACGTCAATATGTATGAAAACTTGTTGTACACTCATAAAAACAGTAGGTACGTGTTGCGTACCTACGCAAGCTTCTATGTGGGCAGGCTTGCGAGGTCTCTGTGGAATTAAGTCGTATCGGTCAAATGAAGAATGTAGCTGTCGGTGCAGTGTCGTATCGGTGTCAGTAATTTTAATTGATGCCGGGCCGGACCGGCCAATAAAGAAACGCCATACCAGTGTTAAAACTGATATTAGTTGTATGTTGTGCTATAACGGTTCTAAATTATTTTATTTCAGCTTTTCATTTTGTTTAAGTGGAACAAATGATATTTTATTTAGTCGCGTGAGAGCTAGTCGCCTCTTGCGGTATGCGAGAACAAGAGTGCATACTTTTATAAAAAAAATCTGTGTTACTTGCATACTTTATCAGGTTTTTATGACATGGGGGTGACTGGCCCAGGACCTATTTTAATACCATGCTCAACTTTTTACACCGTGCTTGGTAGAATAACTCTCATTCGGTTAAAATTATTGTTGTTTGTATTATTGTCGTCAATATTTTTTTTTATTATTTTACAAGAAAATTTTCATGCAAAGTTTTTGATAACGTATTTTTTTTTATTTATTTATCAAGGCAATGCCAACAAAACACATAATAATACATTATTTAAAAACAGTTTAAAGACAATACTATAGAATGTGTCCTAATAACAGGCTTGCACAACATTTGTATTAAGTTAATTTAGAAATAAGGTCCATGGGCAAGACCCTTTTTCTCTCTCTGACTCAGCATAGGTACTTAGTAAAAAACGCCCGGCTAGGCAGATGCAGCATGCAGCATACTGAAGACCAGGGCGCTCATTAGACAAAGCCTATGTCCAGTAGTAAACAAGCATAGTCTGTTGATGATGACTCACGCTTCTGTCTTTGTAGGACCCCGCGGCGTCGACTGACATAAACGGCAACGATACAGACCCGATGCCGAAGGACGACGGTGACAACAAACACGGCACACGCTGCGCCGGTGAAGTGGCTGCCACTGCTTACAATAGGTATGACAAAGTTTATAAATATAAAGGTTTTTGGTATAATTAATGAATTTATTGATAACTAGCAGTGCCTTGCGGTTTCACCCGCGTAATTCCCCTGATAAAATATAGCCTATGTCACTCCCTGAAAAATAAACTTTCTAATGGTGAAATATTTTTTTTAATCGGTTCAGTAGTTTCGGAGCCTATTCAATACAAACAAACAATGAAATCTTTCCTCTTTTTAATATAAGATGGACGAGCAGCTTGTGGCTGAGGTGTCTATAAAACACTATGTTTAATTTAGTCATAACGTCACTTTTTATAGTTTGATTTAGTCTTATCGTATCCAGTTGTCAAGTTTTTATTCTTGAAGTCGCTTATTGTTGTGGCTATAGTGTCTTCTGATTATATTTTCCTATATGAACCACTCTATTGCTAATAAAATGGAGCGCTGCCCCTTATATTAGGGAAATATAGTGCGTAAACCCTCACATTCTCGTACTGAGGTAAAGATGCGGGTTCAAGTCTCGCCAATGACAATTTAGACGGGTGGATGTATTATGCATATTAATCACCTGGTATAACACAAGCTCAATTTTTTAATTCCTATAACAGAGCAAATTTTCTTCCTACATCTACCAGTTTGTTCTAGGTCTTGATTGATAAGTACGAGTATTATGTAATTACATTCATCTGGAAATACATAACACTACTACAAGCTCTCTTACGGCGTCCTATGGTGTCAGATGATGCCGTGTGAAATGTCCAGTATTATTCAATTGTTTTAAATCCAATCCATACTAATAATATATAAGTGAAAGTAAATCAGTCTGTCTGATCCTTTAACGCTTAAACGGCTGAACATATTTTACTGAAATTTTGGAGGTATATAAACAATATCCCGGGACGGACATAGGCTACTTGAAGAGTGAGCGAAGAGCTAGTTTAAGTTAAACAAAATGAGCACTAAACCCTATAATAATAAGATCGAACTTTTCAGGTACTGCGGTGTCGGCATAGCATACAACTCTAGCATAGGCGGCATACGTATGCTTGATGGTAACGTGAACGATGCTGTGGAGGCCCAAGCATTAGGATTCAACATCCACCATATAGACATATACAGTGCCTCGTGGGGACCCGAAGATGATGGCAAGACTGTGGATGGACCCGGGCCATTGGCTAAGAGGTACGTTTATTTTAGAAATAGTACAGATAGTTTTTATTTATTTATTTATTTATTTATTTATTTATTTATTTATTTATTTATTTATTTATTTATTTATAAAAATGTACATCTATCCTTACGGGCACACCCAATGCAATAGAGTACCGTTTTAATTTATTCTTGTCCTTATGTTCAAATTATATAATAATTAAAATAATCCTAAATACTTATGTCAAAATTAATATTAATTACACAATAAAAAATCATTTAAGGGTCTCAATGTCAATAACTAATCCTAATGATACTTAAATCTATATTAATTACACAGTAAAATCCCAATAAAAAGTCACAATGTCAATAATTAATTCTAAAGAAATCAAAAAACTACATTAAATCAAAAAACTACATTAAATACACAATAAAATACAATTAAAATGTCCCAATATCAATAAAATTAATAGTAAACAATTCTAAAAAATTACTTGCTATAACATAAAATAAAAAACAAAGCCTTTTGGAATTCGCTCACGGAACAGTAAAATAGATCGATTCTCTCGGCAATCTGATTAAGCGTGCGTATGCTGCGCGTCAGAGGTGCTTTGTGCAGCAGGTTGGTTCGCGCTTTTGGTACTGCCAATAGGGCGGGACGCCTTCGTCTGTGCACAAAGTCGGTAGGCACATTCAGCCGTATTTCCACTAAAATAACTGGATGGGCGATCATCCCTCTCAACACCTTGAACAAATGCAGAGCAAGCGCTGCATCCCTCCTTACTTCTAGCTTGTTGTATCCAACCATGCCTATAACAAACAAGGTTGGATACATCAACGGGTAGAAGGGGTATATACCTTAGATCTTCAGGTATAAAAATCTTAGGAATTTATTTTGGATGCGCTCTATCATTTGGCTGTACTTGGCCTCGTGCGGAGCCCATATCGCTGCATTGAACTCCAAATGGCTTCTTACCAACGAATTATAGAGCGATTTTACTGCTTGCAGGTTTTTGAAGCTATTTGTCTGCCGGAGTACAAAGCCTAAAGTTCTAAATGCCTTCTTGCAGATGTTGACCACTTGCACCCGGAATTGTAGTTTGTCGTCCAGACGGACCCCTAAATCCCTCACCGAGTTGACTCTCTTCAACTGTGTACCCCTCAACTGGTAGTCGTGGTAGATTGGAGTCTTAGCTCGACTAAAAGTAATTATAGAGCATTTGCTGGTATTGAACTGCAGTTCATTTACCCTACTCCACTCTACCACTCTGTCCACGTCCCGCTGAAGGCGCACACAGTCGTTTTCGTCCTTGATGGGCAAGAGTAACTTGAGGTCGTCCGCGAACAACAAGCATTTGGCGTCTTGGACGACGGTCGGCAGGTCGTTTATCATTAAGATAAACTCTAGCGGCCCCAAATTACGCGCTTAAATGCGCGGCACGTGCACGCGCGCGGCGCTGGCGGGGCTCGCCGCCTCCGCCGCTGCCACGTCTAGGAGAGCCGGTGAGGTGCCGTAAACCGAATGAAAAAACTTCGCGAATTCCTCCGCACATTCCGGTTCCGAGAGAGTTTTTCCGTGCAGTGTAATCTGTTTCCGGTTTACGGTCCCTCGTTTTGATTTTATAAAATTCCAGAACGATTTCGGATCCTCCGTCAGACGTTGCTCTACTCGTTGTTGGTGTTGAGTTTGCGCCTCCTCTATCATTTTCTTCACCCTTGCTCTACTTTCTGAAAATGCTACGTAACTTGATCCTCCTTGTTTGTATTGCCTATGTAGACTTGCCTTCAGTTTAATCTCTCTTATGATGTCCGCTGTGTACCAGTTTGGATACTGATACCTAGAGTTTGTTTTACGATGGCATTTTTTGGGAACACATTTGTCAAAAATTTTTATTAACGTGCAATAGAGTAAATCCAAGGCTTCCTCTGGATCTCGAGTTCCGTAGAGAGGACTCCAATCCGCTGCCGCAATCGACGAATACAGTTCGTGATAGTCAGCTTTGGAAAAGTTCCATTGCTGTTCGTCTATGGGCGACGGTGCGGAAGGCGGCGCGGAGGGCGGCGCGCTTGCGGCATGCGGCGGAGCGCGTCGCACCGACACCGCGAGCGGCGGGTGCTGCTCATCGCGTGGCACCAGCTCCTCGTCCGCGGGGCATACCACCACCTCATTCATGCCCAGAGAGACTAAAACTAAATCCAATATTCGATCATTACAGTTCCTTACCTCATTTCTCTGAGCGAACTCGCAGAAAGCTGTCACAAATTCAAAATAATTAATCACATTATCATTACAAGAATACATATTAAAATCACCTATAACTAAACACGAATTGTATCTTGTGCACCAATTTTCAATTATTCTAAATAAAATCATATAGTCATTGTCCGTACTTTTTGGGGGGATGTATACCACACAACAAAAAAACAAAAAAATATTATTGAGATGAACTGTAGCCCCTATTATTTCGAAAACACAATTATTAACATCTACCCCTTCTGGTACGTCCACTTTTCGCAACACAACTCGCTGCGTGGCTGCTAGGAATACCCCGCCGTGTTTTCTTCCGTCCGTGCGGTCGCACCTCAGTATCTGGAACCCCGGCGGTACTATCTCGGCGTCGTCTATAGAGTCGTTGCAGCCTGTTTCTGTTATCGCGAAAATGTCGCACCCTGAAGTCTCTATGTTTGTGTAGAACCGATTTAATTTAGTTCGCAGCCCTCTCGCGTTCTGGTAATATATTTCTATATTACAAACTTTTTTAGTGCCTGTTTTCTTCGCCCCCACGAAAGGGCTGGTTAGGTGTACGAACATTGTATCTAGGTGGATATACAATCCAGGGCTTAATTTTTGCGTTAACGGGCCATACTTCGACGGACAGAAGATTTCTTGATACGCTAGGGGAACTCCTATTTTATAAGACTTGTAGTCCCCTTTAGCCGACAGTTCCGTCACTGAGCAGGTCCCCCCTGGGCACAGGTCTCGAAGGTAAGTACGGATCTCTTCAGCGCTCGACTCCATATTCCACAGGTGAACATAGCTACGCGGCTCCACCGCCTTGAGTGTCGTTACAGTAGGGCCCGCTGTACCACACAGTGAAGCTGGCCTGCGGCTTCGCCTCACTTCGGTCCATTGCTGCTGGTCCTCTGGTCCCTGGTCCAAGCCGTGAGTTAAACCCGACGATTCGCCGGTTCCGGGTCCTGCTTCACCTCCGCGGGGCCGCGTCGCCTCAGTATTACTTTCCTTATCTGGACGTGGTGGCGCCACTATAGACGTGATGTTAGGAGGGCGTTTCTTCGGTACTATCGACATCGATTTTGATTTCATAGCAGGTTTGTAAGATGACCCTGTCGAGGGCTCCCGTGGGGGCTCCTGGGGCTGAGGCAAGTTTTTGGCTACCGAAGTTGCCGCCGCCTGCTCGTACTTGCTGTGAAGCGCCTGCACTTGCGTTGAATAGCCTTCCAGTTTTGCGTCGTAGCTGGTAATTATTGAAATAGCTAGAGCAAGCTGATCTCTCAGCAACGATACCTCCTGTCTCAAGCTGCGAACCTCCGCTGACAATTGTGATGCGGTTTCTGCATTACTTGCCGGCTCTGCATCCGTAGAAATAGGTATGGGTATCTTTTTTCGGTGGGTGACATTAGGATCGCGGTTCTTCCTAGAGGCGGCGCCGACAGGGGTAAGACTATTGTCTCCACCTTTTTTTTGCGCACAGCAACATTCCGGGCACTCCCACGTACTAGGCGATTGTTTGCTCCCTCCGCCGCAAAGCAGGTGGTAATGCTTTCCGCATCTCTCAATCGTGCATTCCAAATTATCTTCCGATTCTGATATCGTCGAAAAACAGCCCGCGCAATTCATACTAGATGTGAGTTTGACAGCACTAATTAAAGGGAAAAAAATAGTCGTGCAAAATTTGCTGCTCTTGGTGGTTTCGATCCCGGTGTCGTCTTCGTGCAGTCTGTCCACTCTAACCGCTAGGCCAGCATGGTTTTAGGGACGAAGTCGAAATTACGGTTCGGCTCACAGATGTCAATTTATAGTAAAAGTTCGGTAATTCGTGCAGTATTATGAGTCACAGTTTTATCAAAGCACCGTCATTTTTTATTTATTGTAAACAAAAGTTGTAATTGTTGTTTACTCACTAGATAACTGCAAAAATAGCATTGGTAAAGCACGAATACACTGTGTCTCTGATTTATTTCACATAACTGAGAGTATTTTTCACTGGATTTGACTCTTTCTAGAGTTCAATTCCTTACTTCTGTATTGTTCACTTTTCTCTTCAGATTTTAGTTTATTTTGATGGAAGACACTGTTACACGAACTTTATGGGATTACTAATTGTGTTGTATAGTATTTATTAGGATACGTAGACTTAAAATATTTTATTTGAATAAATTAGCGTAGAGCCGATGTAAACATGACGGCAGCGCCATCTGTAGTTTTAGCTTTAGTAATAGAAATAGTTTTCTTCTTTATCTCGAAATGATTAACGAAATTTTCGAACGCGTAATATATTCATTAATAATACATTTGGGGGGTTGATTCTATTATTTGATTGTAATTTTATTTTTCAATAAATGTTATCATTATGGTTTCCTAAAACACGACTAAGTTTTCTTTAGATTTGTTATTTTAGTAAAAGCAGAGCTGAATTAACGAGTCTACCTATAACTTATAAGGAAGAAGTGTATTGACAGCTTAATGTTGCGCGTCTCTGTTAGCTAAGCTAACTTAGTCTAGCTAAGCACGCATAGCTGACGTAGTTTTTCATACTAGCTTAATTTGTAAAGTTTTGCAGTCTGCACTCAAATGTCTGTAAAACTGCGTCAAATAAGCCAAAAACTAAACAAGCTCAGCTCACGGTCAGCACACATAAGTGCCCCGAACCTTAACTGTAGTTGAAAATGTCACAACTTCCCGTCATCTACCTCAGTTGACCGAAATGATCCGTCAGCATGTCAACAAAGCATAAGATCGTTAAAACGCCGAAAAGTCTTCCAAATACCTGTCCCTAAACTTTATGACTCGAGTTTAGTGCGGGTTTAACTGCCTCGGGCCGTTTGCTCATAACGTCAATGGTTTACTCGACAAAAATACCTACGGAACATTACCAACTGCCAAGTAAACAAGGAACCGCATTAATCCCTATTGAAACCGAGCACAAAGCCTAGGTATTGAACTACAATACAATGTGACTTCCTTTTCTACGTCAACCAGTTTGCAATTCAATAGAACCATCCAGCTATTATTAGAGGTAGAATTTTCTAGATCGAAAGCTCATTAAAAACCTTTGTTGCAGAGCCTTTATAAATGGAGTGACGAACGGAAGAGGGGGCAAGGGTTCTATATTCATATGGGCCTCGGGAAACGGGGGAAAGCACACAGACTCTTGCAATTGTGACGGTTATGCGAATAGCATATTCACGATATCTATATCCAGCGCAACGGAAACTGGCATGAAGCCATGGTACTTAGAGGAGTGTTCCTCCACGATAGCCACTACGTACAGCTCAGGCACGCCTGGCAGAGATAGGAGTGTAGCCACTGTAGATATGGACCTGCGTTTGCGGCCGCAACATCTTTGTACATTGGAACATACAGGGACCTCCGCTTCCGCACCATTGGCGGCGGGGATCGTCGCACTGGCATTAGAAGCCAATCCATTGTTGACGTGGAGAGATGTACAACATTTAATTGTAATGACGTCTAAATCGACGCCACTAGAAAAGGAAGGCGGATGGATTGTAAACGGCGTGAAGAGAAAAGTTAGCCATAAATTTGGGTATGGGCTAATGGACGCCGGTGAAATGGTCACCCTAGCGGAGCAATGGACGCAGGTCCCGCCGCAACACATTTGTAAATCGCAAGAAATAAACGAGGACAAGTCGATTGAAACATCTTTCGGGTATACTATATCCGTGCACATGGACGTGAATGGGTGCAGTGGCACGGCGAATGAGGTCAGATTTTTGGAACACGTTCAATGTAAAATTTCACTAAGCTTTTTCCCGAGAGGAAATTTACGGATATTGCTTACGTCGCCGATGGGTACGACTTCCACACTTTTGTTGGAAAGAATACATGACACGTCTAGCTCCAGTTTCGACGATTGGGCATTTCTCAGCATTCATTATTGGGGCGAGAGCGCCGAGGGACGATGGACCCTTCAGATACTAAACGCGGGCAACAATATCGCCACGCAGCCGGGTATATTGAAGAAATGGCAGCTCATATTCTACGGGACCGCGACCGACCCCGTCCGACTGCGCAGTAAAGGGTATTACAACTCGAATAACGTCTACCAGGAGGAAAAAACTTATCATATCAACGACGTTTACGACGCGTCTGAATACTCGCAGTACCTCAACGAGATCGAGCTCGGGGTTACGGACCGGCGCAATTACCCCAAAAACATACCATCGGCGCAGCGGAAAAATGTTTTAGCGGACGCGAACGACAAGCAAGTACAGAGAATGTGCGACCCCGAATGCGACTCCCAAGGTTGCTACGGGAAGGGGTCGACTCAGTGCGTAGCTTGCAAACACTACCGGCTGGATAACTCGTGCGTTTCGCGATGTCCCCCGAGGAGTTTCGTGAACCAGGGTGGGGTTTGCTGGCCTTGCCACGAGACATGCGAGACGTGCGCGGGCGCGGGGCAGGACTCTTGCCTGACGTGCGCGCCGGCACACATGCTGGTCATCGATCTGGCTGTGTGCCTGCAACAGTGCCCGGACGGGTACTACCTGGACGAAGGCGCCGGGGCCTGCTTCCCTTGCTCCGAGCACTGCGACACGTGCAGCGAGAAGGCAGACATGTGCTCATCCTGCGCGCATAGCTACGTCCTATACAACGGTTCCTGCCTGGCGACCTGCCCGCCCGGCACTTACCAGAAAGACGACTTCGGCTGCATGAAGTGCCACGAGTCGTGCGAGTCATGCCGTGGAGCCAATGCCTCGCAGTGTGTGTCGTGTAAAATAGGCAATTTCGCACACAACAGCCGCTGCCTAGTTAAATGCCCCGCAGGACATTATGCGGATACACAGAGAAGGGAATGCCTTGCGTAAGTGTTATTGTTATGGTAATTCTTTGTTATTCCGAACATATGTCTTCTAATGTAAATATTACACGCTATTTGGCTTTGATTTGATAACCTTTACAGTAGAAACTTTTGTAGTTTGACGAATTCATTATGAATGTAAGTGTTGGTGTGCTTCCAATACAAACAAGGTTCGTAGTTAACCCGCTCACATTCATAGTGAACCTTTGCAGTTTTTCATATAGTGAAATCTTTTTTAGGTGCCCCATCGGTTGTTCTATTTGCTCGTACGGGGTATGCTCCGTGTGTAGAGAGAAGTGGCTCCTAACGAAGACTGGCAAATGCCTGCCAGAAGGGAATGATAAATGCGATACAAGTGAGTGCTTCTCTTGGCATTGTATCATTTTTATTGTTCCGTGATGTAATAAGTGGTTGTTTACAGGCGAATACCACGAAGGAGGTCGATGTAAAAATTGCCATTCGACGTGCGAGAAATGTAGCGGGCCCAACGAATGGGAGTGTTTGTCTTGCTCTAGCCCGCTGTTATTGCAGGGATCGAGGTAACTAAACCTATTTATCCACACGTTTCCTTATAACGGTCACACAAACTGTGCAAACTTGACCCTATTCAGCGCGGGCGGACAAAAACACACCATTTATTTTTACAAGCGCTTTCATTCGATTTATTGATGAAAGCTCTTTGATGTCCTATCAGCTGTGTTCGAGCACTCAAAGAAATGCTCGTTTTTATGTTTTTTTGTTGACGTGTTCGGGTTTTTTTTTGTACAATATAAACGTTTATCGGATACAGTGGGTACCTACAAAAGGTCGGTAAACTTTTAGGGCCCGTTTAAATGGACGTGGCTTCATATGATAAATAACTGCGATTTCGCGCACCAAGAGCTCGTGGTAAAATATGTTTTTCTTTTGATATATTTTGTTTTTAACACAGAGTAAAGATTGTTTTTTTGATTCCTGAATTCGTTGTGGAAACGCCTCAAAGGGTAACTGGATTATTTAAAATCTTGTAATCCACACTAATTTATTAGCACCAAAATGACTCTATCCGTCTTTACTTTCTATATCATAAAATAACGAATGTTAATACGGTTGGATATAGATTTAATCAACTAGTTCATATCGTGAAAACCGCATGCAAATAATTGTCAACAATGCAGATAGTATCTAGAAAAACAACCTTTCTAACATCCAAACACACAAGCTTGGGCCTAGTGTAAGTTTCATCAGTAAAATTAGTCTCCAAGCCCTCGGTAATAACTTTTATCAGTTTTTATAGGCCATAATAATAAAGTATCATAATATAATGTTAACTCTACCTACCTTATATGTAGTTAAATGATTGTGTTTGATGCAAAGAAATATATTTAATGTTACTAATTCTACCTGCCTATGTTGTTCGATGATTATGTTTGATGTAAACAAATATATTTAATGTTATGTTAATCTTTTTATCCTAGATGCGTAGCAGAATGTTCAACTGGATATTATCAAACTGCTGGCAAGTGTACGCAATGCCCTCACACTTGCACCAGCTGCGTCTCCCGGCTCAATTGCACATCTTGCGCTGGTGCCTTGCACTTACAATCCGGGACCTGTCGATCCACTTGCGCACCAGGGTACTACCCCGATGTTGGGACGTGTTCCAAGTGTTACCTCTCCTGTCAGACGTGCACGGGACCCAGGAGGGACCAGTGTGGCTCTTGTCCCCCGGATTGGAGACTGGCTGCTGGAGAGTGTAGGCCGGAGTGCCCGCAGAACTTTTTTCCTTGGAAGGTTTGGTTTTAATCTTTTTGTATTTTCTATAATTATTTGAAATGTGGGCCCTTTTTGATTAAATTATACTACCTTCCGATAAAATTATATTTATTAAAGCACCTTGCCGATTGTCTTTTGTCCAAGTAAAAACATTTCTATTAAGGCGCATACAGGGGGGTTATGCTCTATGACCAATTCAACGTGTTACACAAATACCATATCGGCGGGAAACAAAACCGTATTGGTTTTCTCCCATTTCCCGCCGATATCTTGTCGTATCTGTGTATCACGTTGAATTGTTCATAGAGCATAACCCCCCTGGAGCCAATATGACAGCGCCACCTATTTTAATAATAAATAAGTTTTAATAGATACTACAAACTTTATGATGGATTTTTAAAACTTCCCGCGTTTTACGTTATGATAAGATAAAATTGGGGGGCGTCACTTTTACTCGTGTATGCGCCGTTATATCGTACCTATAGATCGTCATTGATCTGCAAAGAAACTTACCGATTTACAGTTGTCTTTTTTTTCTTCGAACCATGCCAGCAGTCATCTTTTTAGGTCCTGCCCATTCCATCATGCCGATTTTAATATATTTCACATCACTCAGGAAAGTTGTCGCCGCTGCCACCACTACTGCCAAGATTGCCACGGCGCTGGCCCTGAGCAGTGTACCTCTTGTCCCCCTCACTTCAGCCTCGAGGAAGGGCTGTGTGTGGAGTGCCTTAGCTCGCAGTACTACGAGCCTAGGTCGCGCGGATGTCGACCTTGTCACGACTCTTGCCGATCCTGTTCCGGACCCGGGCCGAGTAGCTGTGTTACTTGCGCCCATCCCTTGCGGTTAGATAGGTGAGCTTAAACTTATCACTGCACAGACCTCTTTATTTTAGACTGGTTAAAGGGCTCTATGATTAAGTTGGTCAATACAGACATACTGTCGCGTATTGACCAACTTAAATGGAGGTGGACTGGACATATGCTCCGTTGCAAAAAGGAGAAATGGAGTAAGCAGGTGACAGTATGGTACCCTAGGGATGGAGCTAGAACTCGAGGTCGTAAAGCAAAAAGATGGGAGGATGACCTAAAAATGACATTAGGACCCCTATGGACTAGAGTCGCGGCAGACAAACAACAATGGAAGGAGTTGGAGGAGGCCTTTGCCGTATGCCGAGATTGCCACGGCGCTGGCCCTGAGCAGTGTACCTCTTGTCCCCCTCACTTCAGCCTCGAGGAAATGCTGTGTGTGGAGTGCCTTAGCTCGCAGTACTACGAGCCTAGGTCGCGCGGATGTCGACCTTGCCACGACTCTTGCCGATCCTGTTCCGGACCCGGGCCGAGTAGCTGTGTTACTTGCGGCCATCCCTTGCAGTTAGATAGGTGAGCTTAAACTTATCACTGCGCTGACCTCTTTATTTTAGACTGGTTAAAGGGATCTATGTATGTGTGGAGTGCCTTATCACATCACACTAATATTATAAATGTGACAACCTCTGTAGCGCGGTGGGCGAAGGTCCGCCTGCGACGCAGGAGGTTGCGGGTTCGATTCCCGCCTCGGGACAAATACTTGTATACGATCTGCAGATATTTGTTCAGGGCGTGCTGGATGTTTTCTATGTATAATAAAAAAAATATCTATATATGTAGTGTATTGTATTATGTATATCAGTTATCTAGTACCCATAACACAAGCTCTGCTTAGCTTGGGGCTAGATAATGCTCTGTGAATTGTCCAGCATTATTTATTTATTTATTTATGTGAAAGTTTGTATGGATGGATGGATGGATGGATATTTGTGTCCTCTTTTTATTTATTTATTTTTAATAAGGCGTATTCAAATATAGCGGGGATCTTTTCCAGTTTAAACATTTGATACTATGCGCAGACTATACAGGTCGGATTTTTTTGGCCGGACTTTAACCGGTGAAGCTACAGGTAAATTGTCTTAGGAGACTATGCGTATTTAAGATGTCTCTTTACTCCCCCGTTCAAAAATCCAGCCTGTAAAGGGACTGTATGCCACTTCAATTTGACAGCTAAAACAGCAAAGCCCCTCCATTTCAATATGGTCGACCGTTTTTGAACGAAGGTTTATAAAGAACACACGCCTCATAATTATTTTATCCGTACAGAATTGAAATTGCTACGTAGGCCTCTACGCCGTAGACTGCTACGCCGTAGCTTTTTGGAATCTCTACGAACCACTCTTATTTGTTTTGACTATTGAATGCATAGTTAATGTCAACTCTTTTTCAGAATAAACCACAAATGCCTGCCGTGCTGCACAGAAAGCATGGTTAACTTTATGTTGAACACCAACCAAACGTCTGACTGTTGTCATTGTGATAAAGATGGTAAGTTTATAAGGTAATAAAAAAGATCTATCTATGTAGTTTATTTTATTAAGTAAGTATATCAGTTATCTAGTACCCATAACACAAGCTCTGCTTAGCTTGAGGGTAGGTAATATGGTTTAAGAAACTTTATTCTCATATGAATTATAAATTCACTTAAAATGAGAACTTAGGGCTAGTTATTGCTATTTGTGTTTATTACATTTGGGTGACGAGCGTGCTACATACACTACAGGAATTAGAAAAAGTACGTAACTGTGTCTAAATTAGTAACTAAGTCAGGTACTTTGGTAAACAAATAAAATTATAGAATAATGCTGGGTGATTTGTCTACCATTATTTATTTACAAGGTATTGTAACCGTAGATTACACTCAGTCACTCACTGATCACTTATTAACTATTCATTCATTGAGTAATCTCGAACAAAGAGTTTTTTGTTGTTAACCATAGAATTAAACACCTAAAAAGTCAATCTATGCACAATCTAGGCAATTAGACAGAATCCCGCCAAAACGCATTTTCAATCAAAATACTTTTTTATAAGGCCTCATTGTTATCAATCAAATCAAATGTTGTGATAGCATAAGTTTGAGCATAAGTTTAGTTTAGTTTTGGAAACATCTAAATTGACATCCCCACTATTACCTGATATATGTAGACATTATGAACCTATGTATATAATAAAATCATAACCCTTATGTACCTTTAACCACACAAAACACAAACTTGGAATATCTTAACCCTAAATACTACTTTAAAAAGAAAACTCAATCGAATTATTATAAATCAATGTGATGCAGCAATAGGTTTATTTATCAATCTCTCAACCTGTCAGAAATAGTTAAGAATTATTCAATGGCTTTGTAAGCTGATTCTATTAAGGGGAGGGGTTATTTAAAAAAATATTTTATTTTTGTATTTAACATCATTAGTCTAGAAAAAAGGTAAAGTCTCTGGTAAAAAGTCCTTCAAATGACAATTCTGTACGGTCTCATAAAATTTGCTATCGTTTTGAGTTTGAGTGCCTCCCGTTTACACATATTTTTTTCCATCTTCATAAGAAAAGTTTTAAGGAACAAATTGAGCACAGCTGCTTATAAGACTATAGTCTAAAAACTCTACCTGTTTTCTAAGTTTATATAATATAAAACCACTTACACAGGGGGATGCCTTAGCATCTCATCGGCTGGCAAGAGACGTATCTCTGAGACAATCAAAGCGCGCGTAACGCCGTCATACATCGTGGCGCGACCACAGGACCCAGTGGATATGCTGGATAGAAACCTGCTGGTGGCCTGGAGTGTGGCAGCCACGGTGCTGGCTGTGGTTGCTGTAGGGGTGGCTGTGAAGGTTGGTATAAGGCTTGAAGTAGGTGGAAACAATTCAATGTACACTAATATTACGATCACATTGCTGTGTGGTGCTGGCTTAGAAACGCTGCACCACCCCAACTGTTCCCGTGGGTGTCGTAAAAGGCGACTAAGGGATATCCACCGGGGACGGGCAGCAGCGCCCCCTGCAGAACTATTCTACGACCGCTAATAACTGCGAACCCGCATGCCCAGCGTGGGGATTATGGGCACTACCCCTCCATGAGATAAACGCCAATAACGCGCTTATCAGGGGGAGGCCTCCGTCCAGCAGTGGACCAATACAGGCTGTTGAGTTTGAGGTTGAGGTAATATTACGAAGAGTAATAACAACCTTAACCCACACTCATAATTCAAAATTTTTTCACGTTCAGCGGTTCAGGTATAATGTGACCTAAAGAAGTAGGTAGGTGATATCCGAATAATAAAATAATTATTAAATAATTTCCCACAGCTAAAAACCAGAAGAAGACACGCCCTGTTTCCGAGAACTCAGTATTCCCAACTGTCACTGGACGACGACTTAGTACCGATGACGTCACTCGCAGTTTCGCGACGAAACAAAATCACCCCCTTAAATAACGAACTCGAAGAACCAACATAGCAATTCAGACCTAAAAGTCAATGTAAGTAGATAAATTTTACACTGCAGACTGATATTTAGATGTTTGAAATTTTATTGTGTAAATAATGGAAGTATTAATAATATTCAT
Source organism: Eupithecia tripunctaria (assembly GCA_955876795.1). Classification (NCBI taxonomy): domain Eukaryota; kingdom Metazoa; phylum Arthropoda; class Insecta; order Lepidoptera; family Geometridae; genus Eupithecia; species Eupithecia tripunctaria. The sequence continues at coordinate 8,198,252 of OY041615.1, read as the reverse complement.
GTGATTTATTTTTAGTCGATAATGTTGTGTTTTGACTGGCGGTGACCAAGCGTAGCTTGCTTGTATGAAGTCATAGTATAACGTAATTTCTCATCCTGTTCCGTCCTCATCTGATTCAAACTGAGCAGCATGAGATGTGACGTCATTGTCAATCCTATTCTTTAAGAATGCTTTTTTAACCCCCTTATAGGTATTCTGTGCAAATATTGAAGCAAATCGTGACGTATCTTTTTAAGGTCAACAGAAAGAAACAAAATACGGTTTTTATTGTTTGATAAAAGCAGTTTTTGTATCAGGAAAGAATTGGCTTCAAATAAAGTTTTGTAAAGAAATGAAAATCTAGTCTAGGAGACCATAAGAAAATCTTCAAGAATCTATTTATTAATTAATATTATTTACATAAAATTTGTTTTGTGTGCTTGCCCGCTCAGTCAAAAAACTTCTACTTGTAATTTAGGTAAATATAATTAATCAAAAACTAGCCTAATTTAGTTCCCTACATATTTATTCTATAACAGATCCATCGGAAAAATGAAGTGCAGAATAAGTTTTTAAATAATACAATTATTTTAATATAAAGTATTATAATGACACGCACAGCGTAAGACCATGTTCATAAACTAGTGTTTTAATGTGTATTTGTTTGCATCCGAATATAAAATATCCTTATGCATAAAAGTATTAGATAGAGTTTAAATAAAATTATCTACGCTCCTTCATTCGGAACCATAAAATGCTTCCCTTGAGAATTTTATTTCAGTGTTAGTGGATGTATAAACTTATTTAGTAAATGTCGTATCAATTATTTTACGATAACCCAATCAGAGTTCGTTTTAAGATGGCCTTCCTTTTACTAAAGCGTTAAAAATATTTTTTATGTTTAGTTATGAATTTTCTATAAATGTGAATGTTTAAGCCTAATGAACACACTTCGAAGTCGAAATATTGGAAATGTTCGTTCAAAATTAAAAATTCCTTCGGCTTCCTTGGCGTGTTAACACTTTCACTGCCTAGACCCGGAAATTTGCTATGATCAATCAGAGTTATATATCTCCGCTGGAATAATGTTCGTTCAGCTTTATACATTGTGTTATTTTTTTTAACCAAAATACGTCATTTTGTATACATTTCTCTATAATTATTAAAATATACTTGGAGTACTGATATTTTACTTTATTGTGAAGTAAGTAGCACTGTATTTAAGTTTACGTCGCAGGCTAAATTGCATGGAATGCTTTGAGACCCAGGAATTTAACGAGTTCCATAAAAGTTCACACGATTTTATTTTAAAATTTGGGATTTCACTCCAGGTTTTTGAGGGTGTTCAGATATTGGAATTTGTATTCACAGGAATGGAATGTTTTCTATCACCGTAACGCGACTTTAAGCCCCAACGATTTAAAATCACTTTTATCTCGTTAAAAGCCCAGAGAGTGTATAATTCATACTATATTAAAGCCGTTTGTCGGCTCGATTTCTTTTGTTTTTGAATTCGAAATTAAAATTTGGTCGATGAGCAGCGAAAATACATAATATGACTAATAAACTCAACTAACTGAACTGACCGGCTGTGGTCAAACTTTTTGGTAAAATCCTGAAAACAAAATGTATACTTATGTATCTTATATTTTTGTTTGTCAATAATTTTATTTGTTGGTAAGGTAAATATTGGCTTAACCCTCAACAACTGCCATATTCAATGCAAAGTCGTTACTTTGAATGGACCAGAATTAAAATGGGACCCAGTTTCGCTTTCCTTCGATTATGTTACGTATTTTCAATTCCATAGAGTTTGTATTACATATCTCGAATCTTTATTTTCTGTTTCAGAGTATTGTACCTACTCAATTATTTGTGTGAAATGAAATTGTAAATATGTAAATACTTTGCAAAGTGTAAATAAATTGATGGTTTTTATGATGGAAATTTTGTTTTATTGAGATTTCCTAGTCGGTTATTAACTTAGTAACTGGGCCATTGAAAGGCTTGGCTATAATTTAATAACACCTTGTATGGGCCAACCCGCCCATTATGTATGGATATACTCATGTAGGCCAGTTATATCAATAAATTTAGTCTGCAAAAAACCTCCGTGTCGTTCGGTCATTTTAACTCGCATTCTTAAGTATATCAATATTTACAACTATTATAAAGAGAAAGATTTGATTGTTTGTTTGTTTGTTTTTAATAGGCAAATAAACTACAGGACCGATTTAAAAAAAATTACTTAAAGCTTGCTTTTCAGGGAGTGACATAGGCTATATTTTATCCCGGAATTTCCACGGGAACGGTTACTACGTGGGTGAAACCGCGAGGTACTGCTAGGATCATATGAAAGTACAGGGTAGCATATGATAGGCCTGTATAGGTTATGATAGGTTATTCGGACGTCCCAGGCTTATGATTATCTTAATTCTCTTTACCTTCACCTACAGAAAAATATTCATTATACAGAGTGGATAAAAGACCAGCAGGTATTTGCACATACATACATACAAACAACATCACTCCCGGCATATACCGTCTCCGTTCCGTCGCGGGTAAAAATTCCCCTGCTGATAAAAAACCTGGAGGGCCGAACTATAAATCTAAACAATATGTTTTTTTTTGTAAATAATTAGTAAAATAACTTAAGCGGCCTTCATTGAATTTTAAGATAACAGGCTTTTTCAAGAAACGGAACCACTTGAATCTATAATAAAAACGTTGTATATTTTTATGACATCGATTACTAGCATATATATTTTAAAGATTTTATCTCTACAATAAACATTGTTAAACGTTTCCTATGACCACTGAATATTAAATTTAAAGGATGACCATGAAATATATCAATAACTGGAATGAGGTGAAGCATGCCTTGTTAGACTAGTTGGTATGTCAGTTTTATAAATTTTGAATTAGACACAAAGGAATTTTTCTTTTGACTCAAATTTACTTTAACAATGTCGGATACCTGAACTCCAGGTAACGTTCATTTCAAATACAAATCATTTTTTATTGGTACTATGGACATTTTATAAAACTATAACATAATGCAACGATACTGACGCTAAAAGTTTACAACTGTGTCGCGTTATTTTAATAAGTTTGATAATTTAATTAAGAAGAGTTAACGAAAAATGAAGGAATACAGGTAAAATTGAAAGTCTAACAAGAAATTCTTGGAATTATATCAAAACCTCGTTGATTCTTTTCTAACAAGATTTATGAACCCGGAAACCATTTTGTAGCAAACAGTTTTTCCACTCTAAAACAAAAGGCTTTTGCTCTTTTATCTCCCTTTTCCAGGAATCGATGGCAACAAGAATAATTAAAATCCTTACACAATTCACACAATGAAATCCCGAAAAAAAAAGTAAAGCTCTTGTAATTCGGTGCATAAATCGTGTTCCGCATTTAGGGAGGAATTCATCGTAAAATATTTACCTATTTACTGCGAATGTTTTCTACACTCGCAACACTGACACAGCTGAGGCACGATGGCTGGAGTGGAGAACTGCTAACTTAAGGCATTGCCTAAGTTAGCAGTTTTACTCTGTCTCCTTCTATTGACATAAGTCAGAGTGAAAAATAAGACTACTTAGCAACCGTTTTAAGTAAGCAGAGTCAGAGTCAAATCGTTTATTTCTTTTGACTTACTAAAGTACTAAGACAAGTCAAATTTTTATTATTTAAACAGCTTGATAAATGGTAATTACTATCAAACAAGAAATAAGGTGCGACTATAATTCACTTCAATTTTTTGTCCACTAGCGGAAGAAGTGAAAAAGAAACCACTAGCAAGTTTATAGCTTATCAACTAATACAATCTTAGCATAACTAAGTCTAAATGTTCTTACATACTATTGTCGGTGTGGAACTGGGTGACATCCGGCCAGCAGTACAGTAATAGCAGACCATTATGAATAAGGGGGTAAGTATTTAAAAGTGCGCGCTTTACTAACGCGTGGTACAAACCATCTGGCAACCTAACACACGATTCTATTCATGCGTGCGCTAGACTATTTCCAGAACGGTCGTGGGACGGGAGTAAGCGCGCTCTTCAAAACACTATGAACTATGAACATGCTTTTATAGTGGGTTATCGTTTAACTACCACCACTCGCAATAAATATTTTTTCGATATCTACCTTCACCGCCAATCCTGCCCATTGTATCCTGAGTCCCTTCAAAACAACAGTGAATCTTCTAGACGTAAGTGATCGTAATACATCGTCGGCTTCGTTGACCGTCTCTTTCCATCAGGTTAGATTTAGGCCCAAGTTCACCATGGTTAAATTTTAAACAGTTGTTTTGACGGTTTTGCCACAATTTTCCATACATTTTCCATACATACGTCAACGTTAATCAACGAACCTTACTAATTTTCTGATTATGTATAGGTGAATACAGACCTAAGAATCTGATAAAAAACGAAGGTTTATTGATACATAAGAAAAAATGATTTGACAGCACGTTAGATAAAGGCCAACATAGTGCTTATCTGGAGGAGGCCTGCGTCCAGCAGTGGACCAATACAGGGTTACTTAGATACACTAGCAACGATTCTTACACTTGTTTGCCATATTAGCACATGTAAAAAGTTTTCACGTAGTTTAATTTCCTATCTTGTGCGAAAATCTAATTTCTACGATGTGCTACGGCGTAGCGCGAAAAATTAAGGTAAAAGTGCCTAGACTAATTAAAATTTGATTTTGACCTTATTTTATTAGAATTAAATACACCAGCGTTTAACCATATAGGCTACTTCCGTATTCATCCGCCTAATGAATTTGTTTGTATAAATATTGCTCCGATAAAGCACTGATGAATGAAAAACCATTGAATCGGTAAATCGAAGCGAATTTTTCTATTCACCTTTTTTAAAAGATTTTATCGAAAAGGAAATCTTATTAAATTTGTACCTTTCAATCATTTATAAATAGGACAGTTGAAACTCCGGAAACCCGAGACCAAAAATCTTACTATTTATAAAATTGTTTCACATTAGCTTAAAGCACAGATATTAATCATTAGATGTAGAGTTGGAAACTAGTGTAAATCACGTATAATTGTTGATTATAATATGTAGTGGCAAAAATAAATAAATAATGTTGGACAATTCACACATCATTATTTAGGTCCAAGCTAAGCCGAGCTTAAAAGTATATAACAGGTTTCAAATACAGCAATGGACATTCTAGGGTCGTAGAGGCCAAAAAAGCTACCTATTATGAAAACGGTTTTTGTAAAGCTGAGTAAAAATATTTCAAACTTGAACATACACTTTCCGAACGAAGGAATTGAATTATTAAATCTGTACGGCATGATAGGTGTCTTAATGAATATGTATGTCTCCAGTATGGATTCTCATACTGGAGTTAGAATTTATTTATTTCGATTCTACTCCTTCGGCTTCCTCTACCATTCGATTTGGGTGATGAGCCGACTGCCGACCACGGAGGCTAGTCTGTCTCTTAAATCTAAGTACGTTCAGGTCACAGGATCAGGTATATATGCATGGGAGTAACAAAATGTAAGGACCAAACTTTAGACCCCGAGAATTTGGTCCTTACGTTTTGCTTAGATTCGATCCGACGAGTACAATCAGTTTCTTTAAAAAAAAACAACAACGTCCTTCCCTTCGAAAAAATACAACCTGTATAGTTATTATATTGTTCAGCGTAATCGACCCTATGCGATGATTGCATGTTCGTTTCCTTTTCCATTTCATTTTATGTTTTTTTGCACAATAACTTTGATAACATTTCGAATCTAATAGACAGGGTGGAAGTTTTTGATGTTTGCCTTTTATTACTGAACTATGAAAGTGGCATGCACATTATTAAGGGGCGGTAAAAGAAACTGAGTTATAGGTCCATTGAGTGACCTACTTTCCACGGAATACTACATGAACTGAAGGGCATAAGGTGCTGAGTAGATTAAGTGTCCAGAATTACCTTACCTGAGTTATTAAATAATTGATTTTGTTTTAAAAAACTATAAACCGAAATCAATCAAATATATAGTTTTTTCATGGATCCTACTGTCAGAACTGGACCAAATTAAAATGGGACCACACGGAAAGCACCAGCTTTCAAATAAAAAAAGAATCATGAAATCGGACCACCCGGTCAAAAGTTCTGAAGTAACAAACATAAAAAAGGTAACAAACATAAACTTGCAATTTGCTGAACGGCAGATTTCTCACTTTATCAACGACATCCTAATAATATTATAAACGCGAATGTTTATAAACATGTATGTTTGTAGCTCACGCAAAAACTACAGAACAGATCGGGCTGTTATTTTGCATACAGGTACTTCTAGGCCTGGAATAACACATAGGCTTCCCGTTTGAAAGGCATGTAAAGCCGCGGGGCGCAGCTAGTTTACTACAAGTTAGGTACACAAATATGAAATTATTGAGTTTTAGACCACTATAACTTTAAACAAAGTGCACTAAAGCTCAGGTAAGTTTACCTAGCCTGGCCTATCTAGTCTGGGAAAGCCGATTGATGAAATTGTTTCAATGCTTTCAATGGTCCGTGACTCCTCGCGGACTGGAAAATATAATATCTATGATCACCCGAATCTCCATTCGGGTGATCGTAGATATTATACTTTTTGTTGGTGGAAAATAATGATTCTTGTAATGTATTTGGTTACAATACAAGATTTTTCCAGGTTTAACGAATTCTCTGTCCCGCCTTAGCTGCCCTTCTGGTCGCGAGTTGAATCGTTGATAATGTGGTCCCGGGTTCAAATCCCGGGCCAAGATTTAGGTTACTAAGATATTTCTAGCAAAAAAAAGTAGGTTAGGGAATAGAGAATCCACCTGTGTTTGCCCGCACTCTCCTATCGCACACTTGGCTAGTTGAACCATTCTACCCTTATGCCCTGCGTGGGGATTATGGGTATTACCACCCATGAGATATAAGCCAATCAGGCGCTTATCGGGGGGAGGCCTGAGTCCAGTGGATCAAGGCTGTTGAGCTTGATGGCTCAGTCATGAGCTAATTTAGCCGCATCAATAAAAAAAAAAGGAAAAATATTCATTTTGGAACATACTTAACGTTCTTCTAAATTCATATAGTTTTTCCTTAACCTGTGAAAGTGTGCAAGCGTGGTATCTGCATAATCTAACTTCTTGGTGAAGCTTGAATTGTTCAGCGACTTTTGTTGGAATTTGGTTCAGCAAGTTAAATGATTTCCAAGTATTCAAAGTGCTGACCTTGTTCAGCTAATTAATCTGCTTTTAGATTTGCTACAAAAGAAAATCGATTGAATGGTTTAGGAAATTGATTGGTTGTTTTAGAAGACTTTATTACATGGACACGCGTTAGACGTCATGACATGACTGACTTATAAAGATTCAATAAGACAAACTTCGAAAAAAAAGAACAGTTCACAAAGCATTATCTAGTTTTTTTTTGTCTGTCATTAATGTATAATAAACACACTAGTAGGAATTCTTGTTCAAAATATTGTGTTATAGGTACTAAATAACTGATATAATTACTTAATACAAAAGACTACACAGATAAATATTTTTTATGATACATAAAAAACATCTAGAACTCCCTGAACAAATGTCTACAGTTCGCACAAAAATTTTAACCGAGGCTTCTCTACTTTCATAGTAAAGTGACTTTTAATATTTTATAGAATCATTGCATTCACCTGTACTTAAATCAGAGAAGGGGCCATAAGTAATTATATTTTAGTTTATGTCGTTTGTCAAGATTCCGTGCATCGAAATAGCGTGTGTGATGTTGTGCCGTAGTTAAACCGTCTCGATGGGTTTAGCATTTTAAAAAATTCGTAGGAGTGTTTAGTAGGAGTAGGAGTGCATTTAACCTCTACATATCTCCTTACCAAATAATCATTATATCCAAAATACAAATATAAAAATATTTGTTTATTTATCAAATTAATTAATAGTGTAACAGTGTTTGAAAGTCTCTTTACACCATTTATCTCCTTACCAAATGGTCATTATATACAAAATACAAATACAAAAATATTATATCTATAACCAGTGAATTAATAGTGTAACAGTGTTTGAGAGTCTCTTTACAGTAATACCTATGTAAGGGAATCTCGCTCTTCCAACACAAATTATTATATTTCAGAGAGCAGAGCTGCATCAGAGATACAGATATGGTTACTTTCATATTTATAATATTAAGAAAAATCGCACGATTAAGTAGCTACCATTGGTGTACAGATTACCACATTCTTAACGGTATCACTTTATATGGAATGGACACACGGAATTACAATTTGTTAAATATTTTTGTTATGAATAATAATAAAATCATTTATTTCAGAATTGACATGGAACAGTTAAGCTACCCGTAGCTTGTTTGCAACAGTTTGCTGTTAGCTCAATTGTTTCAATTGTAAATTAATGGATGAATTTATTTCTATTAAAGGACAAAAAAATCAAAAATCAGTTCTGTTTGCAGGATACCTCAACCTCAACCTTAACAGCCATGTTAACCTGTGTGAGAGACTGGTGCCTGAAAAGGGTTATGAAAACTGTATTACAGGTCACCAGTGCTCTCGCTCCACGGATCTAACAAGGCTCAATTGCAGCCGACTGCCAGTCGACCGACTGGCAAATTGCAAACGTAAAATATTTGAAACGTGCTGTCCGTATATAAGAGCCCTTATTTACTAGAACTTACCAACTAAAGTCGTCTGCCCGAAATCTTCTACCAATTAATTTCGTAATTTATAATGTTTCAAGCAATGGAAATTTTACCTTATAGCCCGTTGTTTATAATAAACGATGATTATCTTAATAATAAACTAGTCATTACTCGAATTTGTCAACGAAATATCTCATGCGTTGAAATAAGACAAGTAATTTCGGCGCTACAAGGAAACCGAAATATTATATGGCTCCATGCATACCTAAGGTACCAACCTAATAACACTAAACTCCGTTGGTAGTCGGTTAAAAACAGGCTGAAACAATAACAAGTAATTCTCTCTAGTCAGCTGTGTGTCACAAAAGCTACTAACTCTGAAGACAAACCGTCGCGCATCCGAAATACATCTTCTGGAAGGGAACAAATGCTGCTAGAATATAAGCCTTTATTTCCATTGTACATAGGGATGACAAAAGAGGCCGGACAAATCTAGTTGAAACCCAATAAAAAAATTTGGTTCTTAACTTTCACTAAGGTTTTGACCTTCCTATTGGTTTATTGTATTTATCGTTATATTGGTATGTTGGATTTAACCTTCTTAATTATAAATAATCTCTCAGCTTTAAGCAATTGCTAATCAACACAATCTTTTAATCGCTTTTTAGACTAGACCTAATTGAATTTATATATAAGAGATATTGTAGGTAAGTACTATAAAGTTATAGTAGGTACTACGAACCTAGGTATATTTTGGTAGTGCAGTTATTTTGTGCACAAGGGCAGTTGTCAAATCACACAAGTATCTGGTTTTGGAACAACTTTTAAGCTTAATCGCTGACTTACCTTACTACCTATTTTAGCCACTGACTGGAAGAAAAAAGTTTCGACTTTCTTTTAATTTTTTTGAAAATTATTATACCTACAGTTGAACTTAGTAAAGAGATACTAGATATAAACAATTCAAACGTGGATATGTTAAATTGCGAAAAGTTAAAGGAGGAGAAATAAAACAGAGTAAATTTATAAGCAGTCTGCATATAACTCAACTGTTTTATACCCCCTTGCAATCTCGACCTCAATAATCTAGAGATTCTCTAGATAGCTCATCCGTCACATTGTGTTTTTTGTTAATACTTGTAAGTCTATTAAGTTGTAACTTTTTATGTAACTAACATTTGTTAAATAGAGCCACAGCACATAAACGCTCCTTTGCTAGCCAAAGCCGGAGTCATTACATAAAGTCGGACACCAGGCACCTCTCTCCGCGAATCCAGGGGACAATGTGTTAAATGAGTGTTTCGATGAGAATAGAGCGCAGATCTAGAATTAGATTCCGTCTTTTATGTCGCTCTAGTGAATACTCTTTTGAGGCTTTTATAGCTGTTAGATGGTTCATTTAGCTATTTGGTTCAGTGATAAAATTGTGTAAAGGGAACAATGTGTTATGCGATGGCCATAGTTACTCACTAGTGGGACTGTGTGATTACTGATGTTAAAATTGAACATTGGGTTAGCCGAATTAAGAGTGTACAATAACGCCACTATGAGATAGATTTCGATGTACGAGTTCATGAATGAAACACCCAATCGAAAAATTAAAAGACAAAACTAAAGAAATACTTCTAGGTTTCTTAGCAAAACAAAAACCGAAGAGAGAAGTGTTCTGTCACTGAGATAAATAGCATAATGTGTGCAAAACAACTATATTTCAATAAAATGAACTATCAAGAAAACTTTCACCAATCGTGTTTTTAAAACACGTTATTCTAGATAAAAGAGCGAAGTAGCATTTCCCTAAATATGAAGGTGCTTTCACAGATTCTGAGATAAATAACGATTTTGAAGTGCTTATATCACACTCTTAAGAAAAACGCCTTCGCCTGCCGCCGAGATACAAGTGATAGTCAATTTCAAAACCTTTATTTAGTAAACAAGCTTGTATGGAATACGGAACTGAAGATCACGGTGGCTAGGTCAAAAGCGCAGTCTGTTCCGCTAGAAATACAACCTTAAATGGAATAGATTCAATATCAGCAATACGATCTCTGTACAAACAAGTAAGTAAAGTTTCCTAAACACGAAGAAAGTTAAGGGATAAAACGTTGGTATTCTTCCAACAAAAGGTTCGTTCTTAACCCGCTTACATCCGTAAAGAAAACCAAGGAACTTACAAGATATAAGTTGTGCACACAGAACTGTTGTGTGGCTATGGAACAAACCACCCTACGCAGCTATTTTTTGGTCAGAGCCAAGCCAGGTTTTAAATTATGAATGCGATAAGATAAGTGTGCCGTTGTATATTTTGCACGAGGGCCGAAGTGGGCCAGTGATCTATGGCATTGCCTTTTTGTTATTCTTCACGGAAGCTGTGCTGACCTCGAAAGAATTCCATAAAATTGCTACGCATACGAAAGGAGAAATACTTAATGGTTGTATGGTTATGGTTAACCTATTCGTATACGATTGTATATGGCAATGTAATCTTGGCGCTTAGGGCAACCTGCTAGATAAAGTTATTCTCGTCATTGTTTAACGGATATCTATTTATATCCACGGATCAATCCGTTGCTTTGATTTAACTATGTTTAAGAATGCAATACTTACTCGTATCTGTCTTCTATGATAACAGGTTTTTAAATATAATTAAAAAAATTTCAGCTGCCAGTAAGATAAATAGTGAAAAACCTTTTCGAAACATGTACCTATGAGACCATGAAAAGTTCGATATTTTTTAATCATTGTAAAAACACGTCCGATTTCAAAAAAACATGTTAAAGCATTGGTAAAACACATAACAAAATCCTGAGCCTAAAACACACGGTTTCTATGTATAAAAATTCATGAACACTCCAAACCACGGATTGATAGAATTGTGCCGTCGATCCCTCTCACAAATCCAACTCTAACAGGCTTTGCTGGGGTAAAAAAAAAGAAATAAATGCCAAGTGTGAGTGCACAACATACGGGCGAGATCTCTAGGCTTCCAATTAGCAGGCTTTGCACCTTTTGTTAACCGACTTAAAAAAGAGAAAAGGTTATAAATTCGACTGTTTTTTTTATTACTATAAAACTTTTGACTGGGTAGTCCGATGTTCATGACTCTTTTTTTATATGCAAGCTGGTGCTTCCCGTGTGGTCCCATTTTAATTTTGTTCAGTTCTGACAGTGGGCAATTCGATTTATAGTTTTTTAAAACAAAATAATTATTTTAGAGACGATAGACTTCTAATATTGAAAACCTAAACCGGTAATTACGTACATAAGTGTAAGAAAGAAAGAAAGAAATAAAATACATTTATTTGGAAGTGTAGGAATATTCTTACAGCACAAACATGTCCTTATAGGTGTCATTGATTACTTAGCTACGGACCCTAAATATTGTGAATATATTTGCATATTATCTTCCTAATCTGAAGTTCTTAATAAGAGTTTAAGACAAACTGTGTATTTTAAATGACAGACGTGAATGGCAGTGGTTGCGAAATCGGATAAGTTGACGCACGAAAATCATATTAATTATTTATTCAAGGGTCATCTGGTCCGAAGTGGATGAGATTTGATCGGTTGAGATGACCTACTGGAATGATCACAACTAAATCATGTAACGTCATGTGTCGTCTGTCTTTTGTTTGATCGATGAGTGGAATAAACGTATAAAATTGATAAGTTAAGAGGAGTGACGTATGACCAACGGGCTGTCTTGTATAGCGCTTAAACAGGGACAATGTTTCCAGCTGCGTCCTGGGAATGCTTCCGATAGGTATTTATTTGGATCAGATGATCTTCCATTGTGAAAAATTCTGCAAATAACTCAAATTATTTTTGTGTATTTTATCTATTTTGTAAACACTAGTATATTGTAATGTTCTTTGTAAGCAAACAAATAAAAATAATATAACTATAAATAAATCATTTATTTTCTTCAAGAAAGTTGTTAATTGCCAATAAATTCATTTTTAGTAATAATAAATATTTTATAATAAGAAGATGATGTTTTTGAGTACGAATAATACGACTAAGAAAATACGACCGTCTCTGCTGATCTTGCCACGTAAGTTACATATTTTGTACGCACTTTTAAAACTTCGCCATTTTAGACCGTGAATTTTATACTACTTCAAAATATTTTTTACGACATTATTCATACAAATAAATAATAATAAAACGTTTAAAGTGGAACAAAATCAGTTTTACATGGTTAATAAATGGAAATGATGCCATCTGCAAAAGTTTAAAACTGTGTCGCAAATGGCAACGCCCTCCTCCGAAATTATAGTAGATAAAATTCCAAAAAAAGGTAAAAATTGCAAAGATATAGGCAGGTAAGCTACTGATTTTACAAACATACTTATTATACAGGATGATAAGATAACAAGGAATTTTTTAAATAAAAGTAAACAAAAAGAGAAAAAAATAGAAATCTAAGCCTCTGTTTGGAAAATAAGTGGTGTGTGAGATGTGTGTTGTGTGTATGTGTTTATGTATGATGCTGTGTGAGTATTATGTAAGTGGATGTAGCAGTGCTCCTGAGGACACCGATCTCTTAAGAGTCCGGGCAACAGGAGTCTCCAGGAGGTGTGTGTGTGTGTGTGTGTATGTACGTGTGTATGATATGCTCTCGAGGACACCGGTTTCTTAAGAGACCTGGCAACAAGAGTTCGTGTGTTATTATGTGTTATCATTCGGAAAATTTAAGCAATTCCTCTGTGTCATCATAGGATTAATGACTGTAAATATTCACAACATTTAGTTTTGCATTTGTATAGAGTAAGGGGGTAAATGTTTAGTTCTTTATTAAGGCGATTGTAAAGAGAAGAGCTTAAATAGTGAAAATGGCGCTGCGCACATAAGAGTAAAATAGTAGAATCTTACCCATCATTGCACATCCATCCAGTACGCATAACACAATCTCAGCTACTTTTCAAAAAAACTTAACTTTCCTTTGTTCCGACGTTAAAAAACCAGTTCTTCTTTTATTTAGCTAATTAATCAAAAAACCGTGCGGAGGACATTTTGTAAAGCCGACAAAAGAAAGGACAACCGTTTTGTTTTTACGGTGCTTATTAAAAACGACTTTGAATGTTTACCAACTTGAATTACAATTGAGAAAAACAATGGGTTCCGCACCAGTCCAGTAAAATGTAACCCTACATTTCTTAATTTGTAAAATAGAGACGCGTTTTTATTTTCACTAACTATTCGAAAATTTATATTTAAGCCAATGTAGGTGATATTTTTAATTTATTACGACTTTATTGCACTAAGGGGCATTTTCTTCCAGCCGACCAAAAACACCGTTACTGAAGATATTTCAAATAAACTTTTGTATATGTATTTTGTATTTTCGACGACCTCTGTGGCGTGGTGGGCGAAGGTCTGCCTGCGACGCAGGAGGTTGTGGGTTCGATTCCCGCCTCGGGACAAATGTGTGTCCGATCTGCAGACGCGTTCTGGAAGTTTACTATGTATAATAAAAAATCTATCTACGTAGTGTAGTGGGCATTTTGCAAAGTGGGTATTATGAGCAGTGGAAATAATTATAAGTAGTCATTTTAATTTGTAGTCATAAACAGCCGAAACGATTGTATTATGTATATCAGTTATCTAGTACCCATAACACAAGCTCTGCATAGCTGTGTGAATTTTCCAGCTTTATTATTATTATTATTATTTTATCATTATTTTATTTATTTATAAAAACTGATTCTAATATAACATTTTCGCATTCTCTTAACCCGTCAGGATTTGTGAGACTTAATTGTTACCTGTTTTCGTGCTTTCAGCTGATTGACTACAATTAGACATGACTTCATAAAAAAATATTATAATGACCACTTCTAACAATACCCATCTCTTAAAACAACCACTATTATAAATGACCATCAAAATATAATGTTCAAACAGCCTGCGAGGCGAGAATCTTTGCTGATTTTCGGAAAATAGTAAATATTCTCCATCAATCTCATTTTCCATCAAGGGACAGAAGCCCTTGATGAAATTACCATACCTTCTATAAAAGAATCTTGTTATGTCCTAATAAAAAGAAATATTGTGAAATTAAGATTAAGCAAAGTAGTTACTTTGCCAGCCATTTACCTGAATTAGAATTACATATTTTATAAATAAGATCTTATCTTAACTGAAAACACTGTCTATGTTTGTCTAGGTATTATAAATTAGTCACGGGCTGGAGATAGAGGAGGCTTGGACCTCATTTATCCCAGCAGGGAGTTTTGTGATGATGATGATGATAACATAACTAAAGTGGGTTACAAATTTACAATACTAAGAAAAGTTTTCTTTAAATCCCTATCGGCCAGAGTTATTCATTTATCTAATACATGCAAACAGGGTTTTGATGAAAGTTTCATAGATGTAAATTTATCAAAAGGCCTAAATGGCAATTTGTTGTCCTTTTTACCCGGGTGTCCTTAACCTCGTAAAATAAGTGAAACATTCCGGTGTATCCGGTATGGTCTAGTTTGGCGTTTCTAAGCGTTTTTATTTTTTTTCTTTATTATGCAACCATATCTAGACCATGTTAGTTAGGCAAATAATTATTTTCATTTACGCCACCGGCGACTCTGCGTTCGCGAGTTTTTTTTCTTAGTATATCATAAATAGGATGATATACTAACCACTTTCATGGCCTAAGACCGACCACATCGGCTGTGTTTAGAATTTCAATAGTACCCACATAAAACTTCACTTAAGAAATAAGTACTTATGTATAAAAATACATTTAATTTGCCGGAAAAACTGAAACGCGAATTGGAAGCCTTAGTTATATAGGATCAAAGGTTGACCAAAAAAATAAGGGCGAATTCCAAGAGGCATTTTCTCTTCCAAACATTTTTTGGGTTTGAGTTTGAACAAAGGCGTGGCGGTTTTTATCCGGGTGTTTTTAGTCTATTTTGAGTGTAGATGTAAACTGCTAATGATTGATAGAGAGACAACGGTTCTGAATGTTCTGATACCGAAAATATCAATACAGTAATCATTAGTAGCAAACATACGTCCACCTGTGTGGTGCTGGCTTAGAATTTGCACCACCCCAACTCTTCCCGTGCGTGTCGTGAGAGGCGACTAAGGGATATATAACGGGGGGTGGGCAGCATCATGCCTTTTTGTTACAAATCCCTAAATTATCACAAAATGCTCCAGAGGTTCCGATATTTTCTCATCTTATAAAATCTCTAAAATTATTACAAGAATCAAGAATGGAAAACTTTTTCACCGTTAAATATACACTTAGTAAAGATCAAATTGTCAAATTAAACACTAACACACAAATAAAGTGAAATTTCTGTTGCTTCGATACGTAGACAAGCAAAGTGCGTTTCATTAAAAAATACTAGACTGGACCTAAATTAAGACCACTAAACCAAAAAGGAGTTCCTTGCCTTTGCTTTTGAGAGTCCAAGGAACTTGTGCAGAGATTCGAAGCATCGACTTCTCTAACCTAATTCGCAATCTACAGTATCAGTGAGTTCAGTATCAATAGCCTGTTATAATATATTTGACTTGTCTAAGTGCTAGTTTTGTAAGCCTAAGAAAATAAAGTTATTAAAACGAAATCTCAAAAAATCAATTGTAGATGACTATTGACACAGATTAACGCTCGTTGGGGATACGCTTATATCCAGCAGTGGACGAATATAGGATGATGATGATTGTCTTTTTTTGTTAGTCAGAGTCGTAAAACAATGCACGTACCACGTTGTGGCGGCAAAAACATTGATCGATGACGCTCTAAAAATATAAAGTCTACGAAACTTTCAAGGCGTTAATTTAAACTCTTATAAATAATAAACAATGCTGGACAATTCACAGAGCATCATAAATAATATCGGTTTTCGTAAAGGTCATGTAATTTGACAGTTGTTGCTAGAATTAAACGAATGGCGGGGTTGTGAACTTAATACGACTCTGACACGAAAGCCCCTGGCCTTAATGCGAATATACTTTCAGATAAGGTCGATTTACTTCAAAACTTTCATCCAATTAAGGTGTTATAGTTAATGTATGGTTTTAAAACTGCTAATCATTTGAAGTGAAACAACAAAAACACAAAACAGTAGAAGCTGTTAGCTGTTGTTTGAGCTTATCCAAAGATATTTTTTCGCAAGGACTTTTTCTAAAATTTGGTAATTCTATATAAGTATTTGACAAGAAGCAAGATCTTATACTCGTAGTTCTTATTCTATAGACATATATACCGTTCGGTGCGTGAGTCCGACTAGCTCTTAACGTTTTATTTATGCGACTTTATTGGGGTTTCAAAGAGTCGCGAGTGTGCGTTGCGCCTTGGTAAACATACAAACAACCAAAAGAGCAATCTCCACAAAAATTGGACTTTCAAACTTGAAGATAATAACTCCATAGAATCTCTATATTAATTACAGACATAAAAATGATTAATGGCCGAAATCTGGAAACAATGCTAAGAAGGATATTGGAGGTCTTGGGCCGGTATTTGTCATTATGACAAATTATTGGCCGGCGGTTTTCTTACGATTTCACAGGCATTCTTATTTACCATTTGTTAGAAAAAAACACGTTGTATGGTTTTACAGAATGCATGGCATTCTCTAAAACCGTACATCGTGTTTTTCGAGGTTTTTGCCAGCAATATTGTATTTTTAAGAATGCATTTAAAGTAGGAACACATCCCATTTCATCATTTATAAATTTATAATTAATAATAGATTATATTCGCGTCAATTAGATATATAAATATTTTTTAATTTGGAGAAGTCATTGCACTGCACGGAAGACCTTATCAAATTAAAAAGAGATAGCTCGTCTCTTTAATAGAGAAAATCTACGGCGGGATATTTTAATATTTTTCTTTCTACAATAATCAGTTCCCGGAAAGCTACCCGACCTCGCCTTTATGCTTCATTTTAAAATTAAGTACAAAAGCTTAAACCATTTCCGAGAAGAAAATCAATTCTTATATGAGGTTTTATTAAAGCCTTCGCAACAGGCTATTTTATTAGTGATAGCAGACGGGCTACTTGCTAGTCACCAATGACGACCTCTGTGGCGCATCGGGCGAATGTCCGCCTGCGACGCAGGAGGGTTCGATTCCCGCATCGGGACAAATATATGAACGATCTGCAGATATTTTAATATATGTATTATATAAAATTTATGATGCCTCTCTACCTCACCTCAGGTTACCTCAGATGTAAAGGCATGCTTGACAGCCACAGCCAGTGTTTGTAACTCGTTTGCAACGACATTCTAAACCATGTAGGTGTAAGGGTTCAATTTATTTGGGTCTTTATACAAAAAGGTCTTTTGTTATTCTGCATAATTTGATCAGAAAGGAACTTTGGTCCAATAGATCAAAGCTGGCATTTCAAAGGAGGAAATGGGTGTATTTATAAGTTAGCTAACTTTATGATCGAGATATATTTGCAAACCAGTGACAGGATCATTAGCTATACCTATACCACACTAGAAACTCATTAATGGTGGTTTGGTACAAGTTACAAAACTCGTTAGTTAGTGGCTATATTGGGAAAAGGCTCCAATCTTCTTTACAACAAAACTTAAAAACCTCATTTGATCGATTTTGCGCTTCTCGCAAAATACCCCAGGGTATTATTTTTAATCGACTAAAAATACCACATCACTAAAGGGGAAAGACGATATGAAGTAATCCTATGCACGGCAAATACGTTGAAAACAGAAAATTTACTTTTTATCCAACTAGCTGCTGTTCACGGCTTCACTCACCCAGTTCCAGAATAAAACAAAGCCTATACCTATCAGGGCTAATATAGCTTGATAACGATGAAATATTTTTTTAAATTGTTTTAATAGTTTCAAAGATTACCTTCTACTACATTATGTCTACGGAGACAAGGTAATCTTAAAAAAATTGTCCTACTCGATTTTGTAACCTAATGTTGTTCTTTTGCTCATTTATTTCATTATAAATTAGGACGACAAAATCACCAATTACAAAAATTATTTGGTTAACCTTAGATTTGACAAACTTCTTAAATCCACGAGAGTCGTAGACATTAACGACGTAGTAAATTATTTTATTTTGATAGAATCATGGAATTACCAACCTTACACATCCTAACACTTTGGGAATTGGAAATAATGAAATCAGTAATATTGTGTTATTGTCTGTTCACTTCAATTTTTTGTCCACTAGTGGAAAAATGAACAAACAACCACTAGCAAAATTGTTTAATCACTAAGGTGTCTAATACTTTTTGTTTTTAAATATAACAATAAAAACAACAAATAAAGACATTCTCAAATAATGGATAACGTTATGTTAATAATACAGTTTTATTTGCAAAACAAAACTAAACAATACAACCAAAAGTATGTTAACCTTTTACAGTATTATTACTTTATTTGAATCAGTTACACAACTATACAATATGTTTTTATACACATAATAAAATATTTTGTATACACAATTTTCTGTGTTTTATCGAGGTAGTGAAAATGTTTGTCTCAAGTTGTCCCTACTGCTCTAAAGTATATCTTCCGTGCCCATTGGCTTGGAAAATTGAGAAGTGGATTAGGTAAATCACTTTTCATCCCATCCCAAAGAAGTTGCCCTTTTAAATTTTATTATCTACAAGGCAGTTGTTTGCGGTTCGCTCGGCGTAGTGAATAGCAAAATTTTGGTCAACCAAAGACATGTTGTCTTTGAAAGAAATTGCTGAATTTAACCGAATATAGGTATCAATGCAGTTTGGTGTGATGAAGAAAAAAGATTGTACGTACTAAAAACATTGTTGAGCTTTTAAAAGTATTCCGTTCAAACCCAGTTTAAATAGAAACAAGGCTTTTTGGCTTTATTTTTCTGAACCGAAAACTATTACAAAAAGCTTACCCGAACATTGGAATTCGTAAAAACGGTCGATTTTTGTTGAAATATATTGCAGTTTGTTACTAACTTTGTGAAATAAATTCTGTCTAAAAATAAAGTAAAATCCAGAATTTTCATTTTTTCATAAGAATTATGGTCATAAATATAATTTAATACGACGATAAATTCTTCTTACGCAAACATCTAGCCAAAATTCGATCATCGGTAATAGGCTTCGGTTTTAAGCGTATAAAGTTTAAACGCCTTGAGCTTAAGTTGGTGTTTCAAATCAAATACACTTCTATTACACTGTACTTCTATTACAAAAAAAAACTAATACGTAGATATCAATTAATTGATATCATTCATCAAACTTTTTTAGATTCCTTCATCTACTTGGTATTCCCTTGACCCTATTACATATAAATGCTTATAAATGTACACAGAGAGGGCTTTGACTTGGTCCCATTTCGTTGCGTCATCACACAAGCTATGTAATTGAGCGCTACTCAGAAAAGTTACCGATATAAACCGATTTCACGTGAAAGGAGAACTTCTTCTGTGTCGAATTCTTCATTGCTGAAGGTCGTGACCATCCTGAAAAGCTTTTACAGAGACGCTGATGAGCCGCTTCCATACTGCCCTGTCTTCGGCCTGTCTCAGGGCTGTAGGCAAAGTGAGTCCAGTTATGTGTAATTTGGTCAGACCAGCGGGTTGGTGAGCGTCCTCTTGGTATTTTCCCTTCTATCAAGATAGAAGGGAAAATACCGAGTATAACCAGATTTTCAATGTTGTCTGGTTGCCTTCGGGTCCAAGGGTATCAAAAGAGACTCCTTCCAATCCTTTGGCCATCTTCCCGTCGTCCAGAGCTGATTACACAGATCCTTTAGAATTTGGACTCCTGTGTCCCCAAGATGCTTTAGCTCTTCAGCAAATATATTGTCTCTGCCTGCTGATTGATTTGATTTTAGCTTTCTCAGAGCAGCTCTTACTTCTGATTCAAGAATTTCCGGCTCTAGGAGGTTTTCGTTCGGTATAATAGAAAGGAGAACACATGTCCCCAACAAAAATTATTAAGTTTCGTGAATTTAAAACCATATCCTCGACCTCAACCTCAACAGCTTGTATTGTTCCCCTGCTGGGCGCAGGCCTCCCCCTGATAAACACCTTCTTCGCGTTTAACTCATGGAGGGTAATGCCTATAATCCCCACACTGGGCATGCGGGTTGGGGATCGCAATTTGGTGGTATAATTGTTCTGAAAGGGGTGCTGCCAGCCCCCCGGGGGATATCCCTTAGTCGCCTCTTACGACACCCGCGGAAAGAGTTGGGGTGGTGCAAATACTGAGGCAGCACCACACAGCTATGTAGCCATAAAACCTTGCAATAAATGAATGGTACGCAATCAAAATAGTTATCGGCGTTTCTTTCTATGCTGGTCTATTTATCTATAAGCATGCGAAAGATACTACTTTAAGTGAGCCCAAAACTCGATGCTTTTGAGTAATACTGAAAATAAAGCCTTATTTCTGCCAAATTTTTAATATTTCGCGGTAGCACACTGACTTCCGCATATGACCAAAATTATGGCGCTGTCGATGTTATTTAAACTGAAGCCTTTGATCGCGGGCACGAGTGGAATTTAAAGAATAAACGCCCTTATCAACTTCGCCATGTGAAGCAAATTAAGGACTTTATTATAACTTGAAATGGAATATTTTGGTCATGATTTGTCGATGTGTCGTTTGATCTAAAATTGAAATCGTGGTCGATAGTCAAATTATGATTACCAGCATGGTTTACCGTAAGCCGTAAATACTTTAGATATTCGGCCTTTGTTCTCTAAAAATTCAAAGAGGACGACGAGACTTTTGAATAATTCAATGTTCTAAGTTCTTTGACAAACTGTTGTATTTCTAATTACAAGAACTAAGTTTATTATTATACTACGTACTGGTTATTAGCCCAATAAAAAGGTCTACGTTGGTATATCTCGTATAGCTTAATGCATGATATTTTCAATCACAGTCTTCATACGACTTACATTATAAATTTGAAGACCAGAGAGATAATACAGGCATAATGCAGGAATCATCACAAGCATCTAGGTTATTAATTTTATCGACAGCATAACCTTCGCTGTTTTCCTTTCTAACACCCAATAAGGGAAGATCTACGGTCCATGTAAATTAGGAGAAGGCTCCTATTTATTCCCAAATAACATCGTTAGACCCGTTAGGAGTATTTGACAAGGGTCGGTATCATTCGGGCATTCCATATTTCTACACTTTTTTGTTGGTACTATGCGACCTCCATATATTAGGGCAGCAGTTGGTGATGCCCTGATATTTCTAATGTTTCTGAAAGCATGAACTATTGCAATTTGTTTCGTCTGTGTCTATTCTGGAATGATGTCGAATTTTGACCACGATCAGTCGATAGGATAAGACCTAAGGTCGTAGCCATCCTAGAATAACTACAGGATGTTGTAAGGATGCCATGCGTAGTGCTCTCAACAGGACATTAACGCCTGGCGTTACACCGATACAGGATTTTTACGTCGGGCGTAGCTGAGAAAGATAATATTTATCATCCCTTTGGCCCTTGTAGGCAAATTTGTATAGACGTTAATTGGTTCTAATATATTGTTTATTGTTTAGCAGAAAAACAGCTGGGATAGTGGAAATCAGACTTACTACGATTGATTTACTTCTAAGAATATAAACCAGACTTTTACTTATTCCCTCCTTGTACATCAATATTCATACCTATCAAGCAACAAACATTCTAGCCTATAAAAGAAAAACAGATACTCAACAACAAATATTTTATTCATTAAATTACCAATCACCACATTAACTTAATTAGCAATAAAACGTCGAATAACTCCTATACTCGCAACAAAAGTTAACATCAGCAGTTGTTTATTTATTCCCAAATCAGCTAGCCGTAAATTGTACAAAACAAAAGTAATAAAAGTGGTCATTATAGGGCAAAATGCCGGATTAGTTTCAGAGGCGTATTAATCGATTCTGTAGTAACAATGATAGTTGATATTTATTACTAGGATTAGGCACAACGCACAATACTTCGTTTTGTTTTACCTTTTTGTAAATAGTAAGTACATATTACTTAAGTATTCTATTTTCGAGTGAAGCCATAGATAGACCGACGACAATCTGCGAAAGACTGCAGGCAGATGCTGGATGCGTTAAGGAAAACAGGAACAGGGCGCTATGGCGATCATTAGGGGAGGCCTATGTCTAGCAGTCGACCAAAAATTCTGATGATGATGATGGTCATGAAATATTCACTTAACACAATATTTATTGAAAATATAACTTTCATGGCACAACCGGCTGTGAATGAATGAATGAATTCTTCTTTATTTCCTTATCTAGTAGGTAATTTTGACAAAGGTCCATGCAAGAATTACTTTACGATGGTATTACCCGGGATCTCTTAAATAAGATCCAGATTCGCAACCAACGGAAGTTTGCTCTTCAGAAAATGAATAATCCTTTCCATTCCTAACAGAACAATAGGTTCCATCAAGAATAACGATGGTATTAAACAAAACAGGCCATTTCTCACTCAGTTCGGCCCTTTCGCTTGAAATTGTGTCGCTATTAATCTAACGTTTCACGAAGAATTAATAACTTCTACTGACTTAGAATAATCTTTGATGCTAATTTCGATTAAAAACCTGTCTGTATGGTCGTTCATTCAAGTGCTTCGGAAGCTCGTTATGCCGTTAGCACTACACTTGACCTCTCCCCAGTTATGTAAGTCTGCCGTCCCATTGAAATGAGAGAGCGAGGAAATACAGAGAGCACCTCTGTTTGCCTAGACACTTGTGTACAATAATAATGTCCTATGCATATTATTTTATACAACGATTTCTAGTTTTCAGTTCATTTGGCTTCTTCTCCTTGCGTTTGGCTCAGAAAGGTTGGCTTTAATAAGTAAAATGAAAAACATCAGCGTTCTGTTCCGCGGGGAGGTGCGGGGAGTGTATGCACTGAACTGCACTTTTTTAGAAGACTATTACGAGTGAAGTCGCGTCAAACAAGCGGTTTTCCACTTCCGCAATACCCATTGTTTGCTTTCACAGACGAATTTTCAATTTGAATGGATTATGATTTTGATCGGAGGGGCTGATCTTTTACGTACTTTTGGGACTCGGTAATCTTTGGAATGATTTGACGTTCACTCCCGGGATCTCGTGGTTTCATTCCTTTTGTTACAGAAATCCTGGAATCAAAAGCTCAAGGATATTACATTCTGTAGGAATTCAAGAGTTCTCAGATATGGAGGCATAAGGGCTCCCCCAAACAGGAGATAATAATAATTAGAGTAGAGTAGAGGGAGAGAAGATAGGATACCTGTAATCTCGGAGTCTTCAAATCCATAGAAAATCCTTCCGGGAAATAACTCTCCATCTTGGCTAAATATCAGTACCAGTTTATTGATTGAGACGGCAGTGAAACACGCCGTTTTTTAAATAAAAAAAACATAAAACTAAGTAGGAATATGAACCACAAGGAATATACTTGCCGGAAGTAGGTAAACAACGGAAAGCGCAAAGTTTTTGTTTTAAGGGAAAACCATTATAGGCTGATCGTGTATCAATCATGGTCCCCCAATGATTGGTCAGTCAGGGAACCGGGGATAGTGGGCCAGATGAATTTTTGAGGCCAAGTGATCCGGTGATTAATGAACACTGGCCCTCTTGGGAGCCCGCGTGAGGAAAATACCGGTATTGATTGAAAACATTGTTCGAAAAAGGTTTTGTTATGATTTAGGTCAAAGGTCCTTATTGAAAGTTCCTCGGTGTTCCTGCTAGCCTGGTACTTTCAAGATCGATTCGCTGTAAGCTTACAGCTTTATTCATATGTCTCGGTTGCTACATACGCTGATAACTCAATAGATGGATATAGGTAGGTTAGTATATATCCGGTAATCAAGCAAGCATTTTTATCATTACTAGCATTTTTACCTTCTGCAATGCTTTTGCACTCATTTTCCAAGGGATAAAGCACTATATTTTAGCGAATCTTCAAAAATAGTCGCAAAAATTGGAACATGCAATTTCAAATGTGTGATACGATGTGATTAGAATCTCCTGTAGTTATATTTTCATGCAATAACAATAATATATTAATACTATTATCGTAGTGAAATAAGACTTCTACCGGCAGATGATAGGTATTTTCAAAGTGTGGTAAGATGTCCGCTGCTGTAAGAGTCTGCTGTGTTAAGCATTGTTAGCGTTAGTGCCATTGTTCCGAGGGCCTGGGTAAAGGGTTTCGCCTTTTATGAGGCTGCGTAGCTTTATTATATAGCGCAGTAGCTAAGCAAGTCAGCCATAATGTCTTATGAATCGCATATAAAAAACGTATAACGCAGTTCATACGCGAATCCAATTACACATTTTTTTAATATTATGTATATACATACATAGAAATAGAACACAGTTAAATATACTCTATACTCACAAGCTTGTTCCTAGCCATTTAACGTCATAGACGATTCTGCTTCTAAGTGTTTCTTTGTCGGTGTTCTAGTGTTCTGTTGATTCGTTGAATGAATCGCAAGGAGTGGAAAATTAAAAGGGAGTCTTCTACCGGACGGGGTAGTGGGCAAAAAGGGTGTTCTGATAGTGGAAACCATAAAAAAAACTGAAATGTGCATAAGTAAATAAGTAAGTTAAGTATTTAATGCAACATGGTGTATGCAACAAGGATCGTTCTTTGTCATATCGGGCAGATTTATTTTACCTTCTGCAATACTTTTACTGTGCCAAATTTCCCCGAGATTTCTGATAAATTTACTTGCCTGCAAGTGAAATTAAAGCCAATGAAAAGTTAGCCACGACTGTTTTTCGCGGTTCGACTAATGACTTGAAAGATTTTAAACGCGGAATGAAGTATGGCAGAAATTCTCGGGCTTGTGGAAATTTCCAGAATTTACGCTTGGAATTTGGCTATCATTCTTTGATAGGGCTGTAGGGTTAATGGTAGCATATTATTGGATATTGAGTGTTTTTTCATCACAAAAAAAAGTAGAGAAAGTAGGTATTGTTTACTTTTAATATTCCCTAATGCCTAATGAATAGAGCAGCCATATAAAAAGAAAGAAAGAAAGAAATACATTTATTTATTACAACAGAAGAAACTCAGTATACGAATATTGTATCCTACAACTATGAGTAAGTAGAATCAAAATACAATCTTAAAGGATGTAGTTATATAAAGTTGTAATAAAAAGGCCCTAGCTCAGCATAAATGCTTGCTAGGCTCCCGGAAGAGTTCTAGCCAGCGCTGGTCTTCCGTTAGAGCCCGAAATAGTGACGTCACGAACAGACAAAGTAATAAAATAAAAACTAAATAAAACGATTATGACCAAGTATGTGAGAACGCAGCGCAAAAACAACGCGCCATGGCAGTAGTAATAATTGACATTGACATTTACATTTGACATTTGCATTAGTCAACCTAGACAAGATCAGAGTTGTGGCAGCAAAGACACAGCAAGCCATGAAATAAGAAGTTGAAGTTGACTAACAAGATATCACAAAAACAAAACGTCTATTGTCTTTATCATTCCCGGGCAAAATGTAGGTAGTCATGACTTTTCTTTACTTAATAAAGTTCATCACCACATATCAGCTGATAACGTAGAATTTGTGTCAACCACGTGACCGTGACTTCTCGGAATGACAAAAGCATCAGTTCCCACAGTGTCAGTGAATTACCTAAAACCCTGTAAAAATATATACAGGCGGGAGGTAAAGGGTGTCCCCGGGGTTAGGCGAATTTTTATCTCGTAAAATGCGAGTGTAGCCGCGAGCGGAAGCTAGTTTCCCATATTTGTCAGCTAAAATCGAAATCAAAAAGTCACTTGTAAAGAACCAACACCGTATTTCAAGCAGATTGACGTTTGACCTACAAAACTTCCATTCACAAAAACATTTATTCGAACTAATTCAATTATTCCAACACTATTCTGTACTTTTATTTGAAAACAGCTTGTGCACTCTACTTTTTAATCGTTTTAATACGAGTTGGCGGGTAATATTTAGATCGAAGAATATAACTTACTTATATAACGTACCTTACTAAGAAAATGACAACTAATTACAATAAATTAACAGTAGCAATCCTGGAGTCAGGAAATGGGCGATGTTGCACCTATGTGCTTCAAAAAGCATGTTACACCGTTGATCCTGTGAGGAAATAGACTCCTCGCACTCATTCTTCAATGGGTCGGCAGACCGCCACGACCGGAAGGAGGTCAGGTGCACAACCAACACGACTCAACATGCTTTCCGAGGTAGGGGGTGCAACAGCCAACTTCCTGACTCCAGGGCTGCTTCTCTGATTTTTTGTAATTAATATTAAAAGATTACCTAGCCTGGCTTTACCCTGCTCCTAACCACAAGAACTGAATCTGGGCACAATTTATTCATATATTATTTTGAATTACACTCAGAGAAACCTATCTCCAAAGGAACACGTCCTTAAACTAAACTATCTTCAAGATGACATTAGGCATAGAACACGTTTCTTATTTCAAATTTTCGTTACTCACAGTCACTGCTAGCCAGCACCAACGCCAAGTAAGGGTGCTGCATCTTCAAAAGAGTACTTAAAAATAGTTAGTACTGTAGGATTGTACTTCATTAAAAATAATCTTTTACTTTTCTGGGCAACTTACGCGGTACTTTCATAAATATATTATTAATGAACCCCATGCAGTGAGTGTTCTATCTGTTTCTGGCGAGAAGTATCGTCACCAAATCGTTAATGAATCGTTCTGAATAAAATGCTATCGGAATAAATCTGATAATGAACCAATAACATGTTAAATTCGATTTATTTCTTTGAATCCATGTTGATTATCGGATTGTGGGCTTTTACAATCGACTCAATTTGATTGGAACTGCGGCGTCAACTTGCGGACAGTATAAAAGTTAATTGAATTGCGTTTTAAGGGTTTTGTTCTCAATAAGTAATAAGGTATCTATAAATAAATAAAACAAACCACACAGCATCTTCTAGCTCCCAATATTGGTAGGTAGTAGTTATCTCAACCTCAACAGCCTAGTAGCCAGTAGCCAGTAGCCAGTATTGGTCCCCTGCAGGACGAAGGCTTCCCCTGATATAATAATAATAATAATATGTTGTTAATTCAGACACATGATCCATATACATGCGCCTCATTGGCGTTTATCTAATAGGGGGAACACCCCCCATCAGGGGGAGGCCTGCGTCCAGCAGTGAACAAATACGGGCTGTTGAGGTTGTTTTTGGGCACTAGCCCATAATTCCTAGATTAGAAATTTTCTTCATTAAGTTTTAGCTGTCGTTGGTAGAACAGGAAACATTAAAAAATAAAGAAACATGAGCCATGTAGCGAACTCATGTTTTTGGAATACGAAAATAAAACCATTTATGTAGCTGGGTAAAACAACAAACAACATAAAAAGGAATTTTTTATCGACTTCAAAAAAGGAGGAGGTTCTCAATTCGACTGTATTATTTTATTTTATTTTATGTTTGTTACCTCAGAACTTTTTACTGGGTGGTCCGATTTTCATGATTCTTTTTATATGAAAACTGGTGCTTTCCATATTGTTCAGTTTTCACTATGAGATCCATGAAAAACTTTAAAAATAGAAGTATGTTTATAGTTTTTTAAAACAAAATTAATTATTAACAAAAAAAAAACTGGTGTTATCGCAACGTATCAGAACTGATTTCTTGTAATAAATTTCGAACTTTCGAGTTAAAACTAGCATATATTTCGAAAATCTTCATAAAAGGACACTAAAACCTATCTAAATTGCTACCAAGACTTTAGCCAGTAGATGTTAGATGCATATTGTTGCTTCTTCCAAGTTTCGATTGAGGATATCCAACGCTGAGCGGCCTAAAAGTATTAAGAGCAATCACAATAAAATGCCGGGCTTAACTTTGACTGTTCAAACTTCTGGTGGGAAAAGGCAAGGAGATCGGTGATAACTTTAATACGACGATTACGATACAAATTGCTCCTGTGCTTGAGTACACACTTGAACACTAATGTCTGTAACGCCAGCCGAGGGTATAGGTTCCTCTTCCATATTGGAACTCAACACAAATATTGCAATTGGGAGTGTATGGTTGTCAGAACGAAAGCCTGACTTGAAAAAGTGGGACGAACCAGGAACGTTTTCTACATAAAATTTGATTTTCCGCATTTGGACTACTTTGTTTCGAACAAAGTGGAACGAATAAGGAATAACTCGAAATTTCGGCTAGGAGGACATCACTTCGAATAAGTATAAAAAGTAAATACAGATATTGCAGCAAAAAAACATAGTCAAAACATAATCGTTATGAAAAGATTCAATTGAACTATATTCATAGCAATTCTTAAATGTATCGAAATTCAGCCATTCTTCTCTATTCTTTTAGTTAAATCTATATAAAACTTTTAAATTCATTATGGTTATTAATCCTAAAGTTATTTACAACTGAACTCTGAAACTGTGCCGAAATATGGGAAAGCTTAAATCATGTTAAATATCCCTTTGTAAATAAATCTATATAAATCACTTATATAGATTTGACTAAAAGATCGTCCCCTGTAAATGTTGACATAATTATAATCTTCACCGAATGCTTGAGGACCATTCGGTTGAATATGAAAAAGAAAATGTTGAACCCAAAATGGGTTCGTTTGATTCGCAAAATGCTGAATTCTTAGAATGTTAAAATTCCAAAATGCATAATTTCCTTTGTTACATTGTAACATTCTCAGTTTCTTTGGTTAGCTATCTAAATATTATATTTAATTGTTTTCTGCCAACAATGTATGGTAATGAAACACAGGCTCGTGGTATAGTCCGTGAATTTCCGAGGAATACAGAACAGTTACTCCGTACACTTCAATGTACAGCTGTAATGAAACGTTATTGTACAAGTTTTTGAGTGTGAACGACTTTTGTACAGGGTTTTATGACTCTGAGGTCTTGTATGGAATTCGAAAGATACCTAGGCACAGTCTCTGATACTATTTGAAGAAGGTTTTTTTTTCAAAAAAATATTAAACTACCGAATTAGCCGTTCGTTATAAAATTTTCTTTCATTACTAGTTTTTATTAATTGATTGATAATTATGTTATGTTATTTAACAGTATGTATGTAGGTATATCAGTTATCAGCAATAATTAAATCTAGGTGGTACACGGCAGGATAATGAATATTTATATATGGGCCTAAAGTTGTTATCTTTAGATAAACTTTTCAGCGACAACATAAATTAGCAGGCAGGGCGTGATATACGAGCTTACCGCACCATAACCACTCGTTGGTTCACGTCTTGCTTACCGCCATCTTCAAGCAAGGGGACGCTTGGAAAACTCGCTGGAAGCATCTATAAATAAATAAATAAATAATGTTGGACAATTCACACAGCATTATCTAGCCCCAAGCTAATCAGAGCTTGTGTTATAGGTACTAGATAACTGATATACATAATAAAATATACAACATAGATAGATATATTCATTATACATAGAGGACCACCATCCAGGACGCCCTGAACAAATATATCTGCAGATCGCATTGAACCCGCAACCTCCTGCGTCGCAGGCAGACCTTCGCCCACCGCTCCACAGAGGTTGTCAATCTTTGCTGACCGTGCGTGAACAGCAAGGTAGCGTTCGCCGCGTGGACAGCGCAGTATGAGGCGGAGACGTGCAGGAGCTATACTGTACTTTACAAGTCAGATGTCTTTTATGTATTAAACGCATTGACTGCCAAGCTTTAGCGATGCGACCCGGTGTAAGTGCGTGGCTTAGTAGATCACGTTGTGCTGATGTGGCACTCATCGTGTTAAATGTAGTAGAGTGCGTATGGTTTCACGTTCAAACGTTGCAACGTAGCAACGCGTTGCTACACCCTAGGAATTGTCTGCGGCGTAGCAGTGTCGTAGACATTAAACCAGTAAATCAGTGCCGTAGGCCATTGCTACGGCGTGTAGCAGTGTTTGCTGAGCTAGTCAAATTACAGACACAAATGTTCGAATTCACTTTAACATAAATGTGAAGGAAAAATTCTTGATCGTTTTCTAAATAATAATGTTTATGGAAGAAGATTAAAGGCATAAAATTATTGCATCGTTGAATAAATTGTATTTCAATTATTGTTGGAGGAAGAGGACCTGGAGAGTCGGATGTAGTCGTACCTTTTTCCAAGAACCAATATAGAAAAATCCTTTACTTTTATTAGAAAGATTTTATATATGGCAAATATCCCGAGGAGGACAAATAAAGATTCATCTCGAAGCTTCCTTGTCTTTGTAAATATATGGATTGCAACTTATTTTAAACGATGGAAAGGATGTTTGGTAGTAAAGATACGGCAGCCGTTATTAAAAGTAGGATCTTCGTATTTGTTTTGATTGTTGACAGGATGTAATAGCCACTCAATTTTTAACCGACTTCCAAAAAGGAGGAAGTTCTCAATTTGACTGTATTTTGTTATACTATAGACTTCATGCACATTATAGATATCACACTAATATTATAAATGCGAAGGTTTGTATGGATGGATGGATGTTTGTTACCTCTTCACGCCAAAACTACTGAACTAAACTAGCTTTGCGTATAGGTAATTCTAATCCTGGAATCAAACCTAGGTTACTTTTTATCCCATAAACAGTTCCCGTGGGATAAATATCACCTTTAAACGTTTCCATGGGAACAACGCGTGCGAAGCCGCGGGGCGCAGCTAGTAGGTTATAAGGTGCTAAAGACTAACCCCCTTATTCAGAATGGTGTGCTTACATAAAACACTGTTATATTTATTTCTGTCTTTTTCTATTAACATAAGTCAGAGTGAGAAATAACGCTGCTTAGCAGCTGTTTAAAGTTAGAGGACAATTATGAACTTCATTAAAGTTTTACTCGCATTGCTTACCCAACCCGTAGGTATAAAGAAATTAAAATAGCAAAACACAAACGAGAAACAAATAGTCTCACTCAAAATAAATTACCCTCTTAAGAATTCGGAATTCTTGCAATAGTCTAAACTGAACTCTAAATTTGGCCTTCTGAGGGCTCTACTTATTGTGCCCGCATGCTGGCCCGTTTCCAAATATGCAGAATGTAGATAAAGTGATTCTATACTAAGGAACTTAAACCATAGAAATACGACGTTATCTCTTCGGTTTCCAACGAAAATTCTCAAAAAGTTAGATTAAATAAAGTTTTTGCGGCTTTAGTTGAGGAGATTGTCAATGTTTATCTGCATTCATCGTTTAAATAAAACACGAATATCGCTAAAAAGTGGATGATCCTCCGGGGGCGGGCAACAGCGCACCCTACAGAACAAACAACGCTTTAACGCAACACTCAACAATCGGTCCTGCGTGTAAACGTGAGTGCTAGCAAGGAGTGTAAAGTTTTCTTACAGTAAAAGTAAATTTCAGTACGTTTTTTAAACGGATTAATTCACTGCCCATCCTACGTTGACTATCGTGATTGCAATTGTAACAAAACTTAGTGAAAATGAGTGAGTTTGAAGTTAATGATTGAGAACTATTATTTATCTGATGTGATAACCTAACCTAACCTAACCTAACCTAAGCTGGTGAAACCAATACGAGCTTTGTCCTATACGCGGACGTTTAAATTTGTCTTTTTATAACCAAAAATATTAATATAACTAAACTATTTATCGCGTATATATACCAATTTTTTCCAAAGTTCCAACAGGTTTACACACTGTCGTGGTCACGGGATGACTAAGGTACCAGAGCTACCGTACTTGTGAAGTGGGGGCAGCATTATTCATGACTACCCCCACTTGGTATTCGTCAATACTATTTAACGATTACCTTTATTATTATGCTAAAGTTATTTACAACGGGATATTTACCATCATTTTATTTGATCATGGCGCATGAAACTGTGCCGAAATATTGGAAAGCTCAAAACTCAAATCATGGTAAATATCCCGTTGTAAATAACTTAAGTATTAAGAACGATGACGGATTTCAAAGTTTTCTATATTAATATTAATAATTTTATATATTTTGCCAACGCGTTAGTATAAACAACTCTTTTGAAAAACAGAATTTCATTTCAGGTATTTTTTTTCACAACATCTCCCATTCTAACTCTTTTCATTTAGAATTCTTGTCTGTATGTAACCTGTTTTAAATGTAGCAAAAGTTTTGATACTGCAACAGCATTCGCATTGTTTGTAACAATGCAGTTGTTAAACTAAATAGGAGTATAGGAAATTCAAGTTTTTTTTAATTCCGTTTTGTACTAAGCTAGAGAACTCAAAACGATCGAAATTCTAGCTAACCAGATTTCATATGAAATACTCTCGTCTTCGCACGTGAAATAAAATGATGATTATCCCAAAAAATGAATTTATTTGCTTGCCAAATATCATAAAGATTAGATTATCGCTCTGTGGTGAAAAGGGGATGACATACAGTTAGACAGAGTTACTTTTTACTAAATAATACTATTTATCAAGCTGCATATAGTAAAAAATTGACTCGTCTTAGTGCTTATTTTGTAAGTCTAAACAAATAAACGATTTTACTCTGACTCTGACTCTTGTTCACACTAATCACATCACATGTTTGTTACTTCTTCACGCCAAAACTACTGGACGGATCTGGCTCAAATTTTGCATACGGATAATTCTAATCCTGGAATAAAACATAGGCTACTTTTTATCTCATAAATCAGTTCCTGTGGGATGAAAATCACCTTTTAACGTTTCCATAGTATCAACGCGTTCGAAGCCGCGGGGCGCAGCTGTCATATATAATGCCTAGGTACCTTTGCTTCTTCTGCTATGTGATGAAAAGGGGAAAACAAACAGTTAGACAGAGTAACTTTATCATATAAATTGCGTAGGTACCTTTTAAGTGTGTGTTATTGGTATGGATAAGGATAGTAAGTAAAGGAAATAAATACTCCCGAGTACTTGAGATTTTTTTTAATTTACGTGGGTTAAATATTACAAAACAAGACTTCACGGTGGCAAGTGTGCAAGAGAGAGAGAGAGAGAGAGCAATACAATTTCGTTAGAGCAAAGTACTTGTTGGTACCTCAACCTCAACAGCCTGTATCGATCAGATGCAGGCCTCCCCCTGATGAATGCTTTATTGGCGTTTAACTCATAGGAGGTAGTGCCCATAATCTCCACGCTGGGTATGCGGGTAGGGGATCGCAGTTCAGTAAAAGATTTTTTCTGCAGGGGGCGCTGCTGCCCGCCCCCCGGTGGATATCTCTCAGTGTGGATATCTCTTGGATATCTCTTACGACACGATTGCTCTCGCTCACGATCACTCTCGTGGATATCTCTTACGACACCCACGGGAAGAATTGGAGTAGTGCAAATTCTAAGCCAGCATCACACAGCTTTATGGCACATGGCTTATTAGCTCACTACCAGGGACTACGTTGATGGTTTCCCTGATAGTGAGGTACACACATTGAAGTTGATATTGATACAAGTCATTGACACAATTTCCGTTTGGAATTGGATATCTTCTATACATAGGTAATCCTTACTGATGGGTTAGCGACCCGTAGTGTGTCTTGTCTTCCGATAGCTGAAGTCACTTGATCTGTCCTCTGCAGTTTGCCGCTAGTCCTTTACTTTCTTGTATGAGTAGCCCTTTGTCATGTGAAGGGCGCTTGAAGAAATACAGGTTACTTCATCATTTAAAATGCCCAAGTACCTATTTATACTGTTACCGTATTATGAAAGCATGCTCAGTCATCGTTCTATGCTTGAGTGATACTTATGTGTAGTTTTGAGTTAAGACTTATTTAAAACAATGCTTGAAAATCTACACTTACTCATGTAATGATGCGTTCTCTTCTTACCACGTTATTAAGTATTATTGAACGGTTACCAAGCACTACTTAAGTATTGCCTATTTTAAACGATTTCAAGAGAATCCGCTTGGTCTGTTCTCTTCAGTTTCCCACTAGTCCTCCACTCTCTTGTATGAGTAGTAGGTTATATTAATATAACAATATTTTATCCATTATTATTGTGTATTAAAGTAAGAGAAAACGACCGACACGACAAAATCATAAGCTAACACGGTATGTCCCGTAAACAGTATTTTTTCAATTCCGTTCAGTGAAGCGGTCAGTCCCAACCTCAAGGGAAATCTACTTTCCCTGTAACATACAATAGAATTTTTTCCACCTATCCACATCCTTGTGGAAGTTTAAATAACAATAAAAATATTGTATGAATTATTTGCGATGGGAAATAATGTTTGCGTTCGCAATTGAGAGAGATTTGGGGCGCAGTAAAGGCTTATAGTCGGTTGATCGTTTTATATTATTAATTGGTTTTATCTGAATATGGATTTTAAGGTATTTTTATCGTGATCATTATGAAATCAGCGGTCGAAATGAAATAAACGTGTGTGTTGTTTGTATGGTTTGATATTTACAATGGGGAATTCATTATATTTTTTGTAACAAAAGGGTCTTTGCTACTGAATGTTAAATTTTTCATTCTCTATAGAGAGACCTCTAATTATCTAAGGCGATGACCTGGCCCATATTAAGAACACTATCTAAACCTCCACTGAAGGCCTTGACCTTGAGGAAAAGTTTTCTACGAAATATAGCAAACCCGTATAGTACCATCATTTTCAAAACCATCTAAAGCATTTCCCAGAATCGAGGTCCGTACTCAACAATGGACCAGACAGTCGGAAAGTGGCAACGGGACTCGACCGATATCTAGAGTGCCTCTCCTCATCACATCAGCTGGGTCAAGAGTTCGGAGATAATACTGTAGAGATAATAAAAGGTGTAATTTGTAGGATATATTAAATAAATAAAATTAAAATAAATAACCAATGCTGGACGATCATCTAGCCTCAAGCTGAGCTAGATTGTGTTATGGGTATTATTAGATGACTAAATTACATAATACGATACATTACTATTTGATGACCTCGGTGGCGCAGTGGGTGAAGGTCCTGCGACGCAGGAGTTTGCGGGTTCGATTTCCGCTTTGGGACAAATGTATGTACGTGCAGACATTTTGTTCAGGGCGTTCTGGATGTTTTCTATTTAAAATAAAAAATAACTATCTATGTAGTATATTTTATTAAGAAAGTCAGTTATCTAGCACCACAAGCTCTGCTTAGCTGCTCTGCTTAATGATGTGTGAATTGTCCCGAATTATTACTATTACTATTATTACATACATAGATAGTTTTTTTTTTTATCAAATAGGTGTTACATTTTTAAAATGTATGATGGTAGAATAAAATAAAATGTTTTCTGCCCCAACTGGTTGCTGGTGTAGATGGTCAATAAGGAAACAGGAGAACCCCAAAAACAACAATAAAAAAAATACGGAGTAAAAACTAAGTGAAAATAACCTAAATCTGTGTCTAACTCAAATGAAACGGGGCCAAAACTCCCCAAAAGTAAGCTTCAAAAACTCCAACGAAAAGCCAACAAGACCAACTTTATTCGGAATATATTATTCAAAATTACCTAACTACCTTTCTGAGGCGTAAATTGGGCCAACAGCGAGCTTTTTACGACGAAAACATATGTTTAACTTCCCATAATTGACATCCTTTGAAAATCACTTTAAATGTTATAAATAAATAAGTTAATTCAGTTCATGATATTGGTTTGGCCTTAACTAGTTTGTTTCCTAGATAAAAGATTATGAGGAGTTTGCGCTTCCTTTGGTCTAGATTATAAAAAAATCATAGTTTTTATCCGCCCAGGATCGCCTTTGGTCTTTTATAGGACACATTTTGGAGAATGCTCACTTGAACTACATGACCTGATCCCACCATCCCACTTCCACTCCAGGACAAACAGACGCACAGCGCAATACCATCTGTTTTTCCGGCCAATTACAACCTGGGTCTCTTCAAGACTAGGGTGTATAGGTATCTTCTAGACCTTAGTGATACACCGTCGGCCGCATCTTCGCTTTCCATCAGGTGAGATTGCGGTCAAACGAAGGTCTATAAACCGTAATAAAAAAAAAGATAGACTAATAACAGACGTATTAATAAAAGCTTTATAATGTATACTAGCTGCGCCCCGCGGCTTCGCACGCGTTGTTCCTATGGAAACGTTAAAAGGTGATTTTTATCGCTCGGGTACTGATTTACGGGATAAAAAGTAGCCTATGTTTTATTCCAGTATTAGAATTACCTGTATGCAAAATTTCAGCCAGATCCGTCTAGTAGTTTTGGCGTGAAGAAGTAACAAACATCCATACATCCATACATTCATCCAAACTTTCGCATTTATAATATTAGTGTGATAAAGCTTATTAAATCTCGACTTAGACTTTCATTTTGTTATTTGATAGCCTTGGATTTAAAATTTTAATCAGATTTGGTCTAAATTCTCTTCATTTATAGTCATTCTACATCTACTTTCAAGACGTCCAAAGATAGGCCAACAAAATGTTTTACAAACAATTTTATCAAGATTCAAACGTTTGCTATCTTGTTTCGGACTAAATTAGCTCGAAGTGTGAATAAATATTTTTAATGGTTGCTTGAGTTTGTACTCGTTGGTGAGTTTGACAGTTGCTTTTTTATCGTTTACAAGATTAGCATTTTGCTAAAGATTCGTTTGGGGTCAGTTGTTACGTGTGTTTTCGGTTATGAAAGGTAGCGGAAGCGGATATTTGTCCGTTTTCACTGGAACGATTGCCCACCGCCGCGGTATTTCTTTTCAAATTAAAGGATAAAGCACACCTGTCAAGCGTTGTTACCGCATAGCTCGGGCCTGCTTCCACCGTCTGCACGTGGATAGTTAAAAATCTTGAGAACAGCTAATATTCTAATAATCTGAACCTCAATTCCAGGATGACAGTACGCTGTCAACGTATTGTCCACGCATGATCGGTAAAGAAACGTAAGCTTGTCGCACACCTTAAAGCACATCTGCAGCTTAACACTAAAATGTGCATTAAAATATGGACTTTAACTCGACTTGTGCTGAGTGGTAGCGGTATTGGACTAATGAGCGCAGAGCTTAAGATCGCACAAAGTGCTTCAATATCGTGTCATTCGCTTGAATCTTGCGGTAAGCAAGGCGTACGCCAACGCGTGATTGCTGCATACCACGCCATACAGGCGGAACATAAGACGGTGAAACCACTGTGGCAACATAATTAAAAAATCACGCTCAGGCCTTCCGCGCAGTAGGCTACAGTAAAACATATGACGTTGTATATGAGGACGCGCACTAGGCAACCACGAATTCCCAGCTGCAGCAGCCAATACAACGCGCCTGTTTGCAAGGCAGCTGGCTGGCTGCGCGCAGTCAGAACGTGTGTATGCGAATGTATGTGACTGCGGTCAGTCTCCGTGCACTAGTTGTAGCAGCCAGACGTATTTTGCGTTCCGAACTTTTTCAAAAGATGACTTTCGATACAGAGAAACGACGGAAGGATCTAGACTAGTAGTTGATTGGCTGCGCAAATATTTTGGCTGCCGCAGCCTGGCTGCGTAGCCAGGCTGCCTAGTGCGCGGGAAGCCTTTATAGCTATGACAGCTACGATGTTTTCGTAACTATCATAAAGATATTAAGCGTGATTTTTTAAATTATATTAGAGAGGTCTAGTGTCTAGATAAACCTCATTTAGGATTTAAGACTATACTTTGGTACCTACCATAAAACCTCTTAAACAATAAACGCCACAACTATCACAGTCTGTTATTTTAATATATTACTGTTAGGTAAGCTGTATGAAGGTAAGTAAGTGTAAGGTAGGTAAGTGTAAGTTATTTTAATATGTTACTGTTAGGTAAGCTGTATTTAATATGTTACTGTTAGGTAAGCTGTATGACCTACAAATATCCCATATTTAAATCCTCATATTCTGCTGTATTTTTGCAGCGCAGCCATGTGCCTATAACTACCTTAAAAAACCACTTCCGCTGTTCCCCGAAAATACTTCCTCTATGTACAATTAAATGAAATGTATAGACGAAAAAAACTGCATGCTGATGAAACGCACTGGTTGTAAAAGCTGAGTATTAAGCCGTACTGTAATCACTAAGGTACGTTTCCGTGTGGACATGTTTGACGTTTAATAACGCTTTAATCTCCAGGCCCAATATATGCGGCTTCAGATTCAGCCTTCCTGGAAAACCAAATTACAATTTTTCCCGACCGTGTTGTGTTGCAAAAGATTATCTACAGTAACTATTGTATTTATTTAACACACTGGTTTTATCTATATGTCGGTTATATCCTTTTTACAAATTGTTGTTGTAATATTTATACTATTTTCTGTACTCGGCTTCGCATGCTTTGTTTCTATGGAAACGTTTTCTACCCCATACAAACTGATTTATATGGAATAAAATTTATTCTTCTCATTATTCTTTGTATAATTAAGGGATTAAAACTATCCGAATGTAATTTTTTGCCCAATCCGTGCAGCAGTTTTGACGTAAAGAGGTAACAATTATCGATCCATCCACCCAAACATTCGCATTTATAATATTAGTGTGATGTCATTGATCATTGATGTGCCATTCTCATACATATTTTGCTATTTTTAGACAATCAAGGAAAACATTTATGCTAGTTGTTATTATTTTTGGTTGACATTGTATATCTATTAAATTTAGACAATAACGAATTCCCTAGACATAACTCTGCACGCATAGTGGACGAGTTTCATACTTACACGAACCTTTTTGTGAATTAGGTAGACGTAGCCTGAGCCCGCAACTACTTTGGCTTGGCTATACCTGGCTTGTACTTAAAAGATTCTCAAAACAACAAGTTTTGAGTTTTTGTTCCTCAAATCTATCCGAGAACAACTCGTTCAAAACCGCAGAAAGAAGTTAGTTATTGGAAAAATAGCAAGCACCAATTATTTTTGCCAAATAGCGGCAGAATTGGCCATTACGACCGTGAAATGTCTTCTTTTAGTGTGTTATTGTTTCCTATAGTCGTGTTTTTACTAATCGTTGGACTAAATTATGGCGATAACGGACTTTTTTGGCGACGAAACGTTCAAATAGGATAATAAAGCTGATAATCACTTGGCGACTTTTGCCGCTAGCTAGGGGGTATAAAAACTTTAATTGCTACAAAATATAATACTTCGCGGGATTTCGTAATTTTACTAAATTAGACTAACCAGATAAGGAAAAATACTGTGACTTTAATAATAGATTTGTAACGAGCCTAAAATATAATATGATATTGACTCTGAACAGATTCTATGCAACGACTCGGTATAGGTAGGTTATTTTTATAAAAAGTGAAAGTTTTATCAGCGTTGGCTCTCGAAAAGTTCTTCGAAACCAACTCCGAGATTGGCACATGCCAGCCTGCTCTGTTTATTCAGAAGAAGATGGATTGCTCAAAAATAACTTCCTTGACATTTGTAACTTTGGAATAATGTCGTAAGATAAGAAATGGCGAGACAGGAAACATTATTGTTGAGACAGGACGAATAATTGTCTAAATAAGGAAGCATTTTCTTTGATTGTATTTTATCTTTGACGACCTCTGTCGCGCGGCTGGCCAAGATCCTGTTATGATTTGATATTTAGTTTTTTTTCTTTTGTTTACGTTAACTACAAAACAGGCAAGTCAATGGGTTAGTTAAACAACAATAGATATTATATTTTTATTATACACAGAGTGCTCATGGAGTTCCCTGAGCACCCTGAACAAATATCTGCAGATCACCCAAAAAAATGTCCTGAGGCAGGAATCAAACCCGTAACCTCCTACATCACAAGCAGGCTTTTACCCGCTTAGTCTCTGTCTGATTTCCCCTACCTTAACCTTTTTTCTTTTCAAAGCACCTGCAATATCCTCTATCCAATGTTTTCATAGAAATAAAAAAACCCTTAAAAATAATGATCGATACAAGAGGAAATTTTAAATTAAAGTCATCGACATTCTCCCCCGGAGTTTTGTCCTATCACAGCTCATCATTAGATCAGCTGGTTAACATAATCCATGCCTAATATACAACCTTTAACCCGTATCGTAACTGAATTTTTTTAGGTTTGAATCTCCCTCTCGCTCTGTTTACAAAACAGCGGCGCGTGCAGCAGCCCCGCACGCGTAAACACAAACATATCGCAATTTACGTTGATGTTATGGATAGGCGGGGCGTAGAGATTGGCCAGCGGTGACCGCCGCAGTGCCCTCTGCGTGCGACGCGTCAAATCAAACAGACGTAAACACAATCTACCAACGACATATGTTTAAATTCAGTGCGGGCCCCTGCACGCGTCGCTTCTCCCTAAGCAAAAAGACGTTTTTCTTTTAAATTTCAAAATAAGTCAACAAGAGCTGTCTCGCATAGACTGCGCCTATAGACAATATTCATTACAGTCTTTACTCGGCCGTAGTGTTTTTAATTAATGAAGTCGTTTCACGAAATTAATGAGTTCCGTGGCTGTACTTAGGTTTATGATGTTATAAAGCTTTTATTAAATTTGTGAACGCATAAAAACTGCCTAAAATGTGGAGTTCCATTTACGGGGGAGAGAAATATAAGTTTATAGTACGCACATTTGTTCCCGACAAAAATGAACCAAGTGGTTGAAAAACAAGGGATTTTAGAATAAGATAGAAATAAATCATTACCAGTAATTTCAAAAATTTTGCGTTACAATTTGGTCACGCTTTTACAATCATCGTTTGTCAACAGGCAGCCGAACAGTTTTGACAGCTTTCAAGGGGCTTGACTATCTAAGGCGAATCTTGGAAAGCACGCAGTTGTTTCTGCACCTGACCTCTCCCCGTCTGTCTGTCGTTCCATCAAGAATGTAAAATTGTGTTAGATATAAGTAGACATAACATATAATGATGTTTGTGTTCTTTAAATAAATAAATAAAGAGTGTGCCTGTTTTTTCCCACACACCAGTGCACCATATATCGAACATAAATTTGATTGGAAGGACATCATCATTGAACCATTGACTCCGCTCGTCCGTTTTTATCGAAATGTTGTTTTTCTGAATCTTTCTAAACGCAAGGTAGATTTTAAATCAGGATCTATAAAACCCAGCAACAAAATAATATTTCATTCGTCTCAATAGAGTCGAATGCTACAAGTTTAGTGTCAAAGACATCTGCATGACAAATGGATTTCCTCCGACCGTCTGCTATCAGCCGACGTGGCCTTTACATTAATCATTTCGAGGTTGGAAGTACTGGGTACCACTTATTTTAGGTGGAAGAGGACTCTTTTTCAGGGTTCCGTATTCTCAACAGGAAAACGGAACCTTGGTGTTCTGTTCACTTCGTTTTCCGTCACAGACATGTCTGTCATGTAAATTTTTTTAAGCTCTTTGGACATGTGAAAAACCGCGTTATTTTGACACACGCAAAAGAGCGCATAAAATCTAAAGGTTACTTCCGGTTGAACTAGAATCACGAAATTTGTGGTGCTTGGCAAATTCGCAAAGTACATTTTTGGTATATTTAAATTCAATGGAATCTCTAAAATAGTGTTGAGTCTCATTAAAAACAAAAATCTTTAGAAGCAAGATATTATAAGGACAAGTAAAAGAAATAATATTATCATAATTGCCATAAAATCATTATTCGTAACCCAGACAGACATTGCACACGCAGGTAACGGTAGAAATACATTGAAACACATTTATACCTAAAGCACCTTTACCTTTGTACCTGTATTTCATGCAATAAATATTAATTTACATTACTTTCCTACAGGGTTTTCTTTTTATTTGGATCAGAAATTAATATGGATTCAATTTTACCTTGAGCGTTATTCGTATAATGTTATAAGCTAAGTATAAAAG
Organism: Eupithecia tripunctaria; assembly: GCA_955876795.1. Classification (NCBI taxonomy): domain Eukaryota; kingdom Metazoa; phylum Arthropoda; class Insecta; order Lepidoptera; family Geometridae; genus Eupithecia; species Eupithecia tripunctaria. Next base: position 8,155,913 of record OY041615.1, on the reverse strand, counting down.
CTTGAATGCGATTATCTGGGGTATTCGCATTAAAGCCTATTTCTCTGATAACCGGATTGAGTGCAGGAAGTAAATCATTTATTTAATATTTGATTAGTTATCATCACAGAAATCGTAATAATTTACGATTTCCTAGACTTAGACTAAACCGTACAGCCACTGTAACAAAAGTTTTGTGTATATTTTGAGGACTACATTTATGTTTTAAAATAAACCCCCTAGGTCACACGTTCAAAAGTTATCAATTACCTAGAACTAAGCTGCAAATCGGATCGATCAGCTTCAAAAGTCACTGAAAAGTATTTTCCTTATAACTGACCATATTATTAGGGTACAAGATTTTAATCGTTGACTCCAACAATGTATGCAGATAAAACTAACCAAATTGGTCAGATCTATTTGGCAAGGGGTAGCTTCTATGTTTTTTGTACCTACATTTGATTGTATAACTTAATTATATTCTAGTCATAAGATTGTTTAGTTAATTATTCAATGTATACTAGGCATAACGATTTAGAGGTATCTGTAATGTTATGTCTGTAAGTCTATAAATAAATTGAATTAAAATTTCAAAGGAATGGCCTGCAATCTATCTGTGATCTATAAATAATAAAGTAATTAAATAAATAATGCTGGACAATTCACACAACATTATCTAGCCCCAAGCTAAGCAGAGCTTGTGTTATGGGTACTAGATAACTGATATACATAATACAATACACTACATAGATAGATATTTTTTGTTATGCATAGTAAACATCCAGAACGCCCTGAACAAATGTCTGCAGATCGTACACACATTTGTTCCGAGGCGGGAATCGAACCCGCAACCTCCTGCGTCGCAGGCAGACCTTCGCCCACCACGCCACCGAGGTCGTCGGTCGATCTGATTTCGTTAACAGTGTGCCATAAGCAATTTTACTTCAAAATGATGATGATGATGATGTCACATTTTCTATTTATCTCAGGAACAGCACACGTATTTTCTTCGGTTTTTGTTTTGGTAAGAAACCTAGAAGAAATTCTTTAGTTATGTCTTATTTTATTTTTGGATTGGTTGTTTCATTAACTTGTTATTAGGTAAAAACAGTTTTGTCGCATAGAAAATTTGGTGCACGTATCTGCTCTGCACTTCTCACTCGCGAGAAAACCATATCATGTCTTACCGCTCGAAATACATCTCGTAGAGACATTATTGCACAATCTTAATATAAAATGCATCTGAATGTTACGAGTTAAAGCCCCTATTTGAATGCACATTTTGTGCTTTGAGATTGCGTTGCGGCCCTGTACAGCGACGAGCTAAAGTTTTTATTTTGACCGTCAATGAACCATTTCGACCCACATAATAGCAAATAGCGACATAACTTTACCCATACGAAGCTTTGGAATCCCTCGTAGCTGTTTACAAAGGAACTACCTAAGTACTTATAATAGGCCTCCCTTTCATTATGCTTGTTCTTAAGAGTTTGGAACTCGTGGACAAACTGTTTTCTATTGGTTTTATTGTAGATAGGGGTGGTCGGTGAAATAACTTTTCGAAAATTCACAAAAAAAATTATCTTAAAGTAAGTATGTACCTACTTTATTTTTTTATATAGTTAATTAATCATCTTCGACTTTTTTTGATCTCGGCATTTTTATATTCCTTTGTTAATGATATATGTATGTCTCCAATTTTCTTCCTTGACAATAAATATCAGGTTCTAAATTATTTTTACACCGAGTCATTTTTCCTGGTAGACCTAAGTAGCCAAAAGGTTTGGTACATGTACCATATTAAGTAGGTAGGTACTTTACATTTTAATTTGGTACATGTACCAAATCAAGTAGGTTCTTGTAAGTTCCAGCTTCATGAGACTCCAAGCGTACGTACTTATTGCAGGACGCCCTTTGTCCAAGTGGGTGTGATGTGCGATGTGTCTATTTGCCGTTAGTAACGAGACATGACCGTGACGTCTCCTTTTTAACCGAATTCAAAAAAAGGAGGAGGTTCTCGATTCGATAGTATTTTTTTCGGTTAACTCAGAACTTTTGACTGGGTGTTCCGATTTGAATGATTCTTTTTTTTTATGAAAGCTGCAAGTGCTTCCCGTGTTTAATTTGGTTCAGTTCTGACAATGTGATCCATGAAAATCCATGAAAAACTATAAAAAATGAAGTTAGTTTTAGTTTCTTAAAACAAAATTAATTATTTCATACAAGTTGGTACAGCGTCTCTGTCGTGTGGACAGGAAACTATGCAAATATCAGGAGACCTAAACGAAGACGTCACGATCACGTCTAGTTTCTCTCGACGACTCGCATCGACTCCCTCTGCAGGCCCCTTGGTAGATGCTGGATACATAAAGTCGCATACCCGAGCCAATACGACAGCCATACCTATTTTATCATATTTTTACGTTTATCATAGGATTTTGGATTTTTTAAAAATCCTACGTTCAGTTTTTGCTTTCTAATATAAGCTATTTTTTAATACCTCTGTACTTATTTTATCTCATATAGTTAAGGAGGGAAGCGAAAATAGAGTTTGGTGGCCAAAAAGCGCAACTTCGTATATCTGCCTAAGCTTTACAAAACGAAACTATTATAACAAACAACTTATATAGATACCACAAACTAAACGATGGATTCATTACGGTTGTAAGCGGGTTAACTACGAACCTTATTTGTGTTGGAAGACAAATAAGGTTCGTAGTTAACCCGCTTACAACCATAATGAATTCGTCAAACTACGATAGTTTTTATAATAAAATAAACGATGGATTTTTAAAACTTGCTGCGTTTAACGTAATAATAAGATAAAATAGTTGGGGGCGCCACTTTCACTGGTGTATGGGCCTAATGATTTTGCTAATCTAGGAAGAACTAAGAGACACCTCAAGTAATTGCATATGCAGTACGCGAATGATGTTATATTAAAATCAAAACCTTCAAGTTTTTATTGTTTTCGTGCTTCAAAGCGTTCGCAAAAAAGCGCACGCAGCCCTGAAACCGAAGAAAATTTTCTTTGCAAACTTGTTATAACATGGAATCCAATAAAACACAAAAGAAATTCGATGTTTCCGTAAAACAAGCTATTTACTGTTCACAATTCAACTCCAGCAATTGTTGGTGAAGCCCAATAGATATGTGAAACAGAAAAGTTCGATAGCGAGAACAGAAGCAATAAAAGTTACCACATTCGCCTTTGGAATGGACATGACCGAAGAGCTTTTTTGGTGGTTTACCAATAGTTTGGTAAGTATTAAAGTGCTATTTGGTTTATTATATCCATAAAAATGGTAGCATACTCGTAGGTGCAAAATACAAAAAAATAAAAAAAAAACTTGCGCTTTCTGTAGACTGTCTAGAGATAGCTGGACAATACTTCGAACCAATTATAAATCCGGCCTCCGGTCAGGTGGGATGACGATCTGCGAAAGACTGCAGGCAAATGCTGGATGCGTCAAGCTGAATACAGGGCGCTATGGCACTCATTAGGGGAGGCCTATGTCAGTCGGTGGACTAGTACAGGCTGATGATGATGATGATGATGAATTATAAATCTACCTGCATCGTTCTAAAATAATATTTATTATAAGGTCAAGTTTGATAGCCAAGAATGGTTTAGACTATACTTACTTAGAAATTAATCATCGGAACGATCCGATTTAGATAATAATTATAATAATTTAATACGTACATCTTTGAATACTATATATTTTATGGCTACGTTTTCTCAAGGTACCACGTGGGCGAAGCCATTGCAGTGGGTCGTTTTTTTTTATTTTTCAGAAATGTATTATCGATAGAATAAAACATACGACCGGACACGAACCTTCCTTCGAAGTCGGTTAAGGCGCATACCCTAGCCAATATGACAGCGATACCTATTTTATCATATTTGCGCCACTTTCACTGGTGTATGGGCCTTAAAAAGCACGCTTAGTCTATAAATAAAATAAACGAATGGTCCTGGTTAAATTCCGTATTCTTTACATTATCCGACCCATTTCCAAATCGCGTAACCAAAATTACAAATTACCTATGAAATATAATTAATTCAGGATAATTACCACGAACAAGGTGGCAGAGAGCATTTCGTACAGGATTAGTGAGTTTTGGTAGTGCCGGACGAGACTTTTAGTCGTAGATTAATATCTCTTCCCGCGGGTGTCGTAAGAGGCGACTAAGGCATATCCACCGGGGGGCGGGCAGCAGCGCCCCCTGCAGCACAATTATACCACTAAACTGCGATCCCCAACGCAGCGTGCGGCAGGTATGACAACATTTTTACTAGTTTACATTTTTTTAAATTTATAAACTTTTTTTAAGTTTATTTTTTGTTTACAGAATTGAAACCAATGTCAAATAATAGGAATAATTTAAAACTCGTATTTACTATTGAAACAATTGAGCTAACTGCAGACTGTTGCAAACAACCTACAGGTATCTCAACTGATCTATATCAATACCTGTGGGAAGCGTACCTAAGACGCTGGCTGCATGTGTATCACACTAATATTATAAACGCGAAAGTTTGTGTGGATGTATGGACGTTTGTTACCTCTTCACGCCAAAACTACTGAACGGATCGAGCTGAAATTTTGCATACAGGTATCCTAAACCTGGAATCAAACATGGGCTACTATTTACTTTCTATCCCATAAATCAGGTCCCGTGGGATAGAAATCTTCTTTAAACGTTTCCATAGGAATAACACGTGCGAAGCCGCAGGGCGCAGCTAGTTAATAATATGTTTTGTCAATTTCCGTCCTTATTAAAACCAAATTATATCAAATTATGTTTAAACATCATTGGTTAGGTACGTATAATTCTTTTTCTTATTAATATTAGAATGTTTTTATTGAAATTAATTTCTAAAAGCTTGGAGATATCTTGATTTCCAAGTTTTTGCACGACACAGGATATTTTTGTCACAACACTTTCTATAACGGTGAAACGCGTGCTAAGTAGTAGGAAGAACGTAGTTGGAATAGTCCACCTGGAGATTCCTATAGCTTGACTAAAGTCGCGATGCCAGTAGAATAGGAAGGAAGTCATACAATCGCGACAAAAAGTATCGTTACCTTTCTAGAGGTAGATTACCTACTCGAGTCGAAGCGGTATCGCAGTGTGCCGTATCAATTATGCTCTTAAAGTACCTTAATCCTAGCTAATTCGCTCTTACTTGAGTAAGATCCCCATTTTCATTAAAAGTTCAAACATTTTTGAGCAATCTTCAGTGTGGTTTTAAGAAAAATGTTTAGTGTTTCTAAATAACTCTTAAATGTGTTATGTTGTTTTGATGTCAAAACTACATTAATATAGGAAATTTAAATGCTGTATTGTCGATAAAGACTACTTATACGTACTTTTTATATCTGATAAATACTTTGCAATACCTTATGCAATACCGCGGGTGGTGCTTATTAAGAATATGTTGTATAAAGTTTTGATACGTGTTGAAAATACGGTAATTGCAGCAGCGCCGCGCCTCCTGCCAAAAAATTCTGTCACCACATTGCGATCCCCAACCCTCATGCCCAGCATGAGGATTATGGGCATTACCCCCTGAGATAACAGCCAATATAAGGTGCTTATCAGGGGGAGGCCTGCGTCCAGCAGTGGACCAATATAGGCTGTTGAGGTTGAGGTTGAGAGGCTTATTGCAGCGTTACCTATGTACATCGCGAGCAGTAAAAGAAGAACCCTTTGGAAGGCCTTTGTCCAGTTGTAATGAGAAAAGAGAAAAAAAACAACGCAAACAATGTTGAAGGGTTTTTGATCCTTTTCTAACAAAAGAAAAATCTTTTGTTAATAGTAAGTTTTTACGTAATTGAGATGATTCCGTGAAAATTAACTAACGAAAATATTTCATAACAAAATTACCAACCCGTTGCTTTGTTAAAACTAATTAGGGAGTATCTCAAGGATCAAGGCCAGGTCCATGTTTATTCCTTCCATTAAATAAAGCAACTATCAGAAGATTAAGGAGCTTCACTGAAGTCTTTAATTACTAGTGGAACTAATGTAACATCACTAGAAGCTGACAAAAGGTAAGTAGATTATTTGAGAGGTGATATTATCTATTGAACTAGTAAATCTGAACCTTCTGTCTGTAGAAATAGTGTCGTTACGTAACCCAACAAAAACAAATATCTGCAGATCGTACATACATTTTTCGCGAATCTAATATCTAAGTATAATTGTGGCGACACAGAAGCGAATAAAAGCAAAATACAATCAAAATTACTTGGGTACGAATATTTCGAGCTATTTGCAGATTGTTTGCAACAGTCTGCAGTTAGCTCAATCGTTTTGAATGCCTACTAGTATGTAAAACAAAAATGAACTTTAGGTATCATGAATTCGTGCTGCGTTTGATACGGCTTTTTTTATTACTAATCTTGTATCCTTTCCTGGGATTTCATCTACCTCCAAGGCAAATTTTTGTTAAGATCCATTCAGCCATTTAGGTGTGAAACGGTAACAGACAGACCGACAGCATTATTTTCGGCTTTATTATACAGGGTGTTTGGTCCTATAACGTTGTGTGGTGTTTGGTTCATACTATTTTATTAGTAAGAACTAACATGTGACATGTAAATTAAAAAGATTGTTAACCATTTTATTTCACACACAACACTCTTAAATCTGTCTTTGTGACACAAGCGGACATTGTTTTTTAATCCTTTTTTTAATCGGTTATGCGCATACATGACGCAAACAGTCAGATATCTTAGTCGGCAAAATTGTTACGCTAGTTAGTTTTTTGGTTTTGAGCCATTATAATCATTCTGTTTATAACTTCATGCCTAACTGCAGAAAGCGTGTTTTTCTTTTTCCAGATTTTAGGTAATAGTTTGAGGCCAACATGAATTACATTAAACATTATGTAATATCAGTTACTTTTATCATTACTAGCTCTAATTTGTTTATTTTATTTTATTGTGGTTTTCATTGTCAACAAAATAAGAACTCTTATAATGAATAATTTAAATTAGCCACTTTCAAGAGAGATATTAACAACGTTATATATAGAGTATATTTTGATTTAAACAGCCTTGACACAAAAGCTTAGCAAAATGCTCATAAGCCAAGGAAATACTATCGATTACTATCAAAAGCTCAAGAACTCGAGCCACAATTCTATGGGGAAATCAATGGTGCCGAGTCGACAGGGGTCTTTATAATATACGACCTCATCGGCATAATTAAAGTTCTGTGAAGGAGGCCATAAAAGTTCAATGGTGCTTTAAGGTTATGGTTATAAAGGAGCTTTGATTCGAAGGGAAATAACTATTACTCCAAAGTAGTAACTCCAAGGTAGTAACTGCTGTGTGGTGCTATTTTTGCACCACCCCAATTCTTCCCGTGGGTGTCGTCGAGGCGACTAAGGGATGTCCACCGGGGGCAGCAGCGCCTCCTGCAGAACAAATATTCCACCTAACTGCGATTCCCAACCCGCATGCCCAGCGTGGGGGTTATGGGCATGGCCCTCCTGGAAATAAACGGCAATAAGGCGTTTATCGGGGGGAGGCCTGCGTCCAGCAGTGGACCGATACAGGCTGTTGAGGTTGAGGTAGTAACTACTTTACTGTTCTTTACACTTAACATTATAAATATGTATAATACTTTTTGAATTATATTTACCTATACCAGCTTCTGACTTGCTCTCTGATATTTGTTTAGGGTGTTTTGGATGTTTTCTATGTATAATAAAAAATATCTAGGTAGTATATTGCATGTGTAGTGTACTCTGTTTGTCAATTCTCCTACATTATAAAACTTCAATATTGATAGCAATGGAGGTAAATATACTAAAACTTTGTTCATAATATCTTTATGGAATTGCTTGACTCACCATGATCATATAAATGTCTTCTAAAATAACATAAGGTTAAAACAAAACTAAGACATACATAATACATAGTCATGTCCAAAACTGCAAAGTAAAATGTCGCGATCACGTTTGTTGTAAAAAAAGCCAACAATTTTATTTTGCACCAATTCTCTGTACAAATTGTCTTGTCTGTGCCGAAATTCGATACGCACCTGTATCCGAATTACGTTGGTGAAATTGTACTTGCATTCGGGTGAAACTTTTAAATAAAAGTTCCTGCATTGGGGTTGAGTGAACTGTTCTTGATTGAAACGGAATACCTCGTAGGACTTTTCATTATTTACTAAACCTAAGGGTAAATTTTGCTTAGTTTACACAAAAACTATGAAAGTTTTAGTTTTTTACATTTAGCTGAGCGTTAACTTTATTTTCTATAAAATGTGAGCACTTTTATTGCAGATAAATTAATCCATAGTTTGAATGAATGAATGAATGAATGAATGAACACTTTATTGTACATATAAAATAAAATAACTTACATCTAAATAATACAAATGAAAAAGAAAAAACAAAACGTACAATAGGCGGCCTTATTGCTTAAAGCAATTTCTTCCAGGCAACCTTATTAAACAATAGATATAAGTAGGTAAGTAAAGAGTTGATAGCACAGGAGAAAACACTATAAAAGTTTTATCATTAAGATACATAAGTAGATACATACAATACAATCATAACTAGAACATTTTACATACACATCATACCAAAAAACAAACAATAGGTACCTATATTTATAAAATGTAAATAATGCTGTGAGAGGAGATAGGAAACAATTATTTATTCTAATTGCTAAAAACTAAGCTACACTGTCACAAAAAGTAACATACGTAAGGGCGAATTATAAAGATAAAATCACGGTTTAGATATCGGATGATAGAAAATGGGACTTGAGTTGGGATTTGAAGGAGTTGATGGAAGGAGCAAGTTTGATAGCGGCAGGCAGTTTGTTCCATAGACGAACAGCCTGTACGCTAAAAGAGTTGCCATAAAATGATTGGGAACAATGAATAAATGAATAAATAAATGATTTGTTAGTACAGTTTCTTATATTAAATGTTAGTGACTAAAGTTATTTATAAAATATAATAAAATTCATATTCAAATTCATTCTAATTAAATATAGACAACATTAGATTAAATCATATAACATTAAATTAAATTACATATAATCATGTATAATAATGTTTGTTTGTGAAGGCGTACCTAAATAAATTAGTCTGTTCAGAAACATTTGTGACGAATAAATATATTTTTGACCTACAAAATATTGACCAGACAGCAATTACCTTACAGAAGTATGTACTGGGTGGAGAATCAACATTACGTACAAAATACTAAGGTATTTATTTATTTTTGATAACAGTAATGAAGAATATTTGGTCAAGCATATTTATACTTGTTATGTAACCAATAAATTGTAATCTAAAGGTACGCAAATTGATAAGCTTTTTTCTGGAGCGAATAATCTGATAGTACCTAACCTTTATCAAGGTGGATTCCTATTTTAATTAAACCTAGATTATCTTTTTAAGATGAGCTTGCACGAACAAGGGTTATTTTAAATAGGATCACAAAGGAGTTCAAATCTTGTGAGTCAACTAGAACATAAAATTGGCTCTCAGCAGTTTCATATGGGTATAAACCGAGCAAACATTAGCTAAGGCCTGACCCAATAAGATTGTGTGCTTTGAAGGGGCTCGCTGTCGATGTAAAATAACCTTACTGGAACTGTCTATTACCTTTTATTATGTTACTCATGTAAATTCTTGAGAAAAAATTACACGAGTAAATAGTAATCGCACTCATGGTCCAAGAAAACAAGGTACCATCGCCAAACGTAATGCCTATCCAGTCTATTTTGCCTTGCATTAAAAACAAAAGATATCGAGCAAGCCGGGGTTGGCAACTAGGGGCTAATCACCCTAGTGGTGGTAAGGTGCAATTTTTGCTGACTACAATGTACGCTGAATGTGAGTACAAAGTTTGCGTTACTGTATTTTCTATGGAAATGTGAAAGCGCTCCTAGCGGGAAGTTTTCATAACAGACACATTTCCATAGAAAAAAGAGTACCTAACGTAAACTTTATAGTAAACAGTAAGGCAGTTCACACTCAGCATACTGACACAAATTCTACATCATCGGCGAAACTTTTTAGTATGTGGAAAAAGTAGATCTAGACTTGCCAAACTGATGTAGAATGTTTGTAAACAAACCATTCATAACCTAAAATTTACTCTGTGCTACGTCACACAATATCAATTACAATCGCTCCTGGTGACCCGAACAATGTTTTGCGTTCGTGACTCAAACACTGTTTTGACTAAGTAAAGATAGTCGGAAGTATCTCCATAATATATTGTACAGTCAGCGTCAAATTGATATGGGCGTCTAGAGTAGTCAAAATGATCTGAAAAACATAAAATCAATTTGATAAACGTAGTTCGAATCATCAGTTGTTGTAAGCACGGTTCGGTGGTTGTAAGACGGTTCTTCCAGTTTGCCTATAAGTGCATCTTCGGTGACAAACTTCTACGAAATATCCTCACGGTAATCCTCCACAGATAACGGTTAATATGAATACCGAGGCATAAAGTTGACAAGACTCAGCTCAACATTCAGGGTTTGTTCTTTGAATACAAATGTTTGAGTTCATGCAGTAAGTTGTTTCATTTTACGTGGCATTTCATGGAATGTATGTGGGTATGTGTAATTTGTGTTGAACTTACTTACTGTGTGTAAGTTTGGACGTTGAATGGGATGGCATATTTACATTGTACCTATATGCAGTAGATGATGTCTTCCTAGGCGAATTTTGGCGCGGCGGCGGCATGAGCGCATATCATAGTGCACAAGTGTGTGTGAGGCCAAGTTTAAAACCAAGGGTTTAAAACTTTCATAGCCTAAGATGCAGATATCCGTCTTAACCCCTGTGAAGCGGCGGCGGCACGATCCTTTCGTTGTGAATGTATCACGTGCTTTCCGAGGCACTGGAGTCTAACACTGACTCATCCCGTACCTATATATCTCTGGGCAGTAGAGTGCCTATTAGGTACCTACTCAATACTGTAATGATGCAGATGCCATTACTATTGGTGGAGTCATCACAAACGAGTCGAGAAAAATGTCAATTATATTGACGTTTTTTGTGATAAACGACAGCCTGTCTAAGCCTTAGCGGAAAGCTCGCCATAACTCAGTTATAAAAGCCCTACTAGCGATTGAACTGGTGTCGCCTTAATGTCAGCAGTTTAATAAAGAATCATGGCGGCAATATTTTGACACGGCACTCTTGGCCACATTCCGGTGTCCGATAATTGCAAGCCACCGCGCGCCTTCAGTGTTTGGCTAGTTGGAAGCAGTCGATACAACGTTGATTAAGCTGCCAAAAATAAACACGCTAATGTAAAGCTATATCGGCGGGCCTATTGTGGTGTATAGATTCCATTATTCTTATGTACTTGATCTCAATTCTCCAAACGCACGAACTCACCAGCATAACTCAAATATGTCCGTAACAAAGACTTGGCAAAAACCGCCGCGTAAATCCATCAGCAACGTTGACACGTCACGTCCGAGGCGCTGCGACAGCCCTTGACAAGATCTACGATTGCTGTGCTTTTGCTCAAACCAGATTATTTTGCGGCTGGTGGGATGTAAGCGTTCTATGGAATACAAAACAAGTAGGTAAAGGTACAAGCTAATTATACAACAAAAAAACTCTTTAAGTTTAGAAGGGTGTAAGGTGTAATGCATCATAATATTACGTTAATTTAATTTATTCCACTGTTGATGCTCCTAAGCTGTGTAGTGTGTGTCTTAGAATGAGCATCCCCCATCTCTTCCCGTGGGTGTCGTAAAAGGCGGCTAAGGGATATCCACCGAACTGCGATCCCCAACCCGCATGCGGTTGAGATGTTCATAAGTAGACTTTGATGTCGTTAAAATCAAATTAACTACTGCCTAACTAACATAATGTAAATAATGATTATTTATTAAACACCCCACTAAGTTTTTTAAGTCATATCATTGAAACAATAGTGATAGATTGGTGATCTATGGATGACTATAATTTTTACGGACAAGAGTACATAAAATTTAAGCTTTATCTTCCTGAATAGATTCAACCATTATGTAACCATATCCAAAGACTTAGACATTATAATATGGCAAGAGTATTAACAGTATTGAGAAAAAATCACCCAAATTCCTGTTAATTATGGAGCATTACCTAGTTTTTCGAAAAAACATGGAGCAGACTCTATACTATATCCATTTACCCAACCCCATTCGACAGAGACATCACAAAAACCGTTGAGAGGTGTAATCCATCAGCGTGTGAGTGCGACGTATCACGTCCTGTCCTACCCGCGCCAACTTTACGACAACCTTCGTAAAACTGCCGAGGTTGGTGCAAGTGAACTTTTTTAGAAACACAAATCTACTAACGGAGAGAAAAATCTGTTTTTTGGTCTACTATACAATTATTTATAGTAATAGTTGATAATTTTCTCCGTTTCTTCGTCGTTTTTTTACTTTAGTCTACATACCAAAGCGGCAGAAATAAATTTAAAAAAAAAACAGTTCGTTTCGTTGTCAGTCTATTTTTTTTAATATGATTTGACTTTTTCTAAGTGTACTTTTATTTTATTTATGGAAATAAAGCATTTTTGAATTTGCATAATAATAATGCTGGAAAATACACTCAGCATCATCTCGACCTCTGTGGCGCGGTGAGCGAAGGTCCTCCTGCGACGCAGGAGGTTGCGGGTTCGATTCCCGCCTGGGGACATATATTTGTAGATATTTGTTCAGGGCGTTCTGGATGTTTTCTATGTATAATAAAAAATATCTATCAATGTAGTGTATTGTATTATGTATATCAGTTATCTAGTACCCAAAACACAAGCTCTGCTTAACTTGGGACTAGATAGTGCTGTGTGAATTGTCCAGCATTATTATTATTATTATCTAGCCCGCTGTTGTGGGTGCTAGATAACTAGATACACGTAGACATTCATATGTTTAGAGAAAACACACAGAATACCCGGTAGACATATATCTGCCGATCGTGCAAACATTTGTCTCAAATCGTACAAAACATAGTCTAATAGTAATTGTCCAGGCTTAACAGACTTTCAAAAGTCGTACCTGCCTATCAAATGTAGAGGGAAAAACGTATGCGCCTACTAGTCCATTTACGTATATAGGATCTAAACATATAAAGTTACTGCATATATATGTATAATATATATACCTTCCATGATCATCATCAATAAGCCTCCTGCGAAGTATAGTGTAAGTGTAAGTATAGTGGGAAGGCAGGTTAGTTTCACTACTGAACAAATAGTAAAACTAGATAACGAGGGTTCTTCAGGTACTTCTTACTTAAGGTCATGAAAACTATTAACTTTTATATCATAGTATTCATAAGTTTCAAGTTTTCGGTGACCTACCCCCATCGAGAATTAAGGTGATGTCTGACGGTTTCCAGTCTAGTTCTATAGGAATCATAGAGTCCAGGTCAGAGTCAATTTATTTATTTCATTAGACTTACATAATTAATTTTGTTTTGAAAAACTATAAACTGACTTTAATTTTTATAGTTTTTTCATGGATTTTCATGGATTTTAGTGCCAGAACTGAACTAAATTAAAATGGGACCACAGGGGAAGCACCAGCTTACATATAAAAAAAGAATCATGAAAATCTGACCATCTAGTCAAAAGTTCAGAGTATGTTTGTTACAAACATAAAAAACAGTCGAACTGAGAACCTCCTCCTTGTTTTTAAGTCGGTTAAAAATAAGCACTTAGACAAGTCAAATATTACAAAGGTAAAAGGAATCATGTAAGTAGATAGTAAGGAATTACAAACCCAAACATCTTTACACTTGGGCCACCCTCTCTAATGCCCACAACGAGGTATGTCAAGGGAGCACATGTCAGTATGGATGTATGAGGTTGTATGACCTCCGGAATGCCTCAGTTACGAGCAAATTCGGCTCAGTCCTCGGTACCACTATCAACAACAAACATTTTTTTGCGAATAACGCATTTTTACATTACTAAGCTCACGTTGTAGGTACCTAGTCTACCAATTAAAGCTACCTATCACTTTGAGAGAATCATTTCAATTATATATATCACGATAAAACTTTTAAATCCATCATGGTTATTAAATATATTAGATATTAGACTAAAAAAGAGGGTAGATCGATATATCTGCCAATAATAACTCACTCGCAAGACATTCAGTTATTCCGTGATCATGGCGCATGAAACTGTGCCGAAATATTGGAAAACTCAAAATTCAAATCATGGTAAATATCCCGTTGTAAATAAGTTTAGTATATATATCACTTTTATAGAATCATTTATTCTCTACCTATTACTTTTAGAGAATCATTTATTCTCTAATAAATGATTCTCTAAAAGTGATAGATAGCTTTAATTGGTAGACTACCTGCCACATGAGCTTATTAGTAATGTAAAAACTACCAGATAATTACCATAATTTATGGTGCACTGTGCAGTGTGTGGTGTGTGGTGCTGGCTTAGAATTTGCACCACCCCGACTCTTCCCGTGGGTGTCGTAAGAGGTGACTAAGAGATATCCACCAGGGGGCGGGCAGCAGCACCCCCTGTTGAACAATTCTACAACTAAACTGCGATCCCCAATCCGCCTGCCAATGAGTGATGTTGAGGCTGAGGTTGAGAATGTTGCCTTGATTTTCTAATGTTTAGGCACAGCTGCATTCACCATGGACCGGAAAAGTGAGTGTTAATAATTATCGAGATAAATATAAAAGATAGCTTATCCAGTCCCTTGTCCATCACATGCGCTTACTAATTTGTTTGCTTATTAAAAATTACCATTTCGTCACGTACTGTTTTGATTAAAACACATGCTAAAATATTATAATATCATCTATCCAGTGCATTAAACTTTTACTGTGGTTAACTAGACGAAGAAAGCCTCACTTTTTTCACTTTGGTGCTGTACAAAATGCTTTTAACTAGACTGGACAGTGGACAGAATGGCCCTTTATAGAGAAGGCCTTGGGGTACTTTACACTGCAGGGTACTGGTAAATAGTTATTCAGATGAAACAACGTGCGGTGCGGAAACATAATCTAATTATTGATAAAAAAATTCAAGCCCAGTTGGAAACTCACCGATTAGCGTGGTATCTTGAAGAACTCAGGAGGCCTATTTGCATTTTCCGAAATACGCAACTGCGTGTTTCGTTTCGTTTTTGTGGAGCAAATTGGTACTCTAATTCGGTGTATTAGAGTAGGTATACCAATTGAATAAAACGCAATTACGTGTTTATAGGAGGGACCCAGGTATTCAAGATCGATTCATAGTTGTTTTAATAATTTACATGCATTTTGACTTGGATTAAAATATGGAGTGGACATCCATTTGTCTAGGAAAAGTACACATATGTATACTATGTGTTTTTATGCACTCTCTCCTGATAGACTAACACCAGTTTTTAGTTTAGTGTAAATGCTTTCCTAACAGGTTCCTAATGTTTTAGTAAACATTGAATGGGCATTTCAACGACGTGCTTCTGCGTTAGTTAAATGGAAAGGTGAAATGGCTGTGATAAAACCCGGTCTAACCTTGTAAAATGCAGTTTTCACGTCTGTTAGAGGCCTTTCGTTAAGTAGAGATAAAGAGACAGTGTTTTTAAATGGTACAGTGTGTTTGCAATACTTTTGTAGGAACGGTCTTATTTGCCTCCCTTGGGCTGTCGCCAGATGCTACGAGAGGGCATGGAGGTTACGCCTTAGGTCCACGAATGCACCTGCGGGCGGAAGGAGTTAATTCTTCGACCCCGCTTCCGGCGGGGTCGGTTTTTGGTCGGCTGTGTAGTGTGCGGTAACGAATCGGTTGACGCCACCTTTTTTGGCCTTTTTTGGGCGAACCGTACATGTTTTCAAAAAACTAAAGATTGCAATATTTTTTTCTTCAAAATAAAATATAAATTTCCTTAGAACAAAACCTCCTAACTACAAAAGAAACGGTAACTACCCTTATGGGGCCAAAAATTTGCCCCACCCTGTATATGCGTATGCCGTCCCGCTCGCACACGACTAGCGCTGTCTCAAGAACCGGCCATGAAAAGACGCCCGCGCATCAAGCCTCGTGATTGGTGCAAACACATGTCTTGCTCTTCCTTACATGGTATGAGGAATGATTTCGTTGACCCACTCACCGCCGCTAACTTGGAGGTGACGTCACCCGATTTGTTACCGCACACTACACAGCCGACCAAAAACCGAGAATTCCCTCCTACCGCCCGCAGCACCTAAGGCGTAACCTCCATGCCCTCTCGTAGCATCTGGCGACAGCCCAAGCCGAGGGTTGCACCTAAGTGGTGGCTCTTGTGCGTGTCGCCCCATCCTAAATTTTACCGGCGAGGCGCCATCTGCGCCCGCCAAAAGTCCGGTAATGGCCATCTGCGGTCAACAGCATTATAGTCCATTCCATGGTATAAGGAAAAAGGTATGGCACTCCGACAAATCAGGGTGACGTAGGTGTCACCAGATTACCAACTCCAAAAAAAAAATTGCCATAATTAGCCAAATACGAGCTTCACGTTTCGTTAAAATAAAACTTTGTTTATAAAATATAATTGATTTTAATTAGAGAGGGTATCTATACACAATAATATAGAAAACAGAGTGAATTTAAGGGTTCGGGAAGGTTCAATAAATGTTCAAAGAAGGTTCAAAAAAATTATCCATGATATTATTAATGAGCTTCACGTTTCGTTAAAATAAAACTTTGTTTCTACAATATAATTGATTTTTATTAGAGAAGTTATCTATACAAAATAATATGGGCCACAGAGTGAACTTGAGGGTATGGGAAGATTCAATAAAACAAGTTTATTTTCTAAACTTTTCAGAGGGAGCATTTCCCCCTGACTGGAATGGAATGAACGTAAGAAAAGTAAATACCTACATTTTAGATATCTCGGACATAAATTAATATAATTCCCAACAACCTCAAAGACGATGCTGACATTGAGAGGGAACGTAGGGCGCTCTCAGTTAGAGGTAATATGCCGCAGGCTTTCCCGGTGTAGAGCATGCAATTATCGAAACTTTTCGATAATCGATAATCGGATATTTATGGCTCTATTTTTCGGTTTTTTGTGAGGGAAAATAGCTTAGTGTTTCGGCTTCTAGTTAATTTGTCCAATCTACACTCACCAAGATTTACGTATTACCTACCTATATCTTTCAGTGTATTAGACTAAGACTAACTTACTACTTAAGCTTCCGGTTTTTAATAATATGGAAAATAATATAAATTTATTGAACTTTACATTATTATCCAGTAGCTCATTGATAAGATAACTCATTATTTACTCAGGAATATGGTTTTATTACATACGACCAAAATTTAAATTAAGTAGGAACATTATCTAAGGTGTCACACGAGTGGTCTGGTCACGAACCGTCGTCGTCTCTACTACTAGACGAGTTCCATCCACCGGAACAGGCTGGGTTTCGCAGAGGTTATGGCACCCTAGACCACATACACACAGTGAGGCATATAATACAGAAGTTCAAAGAGTATAATCAGCCCCTGTGTCTAGCCTTTGTGACGTAAAGTAGGTACTTAGTTAATAATATAGTCATACATGTGTCTGGTTGCCGGTGCCGGAGACTTTGGGGGGGTGAAGTCTCTAATTAAAATCATTATATTTTATAAACAAAGTTTTATTTTAACGAAACGTGAAGCTCATTTATTTGGCTACTTATGGCAATTTTTTTTTGGAGTTGGTAATCTGGTGACAACTACGTCATCCTGATTGTCGGAATGCCATACCTTGTTTCTTATACCATGGTCCATTCGAAAATAAAAAAGCGCGGGCCCACCAGTGTTGGCGGCGCGCTTGGGTGCTGCGGTTGTCGTCTTCTCGTATGCCGGCGGCCGTGACGTAGGTAAACTACACTTTAATATAGCAAATTCAATTGTTCGTATAAATCGATATACAAAATCTATGCATCCATGTTTTCTAGGTCTGTAGGAATAGCTGAAGTTCGGACGTAGAGCTCAAATGTTCTCAAACTATCTTAGTACATATTATTTAAAAAATTACTCAAAAATGTTTAGAAAAGTTTGTCAAATAGCAAAATCAAATTATATTAGCTCCAAAATTAAAAACAGTGAAAATGTAATAAAATCAACATGGAAAATAATAAATAGTGAGACTGGAAAGGTCAGTACCTACGATAATGATTACAATTTAAAGATTAACAGTTGCACAATTAAAAATGACATTGAAGTAGCCCAAGCTTTTGAAAACTTTTTTACTGACATTCCAATCTCTACCACAAAGTCCCTAAACTCTTCTCAAGCAATTGCCGAGTCTTTACTGATAGAAAATGTACCTAAATGCGAAAATAAATTTAATTTCAACCACGTTAATGAAAAAGATATTATAAAAGTCTTTAAACTTTTAAATATAAAGAAAACTGCAGATCTCTGGGGCATTTCCGTTAGAATTATTAAACCTTTGATTGATACCATTGCACCAGATCTAGCTTTTATATTTAATGAGTCTATTGATTGTGGTGTATTTCCTCATCTAATGAAATGTAGTAAAATAATCCCACTGTTTAAATCAGGTAGTAGGTCTGACCCCACTAACTTTAGACCAATATCAGTACTGCCAACATTCAGCAAAGTTTTTGAAAAACTTATTTTACATCAATTGCTCAGTTATTTCAATCGCAATGACCTGCTTCATAGTAAGCAATTCGGGTTTACTCGCGGCAGGTCAACTACTGATGCCGGTATAGAGTTAGTATCGCATATTTTTGATGCTTGGGAGAAGTCGCAAGATGCCTTAGGCATTTTTTGCGACTTGTCTAAATCATTCGATTGCGTACATCATGAAACATTAATCAGGAAACTACATCACTATGGAATAAGGAACACCTCCTTGGATCTTCTCACATCTTATTTGAGTGATAGGATACAAAGAGTTGACATAAATGGGAAACGGTCTTCGGGGTCTGTAGTTACAATGGGTGTACCGCAGGGATCTATCCTCGGTCCTTTCCTATTTTTAGTTTATATTAACAACCTGCCTCATCTTGTCAAGAATAATCACGAGATTGTATTGTTTGCTGATGATACTTCATTAATGAAACGACAAAACACTAATTTCGACGATGTAAACAATGCAATCTCAAAGGTAGTTCATTGGTTTAGTGTCAACAATCTTTTGCTTAACGGAACCAAAACGAAATGTATTAGATTTACTCTACCTAATGTTAAACAAGTTAAGGCTGATGTAAACGTTAATGGAGAAACGTTAGAAATTATAGAAAGTACCGTATTCTTAGGAATCACCTTAGATAATAAACTTCAATGGGGCCCGCACATAGATAAGCTATCGAAGAGACTTAGTTCTGCAGCATATGCAGTCAAAAAAATCCGTGATCTCACAGACGTGGACACATCTAGACTAGTTTATTTCAGCTACTTCCATAGTATTATGTCTTATGGTATACTGCTTTGGGGGAACGCTGCAGATATTAACACCATATTTGTGCTGCAGAAGCGGGCTGTTCGTGCCATCTATAAAATGGGTCCCAGAGAATCCCTACGTGATAAATTCAAAGAAATAAATATAATGACAGTACCAAGTCAATATATTTATGAAAACTTGTTGTATACTCATAAAAATATCAATAGTTTCCCAAAAAATTGCGATATACATAATGTAAATACTAGAAATAAACATAAACTCGCTGTACCCACAACTAGGCTGCATAAAATTAATGTATCTTTTAAAGGGCAATGTATACGCTTCTACAACAAAACCCCTACTGAGCTGCAAAAATTATCAGTAAATAAATTCAAACAAACTGTCAAAACTTTTCTATGCAAAAAGGCTTACTATAAAATATCAGATTACCTAGAGGATAAAAAAGCTTGGGACGGATTTTGCTCCAACTCGAAAAATAACAACTAACAGGCTAAAGGTTTCTTCGTCGTTTCTTTACTTTAGTCTACATACCGAAGCGATCGAAATCAAAAATACCACTTTATTTCCGTGTCAGTGTATTTTTTAATATGATTTGACCTTTTCTAAGTGTACATTTATTGTATTTATGGAAATAAAGCATTTTTGAGTTTGAGTTTGAGTTTGAATTATAATAGTTGATTTATAGAATGTTAATACGTAAAAATATGATTCTTAGAGTTATTAGTAGGCTCTTCAAAAAAACAATAATTATATGGTTGGAAAAATTACCACCGAGTTAAATAAAATATTTGATCACTGAGTTAAATAAGATATTTTACTATAAAAATTATCATAGTTTAACAATATAATTACAGATATAAGCGGATGAACAGTGCGCGTAAGGACGCAGTGCAAGCGTGACGAAAAAAAGTTCGTAGTTAACCCGTTTACATTACACTAATATTATAAAGGCGAAAGTTTGGATGGATGTATGGATGGATGTTTGTTACCTCTTCACGCCAAAACTACTGAACGGATCTAGCTGAAATTTTGCATACAGGTAATTCTAATACTGGAATAAAACATAGGCTACTTTTTATACCATAAATCTGTTCCCGTGGGATGAAAATCACCTTTTAATGTTTTCATAGGAACAACGCGTGCGAAGCCGCGGGGCGCAGCTAGTCCTTAATAGATATAAAATATTTTGTATCGGCGAGAGAAACCGCAATTTCTACGAGTAGCTTATGTGATTTGTGATTGAAGCCAAGGTGATTATGGCATAAATTTCAATCTTAAATTAACAATATGCCAATTAATTTCCAATGTTCCAGTGCAATGACGTGTTCAAGCGTAATTTACTAGCTTAATTACAGTATTGTTATGTAGCCCATTCTTGTCCAATACACGCCTGAAGTGACATCGACCAGCCAACCAAATAATTGTATTAAATTTCGTAAGAATAATTACAAAATTGAATGTAAGTTAATTAAACTACTGTGTAACTAGATACTTTATACCGGGACAAACTGAAGCCTTATATCAAGCACAGGTCCGATCTGGTATGGAGTATTGCTGCCACATTTCGGATGGCTTGACCAAATACCAGCCAGCTAGAGCCTCCAGAGGCTCTAGAGTCGATAGAACGTAGAGCTTTCAGACTTATAGGTGAGTAGTAACTTGAGGTGAACAGGATCTAAAGACTTGAGCACCGTCGCAAGGTTACTTGCCTCTCGATCTTTTATACAGTAGGATATATTAGGTCCTTACATATGAAATTGGCGTTTTTCGTACTGGCCACTTTAATCACAAATTTCTCCTCTTTGGTAAGGAATTCCAAATTCAAATTTGTCATTCATGTGTTTTTTTTCTGTTTTTTTCTGTTTGCGTCACTCATTTTACAAAATGGAAAACTTAAAATATCGCATTATTTACGAGTACGAGTTCCGCCGTGCCACTAGTGCTGCGGAAACAACTCGAAGGGTGAATGATGTGTATGGCGGTCGTGTTGCAAAAGAAAACACAGTTCGTTTTTGGTTCCAACGTTTTCGTTCTGGAAATTTCGACCTGCAGAACAAGCCCCGTGGACGGCCTGAGACTCAAGTTGATAATGAAGAGTTGAAGGCTATTGTGGAAGCGGATCCATCGCAAACCACGTCCGAGTTAGCTGCAGGCTGCGATGTTAGTGATAAAACTGTTTTAATTCACTTGAAGCAAATTGGGAAGATTAAAAAGCTTGAAAGGTGGGTACCTCACGAATTGACTGAAGCAAACCGGCAAACGCGCGTCGACTGCTGCGTTACATTACTAAACCGGCACAATAATGAAGGTATTTTAAACCGAATCATTACCTGTGATGAAAAATGGGTTCTTTACGATAATCGGAAGCGCTCAGCGCAATGGTTGGATCCTGGCCAGCCAGCCAAATCCTGCCCCAAGCGAAAATTAACCCCTAAAAAGTTACTTGTAAGCGTTTGGTGGACTAGTGCCGGTATTGTTCATTACAGTTTTCTCAAATCTGGCCAGACTATTACGGCTGATGTCTATTGTCAGCAATTGCAAACCATGATGGAAAAGCTAGCGGCTAAACAACCTAGGGTGGTCAATCGCTCCACGCCACTGCTGCTTCACGACAACGCTAGACCACACACTGCGCAACAGACGGCTACTAAATTAGAAGAGCTTCAATTGGAAAGTCTAAGACATCCTCCGTACTCCCCGGACCTTGCTCCAACAGATTACCATTTTTTTCGAAATTTGGATAACTTCTTGCAAGGGAAAAAATTCAACTCCGATGGGGCAGTCCAAATCGCCTTCAAAGATTTTATTGATTCCCGTCCGACTGGTTTTTTTAGTAAAGGGATCAATGAACTACCTATAACAAGATGGCAAAAGTGCATAGAAAATAATGGTTCATACTTTGATTAATTAAATATATTATATTAAAAAATATTCGACTTTTTGTTCCTCCCATACAAAACGCCAATTTCATATGTAAGGACCTAATATTTCGGAGAATGTTCACAGGAACTTCACGACCTGATCCCATCATCTTCCCTCCACTCCAGGACGAGTAGACGTAGCGCATTACCACCCTTACCTTGTGGATGTCCAATCGACATGCACTCAGCAGTTCTCCTCCACTGTTATCATTCGTACCGCTAAGGATTGGAACTCGCTGCCTGCATCTATTTTACCAACCAACTACAACCCGAGTCTCTTCAAGACGAAAGTTAATAGGTGTCCTCTAGACCTTCGTGTTACATCTTAGGCCACGTCGTCACTTACTATCAGGTGAGATTGTGGTCAAACAAAGGTACATATATTGAATATAAAAAAAACTGTATGTAGGTATCATCATTATCGTCATCCACAGCTGGATTTTACCCACTTCTGGGTCTAGGCATCCCGATGATTGTGCCATCCACCACGATCCTGTGATCTTATAATTATTTTAATAATTATATTCAGCCTGCACGCAGGCGTACAATGCGAATCATATTATTATTATTTCATATTAAATTAAATGATATTACACATTTATGTAACGATTGAAATTTCTAGATTCTAGATTCTAGTTCACAAAAAAAAAACATTTTTTAAGTAGCCTTTTAACTTTTTCCTTAATATATTTCCATTCAATTATCTTTGTTCTTCCGGTAATTATGCACATGTTTTAACTTTTTATTTTAAATATCTGGCACTGGTGTTTAGTGTTAATAACTATCATGGATTTCAAAGTTTTAACAATCTTTCAAGCTTAATAGCTACCACAATATGTCATTCCAAATCCACAGCCTATCCCTTCGTTCGCAAAGTGGGCAGTCGTCGTTCCTGATTGGCATCGCAACAGTCTACGCGAGTCATTTAATTCGGAAATCTGATCAATTCCCAGTTAATTTGTTCGAAATGTTTGTACAGTCCCCCTTTTAATGTAGTTACCGACCGTTTCATTGGCTTGTTGCGATATACGGTTTATTTCCTGTTTGTTTCGGTGTGTAAGTATATTTCCTATCCACTTATATTTCAATCGAGTGCTTTTTATTTTGGAATATTCTAGGTGCAACAGATAAATCACACTAATATTATAAAGGCGAAAGTTTGGATGGATGTATGGATGGATGTTTGTTACCTCTTCACGCCAAAACTACTGAACGGATCTGGCTGAAATTTTGCATACAGGTAATTCTAATACTGGAATAAAACATAGGCTACTTTTTATCTTATAAATCTGTTCCCGTGGGATGAAAATCACCCTTTAATGATTTCATAGGAACAACGCGTGCGAAGCCGCGGGGCGCAGCTAGTGGCAAATAAATGGCAATCCTCTGTCATGATCCCCTGCCGACAGGGGTTTTTTGAACTTTTTTCTAAAAATCCCCTGCGGGCCTTTTAGGTGGATCAGGTGACTTCTGGAGCTTCCACTTATTTACATCGTAAAGATACATATTTTAATAAACAAATGCAAATAACCAGAATTATGGATTGTATTCTGGATAAATGACAACTCTCAAAATTCTTCTCTCATTGGGTTATACAATCTACTAAACTGCAAGTACAAATGTATTTTTTTTAAATAACCACTTATCTGAATAAACGTTAAATTTTTATATAAATTCTAGCCACGAAAGCGAACCCGCAGGCAGTTGTTAAAATCAATGTTTTTGAATGACTTTCGTAAATACTCTCTGATTGAGTTTTATATTGATGAAATATACAGGATAACTCGTTTTTTTACAGTCCTCACACCCTTAACAGTCTGTGTACATTCTTTTTGTTTGTGAGTGTACGACCACCTACAGTTTTACAATGCGGGACGTATAAAGTAAGCACACCCCAGCAGCGGCAGCGTCTGTACTCTGGGACTCACTAAGCGGTTTTTGATGTTGGGACCCCGCAAATGCGTCGTAAATGCTAGTGTACCCATGCCGTTAGTCTCACTACAATTAAACACAATGGAATTTAACCTTTGACGCACTGGCTTATGATTCAAAATAACGTTAGATCTGGCCATCTGGCCTGCCTGTAAAATTTATCTGCGTTTAAATTTTATACTCGAAATATGAAATTAAACGAACTATTGCAATATGTCCCCTTAGAGATTTTAACTAAAAATCTGTTTATATAGCCAAGTGTAGACAGTGAATATCTTTTAATAAACCAATATTAAAAGATATTTATGGTGTTATGTGGGTTTAAACAAAATTTCTTGATAGTTAGTGGGTATAAGTGAGTGCAATTTGTAAACATAAATTTTATCTTTTCGAACCGTTCGGGTTCTTTGAAGCGGTCACTGATTTATGTTACCAATTACGTTTCAAATACATGGTCTGGTCCAAATAAAATTAACCTTATTTAAAATTAACATTTAGCGTTTTTCCTTGCGCGGTTTATGTTCTTTGAGTGTTTCTTTATCACTGATTTGATGAGTAGGTGTTACCTTAAAGCATTCGAACGGCATATTCAATTTTGATAAAAATATATATTAAAATACTAATTTACTTCTAAGTAAATCTTGTACGCCTTTACCCAATTTTGAATATAAACGTGAAAAAAATTCCATACTCTTTTTCATAATAGCAGCTGAAAGTAGTTTTTACAGTTAGGAAAACAGTTGTAGGTCCCGTACCGTCATTTAACACCGTGTATTCGAGTTTTTCCGTTTCATAGGGATCGTTACGTCTAATAAATCTTGGTTTAACTTGTTGCGGTAACGCTGAGAATTAGCTTTTCTCGAAAACGTGTGTCGTGTGAATTTTTTTGCCCTTATTTATTTTGTTTAACTTAGCAAGAAGTTCGATCACGCACGGTTAGGCTTATAATGTTCTCACATCGTGAAATTGGATTCTGAAAGTTGAAAAGAGTAAAAATTGTTTAAAATAACAAAATTAGCTCGGCTTTCTGGAACCCTCATCTTCGTATAAAATATATTTTATTTATTATTTTCCTAAATTTTTTTACGTCAGGAAAGATTTTAGTCGTTTAAAATGTTGTCAATTTAAAAAAAAATCTGCTGTTTAAGAGTATGCATTTGTATATTAAATAGGTACAGTATCTGCTAGCAGCATCGCGTTGTTTTTAAGGAAACGTTTTATGGTCATTTCTGTCCTATGGGAACTAATTTATGGGATACAGAGTAACTTATGTTATATTCTAGGCCCAGAAGTTTATAATACAATTTAATATAAAGCTGTTTGCAAAATTTCAGCCCGATTCGTTCAGTAGTTTTGGCTAGAAGAGGTCACAAACATTCATCCATCCATCCAAACTTTCGCATTTATAATATATCTAAATCTTAACTGCTGGGGTGAACAAGTTCTTGAGTGGAGACCGCGACTCGGCCAACATAGTAAAGGACGCCCTCCGGCAAGGTGGCATGACGATCTGCGAAAGACTGCAGGTAAATGCTGGATGCATCAAGCTGGAGACGATGAATATCAGTGGCAAATTGTTACTCAATTTCACTCTTTGTGTTGAATAGGACATTTTTAACCATTGATCCACGGAGTTCCATCTTTCTGTATTCTACAGAATGGACCGTACCGTCAAAATTGTATGAATACAAAAGCAGCCAAAACGCAATTATATCCTGGCAAGCCGAATTCGGACTTGCACATGTTCGGAGTTTCTGTTAATTTCCCCCGAGCAGTCTATCCTGCGAGCCATCAATCCACGTCACTACACCCTGTATTACGTGAGCGAACACCCTGTATACAGTCCTGAAATAATTGAAATATACCTTCATTCATGGCGTGTGAATATAACCCTATAGATGCATGTTTAGAGACGGTAAAGAAATAGATACTTTATGTTATAAGGAACAAGGAAGAGAAGCAAGAAACAATTCTCATTTTCCGTATGAAATGTAAACTGCCATAAAAAGCGCGTAAACATAAAAACTCAACCTTGACCCGGCCCTGCACACTTTAAGATAACAATTCAATTTCTTGCACGAAAAATTCCAAATAAAAATCCTCAGCCAATTTCAGCCGTTGTCAGAAGGAATATGTAGATGGATTTCGGTAACTGCGGTGTTGCCAACTATGCTGTTTAGTGGCTAGATTTAACTCTTTTGCTAGGGACCTATGTAAAATATGTTGTATCATTGAACTAGAGAATAATAAATCTAGTCTGTTTAGGTAAATAAGACACACACGCAATCAAGCACCCATACAATTATTTAGTTTTCTACCTATATAGTTTTCGTATAAATTCAAATATTACATAAATATGAACTGGAAAGTAAGAAAACTTGTGAGAAACTCTAATAATCTATCAAAAATAACCTATTTTAAGTAGGCAACATATTCCAGTAAGCGATTCTCGATTATATCATGTGGGTGGCCCGTATCTTGCATATGTCTGCCGGAGGAAGATAGATGGCGTAGTCGCGCTTATCTGGCGTACTTCAGTTTGACGTTATCCCTGGCTTTAAAAATCGAAGCTGGATGTAGCAACAGCCTTTACAAAACGTGGGCTGATTAAGGGTATTCTCTTCTAAAGATGCATTTTCCGACCTACCTCGTCAGTCCAATACTAAACATGCCTTCCAATACTAAACATGCCATCCAATACTCCAATACTACGGTTTTCGCCATACGCTTGTCAGGTGGATTGGAGATCGTATTATAATAATAGCAATTTATGCAACAAGTGCGGAAAGTAGGTGATTTCCAACGAGTGGGATATTCTTCAGCAAAGCGAGCGAGTGTATAAGCCGACACGAGTCGGAAATCATCTTTACGCACAATGTTTTACTATACATTGTGCGATCGCACTAAACAAGACTAATTGTGACTGTCGTATCGCAAAGAGGCTCTTTCTCACGTAGTGAATACTCTCTGTTTAGGGCTAACGGCGAGAAAAAGTTGCAAGTAAAAAGCACTAGTGCAGAAAAGTGGCACTTTCCGCATGATGTGACGATTCATTGTAAAAAATAAATAATACTAGACAAGAACACAGTAAAATTTATTTATTTATTTTCAAATTTCATACATTTCATATTTTACCAAATGCAGTAAAGGGCCTTAGTCTCAACCTCAACAGCTTATTATTGGTCCACTACTGGACGCAGATCTCCACGATAAGCGCCATATTCTCTTTTATCTCATGGGGGGTAGTGCCCATAATCCCTACGCTGGGCATGTGGATTGGGGTCGCAGTTCGGTTTAGCGGAACTTAGTCTAGCGTTCTTGTATTCAACAGCTGATAATATCTACCCGCATGCTTACTTAAATAACAAGGTCTATCTAACATTTTTGAAGACGACGCCGTTCTAAGAATACCTGATTGATTTTGTTTTAAAAACTGTAAACCGACTAATTACATAGTTTTTTCACCGATCCTAGTGTCAGACGGAACTGGATCAAATTCAAATGGGACCACACGGGAAGCATCAGCTTTCAAATAAAAAAGAATCATGAAAATCGGAAAAGTTGCGAGCTAAGCTGAGCTAACAAACATACAAAAAAAAAACAGTGGAATTGAGAACATTTTTTGAAGTCGGTTAAAAATAAATCGAAATTGGTTCAGCCGTTTGGAATACATCTTATAACACCCAATTTTTCGAACAGAGAGTTAAAAATTAAAATAACAACATAGAATTTAATTTATCAATTAATAGAAATGGAATTCAAGTAGATTAATCAATTCACTGAATCAGAGTACTGACTTGTCGAGTTCTTTAGAGGCACTTGACGAATATTTCAGTTTTTAATAAATCTCTTCTAATTAATTCTGTTATAACGAAGGAACACAGGGTAGACGAGTAACAGTAGACTCGGTCGCAAAATGGAGTAAAAAAGTTAGCAGCCTTTCAATTTTAAATGAAAAATTAGTCAAGGAAGCTCATCACAGCCCCCAGTCCATTTGATGATGGTATTAAGATGATCGTGACGTTTCATTTTTGTATGAGATATTTGTACCAAAACCTTTGGAAAAATGAGACGTTACGACTATTTTTCGATACTATCAAATGGACTCGAAAGTTAGAGTTTTCCCCTTAAGGCGCATACCCGAGCCAATCTATTTTATCATATTGTTACGTTTAACACAGGAAATTTAAAAATTCATTGTACAGTTGGTATCTATTTTGAGCAATTTTTTTATAACCTTGTAATAGTTTTATCTTGTATAGTTTTACTTCACTTTGACCATGTGCTGAACTTCGACTTACCATAAAATAAGAAACTCAAGCTTTTCACAGGTTTATTTTAATTCGTTTACCTCAGAATTATGATGAAATATTAAATTCGAAATAAAACGTAATATGTAAAAAAATTCTGGCTAGTTCCATTTGTGACAGACAGGTTATGGGATCCATGAGGAATCCACAAAGTTGGTTAATATTTTTTTGTAAGTTATCTGATTTTATCTATTGATTTCAATTCGTTTCTACTGTTTTGACTGTGTTCTGTTCAGGAACTTATGTACCTACAAATTGAATTATTTAGATTGGCCGGTTGAAGATTAGAATTGATTTAATTTCATCCCGTTTAAAGTCGACCGTATTTAAATTTCCTGATGATTAAATATTTATTAAGCTGCTGGATAAAAACTTCTTCCGGTCTTGATTAAGGTTCGTGAAGTGGGCAAATTATATACCCACTTGTAAAATGTATCCAACCGAAAATCATCTAAGATCTTTCTTTTTTAACTTAAAGTAGAAAATTAAACGAACCATTAAAAAAATCACAGCAAAATATGTCTGTCCATAAAATAATAAAAAGTCAGTGAAGTCAAATATTTTCCCAATATCGGTAAAATTCTCTGTTCAAGTTATTTGGATATCGCAATCAAAATGGTGATAGCAGCGATTCCAATTAATCCAATTGGCAGGTCGACAGCTCCTGTAAAAAGGGCAAAAATTGCGAAAGAAACCAGGGATGGATTCCTAGGAAAAACATTGATCATTATTGGTAAATAACACAGGATAGCCAATGCCGTGAGAGATGAGCTAACGGAGCAATTAAATGGAGTCCAGCGGGCACGATGCCGATGCGAGTCCAGAAATTACTAGCGCGTTGACTCTGAATAAATAATTCTGGATCATGCACAAAACTAGCCTCAAGCTAAGCAGAGGTTGTGTTATGGGTACGGACCGACAAAATAGTTTACAATAGCGGCAGGCAGAAAATGGCATAACACCGAAAGAAATGGCGTAAAATGAGGGACGCCCATACCCAGAAGAAGGACAGCGAAGGCCATTGATTTATTAAAAAGGGAAGATGAGGTACTGGTTTCTCGAAAGTGACAACCTCAAATTGTGTAAAATTGTGTGCTCCCACCTCAGTCACCGTCTGACGGGCGGCACGGGCGGTCGTGATTCGCGTGAAATATTGTTGTCTCGGTCTCACTTCGGTCTTAGATACGTCTTTCCGTCTTTGTTCTTCTTTGTATTGCGTATCATATTTTAGGACTGGAAATATAACTGTGAGCGTAAGTGTTTGTGTGTAGTTGTAACACATGCCAATTTTTGAGTAAGCGCTGAGAGAACGTAACCTATCTTCCTTTTTTAATAAATCAATGGCGAAGGCTCCTAAAATATGATATGATGAAACTGAATATTCGCCTTTAAATAACTTCATACGAGTACTTTCCGATCTCCTATAATGTCACTTTAGGTACCTTTAGGCATCATAATGGCACTTATTAGATGTGTCATTATTGTCATGTCTTTGTGACAGCGCAGAACCATGTAAGCATAATGACGCGAATGAAAGTCAACAAAATTAGTCGATTTCATTTTCGCGAACAAAATTTGTCAATTTCATTTTCGCGAACAAATTAGTCAATTTCAACGCGCTTTCGCACTACGTAGCCTAAATAAACTTTTAATAGGTAGATTGAAACAGTATTTAAAACGAATAAGCATAAAACCTAATGAGAATCTGTATGATTACGAACGATTAAATAGGTGCAGTGAATTTAATTAGCTTATTATTAATAATTGCGCTTCGTTAAATGCAAGCTCGGATATAAATATTTTGATAAATGGGTAAATTAAACATAAATTTGTCGGTACTTAGTTAAGTTGTGAAAAGTAGACACAATTTATTTCATCGATAAATTTTACCTACATATTTTAAAATATGTATAGTAAACTTTTAATTTATTTGGGAGGTACTAGTTTCACGACTTCGCACGAATTGTTTCAGGAGTAATACGTAGATAGATAGATCCATAAAAAGAACAACTAAATAAGAAATTAATGCTAACTATGTAAGTAGCCCATAGAAACGTCAACAAAGATTTAAATTTATTATTGTTCTATGGAAACGTTTTTAGGTTATTTCTATCCCATGGGAAAAGATAGAATAAAAAGTAGCCTTTGTTGTTCCTGGCACATCTATGAACTTCTATATCCGTTGAGTAGGTTTGACGTAAAGAAGGTACAAACAATACATTCATCGTTCCACCTATCAGTCAATCTATCTATCCAAATTTTCGCATTTATAATACTTATAAGTGAGAAGTATAACTCTATTGTAAATCGAAAGATTTGTTTATCTAATTATATTTATTTATATACTTTGCTCGCATGTTCATGGTACTTATACAGCTTGTAGCAGTGGGATCACAAAATTATCAAATATTCCTTTAAACTGCGACACTGCTCACTTTTTAATGAAAAAAAACTTCAGGCGTGCATATCTCGAAACTATACTTTTAGTAGTTACGGTTGTCTAAATAAGGAAGGTAGTAGTTTGGTGTTTAGCAGTAGATACGGATATATACTGATCACCCAACTACTTGAACTCCTGATTACAGCCCTGTATAAAGCATCGAAAATAGATTCGGAAAAAGCTTAGTCGCCGCAGATAGTGATGTACGGCGACTAGGTCTCGATGCGACCCTCTTATTAATTGGATTTTTCATCGGGAACTATGCGAGAGCTCTAATTTACGAGTGAGGTTATGTTTCATGAGCTAGGTTATTTATTGGAGCAGGGTATTTAATTGAAATGGCTTAATAGAGTGAGTACAGGTCAAAGTAGGTATTTGTGTGTTGGTTTATTACCGAAGGTAGGCTTTTACTGGTCACAGTCTCAGCACTTTCAAAAAGATTTATTATGAGTTAGTCTTGATAGGGTCAAATGGTTTTACGGGACTAAAAAAAGGACAAGGACAGTTTTTTTATTGTTAAGTGTTATGCTACTCCAATAATATACAACCTGGGCCGTTCTGGAATCCGAAAACAGCGGAGTCACTAGAGAAGCTGAACCAGTTGCTGGACAACCTAGCTTCAGCCTACTGATGCATCGGTCTTGGCATGAATTTAAATAAAATCAACGTCAACCGCTGTGGTAAACATGTTGTTGAGTGGAGACTACCACTCGGCAAATGTAGTGTTGGACGCCCTCCGGCCAGGTGGGGCGACGATCTCCGAAAACCTGTAGGCAGATGGTGGATGCGTCAAGCTGAAGACAGGGCGCTATGGCGCTTATTAGGGCAGGCCTATGTCCAGCCGTTGACTAACATAGGTTGATGATGTTATACTACTCAAAAGTCTTAATTTTATCGATGTTGGACATACACATAGCAAAACTCGATGTAGAATGTTTGTAAACAAACCGCCGATGATTAATACTCCGCGTCCATTTATACAAAACTTACACACTACTTGTCGATTAGAGATTATTCCTTAGTTATAATTGTGAGCAATAAATAGCTCACAATTATAACTAACGTGACGTGGTTTGTTTACACACAAATCGAGCGCGGCTAGTGTATAGTTCAACATTGATAAAATTGCTACTTATAACTTATAAGTAGTAATTTTAGACAATAAAATTACTACTTATAACTTATAAGTAGCAATTTTAGACAATCTTTGAATTTTAGTTTTAATTTTAGTTTGATAACACTTATCAATAAAAACTCTCGGTACTCATGGCTAAAATTCAAAGATTGACTAAAATTACTACTTATAAGACGTAACATAACACTTATTAATAAAAACTCTCGGTACTCATGGCTAAAATTCAAAGATTGTCTCAAGGCTTTAGATCATACGGAAATAATGTTGAAAAATGAAATAGGATCAGAAAAAATATGTCCAATTACGTTGGGAATAAGAGCGCTCGATAAAAGAGCAAAACTCGAGCAAAAACGCCTAACGTCGAGCGTTCTCATTATCCTAAATCCTGATATTACTTGACTGATGCTCGGGCTGAGATGCCAGCTATAATTGACATTTTGGCTTTAATTCCATCAAACGGACCCAAATGTGAAGCTTACCTGGATTGCGTTTTTGTCTTGTGTATCTAACGTAAATAGTAATATTAATTTATTTTAATTTATTTCATCATAAATATTTAACTCAATTAAGTATTTA
The DNA here is from genome assembly GCA_955876795.1 of Eupithecia tripunctaria. Classification (NCBI taxonomy): domain Eukaryota; kingdom Metazoa; phylum Arthropoda; class Insecta; order Lepidoptera; family Geometridae; genus Eupithecia; species Eupithecia tripunctaria. The sequence continues at coordinate 8,123,193 of OY041615.1, read as the reverse complement.
CCTACCTACCAGTAAAGAGAGAAAATTAATGTTTCTGTTATAACCAGAATTGCATTACGAGTATTTACCTTATAAGCGTTACATAGGTGCCTGCTTAGTTCGATACTATTTAAAGTCTTAAACTTAACCATAGAATATTTATGAATACACTTAACTTAGAATATTGCGAATTAACTTAGAATATCCTTCACAGGGTTCATGTAGATTCTAGCCTAAAAATGTTAACAGCTTGCAATGGACATATATGCAATAAATAAATAAATAAAATTGCTAGATGAAGCAATACTTTGCCGTATCTGGCAACAATCCGAAAGCAACCAATTTGTCGTCTACCCGCTATTTAAGATAGGGATTAAGCAAATTTAATATTGCGAAAGCTATCATTGAGTTAGTTCTCCGGAGCTTTTAATTAGTACTTAGTAAAACGTCTCGTTTATTAAAACTGACGGTTTTTAAGGGGCTCTTGGAAAATGTAGAGTCGATCTTAAAACTCTCAGTTTAAAATATCCCTGGCTGTAAGTGAAAGAATATTTTAGCTTTGGGAGGTACTTTTCTAAGCTAAAATATTCTTGCATTCTCGCAAAGTCATAAAAAACAACAAATTTGAACAAAAAGACTAAAAGTTTCTGCACACATTTCCAATAGGGCTTATATTTTTCAAAGGAACTTACTCAAAAACTACAAATAGGCGGTTTTTGGTATTGAAATATTCAATTTTAACCAAATCATGTGATTTGGGTTAAAATTGAATATTTCAATACCTACCTCAAGAGGTCCGTGCTACGCATACACAAATAAGTTTATTTCAGTTGCTATACCTACCAAAATATAAAAGTCAAAGTCCAACTTAGCCATCCGAACAACAAAATAGGAATAAAACTCCCACAACATTAATTCTACACGCCAGTCGAATGAGACCACTGCATCTAAATATTAATTCCGAGTTCATCAGACCTCAGCACGCGACTTGCATTGGATACAGGGTCATTGACATCCAGATCTAGAATCTTCTATGAATAGAAACAGACACAAGACAATATTATTTCTTGGAGTCATTAGGCATGGCATTTCCTTAAAATTGCAAAAGAGATGCATTCGAAAAGAGATAGATTAAAACCTACTGGTAATTTTTTGTAATACCTACCGCCGGATTATCTATGCACAATTAAGTAAGAGATTTTGTTTGTTGCATAACTAGAAGACAAAATCATGTACTTTATTTTTTGTACGATGAAAATTATTTATCCACGGGCTGAAGTTAGTTCACTATAAATTATAGGTTGTCTTATAGGAAAAATATCTATTTGGCGCATAATAACTAGGAACCTAGCATCGTAGAAAAAAATATACAAAAAATTAAAATTATGTATTTTTATTAATCATATAAGGCATTGCCGTCGCTATGAAGGCTTGAAAGTTTGTTGTTTTTTTTGTAAACCTTGCAGTTTTTATGTATTAAATAATTTTCAACGCCAAAATTACTCATGCAAGTTAAAAAGAAGTACAAAAACACGCTAAATGCCAGTCCAAGACCGACGTGCCCGCGATAAACCAACCCAAGTTATAAAATCCCCCAAGTTTCCAGCGCGTTACGACTATGAAAAAACTTGTGGCTTTGAGAGAAAGCCCAAACTTTTTTGCGGGTTTTTCTTTTCCCACGCTTTGAACTCACACAGTGCCTATAAAACTTCTAGACCGAACTTTAATTAAAAGAAAAGCTACCTATAAATGGTGATTAATTTTGAACTTTGTTGACATGCAACGTTTGACATATTCCAAGCTTTCTGAGTGTGCCGTGAGTTGGCCATGAGTGACACGTGTACGTCAACCTACATATTGGATTTACGTTTCCACCAGAAACGTTAATAGTACCTACACTTTTTTCTAAGCCTATGCGGCTTGATCAGCCGTTGATCATGCGCGTGACTTCTACCCGGTTGTGTTGGTCTGCCGGCCAATCTGAATATGTGAGTGAAGGAAATAGAGAGTGCACTTATGTAGACAAAACCATCCTCTTTGGTCAACTATCTACTTAGCGCTCAAGACAGTAGTTGTGAGTCTGCCTTATGTCCATTAGTTTCAACCTCCCAGTAATATCTAAAAGAAGAACTTCGGATCCTGGTACATGTGTTAGTTGGTTGTTATTTGAACATTCGCGTTGGTTTACTTCACGTTTTAATATTTGCTTTCTGAATGACAATGTTTTTCTTTGCAGTCTTTTATCCTGTGGTTTGGTGGTTTTTTTGAATGTTGCAGAAAATCTGGAAAATATGACGGGATTCTTTTAAAAATGTGTTGTTGCTTCTCGAGCTGTTTTACATATTTTCGAAAATATTATTTCACTAGTTGACTTTTTGTGTTATATCAGTTTTCCTTGAATTTTTGGTTTTGAATTCCAGTTTTCCCCCTCAACGATTTTTGACGTTCCAGTGTTTAATTTCCTTAGAAGAATGAATCCGAAGAGAAGCAATAATAATTTAAACAAAAAAAATGACTTCAGTTGCAGGGTTTTTTTATAGATGCCAGTATCAGGACTGAATCAAGTTCAAATGGAAGCACAGGGGAAGTAACAGTTTTCAAAAAAAGAATCATTAAAATCAGTTCACCCAGTCGAAAGTTGTGAGGTAACAAACATAAAAAATACTTTCGAATTGAGAACTTCCTCTGTTTTTGAAGTCGTAAGTTGGTTGAAGTCAAAGCCTCATTTCTTATCAGTTTAATCAATTTTCATTCTGTATCTTTCTATATTTATATATTCTAAGACAAAATTTAACAAAAATTACGCCTAATATAAAAAAAAATACGGAATTTTATCAAATATTAACACCCCAATGTCAAAAATGTCATATTAGTAAATACAAGAATTTGAAGTTAGTATATTATGGTAAGTTTTATGTTAGTGAAGTATATAATGTAGGTATCAAATACTCACATAATCGTAATATCTTGCATAACCTGTATTATTTATTAATGTAATTATATTTAAGTTTGTGTCCACCTATTATACGTATATGTATAAGAACAATAAGTAGGTACTGCCATTACACTAAGCTATTATATGTATACTGTTGGTGAACCTTTATTGAATAAATAAATATCCTATAACAATTCCTAAAGCTCCGACTCGCATGATATCCAAGAAGAGCTCCAGCTCACAAGTTGTAAACTTATTTTACTATCCGTTACTATACTATTCTACAAGCACATTATAATATGACAACGTGTTCCCTCACCGTGCTTAAGTAGCTCTTCAGGCTACGTGCCCCGGAATACCAATATCCTAAGTGCAACCATGTCTCGACATAAGTTTATTTTACCGTATGTATTGTGTTGTATGCATTTCAAAAATTAAAACCTACCTTTTTCGTGTTTAAAGGAGTTCGATGTCTTATCTTAAGCTGCTCTTGTTATGTGTATTTTGCTTTGTTATTCTATTTATTAGATAGGAAAGTGGGATAAGAAATTGCTCTGTTAATAGGAATCTTCTTTGCGCAAAAAAGAATCAAGACACAAAGCATTAGAGCTCCATTTAACTTGACTGAGATGGAACAATCATTGGTATAAATGCTCTATATCTTCTGAAACAGACCTCTCAACACACCAACTGACCCAATCCATTCTAATCCAAATTGACTTCATTGACAAAATGCCCTATTAAGGCAGTTGGGAACTAAGCTAAAGGCGGCGACTTACTATAGTGCTTTCTGCTGAAATTAATTAAGGAGAGAATCTTATCTGATGACAATTATTCTGGAAACACTTTTGCTACCTTCACAAGTGAATCATAAGCAAATCTTAGCCACGATCTGTTATGGGTGCTCGGATACATACCCAATAAAACCATTAACTAAATACGACAACATTTATTATTCTTCGCGTATAATACAGGCCAATGATAAGAATAACGAGCAAATCTATTTATTATTGTTGAACTAATCACCCGATCGGTTTTCGAGCGATTGAGTAGCGAGTTTGCCACGAACAGCGAGCACGCTACGAAGTCGTCCTCCTCAGCACTGACGTCACGGCCACCAATAGGGTATATGCATGTGATTTCAAAAAAGCAAATTTTTTTTTTACGTATTCTCTATTGATATAGAAATATATCTGTATATTTATTTTTGTATTTTATTATGTTTTTATTGTGAAATTAAATCATTGAAAAATAGATATTTTAAGTCTCAACTGTAAAATGTCTAAACGCAATGCTATTGGCACGTGAAGCGTGACGTCATACTTGAACATTTTTGTATGGCAAGTTTTGACTTGAGTTTACATAGAGGACTCGATGATCCGTGACGTCATAAAATGCAATGGCTAACATGGCAGCGTTTTTATCACCCAAAACTGAGTGTAGTTTAAGTTTTAGTTTTTTACCTCAATAATTTGAATTTTTGGGTGTAATTTTTTTTTCGTTTATGCATTAAACCTAAATAATCGATAAAAAAAAATAAAAAAATCCATGCATATACCCTATTGCGGCAATTGGTGCCTTCGACAGCTGTGTTTAAAACTATGCATCGCGTCGTCGTTGTCACAACGAGTTCGCTGTGCACTCGTCTCGCTTTGAAATCGCTCGCAAATTGCCAGTGTGATAAAGCCAAGGGACCGAACGAGCAAGCGAAGGCTAACGACCGAACACGCGCGAACAAAATTTACATTTATTCGTTTGGTGTAGACACAACACCGAAAGACAGTGACCGTTCGTCGTTGATCGTCGAATCGCTCGCTCTTTTTCGCATGCTCTGTACCCAACATAAGAGGTTATGCAACGAAATCTTAATGTGCCGCTTTATCGCATCACAGCCCTAAGGCGTTAGCTAACTCCTATCCCAGCCCTCTCGAACTATTAACTAGCGACCTTGAATTCATCCCTATGAGGAAAAACTTTACGCATTTATCAGTGACACAAACTTATTATCTATTTACTGGCAGTGTCGTTAAGGACTACAATATTGAGTCCTGTTCTTAATATCGAAGTAAGTTGGACGTGATAGTGGAAATTTATGAAAAATGCTGTAAAACACGCGGTGCTGGTGCGGATGCAGAATTCCATTAGGTTAGAGAGTAGTTTCTAAATTAATAAAGCCAATAATCCTATCTGTCAGCTGAATTATCTAGCACTATTTATCTATTTTCACATGCATCTTCAGGAACAAAATCAAACAGAGCTTGTGTTGGGTACCCAGTTACTGTTGTGATACAAAAATTAAATTTTAGTTTAGTTACTGTATCCAACATCAAAACGTATCCCACATTTATATAAATGTTGTTTCTGTATCCCGCGTTTCCTCTATCCTGAAAAACTTGAAACTATCCAATCAAATATCACCCAGTCATGTCGCATCAGAAGCCCCATATCACATGCCCATCCGTTTTCTAAACATGCCCATCTATAATATTGTTGTAATGCCATTTTTCTGTTATAATGCTGCGGATAACAAGAGTTTTCTTCTCTCGTGGGAGTCCGATGTCAGGCCTCATGATGTTTTCCATTAGAGTGTTGACGTGTATCTTTAGTGCGTCTCAGAGCAAAGTCCCGAGTGTTATTTGGCCCATGTTAACAGGTTGTGGCGTTTTTTTGCTAGCTTGTAACTTTGGGATAAAGTGCTATTATGTGGTATTCACGTAAACGCTATAACATAAGAAAGCTTCTAAAAATATACCTCCTTCGGTCCTCGATACAGACGTTATAATCTAGGAATTTTATAAGTATTTAATGTAAGTTAAATTTATAAATAACTAGCTGACCCGGCGAACTTCGTACCGCCTGTTTGAGAGATTTTCTGAGAGAATTTCTTTATATTTTTTCCGTAAGAACCTTGTACAGAGTATTAGAAAACTACAAAAAAAAATCAGCCAAATCGGTCAAGCCGTTTTCATGTTATGTCGTGACAACGGAAAACGGTTTCATTTTTATATATATAGACTAGCTGACCCGGTGAACTTCGTACCGCCTGTTTGAGAGATTTTCTTAATATTTTTTTCCGAACCTTTTACAGAGTATTAGAAAACTACAAAAAAAAATCAGCCAAATCGGTCAAGCCGTTTTCATGTTATGTCGTGACAACGGAAAACGGGTTTCATTTTTATATATATAGATTATCTACACAGAATCATCTAACCCCAAATTAAGAGGTTGTGATAAGGGAACTAGAAAACTGATTTAGTACATAGATACATATTTTTATCATACCGATCTTCACATGGAAAACACCCAGAAAACCCGGAAAAAATCATTAATTGTTCTCTAAACAAATAACTATCTGCAGATCGTACAAATTTGTCTCAAAACGAGAATCGAACCAGCAACCTCCTGCGTTCAAGGCGGACCTCCGACCGCTGCGTTACTCATGTCATCATTATGATGCTAGTTCGATGGATTCGCAGGAGCGAATCAAAATACAGGTTTACCCAAAATGATACTCTAGTGTTTTTAAGCTTATTACCTACATCTCTTGAGTTTGATCCAAAATCTTTAGCTAGGTATAGGTATTTATTATACTAACCTCAACCTCAACCCCAACAGTCTGTATTGGTCCACTGCTGGACGCAGGCTTATTGGCATTTATCTTATGGAGGATTATTCCATAATCCCCACTCTGGGCAAGCGGCAATGAAGTGGGGATCGCAGGTTGGTGGTATAAAATTGTTCTGCAGAGGGCGCTGCTGCCCGCCCCCGCTGGATATCCCTTGGTCGCCTCTTACGACACTAACGGGAAGAGTTGGGGTGGTGCAGATTCTAAGCCAGCACACAGCTGTCAATATTATAAGTACCTACCTTGAAAAACAAAAATACTTTGATTTTATAAAGCAACTTCCCACACTTCGCATTAAAATCAGCGTTCCACGAGATTTAACTGTAAACGCTATCGCAGTAAGATGTTAATTCTAAATTCCTTTGTGCAAAGTTTTGCTTGTATAAAAAGGGGAATTTATATTTCCCACTTGCACCACAAACCCAGCTCAGGATAACGAACTTGCTAATATATTGCATTATTTTTTCTTTGTAATGGAAGACTTGAGTGAACCTTGTTGACAATAAACTAACGTGGGTGGTATAAAAACGATGGAAAATATCGAGAAGGAATAAAGTTTTTGCAATCCCATCTCATTAAAATAATCAATAGAGTAGTGTCCGTCTCCGGGGTAGAAAAAAAATATTTATTCAGAGTCAGAGTCAGAGTCAAATCGTTTATTTCTTTAGACTTGCAAAATAAGCACTTAGACAATTCAATTTCTTACTATATAAACAGCTTGATAAATATTAATTACTATCAAATAAGAAATAAGGTGGAATTGACTCTAAATTCAAATAATTTTTTTTATTTAGTCACACTGAAGGACTGATTAGACTTTTCTTGGGAAACTAGCCTATTCGTTCATTCTTCCTTTTGATTTTCTCTAAGTTTTTAACGCATTAACTGCCCAATCTCGGCGATGCGACTCGCAGGGCAGAGTCTGGCACGTGCGTCTTGGGCTATGAATGTGTTAACTCATCTCTAAATCAGCACCCTAAGATAATCAGTTGATACAGAACCCACAGGACGTACGTCAGGCTTTATCAGTGAAAATTTAAATAATATCCCAAAAATGTACCCATAGTGTAAACTTTAAAAATCAAAATCCTAAATTTGGTAGTTCTATTTTTAAGCGCCACTGTAAAAGCTTCAATCTTCACTTGCAGTTTCTATATATCTAAAACTTTTATTGCTTATAAAGCTTTATCCATAATACTAAATCTTCATTTATTAGAAAACATATGTTTTATCCACATCCACAAACTTAGTAAGCTCCTCACGTCTCTCAGCAATCAGTTTTTATAATGTCTAACCGTTGCGTTGTCTGGGTTTCAGATAGACACATAACTTTCGAATATGGACACTTTAAGGCGCATACCCGAGCTAAAGTGACGCCGTCACCTATTTTATTATATTTTAACGTTTATCACAGGAAATTTTTAAAATTCATCATACAGTTTGTGGTACCTATTTTAAGCTTTTTTTAATATCTTTGTAATAGTTTTATTTTGTATGGTTTGGTGGCCACAAAGAGCAACTTCGTATCTCTGCCTCAGCTTTACAGAATAAAACTATTGATTAATATAAACTATAACTAATTAATAAATATCTAGCTAGTTAATTAATAGATATAGCTATTTAATAATTATCTATTTAATTTTCTGTAATAAACGTAATAATAAGACAAAATAAGTCTCCACTTTGACTCGGGTATGCGATATTTATTGTTATCTGGAATAAACCAATTGAAAAAAAATGGCGTTAAAAGTTTGCGCACTATAAACCACATCATGGCACCACCCCGTCATCACAGAAATGAAGCCTCTATCAATCGCCAATCAGTTCTGAATTGTGTGTGCTATGGCGCTCATTAGGGGAGGCCTATGTTCAGCAGTGGACTAACATAGGTTGATGATGTTGGAGTTTGTTATTCATTCGCTTACATAGTAGGTGCGAGTAACTACGTGGGTAGCCATAAAGTCTAGGAGGCAAATTATTTTCTTGGATCTGATGTGAATTACCTAAGTGTTCAGAAATTTAAAAATTTGATGTAGACCAATAAATAATCTAGAACAGCCTGTCATAATAAGAAATAGCAAACCTACGTTGATATTTCAGCCATATATTTTTCAGAAAATTCAAGGTGAATGCTTTTTATTTCGTAAAAAGTTGTGAATATTTAAGCTTTCATAAGATTTCGTTTAAGCTATTGTGAATTGCTTCTTTCGTTATTTTAGAGAGTATAAAGCGCAACTTAATAATGTTGTATATTTTTTACAATTCTCGCTATTATTTTTTTTTACTGTCGCGCAGCTATGTATTTTTTTCAAGGTTACTTGCTATCGAAAAATGATTTAATCCTTTCAAAAGATTGTCTAAAAGGATATAAAATGAACAAAAAGCTTTATATTAACTTTTAACATCTTCGCTCGGCATATCCGGAAGACGAAGTTTTCGCCGCTTCTTCTCATACAATGTTAATGTTCTATTATTCTTTTCAACTATGAAATAAATTGTGGCTAAAATGTCTTTAGAAGTCATCGCTGAGGGTTGGCGCAATGGATGGCACATAGGTTGGCGCGTAGATATGCTATCTAGCATTATGCTTCTGATGTACAACTTTTGTGGTATATTCTATTTTATTATATTGAGTTAACCCTGCGATCTTAGTCGTGGTTTGCGCGACGTACAAGGAAGAATGTGGGTTTTTAGAAAAAGTCATAACATAATTAATACCTATTGATTTTTTTACAACCTCTGCTATCATTCTCATACGATTGATATGTGATAAATTCTTTCCGGTCATTTCAACCTCAACTTAAACTTAGTTTTAAAGTAGGTAAGTACTAACTTTACTTTATTTTTCAAGTGTGTGCAATTTGTCTATAAATTTAGTTTATTTTGGAGTACTCCTTTTTAGTAATCCATTTACCACTGAAATAGTAGAACTAGAATGAATTTTGACTACCATAGTGGAAATTTCATAAATAGCCTTTAGGTACATGTTATTTTTTAATCTTTATTTAAAGAGCTTAATCACATTGCGATTATGTCGCTCTAACTAAGTACAATGAGTAATTTGAATGTAATTTTAACTGCTAGCATAGCTCATTCTAAGAACGTGTTCATCAACACCTTTCTTATTGTCTCTATACATAGGTATATGTATAAGATTTATGGAAAGTCATTTTTTCTTGTGTTCTTTAATAACACTCGTTTTCGTTAGTGGACAATATTTTTTCACGTCCTTTTCCCACAGAATAAATATAATATTACCTCTTTGCCTGAGCATCACTTCAAGCTTGAATAGGGTATATGCATCGATTTTTTTTATTGTTTTAATCGATTCTTTAGGTCATTATTTAACCGAGGAATGATAAGACGCTCACTGAATTTCGCATTAACAAGGTGAAAAAAACAAATCAAAACTACAATCATTTACGGGTGATAAAAACGCGGCCATATTGGCGCCATGTTTATGTGACGTCGTCGTACACACTTGATTAAAACCTTTGGTGACGACCTCGGTAGTGATCATCTCAGGAAAGAGGTTTTCCGAAAAAACTGAAAATAATCGACAATACGAAATGTCAAGTGGGCAGAATAGTGTCAAATCATGGTGCAGCAAGCAGAATAAAAAAAGAAAAAATGTGCACAGTTATGTCACGTCCGCTCTAGTCATTGGTTTTGAAATTTTGCGATTGAGATTTAAAATATCAATTTTTCAATGGTTAAATTCTACAATAAAAACATCTCAAAATGCAAAAATAAATATGTAGATATGTTTCTATATCAATAGAGAATACGTATATATTTTTTTAGCCATTTTGAAATCACATGCATATACCCTATTGAAGACTTAGGGATGTTCACTGAATGCAGAAGGTGACAAGGACTTACACTCTACCACAGACAGATATTAAAATACTATAGGCTCTACGCACATAAATCCAATCGACACCGCATAGCAATAAAACTTGCATTCTAATAGAAGCTTAAACTTATGTCTAAAGTAGGTAAAAGTAGTAGCTAAAAGTCTTCAACTTCTTCAAAGTGTTGCATGCAAGACGATTGATCAAACACTTCATTGATTGCGGCGTTATCAAATTGATCACTAAACATTTTCGTCGGACGAGTGGGGTGACGTTATGGGCATGAGACGAGTTATGGAAAATTACTAGATTCAGAATGCGACGTCTTAGGAAGGTGAAGTGTTGTAGAAAAAGACTAAATATCGAATGTGACAAGTGATCAACCAAACCTGAAGAAAGGGCGCTCAGAGTTTGGGTCTGTCAAATTAAAATAGCATAGTATAAAGCCTTCAATTTCATAGACCGTGCGCGAAAGTTCTTCTTCGAGACTTTTCTGTTTTGGAAAACCTTTGTCCTTAAAACCTCTCCAACCACTGCGCTTTGGTATGTATTGTTTCCGTTTAAAAACCGGCATCCAAAGCGAATAAGATACGATTAAGCGTGGGCCCCTTGGCAGTCAGCAGCGGAGTTCTAGAATGAATTTTAAACGGGACACCAGAAGCAGACAATTGAAAGCCTGCATTATGCATGGAACGGGGGGCCCCAGGGTACGATTGGCGAGCGTATCTAAATATTTGTGGCTGTGTAAAACTCTTTGTTTAAGACGCTAAAGTTCTTTGTTTAAAGATGTTTTAATCTCTTTGAAGTTTGAATAAAGTAGTTTGATTTAATGTAGCCCAAAATTTGAGGTTTTTTACTTTGCGTCCAATATCTTTGATTGTTATTTTTAAAATAAATTGATAAGTGTTTGTTTGATTTACAAAGTGAATTTCTACTTGGTATTCATGAAACAAGATCGTCAAAAAGTATCTTATCATATTATCTTTAGTGTGTAAGTAATTAAAGGAGATTAATCACTCGCCATAGAAATTTTCCCCAGAACCCAGAAAGCATAACCATGTGGTTATGCTTTCCTGGTTCCAAAAAATAGACTTAATTGATGTACATCTAATTAAAATTAAACTTATTTAAAGTTATTAAATATGCAAAATAATTTCTGAATTTGAGGTTATGATTTTTCATTTTACAGTACACTACAAATACACTAACGGTTTGAAAATGTTCGTCACCTTATAGTCGGTTTTTATTATTTTCACATCAAGAACCGCAAAAACAGCGCTGACAGCGACGATGTATTTACCTGTCATTTGATGTCATGTGACATAAGGCTACATAGCATGCATCGAGATAAAAATCTTGCAATAATTTTATCATAATACTAGCTGCGCCCCGCAGCATCGCACGCGTTTTTCCTATGGAAATGTTTAAAGGTCATTTTTATCCCACGGGAACAGATTTACGGGATAAAAAGTAGCCTATGTTTTATTCCAGTATAAGAATTACCTGTATGCAAAATTTCTGCAAGATCCGTTCAGTAGTTTTGGCGTGAAGAGGTAACAAACATCCATCCATCCATACAAACTTTCGCATTTATAATATTATTAGTGTGATTAGTGTGATAATATAATATATAATATTATTAGTGTGATATCATGTCTGTGAGATAGGCTATAGCCTCCGCACACAGACGCTAATTAATAAGTGCGTCTTGTGAAGCGCGATTTCAGTGATTTTCTAGCGCGATTCTTTATTTTTAAGCGCAATTTTGGCGGTGCAACCGGCGGCGCGCTCCCGCTGCCGCCTTAGTCGTCTCATACGATCATTTGATCTCACTGTGTGAATGAGCCAATCAAAGTCAAGTCAAAGTCAAAGTCAAAATCATTTATTGCCAGTATGTACATTGATAGGTAGCTTAAGTTCTAATTACAGCTAAAGTTGGAACATACACCATGTTAGATTGGTATAGCAATGTCTTAGTGTCTATCATCTTACACTATATATGTCTTAGTGTCTGTAATCTTACACTATAATAATATCTTACTATATAGCAATTTATTACGAACACTTTTAACAGTTTTAAGAAAATCAGTCGTTGTAAATACTAATTTATTTTCAGTCTTCATGCTGTTATTTCCTTTATATAAATTATATAAAAATAGGTTTGCTAGTTATTAATAATTATATTTAAACAATTCTTGAGATAATTAATCCAACAATGTTAGTTTACAAGTTCATTTATATTATAATATTGTTTGCTTTGTAGCCATAGTCGTAGCTCTTTTGTAAATTTTGTCAGCGGAAGGCTTTTTATAGTTTTAGGTAATGCATTATATATTTTTCCACACATTACAAAACAGTTTTTTTGGTATAGACGGGTCCTAGGCTGCCTACTCAAAACTATCCTATCAGGATCCCGTGTATTTCGGGGATATAGTTCACTCGCCTTCATAAACAATTTATTATGTTTCTTTACAAACAAGGCTGCCTCAAAGATGTAGAGACAAGGTAGCGTGAGCAATTTGAGTTTACTAAATAACGGCTTACAGGATTCCCACGGTGGTATACCAACAACACCAATCACACCTCAACCTCAACCTCAACTGCCTATATTGGTCCACTGCTGGACGCAGGCCTCCCCCTGATAAGTACCTTGGCGTTAATCTTATGGGGGTAATCCCCAGAAATTCCACGCTGGGCATGCGGGTTGGGGATCACAATTCGGTGGTAGAATTGTTCTGCAGGGGGCGCTACTGCTCGCCCCCGAAGGATATCTTAGTCGTCTCTTACGACATTCACGGGAAGAGTTGGAGTGGTGCAAATTCTAAGCCAGCACCACACAGCAGCCATTCACACAGTGAGATCAAAATACTATCATGTAGTGTGCAACATTGAGTGAATGTACGACATTGGAAGATACATTTTCTCCAATCAGAATGCACATGCCAAATGCGTTCGCTAACGACATCTCTCATTACAACCAACACTTTACTATCTCTCTTGGAAAACTGCTTACATTGATTTGATTTTGATGGCGACCTTGTTATAATGTCGATAAGGATTTGCTCCTTTTGGAATCGAAAACCTAAATCCGTGGGGTACGGAGGTTCTCCGGGTGTCAAAAATATGAGGAAATCAGGTGGAAGCGACGCGTCATCCGAGATCTGGTGACCAGATAAAAAAAACATAAAAGTGATATTTCACTGTTTTGCACCTAATTTGGTCGAGATCTCCGGTCAATAGAAAATATTTTTGTTTTGTTTTGTAGGTTATTATTATTACTAATTCATTGGTTCCATAAAATAGTTTCTTTATAAATTGTGTAGTTTTTTATAAATAAGAAAAAACATCATGTTTGCGCCTACGCCGCGCCGCCGCCGTCGTTCCAAAAACGTATGCTCTGTCCCGCGACTATAAAAGCGAAATCCTGACAAAATGGCACGGAATGCGCCGTCCTCAGTTGCTGATGAAAGATGCTTCAGAACCATTAGGTTGGATTTCCTGAAAGTTAGATTCCCATTAAGTTGGATTCCCATTAAGTTGGATTCCCCGAAAGTTGAATTCTCATTAAGTTGGATTTTCCAAAAGTTGGATTCCCGTTACGTCGGATTCCTATGGTGAGGTGGATTATCGTCAATTTGTCTACCGACGTTAGAAGTTTCACTCAGGCTCTTTAATTAAAATCTTGATAGACGCGCGCCAGAGCGTCAGCCAAGTTTATACTTCTTTCTATGATAATAATGTCCTCCTAGCCGAATTTCGATAACGGCAGCCAGTCATATCGGAGACTAGCCAGATATGCAGGAAATATTACAGTGCAAAAGTGTGTGCGCAAACACAGGTGCACTCTCTATAATGTTGACAGACCAACACGACCGGCTGAGAGGTCAGGATTCTTTCTTTATTTCTTTCTAACCTAACCTTATAAGCACGAAGTAAAGATCTTAGATAATGCAGTAGAGAAAGTCGTAAAAGATAGTAGAACAACTAAACCTTTGTCATAACCAAGGGGTGCCACAAAACCACTCAAACTAAAATAATCCCTATCCACAACAAACTTTAGATACAGGGTGTTCAGTCATCAAACTTTATACAGAGTGGAACAACCCCCATCATTTTCACAGTCCCTACAATACAATCTCCGAAAAACTATACGAAATGCTCAACAGTTAGCTGAACTCAATCTAACTTTAAAATAGTTTCCGTTGACGTAGAACCAGCAGATTAAAAGGTTTACGTTGCAACGAAAAATAAGGACAAGAATGTTTTATGGAAGAAGAGTTCCGTCAGTTGGGACCGCTACGTAAAGGGATCGCGGTCCCATTCGCCGGATTGATTTAATTTTACTATTTTTCTTCGGGCGCAAAACACGTGACGTAAATTGTATAGTCGTCGTCAGAAACAGATCCGAAATCAATACGATAATGTATGTAAGTAGTGGGTACACTAGTTCTCATAATATAATATAATATAATAACTAGTTCCTGTCAATTATAAAAACAATATTTTATTTACTGTATATAATTTAATAATATTTTTTTACCTTTGCATAAAGGTTATGATTATTAAATTTACTTATAAATATATAAACTTGCATCCTGAATGTGTCTATGAGATGTGCTGCGCACATTTGTTCGAGTGTATATTAAATTCAATGACGGAAAATGACTACGGAAGAAGTAAAGACGCAGCCTGGCGAAAACTTTAATCGATGGAAGCAGTGTATAAAATACAAAAATTATTTTTATTAGACGTTTTAAACGATTTTGCTTGGCTCGTCTATGAAAATTATGGTGATAATTCAGATTGCGCCGAAACTAAACTAAACTAATTTGACAGGGCTAAAATAGTTGCCGTTCCTATCAAAGCGATCAAAATAAAAATGATGGCATCATTTTTAATGCTGTCAAATTCTTTTAGTTGAACTCAACTAAAAGAATTTGTTTATGTCGATAAACTTATCGACATTATAATTTTTAGACGGGACGGCAAAATCATTTAAAAAGAAAATTAGAAGTAAATAAGTAATTACAAGTAGAAAAAATTAGGAGTACCTAGGTACCTAGTTGTCGTTTTCGGGTAAACGCTATCCTATTCAGGTGACATATGAGTTGGATTTGCACGTCAAGGAATCAGAAACTTTGATTTTTGTTTTCCACGAAGGCTCCGCTGCTGATCGTTCGATAAATTCCGATTTTCCAAAATTCAGAAAACATCATCCTTAGGTCGACCCCGTAAGACATAGAACGAGGCAGTTTTGAGTCTACATACACGATTAATCAACATACATACATGCTTACGAGTACCTACCTTTTTTTGTTGCTTTGCAACCTAGAGTCCCAAAGCATTAATTGAAATCGACAGTAAAAGTCACTTAAAACAAGTATAAATTTCAGACAATAAATCAAGTCAGTTTCACGAAAAGAATACATTATTGTATTGACATGAACTACACTACTATTCCATCCCTTTGGTGACGCATTCTAAGTAGGTATTATCAATTCAGTGTAGTAGGTATCATCGCTTTAATATTACACTTTGTGGGTAAAAGGAAACAAGTTTCAAAGACACGACAAAGACATGACAAGCTTAAACTAATACATAATGCAGAACTAGTTTTCTACTTTAAAGTAAATCTATCACGTTTACTAAAACATTTTCTAGTAATGGTTTGTCCTTTGATATTGCTTCCACAAAATATAGAATTATATGTAGGTACTCAATTTTTAAATTATACCCGAGATCATGAAAATGGGAAGGCACTTGCATGATCATGAAAATACCTTTATTTAAATATTTATTAACTAGCTTCTGCCCGCGGTTTTATTAGCGTATATAAAATAAAAAGTAGCCTGTATTTTTATCTTTACCTTTAACCAGGTCCAGCAGTGTGCTTAATTTCTGTCCGATCTACTCAGTAGTTTTTGCGTTGTCTTCGGCCAAACATCTCCACTACGGAACAACCTTTTCCCTTACAATATTAGTAGGATATCTGGGGCCTAATTTCACAATTTTTTAAACAAATGCTATAATGGCACCACGCCATTGAACGGTCAAATTGTCAAACGGTTGTCATAATCGTAATAGTCATAGCTATGGCATAAACAAAAAAATAGTGTTAGTAGAATACCAAAAGGTGTCAATGACGGTGATTGATACGCGATAATGAAGCGATAATAGTGTCATAGTGAGGCGATTGTGTTACTGGCATCAGGCCCCTGAACGTTGACTACTAGGTAGAGGCCTAAAAGTCTCCAAGTCTAACCACTAGTTTTTTTTGTGGACAATACACCATATAACAATAGACAAAAGACTGACCGCAATCTCATCTGATAGAAAGTGAAGATAATGGCTGACGGTGTATCACGAATGTCTACAAAACACCCTTTTCAACTTTGTCTTGAAAAACCCTGAAGGTCAGGTCAGTCTAAAAACAGGGCAATTTTATTAAAAAAATCCTTACTCTACCGTAAGGCGGGTAAACTTCTAAATCAAAAGAATCGCACAACTAAACCCAATCTAATCGCCACTATAGCACTTCCCTAAAACACCGCCAATAGCCAATGAACACGAAATTCCCAACATCATAAAATTGCCTTAGGGACTCCACAAGCGTTAAGCCACTCACCCGAAACGTCACCCTATTCCTACCCTTATGTACATACCAATAAGAGTTATTGCCGCTAAAACTAAGCCATGTAAATTTTGCCTACTCTATATACTCTTGAATAGCAATTTTTGTGGTAAAATAATTATCAATCGTGTAGCGTGTAGCATAAGTAGGGATCGACCCTTTTCATATCTCTATTGATATCTGTCAAATACGGATACCTAGTGAAGGATAATATTGCAAATACGATATATCGGGGCAAGTAGGTATCGAGTAACTTCGGATCCTTTTACTGTACGACAAAATATCATGAAGATGCATTAGGTATTCCTATATAATATTTATGTCGACGCCGGATGAAGATTCAGCCCATTTGTAGAACGACTAGCCAAGGGGAACGTTAGTCTTACGTGGGAACGTAGTGTTCCCGGCCAAACAGTGAGCAATGTACAAACAACAGCTGCTTACTTAATACATAAGAAAGCATACACGGTACTAATAACAAAGCACCTAATTTTAAAATGCATGTTGGTTTGATTTGGCATAACGTTATGAAAACATAAAAATAGAACAAAATAATAAAGTCTAGTAGATTTAAACAGTCGAGCTTATTGCATACTGTTGTAAACAATGTTAAGTACCTTAATTGAAAGATGGTCATTAGCATTAGCAGGTGCTAATGCTAATGACCATCTTGAAAAACATGATCAACAGATGTTTTAGATGAATTGTATTATGAAGCTCTCAGACTTTTTGTGAGACGATGAGAATAAGAAATATCTGATGTTGAATTTTTGAATTTGAATTCTGACTTTGGAAATACTTTTCATGACACGTTGAAAATTAACAAATCACACGTGAGTCATTGGGAATAACCCTGAAACGGGTAGGTTGATTTTACGGCCGGTAATAACCGGCAGATATCTGATGTGGACTTACTTGTTACTTGTTACTTGTTTCTGGGCTGGTTTCCGCAACTAGGCCGCAGGCGGGCCCTTTTTGCGTGTCGGGTGGGGGGCTGTTAATCTAACCACCCGATGTCTTCCAGGAAAGCCAGCAGCTCGCTGACGCCGGTGCATGCCTCCCTAGGCGTCCTTGGTGTCCCGAGGTAGTGTAGTCTTTGAGAAGCTACGCTATCGCACTCTACAAGCACATGCGCGGCCGTCTCCTCTGCATTCATGCACCCTCTGCATAGGGGGCTGTCCGTGATACCCAGATTAAAAAGGTGTTTGTTTAGCATGCAATGTCCTGTGACAACGCCGACAACAAGTCGGAGCTTGTCACGCTTCAGATTGAGTAGCTTTCGGGAGTATCTCGGGTTTAAAACCGGGAAGGCCTCCTTCGACTGTCTGCAATCTGGAATACTTGCCCAGTGGTCTTGGTGTTGTTTGATTGTGCGTTGGCGGATCCAAGCGCGGACTTGACTGAATGGTAGGGGAATTATGGGTTCGGGCCCTGTCGGTTGCCGCTCCGAGCCTCTCCGAGCCAGTGCGTCCGCTTCGTCATTACCTCTTGATCCGCTATGTCCCTTTATCCATTGTAGTGTGACTCTATTCGACTTACTTACTTGTTCTAACAGGTGGTGGCATTGTAATGTAAGTCCCGAGTTGTGTTCTCTTCTGTGCAGTGCCTGTAGTACCGCCGCGCTGTCCGAGAGGATCCTGATTTTTTGGCCAGTTACCTTTCTTCGTAGCACTGCGCTTGCAGCTTGGATAATACCTACATATCTGATGTGGAACTAAACCTCCTTTTACACTTCAGTCACTTGCATACAACGGGATATTTACCATGATTTGAGTTTTTAAACGCTGGACCGAGGCGAATGGCATAAGCATAGAGAGGCCTATGCCCAGCAATGGGTCGTAAAGGACTGATAATGATGATGATAAGTTTTCAAACTAACTAACTATTAAATATCTCGTGATTTAAAAGTAAAACTTACACATGTTTTTTTTTTATTATTTAAATTTCCACGCAAAAAATTTACTGCGTCACTGAGTTCTTCAAAGGCTGAAAGTTGAATAAATATAATAATATCCATTCATAATTTCTTAATCCCCAATTTCTCAGAATGTTTCAGAGACATGGGATCTCAAATCCCAGAGAGCTTATCGAGAAAAGTTAGTAATCTTATAAGTATTATGCTAACTAAATTTAGCCTTGTACGTCGCCAGAGTTTTTCCTCTTGTATTTTATACGACGTAAATGCGACAGTTAAGTTAACGCTCACACTAGCAACTTTGCAAGTTTACAATTTATCAAACTTTGTTGCTTTGTTAACGGATTGGAATTAACGGCGACACTTTTATATACAAAAAGTTTTAATGCTGATTTTATACGGGAGGAAAAACTCTATTGACAATTTTATTGCAGTATACATTGTTAAACTTTGTAGTTTTAGTACCTTTTTAATATTGCTTCTTCACTTGTCTTATTCGTAATTCATTCATCATTCTTAGAAGATCCAATTTCTTTTCCATAATTAATCAATGTACTGAGGATTGATCATCTTATTAGAATCAGTTTCTGTGGCGAGTTTCTAAGGTCGTTGCTTTCTCGAATGGTCCAATTTTATTTAGAGTTATATAGAGTCTTGTTAAAAGAGAAGAATCGTGGGAATTGAGGAAGCTCGTGTTCCAGTTGACAACTTTTTTTGCGTTGACAACACTCCTCTGTCATTGCAGTATGACTATAATTAATTTTGTTTAGAAAATTATAAACTGACTTCAATTTGTTTATTATTTTCAATTAAAATGGGACCAAACACGGGAAGCACCAGCTTTCATGTAAAAAATAATCATGAAAATCGGATCACCCAGTCAAAAGTTCCGAGGTAACAAATATAAAAAATAAATAAAAATAACAGTTGAGTTGAGAACCTCCTCCTTTTTTTAAGTCGGTTAAAATAGTGTTTTTTCACTGTAACGCCACGGCTTTTCTGTTTTTGAACAGACTCAGTATTGAACTTTTTTCTCATCAGGTGATTGCGGAAGGAGAACCGGGTTTTGATAGTTTTCAATCAGCTTAGATTTCATTAAAAACTGTTAACAAAACACCAACTGGCTGTGCATTCTGTATTATATATGTAGTAGGTACGAAAAATATATATAACGAATTTTGGCCGCTCAATAATTATTGTAGAACTATAAAGATATAAAATGTTCATTTCGTTTAAATCATACATTTAAAAAGTAAAGGTAGGTACAGTTTATTATTTAGATAGTTGGTACCTGATGTGTGTAAAAGACCCAATTTTAGGCATCGTTAATGAGTTCCTCGTTCTTACTAAGTCGAAACTTGTATTAAGAAACGAGGGCAACTGCTCTGGCTAACTCAGGTTTTTTCCTCACAATAGTGTACTAACTAGTGCCTTAGTTTAATTTAGAAAATAAGGAAATACATATCTAATTATACAAAAAGAACTGAGCTCACGGCTCAGGTCTTCCAAAGAGAGCTGGCACGATACTGACAGGAAAGCTATAATATAACACGACAGCATTATATCGCTCGGTGTGTTCAGAGACTGCGACAAAAATAGACGCTTAGCCTGAGAGGTAACTTCGTTACGCAAGTTCACTCGGGAGATGCGTAAACAGGGAGATGTTTGCAATTTTTTGATGAAGCTTTATGAGATTTCCAACGACATATAACTACCTATTTCTAAATAAAGTAGCCAAAAATATCAAGGTAAATATACTTTTCGCTCGCATTTCAAAATCTAAGGAGCATATGATAGATAGAAGATAGAAGTTTTTTTATTCAGCACACAAGGACAGCACAGAACACAGATTAAAAATAGGTAGGTATAAAAAAAACACAGAAAGAAAATAACTAGAACTAGACTTAGGTTAGATCACAATAAAAGTAATCTTAGAATAAAATATAAACTTATACCTAATCTACCTACTCTTACTAACTTGAAGTGTCAGTGCTGCCGAGGTGAGCCAAAACGGATCAGTCTCAGCTTTATGCTGGTTTTCAGACTGACCCGGTTTTTGTGACACCAGGAACCGAGACGAGCCATATAAATTTACTTATAAAATAATAACTATAATAGTAATAATAATAATAATAGGTACATATTAAACAATCTAAGGTACATGGTGCATACATTGCATGCAGAACACAATTATTACACTACACTATACAAAATGATCATGTCAATGTCCAAAACGTAGTGCCAAATCTTATAACTAAGTATTTTATACAATTTCTTGAGTTTTTTCTTTAATATTATTTGAGGCATCAAAACAGGGGGCTTAGTCGGAAAAGGAAATCGAAGTTTCCTTTTCGATGTTGTGCAAAATAAACTCTTATGTCGCTTAAATAAGAATAGCGTTACAACTAAGATGAACCAGAAACTTCATTTCGTCTTCAAGAGCACGAGCTTGGGAAGCACAATGCCTACCTACCAATTTGAATCAGTCTTTAGAGAGAGTATTTGATCTATAGCAGAACGTTTATCAGCTGACATCATTATAATACAAATAAGTAAAATCCATGACTCTTAGCATTTTTTTCACAACCTTAAAGCAGGTTTTAAAGATGCTCGTTAGGCTTGTTACAACTTTATTGCGTTAAAATATAAAATTACCGTGAAATAAGGTTTATGGTATGCAAAGAATCTCAGTCAAATTTTAATTTCTCTTTCTAGGTACTCGAACCTAATATTAAAAAAGCATTAAGGTCTCTGTATATGTAACGTGACTCGGACGGAACTGGACAATTTTTAAACATAAACAGCAGCCATGACGCTATGAGTAAGTATCATAAACGAAGTCATCACAAGCTATACTTCACACCGGAATAGCATCTTCCTTTATCAAGCTCAAGTCCAACTTATGGAGCATTGCTGCCACATATGGAATGGCTCGACAAAGTAACAGCTTGCAGACTTATACTCTATTGATCGAAGAGCCTTCTGTATGCTGAGTGTATCCTGCCATACTGTTTACTACAAAGTTGGCGTTACCTTATTTTTCTATGGAAATTTGCAACTCCAAGCGGGAAACATACATAACTTTGATATTTTCATAGAAAATAAACTTAAAACAACCTTTACGGTGAACAGGATTGCAGTACACACTCAGCATACTGACTTATTATCTTACAAACAAAAGTACAATGGTATATTATATGTGTCGGAACATGGACGAGAGGGTGTTTATAATTGTGTGTGTAAGAATTTTCCCGTTGCGCCCGGTACACGTTATGTATGCAGATACCTTAAGGTGGCAAAATTCTGCCTGACATTGACTTTGTAAATAAGTTTTACTTTTTCTAAGTCAACTTATCTAAATGTTATGTGCGCAATAAAGAAATTAGAACTTGTCTTGTTTATGTCACAGTCTCGTCAAGTTGTTACCACCAGCCCACAGCTTGGAATCAGCTAAATGCCCATTTGCCCAGTCGTTCGTTCGCAAAAAGCAGAAAAAGTTCAGTCGCCATTTTTAATTCAATCCTTTTGAACAAGCCTCTGTTGCATTTTTCGCTCGCGCCGTTTTGTTGTTTAAAAGTGCAAACGTCTATGAAACGGAATGGGACAAAAAGCATCTTAATTTCCTATCCTTTATTCACAGATGGTGTGGAGATAACTGGGCCGTTTATTTAAATGCCAGTTATAATGGTAAAAAACGAGAAGCTGTAAAAAGTTTTTAATTAATGCCCTGAACTTTTGTTGGGCTAGAAACTTATTCGCGGTAGTATTGTGGATTTTGAGAAATTGTTAAACATGTGCAAAACTGCATAAGGTTCAATAAAATATAATAGATAATGGAACGAATTTACTACAAGAGACTACAGAACTTTCTTGACAAACATGATATCTTAGCGACTCAGCAACATGGTTATAGGAGAAATAACTCTACTACTTTAGCTATGTATAAGCTGATTAAAAGAGTTACTAATAATTTAAATAGTAAAGTTCCAACGGCTGTTCTTTTTTTGGACATGAGTAAGGCGTTTGACTTTGTGCATCACACCACTCTACTACAAAAGCTAGATAAAAATGGGATAAGAGGACCTGCTAATGAATGGATAAAGAGTTATCTTATGGACCGGAAACAAGTTACTAGAATAAGAAAATTATCTGAATATAATAATACAATGGAAGATCATGACTCAGAAATACGAATAAATAGCTTTGGTGTCCCACAGGGAAGTATACTAGGACCATTATTGTTTTTAATATATATTAATGACTTGCCTTGCTCTATAAATCATGAATGTCTTCTATTCGCTGACGACACAACGATAATTGTAAGTGGAAATGTAATAGACGATTTTGAAAAAGATATCAACGCTTCACTTAGGGAAATAAATTTATGGTTAGACATCAATAATTTAAAACTGAATGTAAATAAGACTAAGTATATACAATTTCGGACGGTTCAAAGACGGGAACATAATTTAAAAGTAAGACATAATAATGATATTGTTGAACAAACAAAGAGCATGAAATTCTTAGGAGTGATTATAGATCAACATCTAAATTGGAAAGAACAAATTGACTTTGTATGTGGAAAAATAAATAAATTTGTATATGCACTCAAGGCTATCCGGAAAATTACATCAATAAATACGGCAGTGATGGTTTATCATAGTTATATAGTATCTGTTCTCCGCTATGGACTTTTACTTTGGGGAAATTCCTGTGAGCTCCAGAGAGCTTTCATTGCACAAAAAAAGTGTATTCGTGCAATATGGAACTTAGATAACACAGAATCTTGTAAACCTTATTTTATAAAAAATAAATTACTTACTCTTACATCTTTGTACATTTTAGAAATAGCTTTGTTTGTGAGGAAACACCCTGACCACTTTGAACACCAAAATAACACGAATAGGAGATTAGTTACACATAAACCTCTAGTGATGCCAGGACCGAAATTAGATCTTTTTATGCGAAACTGCGCCTACATGTCATACAAAATTTATAGGTAATCATTTACCGAAATCTATTTTAGAAAACAAAGGAATGTTATTTAATAAAGTGTTAAAAGAATGGCTCGTAACACATAGCTTTTATACAGTCCAAGAGTATTTGACATGTAAATTTTAATTATTTGTTTTACTTACTAAGTTATTGTTATTGACATTTAATCTGACCTATACTTAACTATTATTATTATTTTGTTTAATTTAGCATGACATTTATTTGTTTTTTTTTTCTCTACTGTCTCATTTATTAAGTACAAGAAATAATATTTGAAATTTATTTGAAACCTATTTAGCACATTAATTTTAACGTAGGTGCTTTGATATTCACATGCCAGTAATGTGGCGAGATATGAGGGTCTACTTTTAAATCACCATCTGTTTGTAATTACCATGTCTGAAATGAATATTAATAAACTATTAAACTATTAAACTATTAAACTATTAAAAAAAAAAGAAAAATACACATAAAGTGCTTCTTTCTAGAGCACAAAATAGTAGGCGGCAAAAAGTATCATCGGCATGTAATATTTTACTCAGATCTATGGTTATTCATAGTAAAATTATAGATAACTGGATGTAAGTACTTTAGGTATAATAATAGCTATTCTGGGCTAAGCCTCAATAATATAAAATTAAAAACATTTTTGTTCTAAAAATAGCTGATAGAGCCTTTGTTAATCATAATACGTTTATAAAAGAATATATCGTCGCCGGGAGGACTTTTGACCTTTGTCTAGTGTTGCTTTATGAAATATAATCCAATTAATGACAAACCTACCAACAACGACGAGATTTAAGAAATATCTAGATAGAAAGATATTAAATACAGTGTTTAGTATGGGTTGTTCGCATGAGTTTACGAATAGGTACTTCCGTCATTTTCGAGTTCTTGCTATATTATAACCTCTCTGCTGGCGGGGACAAAAAAATAAAACGAAATGCCCATCCGTGGTTCCGTGCCAGTCAGGCGTTAATATCGAAAAACCCATCCGTGGCTCCGTGCCAGCAGAGAGAATAATGTACCATCGATGTAATAGAACGACGGTAAACAATAATTGCTACATTATTATTAATGGTAACAACTAATGGTACCATGGTGAACAAACGTTAGCGTTGCAGCATCACTACCGGATCGAGGAACTACTTTTCGTAGTATGACGATGATTTAATCATTTCTCACAAACTCGATAATAGTTTTCGAATTATTTACTTTTCATCCCAGAAATCAGTTCCTAAGGTATATAAATCCAACGCATGCGAAGCTGCTGGCATAAACTAGTAGGTACTTAATAATAGATAAAAATATTTTAAAGTTAATTTTCGAGTCATACAAAGTACGTCATTACATAAGAACAGTCAAATTCATTATGAATGTAAGCGGGTTAACTACGAACCTTGTTTGTGTTAGAAGAACACCAACGTGTCATCCCTTAACGAGGGACATCTTCAGGGCAAGTGCGGTTCTAGACGCGCGCGTTCCGCATCCCTTCGAGCACTGACCACTTCCGACATTCATAATGAATTCGTCAATCTACGAAAGTTTCTATAGTAAAACAGTCAAATTGTCTAAATTCTTCATTTACCTTATCCTCTCAATCATTTTCAATCCGAGCCTAAACTTTTTTAATACCCTCAAGCTCCGATAATAATTCGGACAAGTCGCAAATACCTCCGAAGTTCGTATTAACCAACTTCTCGACAGTTTCATGTCCGAGGCTGTCTTTAGGCCAATCTTAAATTACCAACATTCTGTGTAGAACAATTCCAATTACATTCCTTCTGCGCAAACCGTCCAAACCGAAATAGGTCCGAATAGCGAGGCTTTACGTACCCACATACACAAACTCATGGCACCTATAAGGCGGGCATACACTTTCACGCTGTCAGGGGCTTGACAGGTGGAATGACGGTTCATGCTAGGCTTGGTGAAAACATTATCAAAGCAGTTAAGTATACGAGTAGAACAGAATTACAATATTATTTTGAACACATTAACCCCATTTTTCATAGTAACCTGCTAATTTGGCACACTAAATCTCGCTTTGTCTTTTTCTATTGACTTACTTCTGCGCAAACCGTCCAAACCGAAATAGGTCCGAATAGCGAGGCTTTACGTACCCACATACACAAACTCATGGCACCTATAAGGCGGGCATACACTTTCACGCTGTCAGGGGCTTGACAGGTGGAATGACGGTTCATGCTAGGCTTGGTGAAAACATTATCAAAGCAGTTAAGTATACGAGTAGAACAGAATTACAATATTATTTTGAACACATTAACCCCATTTTTCATAGTAACCTGCTAATTTGGCACACTAAATCTCGCTTTGTCTTTTTCTATTGACTAAGATAAGTCAGACTGAGAAATAACACTACTTAGCAGCTCCTTTATGTTAGCAGACCATTATGATGACTAAGGGGTAAGATTTTTAATCCGTGAGATTGGAAGGTTGTTGATTGGACATGTCTGTTACTATTCAAGCCGAAACTATTTGCGACGATCTCTGTGGCAAGTTAGGCGAAGGTCCGCCTGCGACGCAGGAGGTTGCGAATTCGATTCCCGCCTCGGGATAAATGTATGTAGGTACGATATACAGCAAATATCTGTATATCGTACCTACATACATTTATCTGAGGTAATAGTTCAGGGCGTTCTGGATTTTTTGTATTTATAGTAAAAATATCTCTCTTTCTCACGAGCTCTGCTTATCTTGAGGCTAGATAACGTTGTGTGAATTTTCCAACATTATTATTGCTATATGCACCACTATTATTTTTGCAAAGATGTCGTTTTAGACGTAAAAATTATAGGCTACAGTTTACCTCGGGAAAATGCATGCGAAGCCGCAGGCGGAAGCTAGTATTGCATACAGCATTATCAAACTCACCCTAACTGAAGACTAGGGCAGTCTTGGGCAAATTTATGCTGCAAAATGCTGAGATAGGGTCCCTTTTTACCCAATGCATTGTTAGATTTGAGTACTTATTAGTAATTATCGTATTACTGTATATACCTTTCCTTTTTTATTGGGTTAAATAAACGAATTTATCTATATCTTTATCTTAATTCCAACGCACACGAACTCAAAGTAGACAGGATTTGTGCGTTTGCAAAAGATACACATACTCTATTTAATAATTTACTATAGTTTAGTAATAAATTATTAAATAGTGTGCGACCGTCGGCTTCGCCGCCGGCGTGAAATTATCAGAAGTTTATTGTACACCCCCTAGGGTAGTTTATTCTTATTTTGTAGTCTATTTAATCCAAGTTGTGAGTGAATCGAACCAAGGAATATTAATTTTGCATAGAAATACCCTTTTTTAACACATTAGGAGGTATTTTTTTGAAGTTAAAATTATCCTATGTGTTATTCTAGAAACTAAACTATCAGCATACTAAATTTCACCTTTGTAAGTAAAGTAATAACGAAGAAACGGTAACAAAATATTCACACATACTTTCGTATTTATTATACATATAATAAGGATAGAAAACATTTATTTGACTTACATAATAGAAAACAGTTACACCGCTACACCGTGAAGGAAATCGAACTTGCAACCTCCTGCGTCTTAATCAGATTTTCGCCCAAACTTGCTAAATCAACCTTTCACAGATGTAGATAGAATTTGCACCGCCCCAAATTATTCCGCGGGTGTCGTAAGAGGCGACTAAGGGATATCCGCTGGCGGCGGGCAGCGCCCCCTGCAGAACTATTCTTCCACCGAACTGCGATCCCCAATCCTAATTCCCAACGTGTGGATTATGTGCATAGCCCATGAGATAAAATTCAATAAGCTACTTAACAGCGGAGGACTGCTTCCAGCAGTTGACCAATAAGAACAGTTTAGGTTTAGGTTAGGTTAGATGCTATTAATTTTTTATTCATAACTGTTCTATTAAAACAATCACATTAAACTTAAAACTGAAGAGGTTATATACCTATTATAACGTGTACTCAAACAATGTTAGTAGGATGATTTGCCATCCCTTCAGGGACATTAAACTAATTAGGAAACATAATACATACCATAGTTAGCTACCAAACTGATATTGTAATGTAGGTATCGATTTCACTTTACTTGCTCATGTGTGGTAACTGTAGACTGCACGGTGAGAGGCAGCGATCTTTATAATATTAAATGGTCAGTAATTGCACTTCAAAAAGTTTTATTTCACTCACAAAGTTTTTACACCGTTGCGGCCAGAGGAAGCCAAGAGTAGAGAGCGCGGTATATTAGATTGCCAGCTATATCCTAACAAGAAAAGTTGCCAACTAAAAATAAAATGATCCGAGTTATAAATATTAAAATTATATGCCCATCAAATATCTCATAATCATCATAATCACGTTAACTCACCTGTTCCTGTACCTGTTCTGTTGGCAGAACTATTAGGAATTTGTTCCATAAAAAAAATAGCAATACTATTCCCAACTATTCTATTGAGTAGTTCTATTGACAGAACTGCTGGGGTTTTTTTTTCTATTAGTTCGGCGTGTATACTATGATCGATTCTAATAAATGTAAGTCTAATACAAGGTGGACCAAACAGTGACATCCTAGAAAATGCAATCCTTATATGAACCCAGTTATACCCGTTAATAACCCATGTATATGTATGTGCCCCGATTTTTTTGTTATTTCAGAGTTATGATTTTTTACGTTTTGTTTGAGAATTTTCGGAAGGAACGGTTGTTTAGTGCTAGTATAAATTCACATGAAACATGGTATGGTTTGTAAGTTTTTGTGTTTGTGTGCGAGTGTGTGTATGGTCTCCCGTTGCACCAGTCTCTTTAGAGTCTGGGCCACAGGAGACCCTGTTTGTCAATTTGTGTGTATGAGTGGTTGTGTCAATTCTGGTGTGACAAAAATGGACAACACTTGGATTCTCGAATGTACCTCGAATGACAACGAATGTAGAGTATAAACTAGCAGCGAATCGCGGTTTCACCCGCGTAGTTCCCGTTCCCATGGGAATTACGGAATAAAATATAGCCTATCCTTGAAAAGTAAGCTTTCTAATGGTGAAACATTTTTTTTTAATCGGTTCAGTAGTTCCGGAGCGTATTCAATACAAACAAACAATAAAATATTTCCTCTTTATAATATCAGTATATGTAGATCAAACCTAAATATAATATTCAGTGTGTGTACCATGAGTTTTGACAATCTATACTCGCTAGCGACTGTAGTTAACAAATGTATGGAAACTTCTAAAGCGCCTCTAGCGGATAGTTGGGAACTAAAATGCGCTGTGGATAACTATATGTATATTTACGTAACTACTGTAGTAACGTCAGGCGATTTAACTGTGACAACTCGTGGTAGACACACTGTTCTTAAAACGTAACTTTTTGTCTTTTTATTGATTCAATATTGTTCCTCGAAATCAGCTATCCGTCAGCCAAAACCTAATAACATCACCCTCGAAGGCCCTGAATTTCAGCCTCCGTTACACAAGAGATAGTTCGAAGGTACAATAGGGGCAAGGGGGGCAAAGGGGGGCACAAAAATAATGTCGCGAGTACTAATTGTCCTGAGACCAGGGGACCGCGGTCACCGCTCGAGCGAGAAATTGTATTAGACTCGCAATAACAGAACAGTGGACGTACTTAGGGTGGTGCTATGGTGGGCAGTACTTTAGCATAGGATTCTTTGTTTATTTCATGTAGTCTATTTAGTCTCTTGTATTCTAGTCTATTGTAGTCTATTTCATGTATCAGGAAATGATATTATTGACTGATTGTTATATATTTTACTAGCTACATCCCACGGCTTCGCACGCGTTGATCCTATGGAAATATTTAAAGGTGATTTCTGTCGATAACTTATTTATGGGATAAAAAGTAGCTTATGTTTGATTCGAGTATTAGAATTACCTGTTTCCTAAATTTCAGCTCGTTCCTTTCAGTAGTTTTGGCGTGAAGAGGTAACAAATATCCATACATCCATCCATACAAACTTTCGTAATATTATATTAGTATGATGTGATTGTTGATTTATAAAGAAAATTACAATCAAAATATAAATATATTATAAAAATAGAGTTAAAAATATTGAATAAAATTGCTTGTTTGGTACAGATTTGATGATACATTATATTGAAGAAAGTTGTCACGCACGAGCTCTGCTTAGCTTCGGGTTAGATGCCGTGTGAGTTGTCCAGCCTTATTTATTTACCTAGACGTTTCTTGTTAAATAGTCTATAAAAATAATATGTTATTATATTTTCGTTTAAACAGACATTGTTCAAAATTCTTAGAGTTTGTTACTCAAAAATCTTTTCATAAGTTGTTGAAATGTTGAAAAGGTAGAGGGATGTTTGAATATGTTTTTTAGTCAACTATACGCTTCAGAGGATTAGATTTATGTTGCCCAACTACCCCCACCCTTGCGTCGTTCCTGCACATACCTATTGCCTCTGGTGTGCGTTCCTAATTTCTGCCAGCGGCGTAGAAAATTGCTAGTTGTAACTGCAACTTAAAACTTAAATTTGCTTGTAAAACAAATTATTTTATACCCAAATTGAGGTTTTACGAAATAGTTTCAGTGCTTTGATCGTTAAAGTTACAAAGTTGTTTCTAAACAATTTCGTGATAAGATTATGATCGAAGGACTGCTCGCCGATAAATTACAAAATATAGGTAGAATTGCGAAGATTTTTATAAGTGAACGTAACTGGTAATTCACTGACACAGCGTCAGCTCATGCTGTGTAAGTGAATTATAAGTAACCCCGTTTGCGTCCGTGGAAGTTCAAAACGATTTTTATGTCAGAATGTTTTATGTTTTAAGTTCAAAACGATCTTATCACATCAACCTTGTCTTGATTTTTATGTTAAATCGCACAAGCATGTATCTACTTATATCGAGGCTACGTAATTTATGCATCAGATGAAAAATGTTTCAAATTAACAAAAAAGGTTCCTCGTTTCCATTATTTTGGATCTTTGGGCTATTATCGTATTCTAAAGTGCCTTTCAGATTTCGAATTTTTTATTTACTTATTTTGCTCACATAATAATTTAATTACCTTCCCTACGTGTATAAGAACAGCTTTGGTTAATAGTACATGTACCTTGTAGGGTGCTGCATGAGTTTAAATAAAATGCTGAAAAAAGCTCCATCCGTTCAGTAATTATTGTTGTTTTTATAAAGTTTTGCCTCTATAATACCCAGTTGTAGGAAAGAGGTCGAGAGCAAACGGTTGGGTACCCAAAAAATAGCACAAACGCCAAGTTGTAGAGGTAATAGGCTTCTACTAATAGGGATTTAACCTATTAGGTACCCACGAACCTGAACCTCACGGCGGCGCGCCGCAAACAAAACGATGCAATCTTTTACTGAATCAATGTAATGTAACACATTTTGTTGATAAATTATTTCTCGGGTACGCCCACCTCATTCAATTTAGCGAATAAATAGCATATGCCAACGCCATTGAGGGAATTATTTATTTACCTCTTGCTTTTTGGCGGGAAACACCTCGGTTATTCATCGGTTTTTCTTCCATTTGAGGTAACTTTCGGATCTGGAGAATTCTTTTATTTTTACTAGTTTAGGTTGAATCTTTGCCTATTTATCTTTGTTGGTCAGAAGATTCGAAGTTGAAAATTCGGAGTAGTGTCTTGAGTAAAAAAACTACATAATACTTCATTTAGTCGGTTATTTAGAATAGCGAAAGTTAATGGACACATATTTTTTTAAAGATTTTATTTAACTTGCAATGTATTTATGTAGTTTGTTCGAGTGGAATCTTGCAACTCAATTTATAAGCAGATATCTTTAACCGATTAAAATTTTGTATACTTATGTAAGTGAAAGATAAACAAACAAACATACATATGCCTGCATAATATTAGCATAATAGTTTTAGGCAGAGATGGGAAAATAGACTTTGGTATAAAAGGGCAACTTCGTATAAGCTTTACAAAATATAACTATTACAGAGGCATTAATAAATTACTTGTAATAGAAACCATAATTTTAATATTTCCTGTGTTAAACGTAATCATATAAGTTAAACCAGGTAGCGGCGCCACTTTCACTCGTGTATGCGCCTTAAAACAGCAACATACGACCAACACAAGCATCACATTTCCCTCTAGAACCATCCAATCAATGCGATTACACAGGATAATTATATGACACTTATACTTAGGTTAGGTATGGTGTGTGGTCTAAATGGGCCTGAAGAGGAACTAATGCCTATTACAGCGATACAGTCCTCCCTAATTAATTTAGGTTGCTTCATGGCCCATAAATCCACGGTAGATATATGCAGTAAACTATGAGCCTATAATGCATACACAGTGTGCCACAGAATGAAAAAGTGCCTGTTAAAGAAAAGGAATAGGAAGAGTAAACCAAAAATATAGGAAAAATACCTAAAATTAAAAAAATCGTTATTCACAAGTTGGTCCCTTTGACGGCTAGCAAGCAACACCCCTTTCTGTGGTACCTTGTATAGCGATAATAAAGTGCAGAGAATAATTTATCGATATGAAGTCTTTCTCGTCATTATAAACTTTTGTCTAAACTTCATCAATGATAAATCAATATATTGATTTTCACCTCTCTCGCTCGAAAACAGTTACTTTGCTGCTCAAAAACAGTGAGCAAAATCGAATTTTGCGCACAAGTGGAATGAAGAATATTATTCAACTAGTTTTAAAAAGTAATTTGAATTTCGAATGGTTAACTGCATTTCATCGGTTTACTGGGCTCTAACTAGAGTAACTAGAGGCGATTGATCTATATACTATAGAGTGTGCGACCATTGGGTCGGCGCCATAGAAAAAAAGAAAAAACTCATCGCCTTGTTCAAAAACTTATTGTGGCACGACGATGCTTTGCTTTATTGTTACCAATGTTCTATTGTTTTTTTATTAGAAAAGAAGAGTAATAGAGAAAACGTATGTGTTTGTAAATTCGTTAAATATTATTTCAATTACAAACACTAAAAAAAAACTCTTTTACACTCTTAAAAATACTATTTGGTAGCACCTCAATATCATGATGAAGTGGACCTATCAAGTATTTGAATGCACTGTGCAACTAAAAAGTGATATGGACCTAATAATTTTCTCACTGATCAAGATGAGAAATCGTATGTTGAACTCGAGAATGTTTTTTTAGTGCCTTTTAAATCTTTTTCGTCTATTAACGTAATAAGATAAAATGGGTGGAGGCGCCACTTTCACTCGTTTACGCGCCTTAACATTAAAGCTGCCGTGTATCAAGCCCTTTACTTACCCCATCGATCCAACAGGTAAAACTTACAAAGAACTAGAATTCAAAAGCCAGTAGAATATTCGTTGGCAAAGACGCTTGTTCTCAAACTTTTGTGATGCAAGCTTACAGTTCCTCGAGTAGGTAAGTAGTTGTGAATCGCGAAAATATTCTAACAGATGTGGAAGTTTCTAGTAACTGCGACGAATGTTTTGTAGAGCATAAACCGATGTCAATGAGATGGATATGTCGCCGTCGGATCCAAGAATCAGCCTATTTATAGAATGTCTAACCTTTTTTTTATCAGAAATAGACCTTCGTTTGACCTCAATCTCACCTGAAGGAAAGCGAAGAAGCGGCCAACGATGTATAACGAAGGCCTAGAAGATGGCTACTCCGGACCACATTCCGAAACACAACAGAGTTGCTTCACGGACTGGTTTAGTCCGGAGGGTGGTGACAAGCCACGGCCGAAGCTTACCACCAGAGGGTACCGCAGTTAGCACCACCCAGAGGACACGTGTAGGGTGTCAGAGGGTCAACACCTACGGACGTGAGCGATACTGGCCCCCAGACCTCAACATAATAGCATACATAATAGTACACTGCTTCATTATGGATGTAAGCGGGTTAACTACGAACCTTGTTTGTGTTGGAAGAACACCAACGTTTCATCCCTTAACGAGGGACATCTTCAGGGCGAATGCGGTTCTAGACGCGCGCGTTCCGCATCCCTTCGAGCACTACGAATAATGAATTCGTCAAACTACGAAAGTTTCTATAGGTAAAGTACACTGCTTGATAAGCGGCTCACCGGCTTTTTTCTCATAGGAGTAATTTCCATAAACTCTACTCTGAGCATGCGGGTTAGAGATCGGCGTACTACGGTGGTAGAATTATTCTGCTGTGTGCTGTACCCGCCCCCGGTTGATATCCCTGTGGCCTCTTACGACACTCGCGGAAGGAGTTGGGGTGGTGCAAATTCTAAACCGGTAGGTACCACACGGCAGGCACGGGGGAATACAGCCAGGGTCTGAAGGATGTTTTCACCTGGTAGTATATGGATGAGTTGACCTACCTGTTGATTTGATATTTAGGGGAAAGACGCGGGTTCAAGTCCCGTCAAAGTCATACGTTTTTGGGATATTATTTGATTTCTTAAAATTACTCAGTGTTATTTAACCAAAACGTTTTTTTTTATTTTTTTTTTTCTATGCATTGATTGTAATTTTCTTTATTATTAAAACTTTATTACCTGAATGGTGCTTTTATGTAAGCCACCTAGTCATTCTACAAACGGGCTGATTCTACGATACGACCGCGACAGATACATGAACGTACATGATGGATAGGGTTACACAGACCTTTCGTGATCCATTATACCCTTTGTTATTCTTAGGACCAAGACCTTGTAACAACCTCAACCTCAACCTCATCAGCCTGTATTGGTCCACTGCTGGACGCAGGCCTCCTCCTGATAAGCCTCTTATTGGCGTTTGTGTAATGGGTCGTGGTTCGTAGGTACAATTGTCCTGCAGGGCGCACTGCTGGGTGGATATCCCTTAGTCGCCTCTTACGACACCCACGGAAAGAGTTGGGTTGGTGCAAATTCTAAGCCACACAGCTATTTATACAATATTAATGTACATCAATATTAATGTACGAGGAATTGAAAAATAATTTCAGTGCACCTAATTGAATCACACGTCGGTACAGGTACGTGTGATTGAACCAAGGATTATTCCGTTACTGGACAAAAAATACAGTGAATTAGGGTCACATGCGCCTTATTTCTTATTTGATAGTAATTAATATTTATCAAGCTGTTTTTATATAGTAAAAATTTGACTTGTCTAATTGCTTATTTTGTAGGTCTCAAGAAGTAAACGATTTGACTCTAACTCTGATTTCTATCACGGTCCAGTCGGTGGTATGTCCGCCGCCAGTTGTAAACAACTAAGACCACCAGTCAGCCAATACCTTTACGTACCTTTACCCATAGATTTAAATCGTTAGATACGCCCCGACCACCAAAAACGCCATCTCTTTTTCGCACACGTTAGTTGCAAACACTACTTTCTTTTTATGCACTCGCCATATAAATTTGTTATTATTGTTATTTTTGACAATGCGGACGATAAAATAAAAGTTATTTCATTCATCACCTACGAGTGAAATGTTACACCTTTGGCTTTGTTTGTGTTTCTAGAATTGTTGTTGCGCTTTCGAAAGGCACACGTCATTTTGTGACGCTATAAACTGCTCGCAAACGTCCTTCACAACACGTCCGGCTAACACTGTGCTTAGATGTACACTGAGTCCAGGTTTATGCATGCATAAGGTTCGACTTGGACACAACACGGCGCGGTCTCACTGCGGTAAGGGCATATCTAACGATTTAAATTTACGTTTACCTACCAATAATAAAATAAAATTATGAATATAACATAAAAAAAAACGTGTGGCACTCGGGGACTGCCGCGGTAAAGCTATTGCAATGCCATCTAGAGGCGAGTTGCTGAACTAAACAGACAAACGTCATATTTCAAAAAGTCATTAAAAGTTCTACTATTCATCGATAGATGGCAAAACTAAAAAGTATCACCGCTGTTCCGGTCGGAGTGGGGAGCGTGAGGTTTTTTCGTTACGGAATTTCTGGATTCGGTCCCCGCGCTCAAGGCCCGCGATAGAAGCTATGCTATTAGCTTAATAATGTTGGACAATTCACACAGCATTATTCAGCCCCTAGCTAAGCAGAGCTTGTGTTATGGGTACTAGATAACTGATAATTATGCATAATACAATACACTACATAGATAGATATTTTTTATTAAACATTGAAAATATCCAGAACGCCCTAATAATAACATTAATGTGCACGTATGTAGATACATTAAGTATTTGTGCAATTTCAAATCCAAATGCACAATTATCAAATAGTAAATTCCAGTTGGGCGTTTGTAATAGCTGTTTCTAATCTGACCGAGATGGGTATTTGTTTAACGGTTGGCTTTTGGCCTATCACTCTGTGTAAAATTGCTGATGTTATGATATTTGCCCAATTCTCTCAAATGAAATGAATATAACTATTGTTTTAAAAAACTATACTTTAACCGACTTCAATTTTTATAGCTTTTTCATGAATCTTCATGGGTCCCAGTGGAGAACGAGAAGAACCAGCTTTCATATAAAGAAAAAAAATATGAAAACCGGACCACCCAGTGAAAAGTTCTGAGGTAACAAACATAAAAAAAACAGTCGAATTGAGGAAGTTCTCAACCTCCTCTTTTTTTGAAGTCGTTTAAAAAATTAACTTCGACGACTCTTCGGACTCCTTCCGTAGTGTATTATCACATCGCCGTATTGCTGGGAGGACACGGGTTTGAGTCCTATCAAAGCCGAAATGTTTTCGGCTTTGACAGGAATAACCGATATTATTTGATTTCCGACCTCATTTGACCTCGTGATGTAGTTTCTAGGTACCTTTACATTTAAATTTGAAACAATTGAGCTAACTGCGTAACCCGAGAGCAGAGGGCCTAGACAATGTAACAATCGATGTCGAAAGCTATAGTAGAAAAAGTCCAAAAATGTATGGGTTTGACATATGCCCTAGATATGTCACGTGATCTGTTTCGAATTTTTCCCTACGTATCTTTCAATTGATTTCGATTCGCTCCATAGCCAATGCCGGTTGGTTACGTCCTCTGGTGAGGCCAGCGCATCGGCATAAATAAGGCCAAAAAAAAATTTTGAGACACAATGTCTAATACCGTTGCCATTCTGGGCGGATTGCTACGTCTCTAATTACTTACTTAAAATAATTATGTGCATCGTGCAGTCTTCAAACCAATTACCTCCTGAAACCATACATTACTTTCCCATTTGAGTTCGTTGAAATTTAATCTAAATCGTTCTAATCTCGACTCCCCGTGCCCCACAATCAGACCTTTACTGGTACAATAATTAAACTAGTTCTGTGGCTTGTAGCAATTTAATTACATATTTGTCCCAAAGTCGCCCCAGAGGCGTTCAGTTCACAAGACATGTTGAATGTCCATTCAATTATATTCTAATGAATATTTGGTTCGGGCGCCAGGCCAAATGGGAATCACTCACTCACATTCCTGAACCTCAACCTCAACAGCCTATTGGTCCACTGCTGGATGTAGGCCTCCCACTGATAAGCGCCTTATTTTATGGAGTGTAATGCCCATAATCTCCATGCTGGGCATGCGGGTTGGGGATCGCAGTTGGTCGGTATAATTGTTTTGCAGAGGCGCTGCTGCCCGCCCCCCGTTGGATATCCCTTAGTCGCATCTTACGACACCCGCGGGAAGAGTTAGGGTGGTGCAAATTCTAAGCCAGCACCACACAGCTACCACATTCATCGGGTCAAATTCGTATTGGCATGGTGAGAAGTCTGGTACACTTTCGCGAAAGGTATTGCGCTAGTAACGCTTGCGCTTAGAACATTGAGTTACTAACACGATGTCTTAGAATAATTATTTTGGTGTAGCGCTGTCTCTCTCACCACACGTTCTCACGTCAAATTAGTTTTTACCGTTTTATACCAAAAAATGTCAGCGTTTCAACCCACATCATAATAAATAATATTTTGTCAGCGTTTCTACCCAATATTCGTTTCCTTTTCTTCCCACAAGAGATTTTGTACAGTCAAATCGCTTTTTAACCGACTTCAAAAAAAGGAGGAGGTTCTCAATTCAGCTGTATTTTTTTTGTCTGTCATTCAACATTGTCATTGTCTATGACAATGTTGAATGACAGACATTTGTAAACTACAACATATTTTTAAGCGTTGGTTTATTAGAAAGATATAATTATTTTCTATAAAAAAGCAATAATAACAGCTAGGTTTATTGACAAAAACTGTAGGTAATTGAAACGAACTAACGATTTAAATCTTTGGCATGAACATTTTTACGCCAATGTCTCTTGATTTAAAAAGTATATAAAGAATCTTTCTATGTTTCAATGTTATCTTCATATAGGTAATAATATAAATACATTATATTGTGATATAATTTATTAAATTGTATATATGTTGTTACTTATGTATTATAAGTGACAAACATGTACCCTGTTGGGGCATTACAAAATTACCTAAACTTATTATGAAAATATAATTTTATGAACAAGGTTAATATTGATCATAGTTAGACATATATACATAGTTTAGGATTTCTTTGAATTTCTTTGATGATTCTTGATTCTTTGATTTTCTACGAATATTAGATATTTAATACATATTAGCAAGTCTGAATGGTCTAGCTAATGTCACGGAGCTGTGTCTGAAGCGAGTTCTATAGAGATCCCATTTAATTGAGACTGAGCTGAACTAATGCGTATCAGAATAATTTACATTTCGGATATTAAGGTTTACAAATCGGAGCCTTTTGGACTTTGTCCAAAACTCGGCGCTAGTGTAGCCTACGTTGTACTTAATTAGTTCTCATTATTCATCAGTTATTCTTATTTTCAAGGCATTTTATGTTCGAAAGATCGAGCATTACCATTTCTCTGTTGTCCACAAAAACATCTTTTTGTCAATAACAACCCATTTTCATGTTTCCGAGCATCGTTTTTTCAATAGTTTTATTTTTCAAAGCCTTTTGTTTCCTTGGATTTCTGCCAAATGGTTTTATCATTAGCGAAGATTGATGTCCTGATAGTTGAAAACTAAAATGTTAATGTAATTGCAGCAAAGTGTTAGAAAATCGAGGGTAAGAAATCATTGTGTCAGATAAAAACTTTTGCTGTAATTTACTTCTTCTAGGTTGGATCAGAACTATAATATAGTACAAGCCTCGTTATATATATCTGGGTATATCTAGTTTGCAAACTTGACATCAGATATTTTTATAGCGGCAATAGTGAACGCAAAATATATAGATTCGTCTTATAATAATAAGGATCGCACATAACAAACGAAAATAGAATTAAGACAGAGTTGATAGCTTGGCAAACGTAGTGTACTTCCGACCAATTAATGACAACGTTCCAATAATCGCCTCTTAAGACATCCGGGACTCACGGGCTGAGTTAGCTCGATTCTTACGCCATGACCACGACCACCACACCGTTAGCTGTTTTGTTTAGGGCCTATAATATGACGACCTCTGTGGCGCAGCGGGCGAAGGTCTGCCTGCGACGCAGATGGTTGCGGGTTCGATTCCCGCCTCGGGACAAATATTTGTACGATCTGCAGATATTTGTTCATGACGTTCTATTTTCTATGTTTAATAAAAAATATAAATCTATCTATGTAGTGTAGTGTATTGTATTATGTATATCAGTTATCTAGTACCTATAACACGTGTTAGCTTGGGGCTAGATATTTTAATGCTGTG
The DNA here is from genome assembly GCA_955876795.1 of Eupithecia tripunctaria. Classification (NCBI taxonomy): domain Eukaryota; kingdom Metazoa; phylum Arthropoda; class Insecta; order Lepidoptera; family Geometridae; genus Eupithecia; species Eupithecia tripunctaria. The sequence continues at coordinate 8,083,645 of OY041615.1, read as the reverse complement.
TGAATAGTCTATTTTTTTTTATATATATATTCACGACTTCCAGTTGTCAACGACTGCAGACGACGGCAATCAACTGCAGTCGATTACCAGCCGTCGACGTGACAGCCTTCCGGTACGAGCCAGTTACGAGATGGATTACGAAGATGAAACACAGTTATGGCTTTTTTGGGTCAGCGTCGGCAAAAACACACACTTTTATAAATGAACGATAAAAATAACGATAAAATGGAAAAATCTTTTTGTATTATTAACTGACTTCAATTCGATTGATTTTTTTTCACGAAAATACTTTTTATAACATGAAAAAACTATTATACTTAATAAGTGTCTGTTTACAGTTTTAAAAACTGAAAACTTCGACTGTCGTCGCCTGCAGTCAGCATCATCATCATCAGCCCATATTAGTCCACTGCTGGACATAGGCCTCCGCTAATGAGCGCCATAGCGTCCTGTCTTCAGCATTTACAGGGACTAATTCTGTCGAAAACTGACAAAAATCCGTTACCGTCGTCGTATATTTCTATCAAAGAAACGCAGCCTACAAATTATGGTATTGTCAATTAATTTATTACAATTCATACACAGCACTGGCTTTAATATGTCGTATTTTTTTATGAACATAATAAGATTTGGAGACAAGACGAGGCTCGGCTAAGAGTACCTACATCAAACAATAACGTCCAAAAATAAGCTCCAGACCAGCCTCGGTCCATAATGATGATATAAACAAACAAACCTTCATGTAATAATAAAGGTAGGTATAGTCATTATCTATTACGTACGGCGCTATGATTGTTTCAGTAAAACTAACTTTCGCCCTCGTTTTGTCGCGATATCTGTTTTGAAAAATGATATGTAGCGCCTAAACATCACATACGACTTGTGTTTTTTGTATTGTTTATTTAACAAGAATAACAATTATTGTATCTAAATCCTACTAATATTTAACGCGAAAGTATGTAAACATGTTTATTGCTCTTTCACGCAAAAACTACTGTACGGATCGCGTTGAAATTTATCATACAGGTAGTTCTAGGCCTGGAATAACACATAGGTTTTTATCTGATAAATCAGTTCCCGTGGGAAAGGCTTGCGAAGCCGCGGGTCACAGCTAGTAGGTACATAATAAAAAAAGATATTTAGAAATTTATCGACGTTTAGTCTAGGTTTAGTTCACGGTTTGCGACTGGACCTATTTGGTTTATAAACCATTAATAAAATGACATTACAATACTTTATTTCGGCACCTGGCAAAAGAACGCGACTTCTGGAAGAGTTTGGGGAAGATCTTTACCCAACAGTGGGACGATATAAGTTCGATAAAAAATAATCGGCACCTATATAATTGAGACGTAAAGTGCAGTTATGGTTGTATATTGAAAGTTTAGTCAAACACCCGAACATTACCTTTTATTACTAGAAGGATGTGGTAAGCTGGCTGAAACTCGTATAATCTGCTCCTAACCAAACAGACGAAATGAAAGTAAATGGCCGTTTACCTAAGAATGGCCGCATAACGAAATAAGATTTCGTAGTTGGCCGCCCGAGACAGTTTTAATCTTTTCTTTTCCAATTACTGGTCTTTTGTTTATTTTCCTAGTTTGGGTATAATAGTACAAGATGCGCCTTAATATTTGTGGCCATTATGATCACACGAGCCAATATGACAGCGGTTCCCTATTACAACCTATTATATCACGTTCCCATTGTGCAGTCTGTGGTATATATTATAAGCTATTTTTAATACAAATTTCTTAGTTTTATCATATATAGTTTAGGAAGAGATGCGAAAATAGAGTTTGGTGACCAAAAAGCGCAACTTTGTATCTCTGCCTACGCTTTACAACATGAAACTATTACATTGGTACCTATTAATAAGTAACTTTATAATAGATACCACAAACTGTACGATGGATTTTTAAAACGTCCTGAGTTTAACGTTATAGTAAGATAAAACAGGTGGGAGAGCCACTTTCACTCGTGATTAGTCTCCTTTATGTATGCTGAGTGTGTACTGCCGTACTGTTTACTACATTGATTAATTAAAAAGGGAAGATGAGGTACTAGTTTCTCGAAAATGGCAACCTCATATTGTGTAAAAATTTTGTGCTCCCACCTCAGTCACCGTCGGACCGGCCGGCGGCGGCGGCGGCACGGGCGGTCGAGAACGTAACCTTCCCTTTTTAATTAATGAATGGTTATTTCTATGGATATGACTGTGAAAGTTAATGTAAACTTCCCGCTTGGGTTGCTGTGAGATTTCCATCTAAATATACTAATATTATAAACAGGAAAGATTTGATTATTTTTTTGTATTGAATAGATTCCAAAACTACTAGACCGACTTCAAAAATTCTTTAATCAATAAAAAACTTATTTTTTAGAGGGTGACATAGGCGACATATACTATATCCCGGAATTTCTACGGGTACGGGAACTACGCGAGTGAAACCGCGAGGCGCTAAAGCGCAAAACAGTATGGCAGTAACATTCAGACTAATAATTTCTTGGCGATTTATTTATAGTATTATCTTCTTACTACACAAACGTCATTACGAGGCTTTGACTCAACTTCAACTTCTTGTTGACTGGCTACTAAAAAGAATAAAAGACAGTACCATACGTAAACTTAAGAACACTTCTCGGTAATCCTAATCGATAATGCCTAATGTATTATTGTACTGATTCTAGAGATTCGACGTAGATTCGCCTGTAAAAATAGAAATAGATGTATCTACTTACATGTTTACAAATAAATACATTAATAGTACAACAATGAATTAAACAAATCTATATAAACATGTTAATATAGACTGTATTTTCCAGCGCATTGCTCAAATTAATTTGCTCCTTTTAATAAATTCAAACCGACCACCTACTCCGTGGGTACTTCACATACTCAAAAGTTGTTTAAATGAAACAAAAAAGGTGACTCCTGACGGAATCTCAGACGCAACGAGTGGCGGTAGTGTCTGCAGCAATTAGTGTAAACAGGGTCGACCTACAGCCGTGAGGGCACTTCACTTTGCGCTCTACGGCATAGGGTGCGTTGTCGGTGGACAACAGAGCGGGCTTTTGACAGTTTTTGAAAGCGATCTCGCGTGCCGCGAACAAAATGCTTCATTAATAATTTGGTGTTTTTGAAAAAACTAAAAACCAACTTCGAATCCCTTAATTTGACAATGTTTTTAGGTTTTGCGGGATTAATTATGATCCCTCGAGAATAACATTACCTACATTTTTGAGACCAATTTAAGATTATTCTCTTAGTGAAATAATTGGTCCATAGTTGACGGATATATCGACGGATATGGATTAAAAAAAATACATACAGCCGACTTTAGAACCTCCTATGGTGAATTTATAAAGTCAGTTAAAAACACAGTCATTCCTCAGTGCATACGTTACGAAAACTATAAATAAAATAGGTCTTCACATTCATTTAGGGCCCTGCAACGCCCCTACAAGAAAGAGGAACTACTTTTAATTGTACAACGGGGCGATTCAATACTTGCATAGGAAGTTTTCTTCTTCCTTTGTGTCATGGCATAAAATATTAATTGATCCTCTCCACATATTTTTTTCAACTGATATGCTTTTTTCTGCACATAATATAGCAGTAGTAACAGACATCCATTCATTCAAACTTACGCATTATATAAAAAAGTGACATAAACAGTTTAAAAAAAAAATGATTGCAATGATTATTAATATGCCCGTAGCCTTAAGTTCTCGTCACTTCACTAAATGCGCGCGAAATTTCCACAGTCTGCATTCGGGGTCGCATGTTTAAATTTTTTATGATAAAGAGTACCTATGTAGGTAGGCAAACTATGACATTAGTAACAAAAATATGTCTTAGTTTTGGTAAGAATTAAATATTCCTTGTTTTCGGACCATTATTTTATTGTATAAGTTGCATTTTCAGACATTAAAATATGTCCTAATTCATAATTTATGTACCATACTTAACACTAAAAATATATAGGTAATATTAATCATAGTAATAAATTTAAGTAAGGCTTATGGGATTCGAACATACCAATAGGTATAGGTTAAATAAATTTATAAAATATTTTTATATTTGTTTTTTTTTCTTTTTTTTTACGCTAAATAGACCTTTGTTTGACCACAGTCTCACCTGATGGAAAGCGAAGATGCGGCTACACAACTATACTACAACTATACTACGCTCAATTTACATCTAACAGCTATTTTTCTATTCATCAATATTTATCTCGTTAGGTATGAAATATTTAACTACCAAGATTCATTTTATGCTAGCAAAACTTTCATGCCTTTATTTTTAATTTATTTCGAGATAATAATCCCGCTGGTAGCATAGAAGAGGAAAGAATTATGAAAGACATGCTCACAAAAAATTGTCAGGTGACAGGTTTGCCAAGAGTCTACCATAGTTGAGGAGAAGATAGCTGGTTAAAATCTTATCTGGCTGATGGAGCTTGATTTCGCTGTCTGAATTGCCCAGTATGTAATGTATAGGTATTTTTAGTCACACAAATATTAGAAATGCGAAAGTTTGTTACACTTTTGTGAGTTTTTATCCTAGCATTTCACATGGGATAGAAATAACTTTTTACTGAACGTTTCCGTATAAACATAAAGTGCAAATTCGCGGGCGTGAGCAGCCAACCCGTCTTATTTTTCATACAAACGCTCTTACGTGATTGTTGCCAGATCTTTCTTTGAAACTTTTAACTAATAGGTTTCTTGTGCACTACAATCTAGGTTTCTATCATAACAAAAATCTAAATTTGTAGAAACAAATTGAGTATAAACCTCCAAAAATCTGCTTTTATGCACTAATTGTACCTAAACTTTGGGCGTTCATAATTTACTCATAAATTGTAAAAGTGATGAAAATTAAGCAAATGATATGTAGATAAAAACCTTGCAAATGTAATGGAGATTATTAAACGACAACGTTTTATTTCACAAACTTGTAAGGCTTACATCGATCAAAAATTTCGCGCACACTATTCTTCCTAGGGCCGACTACCTACGTGTAAGCCGCGAAAGTAACCAAATAATAAACGAGCAATTAGGCGCTTTCTCACTCGTTTCGCTTTGTCTCTTTTTCTAACATTGCGCTGGACGAAACCACAAGCTTTTCAATCACGCTCGCGTTGAGGATAATTTAATTCCTGACAGCAAAATTAGCCTACTAACTTAAAAAAGTTGTTACATACGAGTTTAAATTAAGAACTATTGAATGAGAGACATTGTTGTGTTCACTTACTCGTTTTTTCATAGAAAATGTATGGGAATTGTTTTTTTTAATTATTGCCAAAACTTACGATTTGATTTGGTATGTTACTTTGGGAAAAGTGTTTCTGGTTAGAAATCGAGTCGATTAAGACCAACTTGTTTTTATTGACAAATGTCATATTTTGGGCGACCCGTAATTTTTTTCAAAAAACTAAAAATGTCAATATTTTTCTCTTCAAAATAAAACAGAAGGTTCCTAAGAAGAGAACCTTCTAACTACAAAAGAAACGGTAGGTACCCTAAGGGGCCAAAAATTTGCCCCACCTGTATATCACAGGACTCGTAAAAAAAATTTTGTTTGTTCACACCACAGTACAAGGAGCGATTCTATAGGCTCCCAATGTATAACGAAGACAAGCCACCAATACGTAAATACATAGTTGAACATCATCATCATCATCAACCTATATTAATCCAGTGCTGGACAGGACATAGGCCTCCCTGGTAAATAGTTATACGTTGTATAATAATATTTTTACAATGTTGCGTTGTTAGTCGATCGATTAATTTTTGTGTATCATTTTTCCTCACACCTTTCGTAGAAAGCATCATAGTGAATGATCTAGCTGTTTACAAGTTACTGTTACCTCGAGGATAAAGGCTGGTTAGAATTGTGTGGGAATTGCCAGGAAACCATTTAAATTGAAAATTCTAACAGAATTTCACATAATTTTTGCAGCTTTCTTCTCTTGCAATTTATTTGTTGAATATTGACACATTTTTCACAATATACTTAATATAATAATCTACATTTCTGGAAGGTCGAAATAATATTATAAATAATTAATTTTCTTAAAAAAAACTGTAAACCGACTTTAATTTTCATAGTTTTTTCATGATTTTTTATGGATGCCACTGTCAGAACTGAACCAAATTGAAATGGGACCACCCGGAAAGCACCAGCTTTCATATTAAAAAATAATCATGAAAATCGTACCACCCAGTCAAAAGTTCTGAGCACACATTAAAAAACAATAACAAAATGAAGCTTGTTTTCACTCCATTTTCAACTGATAAAAACAACAAGTCACCTGAAACTTCCCTCGCTATATTTCTTTGAAAGTTATTTAATATACTTTATTGACAAAGACTATGACCATCAAATAATATAAACAAATGAATATTGTATTTCACAATTTTCTATCAGTACTTGCTTTTTGATTGAGTATTATTTTTTTGCCGCAGGGTGAAGGCTATTGATATTTGAAGGTTTTTGATATTTGAAAATTACCTACATTTTATTTAATTTATCATTTTATTCCATCAGTTTTTATGCCAAATTACAGCTACTAAGTAGTAGAGTATCTACGCGTAAGGATGGTGTTCATCAAAAGATATTTGCTTCTTCGTCGGTTAACTTTGACGTTTATTAACTGTCAGAAAACATGTGTCAAAAATATAAATTTCAGACTTTATTTCACGAACAGGTGGTTGTTTGACACCAGTTTCACGCCAATGTCAATTGACGAGGCTGCTAAAAGTCCTATAATATTTAGTGAACTCCAGACAGTGTTACTGACCTTAAAATAATTATGTTTTTTTTCCATTGAACAAAAAATAATGAAGACATAGCCAGATAACTTTTTAGCTGGGTGAAAAGTTACTAGTCACTCTCAAAAGTTACTAGACACTTAGACGCGCTTTATTTTTGTAATTTTTGTTTGATTGACAAAAGAAAAAATATGTATCCAACTACTTCTGTAATATAACTGATGGACTAAATATAATAACCATTGATTTAAAAAGGGAAGATAGGTTACGTTCTCCCAGAGCTTACTCAAAAATTGGCATGTGTTACAACTACACGCAAACACATACGCTCACAGTTATATTTCCAGTCCTGTGCAATACAAAGAAGAACAAAGACGGAAAGACGTATCTAGGACCGAAGTGAGACTGAGGCAACAATATTTCACGCGAATCACGACCGCCCGTGCCGCCGGTCAGACGGTGACTGATGTGGGAGAACACAATTTTACACAATTTGAGGTTGCCACTTTCGAGCAACCAGTGCCTCATCTTCGTTTTTAATAAATCAATGAAAATAACTATACTTTTTACCATGGACACTGTCCTGCTGCTGAACAGGTACCTTATTCTCCCAAGACTAGAATAAGATGTGACGCAGCAGGTAACCTGGTCTAGGTTTCTGAGTTTAGAATAGATGAGTAGGTACTTGGTCTTGGCTTTTATTTACATCACTTTGTTCCAACTCCCTTGACTCGAGAGCCATTTTGTTTCAAGTATTTGAAGAGCACCTGCTTTGTGTAATAGTATAACAGTATAAGAATTTGTACGCGGTCGCCTAAACAAACTAGTGTGTTAATAGTGTTTGAACATAACGTTTGCGAAAGGCTTTTGTTGAGAGAAATTGTATAGAAGGTATGTAGGTACCTACCTTATGTAGTTGTAATGGTTTGAGGTCACAAAATACAATTTATAATGTAGGATTTAAGCGGTATAAAATGATTGGTATTTAATTAAAGTTCCTATCCACATTTTAACCTATAGGGTAAACGGATATTTGACTAGTTAAAATGTGGTTAGTGTAATGTAGTTAAGCAGGTCTAGGAAAATAAAACAAAAAAGTATAACGCTTGTAGCTACGTCGGTCATCTTTGACGAAGGTGATACTTATTAAAACTGTCGAAAAAGTCAATCAAAATGTACCTAACCATTTGAATATCTTTATGACGAAAACCAAATTTGGTAAGAGTGAAAGATCCATCTAAAAGTGGTTTTCAAAACCTCTTCTTGACACTGAGGACTGATCTTATGAATTTGTAAAGAACGAGCTAATTGATTGCCTGTTGAATATAGTATGAATGAATGGATGATCACTTTACTGTACTTATAATAATTAATACACATAAAATCTTGTATCTTAATAGTTAATAAGTAAATAAAATATTGTACAAAAGGCCTTATCGCTGAGAGCGATTTCTCCCAGGCAACCTTGGAACCTGTTGGTGCCTTTTTATAACCTAAAGTGGAGTTTAAATTGAAACCAATAGTATATCTATATCTATATATAATATATATATATAAAAGAAAGTCGTGTTTGTTACAACACTTATAACTCGAGAACGGCTGAACCGATTTGGCTGAAAATTGGTGGGGAGGTAGCTTAGAACCAGGAAACGAACATAGGATAGTTTTTATTTCGTTCCCGGCTGAACGAATCTTGATGAAATTTGGCAGGGAGGTAAACGGCATCCTGGGGACGGACATCAGCTACTTGAATAGAGCGTGCGAAGCCGCGGGGCGCAGCTAGTTATATAATAATACTGCAACTCTTACAGTTTCTATGATTTCTATTAAAACGTTACGTTGCAAACAAATTTGAAACTGTACATACCTACGCTGACAGAGACAGCTGTCATCCCATATTGTTTCGGAGGCAACAATCCAAACAATGCAGGTATTATACAAAACGAATCACGAGTTTTAGAAAATATGAGACCAATATTGAATTTTTTGAGCAACACTTTTAATTAAAAATGTTTCTCTTTGTTTTGCTTTTATTAAAATTGTTTTTATGGAATTATTAAGTTAAGTAAGTAGGTACATTTGGTATTGTTGGCTTTCAAATTATGCCAGGTTTGGAATCCATTTTGTGGTTGTTCTTTTAGGAGCTCGTGTTTTGAAGTGAACACTTCAAAGTGCCATTTTTTTGAACAGTTCAGCAGTGAACAGAACGCCACACGTTACTGTGAATTTTTCTTTAATACTTATTACTACTGGAATTTGAAGTAGGTTTATAGTTATAGGAAATGATAAATTAGAAGATTTCCTAAATTACAATGGGTAGGTAGTTAGTTTAGTTATCTACTAACTACCTACCCATTGTAATAGGGTATATGCATGTGACTTCAAAAAAGCTAGTATTTTTTTTACGTTTTCTATATTGATATAGAAATATATCTGTATAATTATTTTTGTATTTAATAATGTTTTAATTGTGAAATTTAATCATTGATAAAATATTTATCACTGATTAAACGACATAGATATTTTGAGTCTCAACAGCCAAATGTCGAATCGTAACGCTATTGGCATGTGAAGCGTGACGTTATACTTGTACATTTTTGTATGGGCATGAAGTTTTGACTTTGAGTTTACATAGGGGGACTCGATGATCCGTGACGTCAGAAAATGCAATGGCTAACATGGCAGCGTTTTTATCGCCCGAAACTGAGTGTAGTTTTACTTTTAGTTTTTTACATCAAAAATTTAATTTTTTTTGGGTGTTATATTTTTTTTCGTTAATGTACCTACTTATTAACCTTAATAATCAATTAAAAAATTAAAATAATCCTTGCATATACCCTATTATATAATAGGTACGTATATAGATACCTACAGGCATGAAATGAAAGAACAAATAATTTATCTATGGTAGGTACCTACAGGTTATGGGAGTGTACACAACACACTCACATACTCACTTACTTAGGTCCTTTATTGTTAAGGTAGTATATTACTTAAAATTGGATTGTTGGATGAGAAGTCCAAAAAAAAACTAAGTCCAAACTCTATTATGCAAAATTTGACACGGTAGAAACAAACCAACACTCCCACAAGGAACCCAAATAAATGTAATCGCGGTCTGAACAATAATCATTTGAATACGAATCTACTGATTTTCTCTGTAACATTTATTTCTCGGCCCACCTCTCAATATTGGTCTGCTTTACCCCGGCCTCCCCAATAATACGCAACTTTTACGATTATCTCACCTATTTTTGCCGTTTTACGTTCTATTTTTGTTCTGTAGTTATTTTCATTATATTCAAACCGACATGTCTATAATACTCGCGAGTTCCCTTTTGCAGTACTATATATTTCATAATTCTAGATGAAATATTGACAAGACTAGGTGGGTAGGTAATCTTTACTATTAACGAATCTCTAAAATAACCTAAACACTGGACTATTCAAATATATTCCAGGTATGATACCTACGCGCGACCTTCAGGCGAAGACATAAAGGAAACTAATTTAGCGACGCTCGATGTAGAATGTTTATGAACAAACCGCCGATATAAATATTGCTTACGATTGTATAGTGAGTTTTAGTCATTTATGTCGTGGTTCGTAAACGAATTCTTCATCGAGTTTGGCTGGTGTTGTACGATCTGTACTATATGTTTTTTTTTGTTTTTGTCAAAGGTTTTAAAGAAGAAGGTATTAACAGTTAAGTAACTGCTACTTATCCGTTTAGTTATAGTTTGACCGATACCGCTGTACCGCTCCTTAGGAAAGTGCGGCAAGGTGGGGGCCGGAGAAAAAAAGAGCAAGAGTACACATGAGATCGATATTGTCGGATAGATCTTAGGATATCGTAGGTAAACGAAATGTTTATTTTATGTAACGATTATATTATTTTATAACCAAATTATCTACAGATGTTCTGACATGGTTTTTGCTTCAACTTCATCTTCCGTTTCGCCATTGGAACTTGAATAGTCAAAGTCAAAGTCAAAGTCAAATCGTTTATTTCTTTAGACTTACAAAATAAGTACTTAGACAAGTCAAATTTTTACTATATAAACAGCTTGATAAATAGTTATTACTATCAACAAGAAATAAGGTGCAATTGACTTTAATTCACTTCAATTTTTTGTCCACTAGCGGAAGAAGTGAAAAAGAAACCACTAGCAAGTCCATCGCTTATCAACTAATACAATCTTAGGATAACTAAGTCTAATCGGAGTCGTTCTGCAAATTTATTATTAATAGATCGATAATAATAAATCTACTATCGCGATCACTTTTATATTCAAAGCTTTCTTCTTTTCTTAAAATATTTGTCCACTTTAAAAATTATTGTCTTGACGTCACGAGATAGCGCTCGACCCATCTTTGGATATTTATCTCGTGTGCGTCTTACTACTTCCCCCCGTCTCGCCGCGCGCATACCTCAGCTGTGTGGTGCTGGCTTACAATTTGCACCACCCTAACTTTTCCCGCAGCTGTCGTAAGAGACAGCAAAAGGATATCCACTGGGGGCAGGCAGCAGCGCCCCTGAATAATTATACCACCAAACTGCGATCCCCAACCCCCATGTACAGCGTGGGGATTATGGGCATTACCCTCCATGAGATAAACGCCAATAAGGCTCTTATCAGGGGAGGCTTGCGTCCAGCAGTGGACCAATACAGGCTGTTGAGGTTTATTATTAGAGTATTTCGATTCGGGTTTATTGAGTTATTACAATTACAGCTATAAAAAGATGTCACGAGATCGTGAGCAAAGGTATGCGCGTGCGCTCGACCGACGCACGTTGCGTCTCGTAGGGGAATCTTCCTTAACTAGTCAACGAATTCAACCAGGCGATTCCAACGTCTGCGTCCGCGAAAGGAGTTGACTCGTTAACTAATCGACGGATTTAACTAGTTAATCAACTGGTCGCCGGACGACCACTAACGGTCTAGTTTCGATTTCGAGAAATTCGTCAACAACCCATCACTTCTTCCTTGCAAGGTGCGGCCGCTGTGGGATGCGCAATGCGCATCGCGCGCGGCTTGATGTGGAGTTGTTTCAATGACGTGAAGTGAGTCATGCTTTACGGCGTGAACAGTGATGATGATTAAAGTTCATAATACAATAGTTAACAAGAATTCTCATTACCTACTTATAATATAACATAAAGCATGTCAGCAAAAACAGAAGGTACTTACCTATCCTTCTGACGTTGAACATGTTTTATTAAACGCTTACACGAAATATTACACGGAAAAGAACAATAAACAAAACGCCGCCTAATTGCGAATATGCCATGCTGAGTTGAACGCGCGAATTTCGGCTTTAAAACATGGAAAGTAGATTATCATAAGAGCTATTTTGGCAGGGATGGCCGCAGTCTTGGAATATGTTTTTGAAGTATAATATAATGCAATACCTAATCTAAGGAGTAGACGATCGATTTTAGGTATTATTTTACGTTCCCAGTTGAATAGATCAATGTAACACAAATCATTGTTTAGAAAAAAAACCTAAAACTGACCTTGAGTTCCTGCACTACTCATTTACCTACACTGTTTCTTTTAATGTCCCTTCATGCCACCCTGAGGTCATTCTGCAAACCAAATCGAAAGAAGCATCAGAATCGCGCGAAAATTTAGTGACGGATAAATCGCATACATACATAAATAAACAAATAAATAAAACCATCATTTTTTAAAATCAGTTGAAAAACACATTTTTTGGGTAAAAAGGTACTGTTCGGGATCTTTGAGTTTTTTATGTGATGTGAAAACGGAAGTCACAGGATACAGTAGTTATGTGTGTCTTACATTAACAGCCGCACTCAGAGACAAATGTTTACTAAGGTATACTACCACTTAGTAAAGTTTTTTGTTATGAATTCTACAGCAAGGAACGACATAAGTAACCATTAAGTGACTCTGAGTGTGGATGTAAGAATTTATGATTTAAATTGTATGTACGCCTTGCTAGAGACAAAGTATAGGCATGGCTTAGAACTCAAGTTAACTAAGGTTGTTAAAAGTCGCCCGCGGCAAATTGTCATGTGAGGTAATCTTATAGGCTTACTTTTCAGGGAGTGACACAGGCTATACTATTTATCAAGCTGTTTATAAAGTAAAAATAAATACTTATCTAAGTGCTTATTTTGTTAAAGTCTAAAACGATTTGACTCTGACTCTGACTCTATATTTTATCCCGGAATTCCTACGGGAACGGGAACTACGTGGATGAAACAGCGAGGCGCTGCAAGTAAAGAGTTTACTACATCTATTTACTGTGCTCTCCTATCTCCATTTATAATTGTATTATAATTTTTTGCTATTGTCCCTTGCATTTTTATCTCGCTCTAGGCTCGTAACAACTAAAAGCATATTTCTCCCACCCCATCCATATGGGCCAGTATTCATAAGTACCAGGTAGCCCCAGTTTTTAAAGTTAAGTAGTTTTCGTTCTGGCTTCGTTCCAGTGCAGCCAACGTCACAAATGAGGCTCTATTTCTTGATTCTGGAACATTATCTGTGATGCGATGGCATGTTTTGCTTTAGGTGTAATCGAATTCAAACTAAGAAATATTGAAAAAGCGTTTCGTTCGTTTTTAAGGTTTTTATTCCAATGGACTATAAAATAAGTTAAAAAAGATCTGTTTCTTTTCTATAAACTGAAATAAATGAATTATTATTATTATAGGTTCGATAAACCAGGACGAGATTATGTGACTTTTTAGAGTTGAATGCGACGATTGAGCTGACATTAGAATAGCTAAATTTTTTGAAATAATATTATCATATAGAAACAAATTAATTCAGAAAATTATCAGAAAGTTAGTTTCTATACGATTTATTTCCACAAGTTTTTTTCCGCGCTGCATTCCGAATACGAAAAAAACAGTATCCGGTGAAAATAGCCCGACAGTGAATGCCATTATTGACATGCTGAACTCAAAATAAAGTTGAAGAGACTAAGTAGGTTTTAGGTCATCGATCAAAGTTTCCGCCGGCCCCCCCGCGAAATACCTGATCGATGTTTTAAGTACATTAAATATGCTACGGTTGACCAAACAGCCAGGTGGGCCATTGAATAGCACTCATAAAAACCCAACGATAACCTCAGTGTGGACCTCAAAATTCAGCATCGACGCAGTTTTCTTTTATGACTTCCTTCCCTTTCGCCATTATATTGAGTTTGGGCACCGCGTTTGAGGTATTATGTAAGCACCCACTTTTAAATAAATATAGAGATTTTTGAGGAAAATATCACTGTTGGTAGGGATTTATATTTTGAATCGGAGAAGATAAAGAATTACTCGCTATTACGCCTTTTCCAGCCTTAGCAGTGGCGTAGGTCACTTTGTCTTTAATATTTTGTTAAGGAAGAATAACTGCTGAAATCATTGATTTTAACTCAGACGAAGTAAAAAAACTTATTTATTCATCTGAGGATTTTAATCAATCAATGGCTGATATACATCTCATTTCATTATAGACACCTGGAACTAGGTACATAAATTGACCTGATATTGTAAAATCACACACTAAAACACTGTGATACCATTCAATATTCATATAATTAGTCTTGCCTCTAGTTTTATATTATTATCACCGGTTGATTGTTATCATTCCTTCTTCTTCCCTTCGCGCCGTCCCCGCTAGTGTTTACACCTTAACTTCCCATAAACTCCTTATATTGGTAGCATTGCCAACTCATACACTAAAAATATTATTCTAAAATATTCATCAGCCTACAATATGATGATATACCTGATATGATGTAATACCTGATATGATGTAATACCTGATAAATGCTGCACTAAATGCATTTAGTGCAGCTTTTATTTGGTCCGTCCAGTGCTTAGGGGATCTGCCATGCCACGAGCTCTTGTACTGTCAACTTTTCCTTGTACCACAAGTCGTTCCATATGCTACTTACAATCATACGTTTAGAGTATTAAAAACAATAACTCCCGTAAAAATATGTCCGTCCGCCGTGTGCATCAGAATGGCGGCGGGTGTAATGTTGCGAATCAGCATAGAATAAATGTGGGTCGAATCTACCTTGATTCTTCCTAAATTTACAAATAATTAAAATGAAAGTACCTCTTTGAATACAGAGATATAACAAAAATAAAGTGAGCCGTCAGGTTCTGTTTCTGAATGAAAAACCAATTGTTTATTCATTGTCATATAAATCTACCTGTTTAGTACCTTACAATACCACAGTCAGAATTTAAATAGAGGGGTTTGGCTTTAGAGTAATTTAAAAATAAAATTGCCAACCGATTGCTATGACTAATTTTCACTTTTTGATTTTGACTTTTAGTAATAGTTATCGGGCTATTTCTGTCTAAATCTTACTTGTTCTGTATGTTTGATACTAAATTAAACTTCTAAACAAATTGACTACTATTTGATAGCTATGAAGACAATATAATAGTCCGGAATAAATGTAAGACAATATTAAACAGTTAATTATAATACCTAATTGCAATCATGTTGCTTTTTACAATAGCGAATGACTGATATTTTACACACATCATTATTAGGTACACTTCTCTAAGCAAGGCAGTGTAATATCATCGTTTTCTGTCATTTTAGGGTTTCGAGATCGGTTGCGATGTATTCCCGTTGCCCGTTGTTGTGGTAAAAATTTAAAACCACCTAATTATAATGCACATTTGATTGCAATATAATTTTTAATGGCACGATATTTAAGAATACATCCTCGTTTTGAAGCAATTCAAAGCCTACTGCAGGCAATGTCATTTTATATGGAACTTTATTGTTTTGGACATAAGCGCAGGGCCCTCCTAGGCGCAGGCCCGTAGCATTTGCTACTCGTCCTATATGGCTTATCCGCTACTGATTATAACTACCTTGTATGTATATAAATTTTTACTATGAGTAGTGTGTTTAAAATTTCATTTTACTATTTGAGGGTAGTATGAAAAATATAAAGACTTTTTGTCAATACTTGGACATTATTTGGATAATCAGGTTGTGTGCTGCGCGCTATGTGTTTTTGTGAAATACAAACCCTATTTCAAATTAAAAAATGATTTACCATCACCGTGCGCCTAAATTTTTTGTGACATTGGGAAAGATTTGGACCATAAAATGTCCGAAAAAACCTTTTACTTGTCGTAATCAAAATAACAACTACTTTTTTGATACTGATCCGTCTGAAGATATAAGCGAATCCAGTGGAAACGGAGGTGAGCGCAGCAAAACTATCGAAAAAAATTAAGAACCCATTTATCCCAACCTTTTAGTTAGATGCTTATAAATGGCAACAAATTCAGCCCAAGCTTACAGTGCGAAACAAAATATCACCTACGATTAACTATCAAAAGAAATTTGTATTACAAAAACACGAATGGGCACATCTGTTTCGAGAAGAAATTTGGAAACATACGAATTTTCCGTGTAGTTAGACGTTTAAAACTCATTCTGTAAATTATGGTGATCGAATTACATGCCCCGGAATGTGTACTGAATGTAATGCTAAAATTAATATCGTGATACATTGGTTTCTTATGGATTTAGATGAGAAATTTCATCAAAGCCCAACCAAGAAGCTGAAATTATCACCAAGACAAAGAATATATATAATATATATTTTTTATAAATAAGATAATGAATCGGCGATTGTGACTCATAGCCAATTAGTTGACTCCACTATAAACACACATACCTACGACGGCATGTGTAAGACAGATAAAAATACTACTGATACGGAGGCAAAATACGAACAACAATGTCGTACACCATGCAAACCCTATTTTAGCGTTATGGATTATGACCAAGATAAGTCCGTACGATGATATTCTGAAACATATATATATCTTTCTACCCGTTTTATGTGTATTACTGGTCTGCGGCTCAAGATAGACATTATAAAGAATATTTTCGGTAGAACAGAGTAATACTAAGTTTGGATGCCACTGGAAGCCTACTAAAAGAAATAGGTCCTACTAAAGAAGTAACTAACAAAAATATTTTTTTTTATACTCTGGTGTATGTACTATGAAAACAACTAAAGAAGCGTGCCAATAACACAAATATCATCGGAAACACACACCATGGACAGTATAACTAAATGGTTACAAGCTTAGACCGATAACAAGAAAACTTCCAATGAAGAAGTCATTAACCAATCACCAGCACTAATTGGATCAGCTGTTAAAGCGTTCATGCTTTTCAAAAGTACAGCAGATTATGGTATAAATTCTTATAATAAGCTACAAGAACAAATCCATACTCCAGACGAGACGTATAATAGAGTTGATGTCAGCCACTTAATAAAAATATTGCTGAATTTATCTTGTTTTAAGAATGTTGATTAAAGGGTCAGGACATTCTATTTTAGATGTCTTCTTGTCATTAGAACAACAGAAGCGTGTGATATTTTGAAAGATATAATTCCAAATTTAATAACAGTCAGTCGGTAGTCAACGGTTTGCCACGACCGTATGCTAGATAAATTAGAATGCTATGACGTTAGAGCTATTACATACTCTTGCTTCGAAAGTTATCTGAAAGGACGAAAGCAAAGCACCGAAATAACTAAAATGTCTTCAGATTCTAATAGACGAAAATGCTTTAGATCTTTCTATTCCCCAATTAGTCACGGTGTGCCACAGGGCAGCGGTTTAGGTCCTGTATTATTTATTATTTATATTAATGAGTTACCAAATGCTACTGACCAGTATACAATAAATGTTTGCTGATGATACTATAATATTGACGAAAGAAAATTCTATTATAAATGCAATGTTTGTAGGAAACAAATCTCTAAATGACGTAATTAGATGGTTAGACGATAATTACTTAAAACCGGTCTACGAGTACACTTAGCTACCACTGGATTCCACGAGGCAGAGAGCCTGAAACCGTCTTCATTAAGAAATATCCTAATTTCAATCGTGAAGACGGTTTCAGACTCTCTGCCTCGTGGAATCCAGTGGTAGCTAAGTGTACTCCATCTTCGTTTTAAATAAATCAATGTAAAAAACAGTCAAATTGAGAATCTCAAGTCTCCAAGTTGGTTAAAAAAGGTGTTACTTGCACTCCACAAACAAACTAATGATTTTAATTCATTGTTCTTAAACAAGCAATTATCGCTTCGCAACTGTTCTACCATCCTAATTCTCGTAACAAGCTCTGGAGAACTTATCCTGTAAACAAATACACGATAGCTATTTGCATTTGCACCTTTTCACATTCAGGTAAAGTTCAAAATTGCAATTCTGTTTACCTGTACTAATAGAATAGTCAGTTCAGTTAGTTTCCTATGAAAATTTAGCACTGTTGGAGTTAAAATGTTCGTTTTCACGCAAAGTTACCGTAGCAATGCTGGTGACGGAGTGGCGTGTAGTTTCTTTGGTAGTAAATAGTGTGAAATTGTTCTGGAACCGGGAACTCAACTCAGTTCCAGAATCACTTATAGGTATATTTTGTTAAGAGTGTGCAATAACGCCGCTACGAGATGGATTTCCAGCAGGATGACAAGATATGGTTTTCTCGCGAGTGAGATGTACCTACAGAGCAGTTTTGACGCATAGATAATTGGGTGCACGTCACCCAATTTTCTATGTGTCAAAACTGTTCTCACCTAATTACATGTTAATTAAACAACCAATTGAAAAATTTAAAGACATAACTCAATAAATACTTCTAGGTTTCTTACTGAAACAAAAACCGAACAATATAAGAGTGCTGTTCTTGAGATAAATAGCAATATGTGTGCAAAATATCTATTTTTCAAAAATATAAACGATCGAGAAAACTTTCACCAATCTGTTTTTAAAACACGTAATTCAAGATAAAAGATTGAGTAACATTTCCTTAAATATGATAATTTCACAGATTCTGAGATAAATAACTACACTCGAGAGCAATGAATCCGGGTCACTTAAAGAAACGTAAATTGGAGTATTGAAGATTGGTCAAAAGTTATGTTCTCCGACGAATCAAAATTTATGCTCTACAAGCACGATGGAAGACACAGAGTGTATCGAAGACCAGGGGAATGATTCAAGCAAGCATGCATCGAAGAAAAAGTAGCCTACGGTGGTGGGTCTGTACTTGTGTGGGTCGGAATTTCTTCTGAAAGTCGCACAGAGCTGGTGATCATAGAAAACGGCTCTTTAACTAGCGTAAGATATGTGGAAGAAATCCTCAATGATCACGTTGGTCCATTTATGGTCAATTTAGGTGAGGATGCTATATTTATGCATGACAATGCCCGACCTCATACAGGTAGGATTGTGAATGACTGCCTTCAAGAGATGAACATTACTCGTATGGAGTGGCCAGCGCGCAGCCCGGATATCAACCCGATCGAGCATGCTTGGGACGAGCTAGGCAGATGCGTAAAACAACGAAACCCTCCCCCAATCACGCTTCGTGAGCTCAAAATTGCTCTCACAGAGGAATGGGAGAATATTCCCCAAAATCGTATAAGGAACTTGGTGTACAGCATGCCAAACCGCGTAAACGCAGTAATGGAAGCACGAGGAGGCAATACAAAGTATTAAAATTCAAGAAAATCGTAATAAAGTTCAAAAATTTCATGTTTCCTATTTTTGTTTTAAGGAGAGATCAGCAGTTTTTTTCTTTATGTAATTTTGTGTTAATAAAATGTATGGTGACTCATATTTTTTTTACTTTAATTTAAGGAGTATTACATTGTCTATTAAATACAATTTATTGCATTAACCTATCATTTTTAGTTTCCGAGATTTTTAACATTCTTTAAGTGACCCGGATTCATTGCTCTCGAGTGTATTTGGAATTACAATTTTAATGTTTGGCGAAAAATAATCCCTAATATGTTTTGCTTACCAAGACATTACAAAACAAAGTAATGATTTGCAGAAAATATTTGTGACTGGTCTATACCAGCAGAGCACAGATGTATGTATGAAGAAAAAATGGTTTGAAGTTTGGGAAAAATAGGTGTATACACGGTGGGTGGATCATCGATGGCTGGGCGGTTCGAAAGTTATTTGGACTTTTGTATAGTGCAAGGACTTTAAGCTATAGTGTAAGATAACAAATAGCTTCCTTTCGTCGGTGGAAAGGCTTGGTATGGCATAAAATAAAATAAAGATGGCGGACTTATGTGGACAGCCTACACAAGGCTGCTCACATATCCGCCGTTTAAAAACTGTACTCAATTTTTTGGGATTTTTGATATACATAAAAATGGTCAGTTTGCTTTGTGATCGGACTGTCTAGTCCCTGGGTTATCTAACATGATGTCTGTAGCAACTTCAGCTAGCGAGAACCTAAGCTACCTATCTATACACTTATCTGCAGAAAATGAATTCGATTTAATTTGGTAAAATTTTAGTCTAAATCCGATTTCTGTCTGAACTTCATAACTGCAGCCAAAGTATTAGGTCTACGGCCCTGTCTTTTTATATTATGCAAGCTCAATAGTGGGCCTTTTAACCCTTAGAACAATTAAAGTCTTAGTAGTAATTATTATTTAGAGAGGAAAAAATGGATGGATTGTGTGAAAGAGGACATGGCCAAGAAAGGTATGAGTACAGAGATGACGGCTGATAGAGCAGAGTGGAAGAAGCAGACATGTTGTGCCGTCCCCACCTAGCGTGGGTTAAGGACCGGAAGAAGAAGATGTAACATCCCTGTCTGTCTAGGTATACTACCAGTTTCTTAGATAATTTAATTATTATTTATCGGGTATTTATCGCGTACCTTTGTTTTTATTCCCCTACGTTTCTACCGCATTACAGCGATCGTGGTCACGGGGCGACTTTCAACGGGGTCACGGGGGGAAACGTAGGAGAATAAAAACAAAGGTACGCGATACATATCCGATAAATAATCGTTAAATTATGTTAACAAATCGCGAAAGTTTAAATAGTTTCTTTGATATTCTTTGGTTTGTTATGGCGGCGGAGAAAACTAGACGGAAGAACTAGAGAAGAAAATAACCGGCTGATTTCCCAAACAAAATTAACAAAATAAAATTTGAAAGTGGTTCTTATTTTAACTCTATTATTTAATATGACATGTGAGATAAATTATCATACTTAGTAAAGCAATAAGGCTAGGCTAGACTGAACACCGCAGCAATCTCATCACAGTGTTTGCTAGAACTTGGAACGTAAATTAATTAGTGGTCCAGTGCCCGGCGCCTTGCGCAGAATTAAATAAGGGACAGTACTTTGGCTAGCCCCAAGATGTTAAATTCACTAAACTTAAGTTATAAGGTTGGTTGACTTGTGCTGAGCATGTTAATTTAGTTGCTTTCTAAAACCATTTATGTACAGTGTTCCACGGCCACATGTCCCTTAACGGGGTTAAACATCTTCTTTCAGTAAAACTTCCTCACTTCAATATACTCGTAGTATAATGGTTCTTGCCCTCTATGTCCCATAACCGTGGTATACCTGGTTTTCTTGATTTTCTTTTGACAGAGGATGCTGATACTCGCCCCTATGGATATAATGTACTTACTCCTCGCTCATGTGTTATAAACAATAATTAAATAAATAATAATTTTGGACAATTCGCACAGCAATATATAGCCACAAGCTAAGCAGAGCTTTTGTTATCGGTAGTAGATGGGTGAATCAACTATTTTACCCACACTTTGCTGTCCCCGACCATTTTTTATTAAAGTAAGTTAATTGGTTATGGTTACATACTTAATCAATATGGCAATAGCATCTATGATTAATAGGCACCGAAAATCATCGAAAGTCATCGAAAATCTTTAATTTCCATGAAATTTTAAGGTAACAGTATACGAAATATTTCTGCCCGAAGACCGCTTTCTCTATGCAAAACTTTAATTTAAATGAACTTAAACTTCTTGCTTTCGGTTGATTCTGATTAAACAACAAGTCAGTATGTTAAAATTTATCGTGTGCATATCAAAATAAAAATAGCTTTAACCACTATTTAAAAAAAAAATCTTGAAATTTTGTCCCTGACTAAAATGATTTTACCCTTGTATGCTGAGTTACCGTCGCAAATTTCACCTGGAAACACATAGATGATACTGTTTGCCATGGTTAGCTTCGTTTGTGTTTCCTTACACTCGCAAGGAGCGGCGGTGTCCCTAGAAGACGCCATCGAGCCGCCAGGCCGCGCAGAACGTTCGAAGGGAGTGCGTGCCTTTTTGTGTCGTCTGCTGAGTTACTGCGATATCTCGATATAAGTTTGTTATTTAGTTAATTATTATCAGATATTTGGAGTACGTAACATATGTTTTCGATTTAAGTTCTCGTTAGTACTATAGTCAAATTATAATGTGTTCTTTTCATGAAAATACACCATTTGTCTGTTGAGTTACTCGTATACTGAGTTACTTTGGTGGTAACTCCAGAGACATTCTTGGTAACTCCTAAGACATTCACGTACTTAATGAGTAGGTATGTCTCCAATATGAACATTACATTTCCATAAAATGCGTATTTCTTTCCATTTTATCTTTAAATTGTCAGTACCTTATTTAAACAATAAAAGAGCTTCCTTAAATAATTCATTATTATTTGTAATACTTTTATATTTAGTTTTATGAAGAAATAGCTATAATTTTTTGGATAAAGGTAACGCAAAAGACGAATTTCAGTTAGTTTTCTACTAAAATTTAAGTATTATATGGAGACTGATTTTGCCAAAATATTTGATAATGCATGCAGGAGTAAATAAAAGAAAATGAGTAATGCTTTCGAGTTTCATTCACCATTTATGTAAGATAAAGTGCCGGTAACTCAGTTGACAGATTTTGAGGGTCTGTGTTGTAGTTTCTTCTAAATAATGTCTAAAAAATTAATGAACGTCGCTGCCCTTCTAGGTTGTTAAAGTAAATGATATTTATCAAATAAGAATAATAATGTTTTTATTTTTCAAAAAAATATTTCTACACTGTCCAAAGTTTGGGTAAAATAGTTGATTCACCTAGATAACTGATATACATAATACTACTAAGTACATAGATGTATGTTTTTTATAACAGAAAACATCCAGAACACCCTGAAATATCTGCAGATTGTACAGTTTGTACACACATTTATCCCGAGACGGTAATCGATCCCGCAACCTCCTCCGTCGCAAGCGGACCTTCGCCCACCGCGCCACAGAGGTCGTCAAAGAATTGTGGAGGTGCAATTCTACCACTTCACAACACCAATTCAAATTATAATACAATCCAACGTAGGCTCAGGTACTCGTAAACGAATTCAGATTTAGCGGTGCGTTCGGCTATGACGCGCATTGTTTTATGAATTTGCAAAGTTAATTAAAAACACGAGCGTTTTGTATTGGGAGGATTAAATTGATATTGGAATATTGAATGTTTGTTATGGAGGTTTTTCAATAGAGCTGAATAGATTTTAAAAACGTAAGTTTTCAAATAGGTAGGTAGGTAGGTACTCGACGAAACATTAAATAAAAATGAAAGCCGGATGAAGAATCACCATATCGCCATGTCATTATGAAAGATATCTTAAAAATCTTTACTGTACACAAATAACACAATACACAAAAGTTGACACCATAAAGGACATGTACAGTACAAAAGTAAGCCTAACCCTACAAGAGTCTACTAACAGCAATCCTTTTTAACCGACTTCAAAAAAAGGAGGTGGTTCTCAATTCGACTGTTTTTTATGTTTGTTACTTCAGAACTTTTGACTGGGTGGTCGGATTTCCATGATTCTATTTTTATATAAAAGCTGGTGCTTCCCGTGTAGTCCCAATTTAATTTGGTTTAGTTCTCACAAAAGGATCCATGAAAATCCATGAAATAACTATAAAAATTTAAGTCGGTGTATAGTTTTTTAAAACAAAATGTATGAGAATGGTAGTGCAATAAATATGGATAGTTAAGTGTACAAACAAAACAGAAAAATATAATAATATGAATAACTCACTGCGGCCCGCGGCTTCACACGCGTTATACCACGAGAACTGATTTATGGAATAAAACGTGAGCCTATGGGTTATTCCGGGCTTGGAACTAACTGTATGCAAAATGTCATCCCGATCGACCAGTAGTTTTAGTGTGACAGAGCATAAAACATGCATAGATCTAAATACCAGGTTTGAAAACTCTTTCGGAATCCAACCCTACAACTTTAAAATAATATCAAGTAATGTCAGATATGACCTGTTTTTTATAGAAGTTAACAACGCTTTCTATTATCCGAAATAAGAACTTTTATATCTTCAGTGCTCCAGTCGTCATGACAACATTATCAACAACATGACACTTTTTAGACATTATCCATCGACATTATCACGTCAAAAAGCCGCGTTGTTCCCATTGATTTATTAAAAACGAAGATGAGGTACTGGTTGCTCGAAAGTGGCAACCTCAAATTGTGTAAAATTGTGTTCTCCCATATCAGTCACCGTCTGACCGGCGGCACGGGCGGTCGTGGTTCGCGTGAAATATTGTTGTCTCGGTCTCACTTCGGTCCTAGATACGTCTTTCCGTCTTTGTTCTTCTATGTATTGCACAGGACTGGAAATATAACTGTGAGCGTATGTGTTTGCGTGTAGTTGTAACACATGCCAATTTTTGAGTAAGCTCTGGGAGAACGTAACCTATCTTCTCTTTTTAAATCAATGGTTGTTCCTATGGAAACGTTTAAAGGTGATTTATATTTATCCCACGGAAACTGATATATGGGATAAAAAGTAGCCTCTATGTGTGTTATTAAAGGCCTAGAACTACCTGTACGCAATTTCAGCCTTATCCGTTCAGTAGTTTTTGCGTGAAAGAGCAACGAACATACATACATATATTATGTTTACAAACTTTCGCGTTTATAATATTAGTAGGGCATTGTCTTAAATAACCTAAATTTAATAAATTCTAACATAACAGAAACTGTTCATAGTGCGTGCAACTGGTATCGATTTGAATTCCTAAACGATTTCTCATACAAATGGATGAACTGTTTGACCCATGTAAAGAAGTATTTTGAAATAACATTTTCACACACATATTTTGCTCACAGTAACACCCGCCCCGCGCCCCTGCAGAACAATTGTACCACCAAACTGTGATCCCAACCCGCATGCCCAGCGTGGGGATTATGGGCATTACCCCCGACTAGATAAACCCCAACAAGGCGCGTATCAAGGGGAGGCCTGCGTCCAGCAGTGGACCAGGCTGTTGAGGTAAGGTTGAGGTTGAGGTACCTAATCGGGCCTAGGAACCATAAAATAGGTGGGTAAACAAACTACCTTACTAAGCTGGCTATAGTTTGAAAGACATATTGTTTTAAAAACATTAAAGAGATTACTTATAATAACTGGGTTAACGATTCGTGTAAATGATTTCACGAATTCTGTTAATTTCCACCTAAATACCATTATTACCCAATATGGACAAATTCCATGCATTGTGTTCTACCAATTTGTGATTTGATATAGCTTTCCGTTGATATCGGTTAGATTAACGAGAAATAGATATTATTGTTTGCAGTCAAAATTGCTGGTATGCGCAATATAATGAATAGGTAGATATTATAATAGATGGCTTAAAACGTTTGAATTGTGTGTGTCAGCTGTGTGGTGCTGGCTTATAATTTGCACCACCCTATCTCTTCCGTGGTAGCGTGAGAGGCGACTAAGGGATATCCACGAGGGGCGGGCAGCAGTGCCCTCTGCAGAACAATTCTATCACCGGACTGTGATCCCCAACCCGCATGCTCAGCGTGGGGATTATAGGCACTACCCCCCATTACATAAACGCGAACAAGGCGCTTATCAGGAGGAGGCTTGTGTCCAGCAGTGGACGAATACAGGATGTTGAGGTTGAGATTTAAATAGTGGATAATCGGCTGATTGACTACTTGTCCAACATTTGTGTCAAATGACCTCTCACCACTTCATGTTGTCTTCTCATCAACTCCCAAACCAGCAATTTTTTTATTGTGAAAATTAAAAAATTGCTTTTTTTTATTGTGAAAATGTTCCTCAACGGGCGAAACGACACTTGTAATTTTTCATAACACCGTTCCAACCTGAATGGTCGGTGTTTTAAAAAATCTATGAACCAACTCCAATTTTTATAGTTTTTCATGAATTTTCATGGATCTCATCAGAACTGAACCAAATTAAAATAGGACCACACGGGAAGCACCAGCTTTTATATAAAAAAAGAATCATAACAACGAAAATTATAAATTAGTAAAAGGTACGGTAAGGTAGTTGCCGTATCTAATACTTATTTATAATTTTCCGATTGATATTGATATGACTCAGTTAAGCTACCTTGAGTGGAGACCGCGACTCGGAAAACGTAGTGTAGGGCGCCCTCCGGCCAGGTGGGATGACGATCTGCGAAAGACTGCAGGCAGATGCTGGATGCGTCAAGCTGAATACAGGGCGCTATGGCGCTCATTAGGGGAGGCCTATGTCCAGCAGTGGACTAATATAATGCTGATGATGAAGCTACCTGTAGATTGTTTGACTCAGTTTGCTGCATTCAGTTTTTGTAATTTTCTTTTTCACTATAAGTATATTGTACGTGGCCAGAAACATATAATTAAAACAAAATATTCAGTCCAAGTGCTAAATAACCCTATGTAGGGTCTTATAGGATCGCTAAACACTATCTTTATAAAATCGGCTGGGTTTGAACATAATTCGATGGGGGTCCATCAACCGAGGTGGCAAGGTTATGAACTTACCTTTATAGAATCTACCTCCAACCAACCAAATCTTAACCTAACCCAAGTCCAACAGATATCACGTGCGAACAATAACTAGTCAACAATAATTAACGTATAAGTAAAACGGTTAATTCACCAAGTGTCCGCTATTGGCTCCTTTTTTCAAAATATCGTCAAATGTAATATGTTGGGCGTCAAGGTCTCGTGATTTGGTTACTCGAAAATGAAATCGAAGTTATAATTCCTTTTCATGGATACTTTCGCTAAGGGCGCATACACGAGTGAAAGTGGCGCCGCCAGTTAAAATTTAAAAATCAAGTTTGTGGTAGCTATTAGTTAAATTATTTATTAATGCCTCTGTAATAGTTTTATTTTGTTAACGACAGGCAGAGATACGAAGACCTTTTTAGCCACCAAACTCTCACCACCCAGGTATATAATATAAAACACAAAAAAGACGTAGAATTTTTAAAATTTCATGTGTTAAACGTAATAAATATATATATATTTTTTTTTACTATATACCCAGTTCAATCCCGTTGTCAGAACTGGATCAAATTAAAATGGGACCACACGGGAAGCACCAGCTTTCAAATAAAAAAAGAATCATGAAAATCAGACCCTACTGGGTGGATTTCGATTTTCATGATTTAAAAGTTCTGAGGTAACACACATAAAAAACAGTCGAATTCAGAACCTCCTCCTTCTTTTAAAGTCGGTTTAAAATAGGTAGCACTGCCATATTGGCTCGGGTACCTTAACTCACTTACGTAAGAAAGATAGCAGTTAAGAAAACGACTTAAAAAATAAAACATTCCATACTTCCCCCATTGATTTAATAAAAAGGAAGATGAGGTACTGGATGCTCGAAAGTGGCAACCTCAAATTGTGTAAAATTGTGTTCTCCCACATCAGTCACCGTCTGACCGGCGGCACGGGCGGTCATGATTCGCGTGAAATATTGTTGTCTCAGTCTCATTTCGGTCCTAGATACGTCTTTCCGTCTTTGTTCTTCTTTATATTGCACAGGACTGGAAATATAACTGTGAGCGTATGTGTTTGCGTGTAGTTGTAACACATGCCAATTTTTGAGTAAGCGCTGGGAGAACGTAACTTATCTTCCCTTTTTAAATCAATGACTTACCCTTAATATTGTAGTTGCATATAAACCATATCATTACAAATATGGTTTATCCAACATAATATTAAAGCTTGTTACTTCCATCAGCAAATAACGGTGCCAGTTTTATCAAAACTGTCTTATCCAGGGTAGAGACATTAGCAGAGCTGGCTGTGCACTTAAGAGATGTTTATTGGACAAACGTGAGCCACTCAAGGCTCTATTTCCTGAAAATTACTGGTTTTTGTTAGTACAAATCTGAGGAGAGCGAGTATTTCCACATAGGTCTATACGTTATGAACAATCATTTACTACTTGAGACGTCTCTTCACGAAGCTTTTCTCAAACTTTGCCCAATCGAAATTTTGACGACCTCAGTGGCGCGGTGAGCCTGCCTGCGACGCAGGAGGTTGCGGGTTCGATTCCCGCCTCAGGACAAATGTGTGTACGATCTGCACATATTTGTTCAGGGCGTTCTGGATGTTTTCTATGTATAATACACTCGAGAGCAATGAATCCGGGTCACTTAAAGAATGTAAAAAATCTCGGAAACTAAAAATGATAGGTTAATGCAATAAATTGTATCGACGAATCAAAATTTATGCTCTACAAGCACGATGGAAGACACAGAGTGTATCGAAGACCAGGGGAAAGATTCAAGCAAGCATGCATCGAAGAAAAAGTAGCCTACGGTGGTGGGTCTGTACTTGTGTGGGCCGGAATTTCTTCTGAAAGTCGCACAGAGCTGGTGATCATAGAAAACGGCTCTTTAACTAGCGTAAGATATGTGGAAGAAATCCTCAATGATCACGTTGGTCCATTTATGGTCAATTTAGGTGAGGATGCTATATTTATGCATGACAATGCCCGACCTCATACAGGTAGGATTGTGAATGACTACCTTCAAGAGATGAACATTACTCGTATGGAGTGGCCAGCGCGCAGCCCGGATATCAACCCGATCGAGCATGCTTGGGACGAGCTAGGCAGATGCGTAAAACAACGAAACCCTCCCCCAATCACGCTTCGTGAGCTCAAAATTGCTCTCACAGAGGAATGGGAGAATATTCCCCAAAATCGTATAAGGAACTTGGTGTACAGCATGCCAAACCGCGTAAACGCAGTAATGGAAGCACGAGGAGGCAATACGAAGTATTAAAATTCAAGAAAATCGTAATAAAGTTCAAAAATTTCATGTTTCCTATTTTTGTTTTAAGGAGAGATCAGCAGTTTTTTTCTTTATGTAATTTTGTGTTAATAAAATGTATGGTGACTCATATTTTTTTTACTTTAATTTAAGGAGTATTACATTGTCTATTAAATACAATTTATTGCATTAACCTATCATTTTTAGTTTCCGAGATTTTTAACATTCTTTAAGTGACCCGGATTCATTGCTCTCAAGTGTATTTACAATTGACACAGTTGTACTAAAATGCAGACGTTACAAACTATCTAGAGGGAGCTCAACTGGTCCAATAGCAATACCAAAATGTAACCTTATTCGTAAATGTAAATACTACAAAGTTCTTATTTGTTTCTATTATTTACATACCTAACTGTTGACCGAAAATTATTTCATCTTTTTAATATTCTGGAATAACCGCAATCAACGAAAGATGCGACTAGAGTCTTCGATATATACAATGAATTTTTATGGAGCGCTAAAACGGATCAAGTCATCCACAAATTCGGTACTTACATGAAAATAAAATTACTATAATGACCGGAACAACCAGGGGTTAACTTTGAGTACAAACGAGTCGCAAATATGGCTGAATCAATCGACAACGTAATTATATTCGCCCGACACCCAAATGAGCGCGATACGGTAAATACAAATTTTGATGTATTGCATAAACCAAACATTGAAATTGGTAGTGGACACACACCTGACACAGGTAAACGAAAACAGCTAAGTCACTAATGTCAATGTGATTTTAGAGAATCAATATCTTTTATCTTTATGCTTTTTTTAAGTCAATAGACCTTCGTATGACCGCAATTGGAAAGTGCAGATATGGATCCACTATTGTCTTGATAAGATCTAAGTTTTAATTAATAAATGGACATGAATGCAATAAGTAAATAAATGAATAATGTTAAACAATCCACACATCATTCTCTGTCTAGTCCCAAGCTAAGCAGAGCTTGTGTTATGGGTACTAGTTAACTGATATATAAATAGTTTTTAGCCAGGACACTACCTTATCGCAGGCTTAAGTGGTTCAGCTATTGCAGATGCACTGTGCCCATACCTAATGCGATTCCCTGATGAATACCTACATCGCGTCATCAGGCCTGCTCATCAATCACTCTCCTAAATTAATTACCTCTCTAATCCTGAGCTTTTGTTTTGATATGTTCGTCTATACGTTTGATTGGTCAAAGGATTTTTCGTACAATGCTAATTGCATTTTACTTGTACCATTGACAGACAGTTTAGGTTAGGCGTGGTGGATTTGGGTATTTTCTATTAATCACACAACTTTTCTAAGTGAAATAATTGATTTAGATTTTTAAGACCTAAATTAATTACTTGTCTAATCTTTAGCTTTTGTTTTGATATGCTCGTCTAAACGTTTGGTTGGTCGAAGGATTTTTCGAACAATGCAATTTACTTGTACAATTGACAGATAGTTTAGGCGTGATGGATTTGAATTGCTCTTATTTCGTGATATTTTTCAGAGCCGAATGTTCCAAGGGCTTAAAGAATCCTAATAATATTATAAACGCCAAAGTTTGTAAACATGTAAACAAGTATGTTTGTTTCTCTTTCACGCAAAAACTACTGAACGGATCGGTATGAAAATTTTGCATACAGGTAGTTCTAGGCCTGGAATAACACATATGCTACTTTTATCCCATAAAGTCCCATCAGTTCCCGTGGGATAGGCGTGCGAAGCCGCGGGGCGTAGCTAATCAAGAATAAATCAGGAATTGACCATGATTCGAGAACCGAAACGATAAAATAAAGCTGAAAGAAGGCTCTTTTAAAAAAAGTCCTTACTTCGTCGAAAAAATGACGATTCTTTTGTAGAGACAATTTTAGATGATGCTGTTAATCAAGCTGAGGTGAACGAGCCTTTCTAAAATTCAGCGAGGAAACTCTAAAACCTAACATTTCATTCTTTATTACCTAAAAGCGTTCGTGTGTCCCCTAAATTGATTGGTTGGCGTTGGTACATCCCATCCGTTGATTTAAAGTTAGAGTTTGTTGCCAGGTTTTAAAAAATGTTACGTTCTTCGACGTTTGAAAAATACTGTGAACAGGAAAGAAGCGTCGAGAGAAGATAATGCAATTTATTTTTCCCTAGAAATCCCTAAAAATTCATAATTCTAGGTAAATATTTATTCGGCACTCAAACGTCAAAGTTTATTTTCAAAGTTTGAGAAATAACAATGAATATTCTGTGAGTTCCCTGCATTATTTTTATTATATTTCGTGCCTTTTATGAAACTCAGGCGTGAGTTCGTACGAAATTCTTGCTTTATAACATCTTAATCGAACTTCCTTACATAAATATCCAATAGTAAAACTTATACCCACAAGTTGTTTAGTAAAAGCTTTTCCATGTTAGTGAATTAGTCACGTAGAGTTGACCCCCAATCCCCCACCACCCTTAACGCGTTACTAGTAAAACAGTTAATCTAATTTTAGAAATGTATAAACCAACTATTGCATGCGTCTTTGCATGGCTGTTTTCCGGGTTGACAAGTAACTTTATATGTAAAACATATAAAGTTACATTAACGTTCCTTATCTACGAGTTCGGTATACTGTACATTACTATGGTGGTATACATATTAGATATCATTCGTATAATATAATAACGTGAAAGTTTGCGAGTGAAGTTTGAAGTATTTTTTGTAACAGAATAGAAATCTAAGATAGCATCGGATCGGAGTCTTACTTACCTAGGCCCCGATCCTTTTCTTCTGCCTTCGTACTTATTAGCGGCAGTTTTGGTAGATCCTTATTTAATACCAGACTACCTTTTTTTACTAATAGCAATTTACAGTTTTTGTGCTATCCCATGATTTATGTATCGCAAACGATTTGTAGCAACAAAATGAGAGATTGGTATTCAAGCTGCGCCCACGTTGGGATGCATTGGTGTCGTTGCTTTTGCATAAAGATATTTATTGTTTTGATGATAGGAATATCAATGTCTTGTCTACTTTGTAACAAGATAAAGAGAACACTTTATGTTCTTATATAATATTACGAATTATTATATTTACATTTTAAAGCTTAGCGCACATCTTTGTGAGCCGATCGCACCGAGTAGTCGAAATAATGCAAAATTAAACGTATTTTGAATCGTATGAAAAAAAGCATATTTCTACACACCGAGTCATTAAGCTATTTCGTTTGTATGAAATCGTTTATGTCAATACCTTCAGCGCATTAAGGCCCATACCAGTGAAAGTGGCGCCCCCAACTATTTTATCTTATTATTACGTCAAACTCAGCAAGTTTTAAAAATCCTACGTTCAGTTTGTGGTATCTATTATAAGTAATTTATTAATGCCTCTGTAATAGTTTCATTTTGTAAAGCTTAGGAAGAGATACGAAGTTGCGCTTTTTGGCCACCAAACTCTATTTTCGCATCTCCTCCTAAACTATAAGAGATAAAATTATTACAGAGGTATAAAAAAATAGCTTATATTAATAGATACCACAAACTGAACGTAGGATTTTTAAAAATTCCTATGATAAACGTAAAAATATGATAAAATAGATATCGCTGTCATATTGGCTCGGGTATGCGCCTTAAGTAGTTTCGGATAGATGTACTTTTTCAGTTTGAAATTTTAGTTTTCATATGAGACAGTCAAAACAGGTCCCTACCAGTCCACCTTCATACCACACTTGGCAGTACCAGGGGAAATTCATTCTTTTCGTGGACCGTGGTCCACCTCAAGACACCTAACTAGGTGTTTTACAGTTTTTTTCCTTCTGTCGTTCATCCGTCGTTTTTACCAAACCTCCTCAGGTATCTTGGACATGTACAACTTTGACCAAGGCTAACTTTAACTAACGCCATTAACTAACGGGTGCCATTCATTGATAGCTTACTGGATGCTAATAGATGATTGTGAATAGTCCAGACACTTCAACGCGCAGTCCTTACGGGCCATTTTAAAACAATGAAAACGTAACAATAGCTGGATAGCTTTATGCAATATTGCAGAATAAAATCAGAATGATGATAGAGCTACGTTTTTTTTATGCAAAACTTACCAGATTAATTTTAAGATTATAAGTTCTTTTGTATATTTGTTTGGAGAGTAGGTAAATACATATTCGGAGAAAAATACATACCAACAGGTGAATAGACGTACAGGTAAATGGACATTCGGAGAAAAGATGTACACATAAATAGAAGTTCGGGGAATCAACGGCTCAAGGAATCAAATATGTCAGAATGCACAATAGACTTTCGGGGACTGGACATCCAATGAATTAGACCTACTAGATTGAACCTGTTCGTACCAAAAAACAAGAAATCATAATTTCATTGAACGTGCCTCCTCCGAAGAACGATGGTTCAGCCATTATACCCACACTTGGCAGGCGCAGTGGTGTCGCAGTAGAGGTAAGAAAAATATACAGAAGTAAACTACTGACTTTCCTGAGACAGATTCCTTAGTCATACGCTTACAACATCTTAGGGTTATCACCGTCTAAAGAAAACCTTATTATTGTATCTCACTAATATTATAAATGCGAAAGTTTGTATGGGTGGATGTTTGTTATCTCTTCACGTCAAAAGTACTGAACGGGTTGGACTGAAATTTTGTATACAGGTAATTCTAATCCTGGAATCAAACATAGGCTACGTCCCATAAACTATCCCATAAATCAGTTCCCGTGGGATAAAAAACACCTTTAAACAACGCGTGCGAAGTCGCGGGGCGCAGCTAGTTTTTTTTTATCAGTAATAGACCTTCGTTTGACCGCAATCTCACCTGATGAAAAGCGAAGATGCGGCCGACGATGTATCACGAAGGTCTAGAAGATGGCTACTCCGGACCAAATTCCGAAACACAACAGAGTTGCTTCACAGACTGCCCCAGTCCGGAGGGTGGTGACAAGCCACGGCCGAAGCCTACCACCAGAGGGTACCGCTCTTAGCACCACCCAGAGGACACGTGTAGGGTAATAGAGGGTCAACACCTACGGACGTGAGCGATACTGTCCCCTGTTCATTACAATAATAAGGAGTTTCAAACAGTTTTCTGTCGCATTATTTTTCCAGCTCTCCCTTCACTTGTTGCTACGTCTTATCTATAAATTCCGATATCTATGGACGAGGTACTGGAGGCAAACAAGGATGGATGTTTTCAAAGAACTCCGACCCTATGTGCCACAATCAGCTGGCTGCATTATTCATGAACCCGTCCCAAGGCGGCGGTCTGCACAACTGATATTAATATTTAGTTTGTTTGTCAGGTGACTGTTGGTGCATTGTTCAGGGCTTTTTGTTCTTAAATGTTCCTTTTCAACTTGACATTTGAGTTTTCATAAGTGACATAGTCAAAATGTCCTCTTGGATCAGTTGAGCTACCTGTAGATTTTTTTCAACAGTCTGCAGTTAGCCCATTTGTTTGAATTCTAGTTTTAATTCTAGTTTTAATTTGTTAATGTTAATTGTCTACTTGTCAATACTTTTCGTCCCTAGGGACGAGAAGTATTGACAAGTAGTGACAGCTGTCACGTCACGTCACCATGCATTCAAACTTTCTATACAGCCACTCAACTTCAACTTCTTGTGAGATGACTTGTGCGTCTGGTTTGACTCAATTCATACAGCCACTCAATTAAAGCGCGATGTCACACTAATATTATAAAGGCGAAAGTTTGGATGGATGTATGGATGGATGTTTGTTACCTCTTCACGCCAAAACTACTGAACGGATCTGGCTGAAATTTTGCATACAGGTAATTCTAACACTGGAATAAAACATAGGCTACTTTTTATCCCATAAATCTGTTCCCGTGGGATGAAAATCACCTTTTAATGTTTTCATAGGAACAACGCGTGCGAAGCCGCGGGGCGCAGCTAGTAAAAAATAACACAAAGTTAAGTAAATTCGCTATAATTTACATAGATTTCGGAAAAAATATTAAATATTTCAATGAAAACTCTCGCTACCATGTTTTTCTTCTGCCTTTCTCTAGCTAGTGCTAGAGCCTATTCACAGCCCTTAGGCAGAGACTAGTCTATAGAAACGAGAGCTATTCCGCCATACGGCTGTGACTAGTCTCTGCCTAAGGAAAAAAATAAAGCAGGAAAGTGGCAATCTGATCTTCATTTGTTTTTTTGAGTTGTAGAGTTTTGTGTAGACTTCCGCAGAGATTTGTATTATAATGAGTTCATCTGAATCAGATTATAGATTTAACGCCTAATTTCACTCATCTATCCTTGAGGTAATTCATCTATTATTTTTATGCTTCCGACTCATAAAACGTTCCGACTGGTATTGATATGGATCAGTTGAGCAATATACCTTCCGACTGGTAGGTATTGTACTATTGTATGATACGGTAGGTATTGTTATAACTGCTTACCTGTACCTATGTATGTACTTAATTATGTATGCCTTTGATATTTGTTACTGTTCTTTTTTGTTACTTTTTCTGTGTGTGTACCTAATAAAGAGTCTATCTATCTATCTATTGATATGGTATGGATCAGTTGAGCTACCTGTAGCGTAGTACCAGTAAACTGCGATCCCCAACCCGCATGCTCAGCGTGGGGATTATGGGCATTACCCTCCATGAGATAAACGCTAATAAGTCGCTTATCAGGAGGACGTCCAGTAGTGGACCAAAACAGACTGTTGAGGAGGTTGAGAAGGTATTACTTAGCCATTTATTACTTATTTATTTTTACTTTCCTATAGCGGCAACAGAAATACCTACCTACATCATCTCTGAAAATGTCAACTGTCTACCTATCACGGTTAGACAGACAGACATACGAACGGAGAGCGAAGTCTAAGAAATAAAAAAATAGGTTTTATCATTTGGGTACGGAACTCTAAAAATTGTTGTGTACCTACTGTCCCCACCAAAGTAGGCAAATATAAGAGAATGATGGTGCTCTATTTTAAATTATGAGACTTAACATTTTATCTCTTAACTCTAAGAGTGCTTTAAAAGAAGCAATAATAACGTACGACGTTTTATTGCAATGACATTTATATGAAGAAAACGTTAGCACGTAAGAAGCTAGAGTGTGGGTACAGCAACTGCCAAAAAACGTTGAACTGAGGAGGACTCCAAAACACAGTGTACACACATAGCAACAAAAATCGCTTAACCATGCAATTCCTAAAACAGCGTAACTCACAAGCCACTGTTCTTAGGATATTCCCGCACAGCAGACTTAATTCGCATACTGAATCGTAACATACGCGTTTTTTTTCCGCAATTGCGTACAGTTTCATACAATTTTCTATGTTACAGAAATCCGCGGATGAAACCGCTCGGGGTAAGACGATGACGTAAAAAATCCACTCAGATATGAAAGAAAAACATCTTTTCTGTACCTCTTTTATTTTCATTTACTGACTTCTTATGGGTTTAGCGGCAGCCGAAAGCGATTTTTGCTCTTTTTACTGTGCACGGAGTTTTGAAGAGAAAACTTCAACTCTGTTCAACGCTTCTGACGGTGGTTGTTTCCACCTAAGGTTGAACGAACTTTTCTTGTTACGTTGTAACTTTAGGTATTATAGTACTATAGTATAGTATTATAGTACCTAGGTAGTTAGGTATTCTAGAAAGAACTCCGTAGAAGTCGTAGATTTAAGCTGAAACTATTGTGTATGTGTGCTAGGAATGCTAAATTAAACTAAGAAAAGAAATGGTATTGGACGTGTAGACTACATTATGGCCCGAAGGATTGTAATTTCGATTGTTATTTTCTTTTGAAATAAAATTCCTTTATAATAATACCATCTACTGTATAGTGTGTTAAGTATACGAAACAAAGATTAGAATTAAATAAAACAAACAAATTAGAACGAATTACTTAGCTATACTGCTTTAAGGATTTATAATTGAAACGATTGAGCAAAGTGCAAACTTTTGCAAACAATCTACAGGTCCTTATCAATAATATAGCAGTCGGTTGGCCCGTTCCATTGCCGTTGGGACAAAATAGACATCTACTATCAAATCTGAATAGGTACATATTTATAAGTATCTATGTAATGTATAGTATTAAATTAAGTAGGTATATCAGTCATCTAGTACCCATAACACAAGCTCTGCTTAGCTGATAGGCTAGAAGCTGTGTCAATTGTTCTGCATTATTTATTTATTTGACTGTGGACTCTTTAAGCATTAAATAAATCAAATTATGCAAGGTACTCGCAGTAAAAGAACAACTTGAAGCACTACGTTTTTATTTTTCTTTTTAATAACCAAGATTTATTCAACCCAGCCACATCAACCAGAATTTTAATTGAAAATGGTGAAAGTCAGCCCTCATCTGTATGCTAGCGGACTGCAAATAAACATTTTTGCAATAAATATGTATCGTTTAATGAATAATAAGTTCATTTTTAATCCGAGGCCATGAATGTTTCATGAAATCATGCGCGAACGTGCTTTAGTTACATAACGTGAATTATAAAATAATAAGAAATAGATTCTATTACAAAATAAACACTAATAAAACCATTCATACCATCAGTAACTCATATGGCATTTACGGGAAGAGCAGACTGGAGCTTCCTTGCAAGAATCACACCTTACCTCAACTATAGTAACAACTAAATGAATTTCGAATTGTTTTTTTAATACTACATAAAATATTTACAAATGCGTTTACTTGTTTTTTCAGTAAAAACAACTTTTTCCGCCGATCCCCATTACAAACATTATGATGATCCTTTGATATTTCAAAACAATAATAATAATTAAAAACACAAATCTGCAGAGAGAAATGAAAAACAATAGATACAGAATCCCCCCTTTTGACTAAGTTCACAATTTCCATGGCACCCTGTATATTCGAAGGATGTTTTGATTCAGAGTATAGTACTGAGTAAATAAATAAATAAATAAATAATGCTGGACAATTCACACAGCATTATCTAGCCCCAAGCTAAGCAGAGCTTGTGTTATGGGTAATAGATAACTGATATACAATACACTACATTGATAGATATTTTTTATTATACATAGAAAACATCCAGAACGCCCTGAACAAATATATGCAGATCGTACACACATTCGGCATTTGGCTAGATAATGCTGTGTGAATTGTCCAGCATTATTCATTATGATTATTATTATTATTATTTGTCCCGAGGCAGAAATCGAACCCGCAACCTCATGCGTCGCAGACGGACCTTCGCCCACCTCGCCACAGAGGTCGTCAGGTGAGTAGAGTTGAACAAGTATCTGTATCTACATCTGTACCTACTACGTAAAAACTACTATATTTTTCCCAAAGAAGGAACCGACTAGATGCTAAACATTATTCATGGCATAAAATAATGTAATAACATCAGCAAAGTGAACCTTGCGGCTATAATTCAACGGTTTATTTCCATTGCTGGCATTGATTTTACAAATTCCCCCGAGGATTTAATGAAAAACGTGCGTAGAAAACTCCCGTTCTCTCCCCGCGATTATTAATGACCAAGTACTTTAGCTCACCTGGCACAGTAACTGATACAGAAGGATTAGTCTCAGCGAATTAACTCTAGAAACTACTCTATTTGTACTCAAGGACAAATTAGTTTCTAGTATATAAAAATAAAGAAACTGTCCTCATCTTTTGAAGCTGGGAATTCTACAGTGATGTAAAGCAATAGTCTGTTCAAAAAGAGTCGTGGCGTTACGGTGAACTCACACTATTACTCGTAGTCGTACTGCAATGAGAGAGCAGTGTTGTTAATGCAACAAAAGTTGTCAATTGGCACACAGGCGCCCTCAGTTCCCACGACTCTTCTCTTTTTGAACAGACTCTAAACCGAAACAATCCGTTGTTTTCCGGAAGCTTGGCATATTTGACAGTAGATAACAGTTTAAAAGAATCTCAATGCTCAAAATTCGATAACATACGGTGCCTTTTGTCGAATTTGGACTGATCCGTCGTCGGCATGAATGCACTATATTTGTTTTTTAACCACTTTGTCCCAAATGTTTCAAGTGGGGAAAGACGATTTTTATTGTGAACTAAGTAAATTAATATTAATAAACTTTTATTAAACCTTTTAAATATTAATAAACCTTTTTGAGTTAGGTACTCTATGATAAAAGGCAGCAATTTCTGCTGAACAGGGTCAAGGTTGATTCATCAGATATATTGATTTGTAAACCTTATTCGTTTCTGTCTGTACCTTCCTATCGTGTGTCAATGGAATATTTTTACACCCAAAACTTCCAAGTTTTGCACACTGTGCCAACATCTTTGATAGATAGGCCTATCCACGAATCCAAACAAGGAAACTTTGCCTACTATTTCACACAGAGCCCTTGAGTGCGTAAAACTTTCAACTTTAAAAGCTGATGGATTGCTAATATTAACATTTCAATTTGAGGGGAGATTGTTCCTTGGCTTTGTTCTTGGGTTGATAAAATAGTTTAATATTTAGAAGGAATGATCATGAATTCCGAAATCCATTATTTTGCGATAGGTTAATTGAGAAACCAAGATGTTGCGGTAGGTACCTAATCTTCTGATAAAGAACGAAAGAGAGGCGAACTAGCTAGATTATCACTGTTTTCTTTCAACAACAGTCGAAATAAGTACATTTTTGTGCAGCCACCGATACGAGTATCTTACCCAAAATTCTCAAAATCTATCACGGACAGGAGAAATCTTGGCCACGATTCAAAAAGCTAACCCGCCGTGAGATCACTATCACCGGTGTCAAATAACTTTGCGGTTTTGGCACTTAATATGTAGTAAACAAGTATAGTTTGAAACAAAATAACATAT
Source organism: Eupithecia tripunctaria (assembly GCA_955876795.1). Taxonomy (NCBI): domain Eukaryota; kingdom Metazoa; phylum Arthropoda; class Insecta; order Lepidoptera; family Geometridae; genus Eupithecia; species Eupithecia tripunctaria. Next base: position 8,044,116 of record OY041615.1, on the reverse strand, counting down.
TCCACAGTCTGAGGTAATTCTATGAAGAAGAACTCTCCATTGTGCAGTTGTAGTAATCCTTTTATATTCGTATCGTTTTCATTATAAGCTGAAATCACGTATTTTGTTTCCCTCTCATGAAGTATATTCGCGGCGAGAGTCGAAGAATATTCAGGCCGTTAAGAAAAAAACAAAAGTGAACGTCTTCAAGAGATATGTATTTTTTGTAAGACTGTAAAAACAGCCTATATTTTGTTTCACTTCCTGCCATCTCGCCGCTCGCCACATCTTACCCCGCTACAGTACAGCACGAAAATAGGCTTAAACTTGTAATATTTACATAAAAACAGTGACTGCATAAAATAGCAGCTAACATGCTGTCAGCGAGCTTGAAGCAACCTTACCACTCTCGATGACGCCTTACGCAAGCTTCAAGCGAGCCCTCATTCCAGACTCATAGCAATCCTGAAAGATATGTGTGGGAGCTATGGCCCTCACGCTGTAGCTTAGTAGACCGCTTGCTTGAACTTCAAGCCTATAACTTGCTTCTAGCTGAAGCAAGTAGTACGATGGACAGCGAGTGGTCAACACGAATCTCATTTTCAAGCGCATTCACTGCCCAGCCCATTGTGCGGCGGCGACGTTGTCGCTCCACTGAGCCGCAGTAGGTTTTCTGAGTCTTGGGCCATGAAAGTGTCTATTACGTTAAAATCAGGTTTATTTAATTTATTTGAAAAAAAAAATACTGATTATAATAATCTCAATTCGAGGACTAGGGAGTTATACCAATCTAAATGATAACCAAGAAACATCAAAGCCATCCCAAGCCATTGACATAAACAAATGCATGAGATCTAGCTGTTGACCGGTCACACCGCAGACGGGTGCCATTCAACGCCGGATTTAAATTTGAGATTCGCAATAAACAGACTTGGTTTGGTCAGTCACCCGAATAACTTTGGAGGGCATAGGTATTTATAGAAGTGAACAAGTGTTTGTTAGAAATACAGTTTACGCAATTTTTTTTATCAACATATGTTATCTATCGCCGCAGAATAACTATCAGTTATTACGTCAATCGATAAATAGTACTTTTAACTTTACTTTATAGGTACTGGAGTAATTTTAATTTATAAAAGGATATAACAAAGTCCTCTTAGTTCTAAAGAAAATTAGTTTGCGAAGGTTGTTCTTAAGAGCACTATTTTTCCTCTTGAGTTCATAAACAACCATTTGTTAAATCTTCTAAATAATGCTGAAGAGAAGTAGGTACGTATTAACAGAGACGTTTAAGTTACCCCCATCTGTGTCCAAGGCTCAATTCCATCAACACAATTGTTTGACTTTCAGCTGTAACCAGTTTCAAGAACTACATACACATTCTCTCCGATCCATGAGACCTGACCTGCTAGAGTATTTACCGGTAAAAATAGTGCTTGATCAAATTAAGGTTTCGATTAGATAAAAAAACTGCATCTACCATGCTGAACCTTTTTTGCATGTCTGTTTTATACCTTCTCAGATTTCTGCTAAGCAATGCCTGAATCTATTGTTTTTAGATTCTGCCAATTTAGTATATTTTCGACAAACATACGGGCCAGGAAAATTTATTAAACAATGATGTTTAATAAATTTTGCCAATGAGTAAAAGAAAGGGACATCTACTAGAAGTTGAGCAGCTCAAAAGCTTTGAACTTTGAACGAGTACACAATATATTTTATATGCGTAAGATGAGCGTGTTAAATAATTTCAATTATTTTGTTTATCAGTTCTAGTGTTTTGATAAGTGTTGATAATTGATATAATTATCAAAGGAAAATTTTGAGGAAGGACTTTGTCCAGCAGTCGGGTGGAATAGACTGAGGAAAAAATACAATAAAGTCAAATCAAATCAAAAATCCATTAATTAATTAAATCATCGTATATTTTTGATGACAAGGACAGACGTGGATTGACACGATCGTGTATGGGTTCTCTAAATTCGAGCAAGGTAATGCTGGCCTGGTAAATATTACTCCCGGGGTTCTCCCTGGCTTCTACACTAGAAATTAATTCAGTCGACGGCTACTACGGAGTCCATAAACTCGTAACAATAAGGACGGTTTTGTAGACCGGCGGAGAAAACGTTGCTGCCATGAAATATCATAAAAGTTATATTTAAGTACAGTACAAACTAGTTTTATAAAAAAATCTAGAACTCCTAACATCGATTTTACTTTGAAGTTCAAAGTAAAGAAGGAGTGAAATCGTTCTAATATTAGAACGTTTTTACTGATTTTCATCAACACTCATTAACATGGAATTCGCGGCAATATGTCCGGGTCGCCTCTGTCAAAAGACTTGAAACTTTCAGTCCTACCTGTAAAGGAAAATGAGGATGTTGTCCAAGAAAATGATGATGATGTGCAAAAACAAAGTCAACCGAAACAAAAACGTACGATGAGATCCGGGTTGTGCCATTTTATCACAATGACACTCATGTTGTTCTACGCAGTACTCTCTTCAGCACAGGGTTCCACTTCTTACAATATTACTTACTTAAATAAAAACCACCAATTTGCTTTCAAAGTGAAAGCTCAAGTAGTTTATTTTAATATGTCGTCATACTGTTACTACTAGTTTAAACAATATTAATAATTACGTTTCCCATTTAAATCAATACCTAAATTCCTCATCGATACCGCTTCCATCACAATACAAGGGTATTGTTGACCAGTTACAACAAGAGATATTAGAAATTGAGTATTATAATACAATTTTAACATTATTAGTTAAAATTGTGTAAAAAAATCGGCAAACGACAAAAGAGAGGATTGGTAAATGGAGTGGTTTATTTGGCTAATGCGTTATTGGGTGTCCTTGATGACTCATTTACAAAACAATACGAGAAGGACATCAGGAAAATAGCACAGAAAGAAAGTCATCTAAGCTTTTCAGTAATAAAAAACCAAACCAGCAACTTGGAAGCGAAATTTAACATCATGAAAAGAAATGAGAACATTATGAATAGTAATTTTAAGTCCATACCGCAGTAAATAGAAAGGATGCGCCACAGAATGCGCCAGGTGCCAAATAGATTAGACAAAGTGAGCTTCATTTATTATCACTAGACAGCAAATATTATCACAACTAGTCTAAGGCGTATTCAAGATAGTTTAATAGGTGTATTGACTGATATATCACACGGTCATTTAGATATGAACCGGCTACCGCCAGAACAGCTAGAAAATCAATTCAGCATCATACCCAGACACCTACGAGGAGAGCTCACGCTAGCAGGCTTCAAAGGGGGAAACAAAGAAGCCGCTGGCAGATGCTAATATTTTTAATCTTGATGGTGATATAAAAATCAACTAAGCTCTTTGCTAGATCGCTCACTTTCTATACATTGTTTTCTCCGAGACGGTGACACAGTTGACAGTGTTTGGGGCATTTTCTTTTCCCAGACTGAATATAATTTCAATTAGCTGAAACAGTCGGTCTGCACTGCATCTCAAATAAACAAGCAAGCAGCTCTAATAAGCGCCACAGTTCACTTGCTTGATTAGAATTAAGCAAATTATGCAAATGCCGTCCATCCGAAGCATCCATCTTACATGCAAAGATATAATCAACTGTCACGGTAAGACAATACCGTTGTGTTTTGTTTATGAAATTTACAAGAAAAATGTGGAGCCTCAAGAAAATGGTTTTGATATCCTTCTACTGCTAGCGAAATGAGCTTCACTCTGGTGAGTCACGCAGCGAATCAGCTCTGCCTTACAGCGGAGCAACAGGCGTCGTGGGGACGCTTTTTAGTTTTAGTGTTTTTAGTTTTTATTTATTCGGGGTAACAAACAATTACACTCTTAGGGCCTCGTTCACGATCTCCATGTAAAGTGTTGAGTAGTTACTTCTTCGATAACGTTAATTGGCAAGTAAAAGTCACGAGTATCTTTTGTCCATTTCACAAACAAAAATTGAGCCTCGAGTAACAACTTACTGGTTAGGTGAATGACGTATAAAATCATACCCTACCATTCGTTCAATCATCGTTCAATAAACGTCAAACGTCTTAGGCCGTTGTCAAATGTCTTGTCATTTGTTTTGTTTTGGTGTTTTGGAGGGAGTTTTTAAAAAGCGTTGTGTCGTGCGTATGATTATTTCTCTTTATTTTCTATCATGGATAAAGTTAAAAGGGAAAGAAGTGCAAACTTTTCTATTAATGAGAGGGATATTTTAGTGCATCTTGTGCAGAAATACCAAGATGTGCTGGAAAATAAACAAAGCTATGCTTCGACGAGAATGTCAGTAGATTTTATAGGTTAGGTATTAATAAAATCATTTGATTAATGACAAAAAACCACTCACCTTTGCGATTTAGGGATTATTGAGTGTTTTATTAAGATAAGCACTTTGATAGGCGAAATCTAGCAAAAAATTCAGTTTCATCTAGGTCCGTAAAATAATCAACACGGAATTTAAATACACGAATCCTAGGTACTCGTTGCGTCGTAGAATCTTCTAATTCATCCAATTGATGATCAATTAGGTCTAATAAATCCATTTTTATTAATATATTTTAAATAATCGTCGGATAAGTATCGACACAAAATGAATACTTATAGCTTTGAACTGTAAAGTAAATACGCTAATTGGCAGATGTTGTGACGAGTAAGTTACTGGTCAGATAATCATATGATTAGTGCTACTCGAACATCGTGAAATTGGCATGTGAAGTTACGGGTGACTTTATCTAGTGGTTAGCCTACTCAAGACTTTACTTGAGGGTGGTGAAAGAGGCCCTTAGCCTAATTAAACAGCTACTTATTCTAAAACGATTATCCTATAAGTGCAATCAGCACCGTTACCCTCTAATAAGTATATAATAATAGACAGGGCAAAAGTTGATTCATATATTGATATGGAACAGTTTCTCGCACCTCTAGATTGCAACAGTTTGTAGTTAGCTCATTAATTCAAAATTGCGGTTTCATTTGCAAATACTAGTTCTAATTTGTCTCTATTCTTTAATAGTAATTTGCTCGGCTAATGTGGCTGTTTGATTCAGTTCATATATTATCAATTTATAATGGAATTACACTTTACGGTGGGAATTTTTCTAGAGGTAGTTAGAATTAAATTGTTTCTTAAGTTAAGTACCCATCTAAACTTTTTCATTAAAACTTCTTTCATAAAACGAGTCTCGTCCTTTTGAAGTCGTTTAATATTAGAATATTAAAAACAAACCAACAAACGAATGAGGAAAACAAAATGTAATAATCATTATAGGTTTTTTCGCGGACAATATTCGAAGCAAATGGGTCGCAAAATGAAATCGCTGAAAAGTAACTACGGCCCATTAATTTTAATTTCGGCTTCGATTCCTCGATAAGCCATTTTAGAATCCGTTGTCATTGTCAACGGGGTGTCTGTATAATCGAGATAATTTGAAAATACCACATTTTCTTCTGAAAGGACCACGTTGAAGCAACAACCACCTACGCAACTATTATAATAGTCGATGAAAAAAAGTTCTCGTCGTGCATTTTATTCCTAAAAGCATTGGAAAATTCCGAAATTATAAGGTATTTCATTACCTACTCCATACTATACAATAATTTAATTCAATTCCCTGAACAGGCGTGATTTTAATTAAAAATCAAACAAGTAGCCTATTAAGGGCCATTCTTCACAAAACGACTCAACTTCAAGCTAAATAATCACTCAATAGGCACAGCAATCCGTCGGGAATTAGGCCAACACTGATTATGAAAGTTAATTAAGAACCCGATAAATTTTCATTGAAATTTTCTCGAAATTATTCCCAGATCGGAGAATTGAATAACAATGGGAACTCTTAGCGACGTTTATCAAGTTTTCAACTCAATCCGATTCTGTAGATCCACTTTGTAGACCAGTAGATGTTTCTTGTTTTTCCACATTAGCACTTTTTGTAAATAAATACTACTCCTTAGGTTGAGTGTACTCTCTTATAATTAGAGATCGGATAATCGGATGCATATTTACCTAAACTTCACTTTTGGCTAATAAAATATGGAAGAGGCTTCTTAGGATACTTTTATTAAAAATAAAATCCCGGGATTCGGGGATTGCCTAACTTATCGGATGTATATTTCGACGACCGATGTGGCGCATTGGGCGAAGGCCCGAATGCGACACAGGAGGTTGCGGGTTCGATTCCTGCCTTGGGACAAATGTTTGTACGATCTACAAAAATTTGTTCCGGGTGTTTTGGGTATTTCTATGTATAATGAAAGACACTTGAGAAACACACCCGAACGCATGGCAAGCAGGGTTGGCATGATTAAAACAAGTTGTTTTAATCATGATTAAAACAAGTTGTTTTAATCATGATTAAAACAAGTTGTTTTAATCATGATTAAAACAAGTTGTTTTAATCATGATTAAAACACGTGTTTTAAACAGTGTTTAAAGTAGTTTGAAATAAAACTATGTTTTATAATTAAGTGTTTAAAAACACAGTTTAAAAGGAGTTCTAAACAATGTTTAAATCATGACGAAAAAAACAGGGTTTAAGACTACCTTTTATTGCAAATGAATGGAAATAAATCTAAACGAATAAATATATGTAGAACTCTCAATAGCTTCAAATAAATCGACCGTCGAAAGAAAGTAATTCACTGGATTAGTGGGTATTCCCCGTTCTCTCTCTAGTTCTCTACGTACCTACGTATACTAAACTACATAAAAGGTGTATGTAAGTGTTTTGTATTGATTAACAATTATATATTTTTTATAATTAGATTAGAGATACTGAGATAGATACGCAACAAAAAGTAAATATTTATCGTTTTGTTAATTTTTATTAATGTGAATTAGGAAATAGTTTAGAAATGGATATTTTATTATTCGGTATAGGTAATTGATTTAAAATTGATCTTTAAAGGTAAAAAGTAAAAAAAATAACCAAAAAACACTTGTTTTAAACATTTTGAACAGTTTGTTTTATAAAACATGAAAAAAAACAGTTTTTTTTTCAACCCTGACAGCAAGCATAGCGACGAATGCAGTTATATTTTTGGGTCGCTACTTGCGCATACCCGGGTATAATTGGCCATCTCACTCGCACACATACAAAATGCCTATCCTACCTGGCAAGCCCCGCGCCCCCGCTCGATTGGCGTAACTCACGTATTTCGCGGATTTCTTGATTCTTTTATCAATATTGATATCTATATATGTATGTGTGGATTGCTCACCAAGTTTCTTACAAGACAGCGTATAAATATTCTGATTTTGTATGATCGTTTTTTAATAAGGTGCGTGTAAATTCGCGTAACTGATAAAAACGGCATATGTCGGGTAAGGTTGGGCTAATATAAAAAAAAATTACAACAATTTTTATGTACAACTGTACTATAATAATAAAATCTTGTGTTTATCTACACAAGATTTTGAAATGTGTTATTGCAAAAGTCGCCGCTTCTGACAGTTAGCCCCTACAAACTCAAGGGCCGTTTGGCAAGCGGCATTGTGATTTAAATAAGCAAAAAAATAATTTTTTGCTTGCTTTTGGATTTTTGGCATGGTATTTAGCCTTGTTGGTCATTTATTATGATTCCCTGAGGTTTAATAGGCCCGATTTGATCATTGTTACAAATCTCGCCATAAATCACTGATAATAAAAGAAGGGAAAAGCAAGCATATTACGTTGTAACTGTCATTTGTGTCAAATTGGGTTTATTACAATCAAACGGAATTAAACAAAACTTGAATCCCGGGATTCAAACTTTTTCGCAAAAAATTCGCGGGATATTTCACTTAAAAAGTGCATTCCATAATAGACAACATCACATTTGTAGGTATATATGCATCCGAATATCCGATCTCTACTTATAATACCTATGTCCCAATTTTTTGACAATAATATTTTCACAAATTTGGTGGAAAAAGGTTGTAGAGTTTCAACCTTCCCAACAAAGCTAAAATTTTTACAGTGTGCCCAAAATATCGGTGAGCCGCTTCGGCATTATCCTCCAATCCGACATCTTCTTTAGAATAGATAGGAAGAACCGGACTGCGGTAAATAAGTACCCGCTGGCTCCTTCACTTCGAATCAAGATAAATCCAGACTAGCCTCACCTGATCTGAAGTTTGAGAGACAAGTAACTTTGATACATGGGAACGCTTTTACTGCGCTACGCCATTCCAGAAATATAAAAGTGTGCCTAATGGATGTGTGAGTTTCTTAAAGTGTTCGTAGTGTGGCGTAATTATGGTTTGGATTTTGGTGTTTACCGAACACCAAATTTATTTTAAGATTTATTTTGAGATTAGGTAGGTACGGATTATAATTTATTATTAAAGCTTTTACAGGGTGCCAGTGAGGGTGCTTTTGATTAACATGTTTTTATATCAAATATTGTTTATTTACATTTGTTTTCACCCTAATCGTGTTCTCTTGCATTATCTAACATAAAAAAAGAATTGCAAACATTATTGCTTGATTTTAGCAAAACCAGTGTTTTTTCATAAAGTAATTTAATAGTCGATTTAAAGAATACGTGTAAAAGAACACGAATATGAAGAAAAAAGTAAATAATTTGGTTTTAACAAAAAATATAGAAACACAATACAAAGAGACTGCCTGCTCAGTCTTTTGTATACATGTACCTAATACGAACTGATATTTTAAATGTGCTGATATAGCAAAGTTTAAACTGAACCTGACATAAGACTTCAGAAATAAACATCATTGTGATGAACTGTTAATATTTATATTTATTTAATCCTACCGAAACTCGTATGGATCACGCGAATACACAACATTTGTAGTAGTATCGATATAGATTTACAAAATCGGAGGGAGCGTTCTCGCTCGGAGTAAACTATAAAATCTAACTTCGCGAGAGATCGGATTTTTGAGATAAGTTCAAGGGGTTCAGAGTGTGGCCTCGGGGTTGAAGTCACGTCCTACCGTTTAGTGTTCGATGTATCGGGATACATGGAATGGATAGCTATACTGCTACTGACGTATTTGTTTTGCCTACTCTAGTAATCCCCATACGAGGTTTCTCTGAGGGGATCATGTGAACTTAGGTACGCCTAATCGCTTTGTATTTGGTTTAAGTATAGGGGCAACTATGGAATTAATTAGCATTTTTTAAGGCAATACTAACTCCAGCATAGCTGGATCATTTTAATGATAATAACTCATTTATTGTTCTCATCACACAATGTGCTTAAACTACTACAACTATAGTATAGCTATATCTAAAAGCAACATTGTGTGAGACTGGTGCCTGCGTTAGGTTTGTGAAAAACCTGTGGTCACCAGGCTCCCACTCCGCGGCAAAGGTGCAGCAAATACATACTATAGTTCGTTTAACAACATTATGCTAAGTGTAAAACTAATATGAAAACAACATTTACATAAAGAAAAAAAAAAAAGACGTGTGGCACTCGGGGACTGCCGCGGTAAAGCTATTGCATAGCATTTTGTATCAACTTATGCAATTATAATTTTACTTTTTTATTTTTTTCATGCAGTATTGCTTTTTCTTTGATATTAATTCAAGTTACACTTTTTGAGCCGAGCGTGGTGACCGATAAGAAAACAAATTTAAAATCAGCAATGTATTTAAAACACTGCCAACCTCTCACTCGAAAGCTAGTACACGTGCACTCGCTGTCCACAGCTGTAATCCGCCGCGGTCGTTCACCCGCCCGACACGTAAAACTCCCGCCGCCGCCGCCCGCGCCCGTGCGAGACTAGGTACCTAACCTACCTACCTACAAACTTATCATTCCATAAATTGACCTAACTACTACCTAACCTACCTACGATTAAATTTCCGGTCATGGCCTTGAGCATGCCTATCATTGATTAGAAATAAAAAAAAACACATTTAATTATGTCTAAAATACCCTCGGACACCCGCAGGCTATACCCCATAGCCTACGATACGAGAGTATTTTAGACAAAATTTAATGTGTTTTTTTGGTAGGGCCACAGCCACAACAGCACAGCTGAAATCCGTGGTTGTTCTCCCGCCCGACACGTAAACTCCCGCCCGAGCGAAACAAGGTACCTACAAACTTATCTTTGCATAAATAATTACCTAGTAGGTAGGTAGGTAACCTACTATTTAATCAGCGGCCATGGCCTTGAAAGCATGCCCATAATTGATGATAACTTAAAAATGTAAAACACATTTAATTCACATTCACATTTTGCCTTAAATAAGTACCTACCTACCCACTAGTAGGTACCCACTCGTACACCCACAGCCACAGCTGAATTCTGCGGTCATTCACCCGCCCGACACGTAAAGAGGAGCGAGCGTTTATTAGGTAGGTATGTCCGCGCTACCCTGCGGCCACAGGCGCCGAAGTCATCGCATTTTCGAATCATTCATCATAAAATAATAGGTAGGTACATAGGCAACCCCGCGCAAATATCCGCACCGCCGCATTTTACTCAAATCCTTTAGACTCACGGATTCCGGCGGAAGCGGCTCGGAAGGATGCGCCCTGATGCGCTTTAACAGCAGTCGGCGACAACAGCCGACTGCAGGTGACGGCAGCCGACTGCAAAGGTCGACAGCCGACGACCGTTCGGCCAGGTGGGATGATGATCAGATAAAGACTGCAGCTGCCTGCAATCTTTAGAAGATCGTCTGCATGCTGGATACATCAAGCTGAAGACAGAGCGCTATGGCGCTCATTAGGGAGGCCGACCTATGTGCATCTGTGGATTAGTTATAGGCTGATGATGGTGATGATGCCTTTCCGTTAATTCTGGAGGGCAGGAACACATGCCCTACGATAGTCCTCTGATGGATCCCTACCTACCCAGATGTTTACCAAACATCTCACTTGATGCCCGCAGTTTATCGATAGCTACCTAGGTAAGCATTTGTCCATACCTACTCCCTCGCACTAAACATAATGTAATCATGATAAAAAAAACACTAACCTTATTAAATGCCTCCTCTAAGGATAACTATTATCTAACAAACTCACAATAATAAAACACACAACACCAATAATTAATAGGTATAGGTACACACATGATCTGCCTAGCCAACGCGCTGCGGCCAACGGCAAACATAAACTTATCTGCCTAGCCAACTAATAATTAACAAAAGAAAATCACGAAACATAAACATACTAACCATGTTTATGCACCGCGCAACTGTTCAGACTGAACAACGAACACGTAGGTACTAGGTACTATACTAACTAAAATGGTTTTTCGGTAAAAGTCAAAGAGTTTACACGCGCGTATGCGGCCTTTGCTTAGCCCGCCCGCCCCGCCGCGCCACGCCATGCCCCAAACGTACAAACGTAGGTTATAGGTATGTGTGTATGTACAAACGTAGGTAGTTACTTATTGTAGACAAAGTAAAATGTGTTTAAAATCATGGACCTAGCAAAATTCACGGACGGAGTCTCATTAAGAAATAAAATGAAGCACTCGATAGTCTGTCCACCCTCAGTACGTACACGAACACACTCACACATTGATATCATAGTCTGTCCATCGACTGCCAGCCATTACGGCTTTAGACGTCAACAGATGTACAGCGTTGTAAACAAATGTAAATAACGAAAAATGCATTCTTGTCTTCTTGTCGTGAAATGTCGCGGAAACCACAGTCGTTTCGTCAACATAAAACACGGGATCACATCCACAAATAAATTTATTGGTTCATCAACATATTACTTTGATGTGACACAAAATTATTATCAACAGAAAAATCAAAACAAAAACAAAAACTGTCTTCACTTTTGAATCTGTAGGATTCCGTCCGTAAATTTATCTACGTCCATGTTTAAAACATTGATTAATTAAAAAGGGAAGATAGGTTACGTTCTCCCAGCGCTTACTCAAAAATTGGCATGTGTTAGAACTACACGCAAACACATACGCTCACAGTTATATTTCCAGCCCTGTGCAATACAAAGAAGAACAAAGACGGAAAGACGTATCTAAGTCCGAAGTGAGACCGAGACAACAATATTTCACGCGAATCACGACCGCCCGTGCCGCCGCCGCCGCCGCCGGTCAGACGGTGACTAAGGTTGGAGCACACAATTTTACACAATATGAGGTTGCCATTTTTGAGAAACTAGTACCTCATCTTCCCTTTTTAATTAATCAATGGTTTAAAATGTTAAAGTTTCTAATGAATTATTGGCATACTTCAAGGTCATGGCTGCAAATTAAAGTACGTATGGTTTATCCATATTGAATGAAGCATGTTAGTTAACAAAATACGACACAAATAACAAAATCTCACTTGCTTGGCGTCGAGTTTCAGATATAATTGTAAGCAATTTTTATTGAAGGCAGGATCTAAAATCGACAAGTAATGTAAATTACGTATGCGTATACGGACGCGCCAACGTATGTTTACGTTTATGCCCCATTCAAAATGGACACGGTATAGGTAGGTACAAATCACACTAATATTATAAATGTGAAAGTTTCTATGTACCTATGTATGTATGTTACTTCTTCAAGCCAAAACTACTGGACGGATCTGACTGAAATTTTGCATACAGATAATTCTAATCCTGGAATCAAACATAGTCTACTTTTTATTCCATAAATCAGTCCCGTGGGATAAAAATCACCTTTTAACGTTTCCACAGGAACAACGCGTGCAAAGCCGCGGGGTGCAGCTAGTTATTTACGAAAAGATAAGTTTGTAGTCTCGTCTCGGGAGTTCTAGGGCATTTACACGGACTACAAGTTGACACGGACTGCAAGTTGTACACGCATCGACTGCGGTCGACGGCTTCCATTGGCTGCAGTCGACTGCAGGCGAGGCGTCGCCTGCAGTCGACTGCAGTGCAACCAATGGAAGCAGCCAATGAAGTGCCGTCGCGACGGCACTACCCGGCACGGGCCCCGGCCCATGCCGCGTGCCCGTGCCGCACGGCGGCGCGCCGCCGGGGCGCGCGCAAGGGCGTGGCGCGGGCGCGGGCGGCGGGGCTACCCGAAGGCCTTACGCGCGCGCGTCTTTGATTTTTACCGACAAACTTTAAAAAAAGGAAACTTGAGTCTTATGATTATTACATTAGAACTCATAGGAGATATGACAGCGCGATTTCGGTCGGCGGCTACTCAAAGAAATATTCGGCTTTTATAAAGGGATATAAATAATTTTACCTAATTTCACGAATGTTTTTATTATTTTGTTTTAGTACGTGATCTGATCACTAACTGGTCTGAATAGTCGCGCGCGGTGTTAACGTAGGTACTGACCGTTTCGTGTATTTTTTGATAATTATTAGAAGCAGTTTAGTTTATTAAGTTTTCAGTATTTTATTGAGTTAGTGTTATTTTTATTTATTATTGTTAGGAAGGTACCTACCTACCTACATTATGTTTAGTGCGAGGGAGTATGGACAAATGCTTATGTGCTACGGTGAAGCTAGAGGAAATGCGTCACAAGCCTTGCGAATTTACCGGGATAGGTACCCAAACCGGCAACATCCGGTTGATGCTAGAGTCATCACGGCGGCCTATCAGAGGGTTCTGAGTGATGACCGGATTACTCCTCAAAGGCGCGGGGATGGCAGAGAGGTAGGAGTTCAGGTGCAAGAACGGGTCTTGGACCTTGTCAGGAGAAACCCTCGTGTAGGAACGCGGACTGCAGCAAATCTGCTTAGAGGTCGTGGAACCGTAGTATCCCACCCGACTGTGGTGACAGGATCTTAAATAAAATGTATGTATATAGAGTACCTACTCACTCATTTTCTTTCACTATTTTTTCGTGACTTTCTTCATTAATAATAATTGCACTTTGTTCATTCATATTCAAAACACTTTATACACAAATTTTACAAGTACAGCTATTCACTGTTGTACATAAATACCTATGCACCTATATACTTTCTCATAAACAGCTGCATAAGTATTCGTCCGATTATATTATACGACGCACACAACCCGTGCCGAAGACTGCCGAACTGAAACGACGTTAGACGATGCGATGCACGGCCTTCAAGCCACACCTCCTTGCCCGGCGGAGTGGGGGGACCTCAGGTTTTTGCGTTACGGAATTTCTGGATTCGGTCCCCGCGCTCAAGGCCCGCGATAGAAGCTATGCAATAGCTTAAAAGAAACATAGTACTTATCTAAAAATAATAAAGTTTTTATTTAGATTAGGAAGGGAATTAGGTTTTAGTTTTACTAATAAGTAATAATAAGGCAGCAATTCGTTGAAATATAGGTTATTTGTGTGTATCTGTGAGGGTGTGGGGCTGAGTTGTGACGTGTTTGTGTGTGACTTGGATGTATGTTTGTGTAAGGTCTCCTGAGGACACCAGACTCGAAAGTGTCTAGGCAACAAGAGGTAGGTACCTACCTACTCGTGTGAAAAATTAGTTCATAATAAGTAGAAGTAAACAGTTTTATTGACAACAGCAATTACAACAACAGTAATTAATTGATTTTCTATATTATGAGCCAGGACTGATTAGAGCTGGAACATTAATGTGCACGCAATTATTAATTTGATCTGCGTAATTGTTTCCTTGGCCAGGTATTAATAATTATTGGCCCTATAACACATGTTAGCCGAGAAATCGCAGGCGTCCTTTTCTTGACAGATGGACAGACTGTACGAGCCTAAACATGCCATGACCAACCAACATGTGGATAGACTGAACATCGAATCACCACATTGGCGAATCCCCACCAACTCATACCTAAGAATGTTTACATACATACTTTTGTATTTTGTATTTAAAGAAAGCAAAACTATTTTTACAGAGGCTTTACTAATTATTTAGATTTCTTTCTTTAATAATTTCATCCCTTGGTTGAATTTTACGACGTCCACGGTCTATGTGCTGGTCGGTTTTATAACGCCACCAACGGCTGTCATTATAACAAAAACTCTTTTTAAAAGCCATTTTCACTAATAAGCCATTTCAGACAGTTTCTAATCCATAAAAGAGTTTCTTCCTTCAACTCAATCAGAGAATGGAATCCAAAATGTTCCAATAATACTTGTAAGGGAAAAACTATCATCGGGAGTTCGATATTGAGGAAGTTCGGAGAGGGGAACTTTGATACTCGATGTAGGTTATGAATTTATGATACACCTGTATATTGACTGGCTCGGACCTTATAATCCTTATATTCACCACGTAAACGTGCCAAGTAATATGTGTATCAAGCCTAATTGGGTTGATTCAGACCTAAGAGTGTCTACATTCTACATTTGCTCAGTGTTTTATTTATATTTGTAGATTAAAATAACTTTAACCTAAAACGTCTAGATTTTTTTAATGGTTAGGTATATGAGTTTTATGCTGATCATGACCAGTGTCCAAACATAACTAGAAATTAATGTTTCTAAAACGTGCGTTACGTGGTACTTGCAACCGCTACAATGTCGTCCATCGAATGGGAGATCTTCCCACACTCCGTTTCGCATGGCATCGCGGTCGCCACTCGAGAATCTTTATTCTTCCAACGGTCATTGGTTCTGTGAGCTACAAGCCTGACAATCGCCACTTCAGCCCAACCAGCCTGTTAACCCAGATAGCTATATTGGATACTTTGGTTCTTCTACGTTTATCCGTATTCCGGATCCTATCGCAACAGTATCGAAACTCCGAGCATAGCTCTTTCCATAGTTACATAACATAAAATCACACTGATATTATAAATACAAAAGTTTGGAAGTTTAGAAGTAGGGATGGATGTTTGTTACCTGTTCACGCCAAAAGTACTGAACAGATCGAGTTGAAATTTTGCATACAGATAATTATATTCCTGGGATCAAACAAAGGATACTTTTTATCCTGTAAATCAGTTCCCGTGGGAGAAACGTTCGCCTTTAAAAGCTTCCATAGAAATAACGCGAGCAAATCCGCGGGCAGAAACTATTATACCATACAATAGCAAAGTATAGGCATGCAAAGCTCCACATCACTTTGTATGCAGCTCGAACACTGCCAAAATCCATGAAATATTTTCAGACGTTAAGTACGGCATCTGTTGAGGAAATTTCACAAATCATAAAGCAGGATTTACCTCGTCCACTGAACTGGACTGGCCGATAACAATATTGAGTTCAACGGGTTCATTCTGAATCAATCTGCTTGCTTTGTTGTGATGAAGAGAATAGGGAATGATGGAGTGGGAGAAGACTTTATTGATGTCCACCGAAAAGTATTTTGAGTTAAGGCAGTAGACCATAACTATAATATATGGACTTGAACCCGCATCCTTCCCACAGAACGCGAATGTGCTGGTCAAGGAATGTAGGAGTCAAAATTCTCTGGGACTCCACCCCATGTATCAACATTGAACTCTATCCAATCCTTCTCAAAGAGTAAAGTAACACTTAGTTCGTGTCGGTTTGCTCAATTTGAAAGTTTCTGGAATATTATTGGATTTCTAAGAAATTATCCTGGGCGAGGGCTTACGTGGGGCTTCCGCACCATAAAATCATAAACGACGAATTGACGACCTCTGTGGCGCGGTGGGCGAAGGTCCGCCTGCGACGCAGGAGGTCGCGGGTTCAATTCCCGCCTCGGGACAAATATTTGTACGATCTGCAGGTATTTGTTCAGGGCGTTCTGGATGTTTTCTATATATAATAAAAAATATCTATCTATGTAGTGTATTCTATTATGTATATCAGTTATCTAGTACCCATAACACAAGCTCTGCTTAGCTTGGGGCTAGATAATGCTGTGTGAATAGTCCAGCATTATTTATTTTATTTAAAAGCATAAACCTTATGATATAAATGAAATAAATATAATAAACATAAGATACCCGATAAAAATATGCCGAGAAATTATAAAAATCCGCGCGCGAAGTATTAGATGGAACAAGTTGTCGACCATTGCATTATCATAGTTTTCCCAGAACTGTTTTTTGAGACAGTGGTTTTTTTTCTTGTCACTCTTTTTTTTTTTATTGCTGATGGATCAGCGTTAAAGTTGTTACTCTGTAAGATATGTGTGCGCAGATCCACGCCTCGCACATCAGGGGATAGGTACGTATTTGAGTCGTCACTGCAGCGGTTATTAAGTTATAAGTACTTCAGTTATTAAATTGGCTTACCTCTGGATAGATACGACTGGACCTAAGGAATGAAGGGAATCTCTTGGTGGTCTCGGCAACGGCTTCCATCCAGGGGAACAGCTGGTGTGGTCAGCACAATTCACAGTTCATAAACACGCACGGAAATCGATAGCTATCGTTCATTACACTTATATCGTTAATTTCAACTAGGGAAAAGTTTAGTGTTTAGGGAAGCAAGCAAGTGTCTCTTGTCCTACGTCGGCGGCGGCGCAGGAAGGTCTGTTTTCGGGGTTCTCGTAACAAAATTCGATTGATGTATGATGTATGATGCTTAAGAGCCTTCTGATTGGTCAATCGTATGGCCCGGGGCCGCCCATTGGTGTCAATTCAAAACAGAAGGATAACGAAACAAACGCTGCTTGAATCGATTCGAATGCGAGTGATTGGCGCCAAATTTGAATTAAGAATATTTTAATTAAGCGATGACGATACAATAGGTTATTAATATTATTAGGTTACTAGCTGCGCCCCGCGGCTTCGCACGCGTTGTTCCTATGGAAACATTAAAAGGTGATTTTTATCCCGCGGGAACAGATTTATGGGATAAAAAGTAGCCTATGTTTTATTCCATTTTTTGATTAGAATTACCTGTATGCAAAATTTCAGCCAGATCCGTCCAGTAGTTTTGGCGTGAAGAAGTAACAAACATCCATACATCCATCCAAACTTTCGCATATTAGTGTGAAATTCACGTACAGGATCGTAGAATCAGCCTGTTTGTAGAATGGCTGATTCTACAAATGAAAACCATAGTCATGTATCAACGCAGACGGACATTTAGAAAATTCTGTGATGTAAGATATCTTCTTTGACAAAGTTCCATCCACTCTGATAGGACGCATTTTACAACACCAGATACAGGTCTTTATTCTACTGAGTACTGATTGCTCCAAGAACCTTAAATCCCAAAGACAATTGACCCAAAGCATCCAAGATAATGGATCTCACTCAGTCACTCCTTTACGCCCATAATTGGATCCACCGGCCAACACCAAAGCCGGCCGTAATTGCAGGAGCCTAGCCAAGATTTCCACCAAATCGTCGGCCATGCCGCTGTAATTATACTATGTACTAATTACACTTTACTCAGATAAACTGTTTTTATGGGCCACAATTGTACTCACGTAGGGAGGAAATTGCTGAAGTCAAGGAGGCTAATGGTTTAGGAAGTATTTTGTTGTTAAATCTGTTTTAAATATCTTTATTTACAAAGAAAGTTTGAAAATTATAATTTTAAGTAACAATGAGTTAATGAAATAAATAAGAACAAATATTTACAATTCTGTGTGGTGCAGGCTTAGAATGGAAAAATGTCTGTACGATCTGCAGATATTTGATAAGGGTGTTCTGGATGTTTTCGAATATAAAATAAAAAATATGTATCTATGTAGTATATTGTGTTATGTATATCAGTTGTCTAGTACCCATAACACAAGCTCTGCTTAGCTTGGGGCTAGATTATTTATATATTTAATTTACGTTTTTTGCAGCGGATCTCATAATTCTTTGGTTTTTTGCCGTTTCAGTAGAATTAAATTTTTATTAAACATGCGAGGAAATGTGACATGAAATCTCTATACCATCAAGGAAATTAACGTTTGGGCATTTCACTACTTGAGCATAAATTTTCAATTACAAGGAAGAGAAGTAGGCCACTATCAAAGTACCGAACTTCCTCCAAGTATTCCATAATACCGAAAATTCCCGAACAAGGCAACCACGCTTGAAGCCAAGCCTTCCATCAAGATGAAATTTTCAGCGTCTTGGCATGAACATGCTTATCCAAAAACCTCTTCTTGTATATGAATGTGTCACATAACCGCGTGAGCTGCCAAGCATGATCATAACATAGATAATATCGGTTTAGTTAGTGCATATTTGCGACAATGGCTTAACGTTGCTTTCAAGCTTGCTCACGAAAACTGCTTAGATAAGACTTATTATACAGTTTTTTGGCAGCGAATGAAACGTAAAGAGAATATGAAAGTATGGACTTGGACCATCGTATCCATATGCCATAGCATTAGAACTTCTAAGCACTATAGCACTGCTATGATCGTAGCTTTATTGTTTGTACGGCTACAACCCGTAGCATTTTTTTCATACCACAGTTATGTCAGTCAGTACAGAACACTCGTAAGTAATGTCATTGTTCGTAGCACAGCTACAACCTATAGCATTATTTTCGTAGCACTACTGCTAAGCTCGTAGCGCTAATGTTCACAGCGCTGTATCACTGTAACGTCGTCTAAGACGCTAATTTTCTTATGCAAGTATGAAACATTCCAATAACGTTTCTCTGCTTATTTTATTTACAATCAGCGCGCTATCAGAATGGGGCGGAACCTTCTCAAAGTAAATAATATCTGTAAACTGATGTATCAAACTTCACGTGTAATCTAACATCAAATAGAAAGATATTACCTAGTCTATGTCAGGTCATTTACCAACAAGAAAACTCAGCACAATGCACTATCCACCGCACATACTTTACCCGGTTCTGCCTGATTCAGCAGTGATTGCATTATAAAGTAAGAATTTTCCGCAGAAAAGGCGGAAAATGCCAGTCCGCTGCCATGCGGTGTAATTGACACTTCATAGCGGTGAACTTTCAAATAAAAATACATCACGTTTTCACTTACCAGCATACGAGTAGGTATCTACATATGTTTACGTGGTTTTCAGTTTTCCCCCTTACAAAAAATATTCAAGAAGGACTTACTGGCACTGGAATAAATTATCTTGAAGTTAAGTTTTCCCCTTTAAGGGGGATTTCAAGGGGAAAACTAGAATATCCCGTTTAAGTGGCTACCTTTGGAGTGTATTCATTTTTAAATGCAAGAAATAATACTTACCTAATGTGGGCCTCCTAGGGCTTTCCTATTTACCAGAAGCACAGCATGGATTACGTGGTAATGTTACTCCACAGGGCGATAAAACAATTGCTATTCAACTTCAACTTCTTTTTTATGGCGCCGCCGATGTCCGTTGGGAAATAAAATACTAGAGTGGCGATGAACTCAAGCCATTTAATTCGTGGTTACGTTTGGAGGAACCAATCTTTTATTTTCCTTGCTGTCATTTACTAACAGACTTTGTAGCGATAGTCTTTTGTTTCTTTGAGAAATGTAAAACTACCATGTGATTTTTTTCCGGAACGTATCCCTCGCGTCAAGCGGGGTATTACTGTACAAGCAGATTTTCACCACTAAAAGTAAAAAATCTGATGGTAATCTTCAAAGGATCATCATTCAGTTATTCCGCGATCATGGCGCATGAAACTGTGTCGAAATGTTGGAAAACTCGAAACTCAAATCATGGTTAATATCCCATTGTGAACGACTTTAGTGTCCATAACGAATATGAATTCAAAATTTCTATCTTCTGATTCAATTTAACACATAAATTTTACAAAAATTCGAAAACGCTTGAACAATGATGTTATTTTGAACCATCATGGCATTCAAACAGCTGTGCTGATTTTCTTCAAACATAGCACACTATCGTCACCATAATCTACCGATGATGATGATGAACATCATGTGTACTTCGATGATGATGATGAAGATAATTATGTGAGCATGTCTAGCCTAACAAGGCTAAGGCTACGGCTGGACTACGCCTCTCGCTGAGAAGTGCCTTAGTGGTTCTAATCATCAATAATACTAAAATACCTTAATCCCCCCATGCTGAACTTCCGGGTACAGACAGATGCACATGTAAAACTTTGGTCTTGACCACTAAGAAGTATGCTGTGATATGTGCTATCCGGTGCCCAACAAATAATCGTATGTAGAAGATGCAGGACCGCGGGTTGAGTTACCTATAAAAATATATAAAAATATCGTAAATTTTGATAATTGGTGTAATTTTCGAGTTTTCGACATTAGGTGTAATTTCTTATATTTTATATACCTCTAATATTTATGGCGCTCATTAGGGGAGGCCTATGTCCAGCAGTGGACTAATATAGGCTGATGATGATGATGATGATGATATAATATTTGTTCAAATCTTTTTTTAACCGACTTCAAAATAAGGAAAAGGATCTCAATTCGACTGTATTTTTTCTTCTTATTTTTTTATGTTTGTTACCCCAGAACTTTTGACTGGGTGGTTCGATCTTCATGATTTTTTTTTTTATATAAAATCTGGTGCTTCCCATCTAATCCCATTTTTATTTGGTTCAGTTTTGATAATGGAATCCATGAAAATCCATGAAAAAACTATAAAAATTTAAGTCGGTTTATAGTTTTTTAAAACAAAATTAATTATTGACATTGCTGTACGTACAGATACAAAATAAAAAATGATTAAACTGATAACTACTGTGGTTTTTATTGCTTCGCTAAAAATAGGTGAGAAGAAAACTGAAATTAAAAAAAAACAGTTTTCCCCTCTGAAGTTTTTTTTATATACAATATATTTTGTCAGTGACAACTGAAAGATGTTTTAAACAATATATTCGAATATGAAGCTTCCAATTCGATTTGCAAAGATAAACCACCACGATATGAAACTGATAATGAACGACTCAATGAATATCCATTCAATCGTGAACGATACGCTGGGAATCACGTTCACTTCACAGGATTTATTAGCGTTCATTGTAAAATATTGAACTTTTATGGCGTGCAGTTTTCATTGGGTCTGCCTAGCTGGTAATTTAGTTAGTGGATTAATAGTTGCGAGTGGCTTTTGGTTACGGTTGGCGAGTTGTTATACGTATATAACCTGGCATTTTTCGTGAAGCACATTGAGGTTTTTTATTTTATTGCGCGAGGAAATTCGTTTACGAATAATCTGGTTGTTCAGAATAATGTGGAACTCGACGAGAAGGACGTCATGCCCACTAAAATATCTCCGGTGACCGCCATTTTCGCTGAACCATGGGAACATTTAAACCTACCGCGGCTCGACGTCCCATTCATGGCCGGCGAGCTCACCATTCTACACACTCGCCGACCCCATTGTTCCATCACCTTTCCTCCCCCCGATTGAGACACAGTTGAACGCGAAAAGCACATCTGGCCTAAAGCAGAGCTTTTGTTATGATTATCAGGAAGCTTGAGTTAACTCACTATAGGCACAAAATACTTGCTAATGTTGCTAGCTTAGTTTTGGAAATACCTTAGAGTTCTGATAAAAGTGGTGGACCAAAGATCGCAACCTGCCTCTGCTTGCAGATATACTTGTATAGGCAGCTTAAGTTCTTTATTGCACCATCAATAACTATATCACTCACAATCGCGGTGGGAATAAAACTCGCAACCTTGTATGTCGCAGGCGGACCTTCGTCCACTGCGCCACATGACTCATTATGTTGTATAGAGGGAGTAGATTTTATCTGGCTGGTTATGCGGTTGATGCATAGATATAACAAAACAAATATTGTGTAGATACGGTAAATCTCCCAGCACTGTTTATTTGAGACGTGCAATCCCTGTATAAGAGCGCTTACTCGTCAAAATTAAATGGCCTGTGTTGTGTTACAACTAAATGCCACGCTGTTCTTATCTTTTGCAATATACCTACATAATGAACAACAAAGATGGAAAGCCTTCGTAACCTATGAACTGTAAAGTTCAAACTTAGGTACCCGAACGCTCTGAGAAATAATATCGCGTTCCTTCGCTTCCCGTAATAGGTATTTTATCAATTCGCGCAAACAATTTACGACTTCATTTTGGCCGCGTTATCTTACCCTATAATACAAATTTACTTATCTTTTAGTATCTAGTTTGGGTAATCTAGTCGTAGAAGCAAGACAATAAATAGAAAAAATATAATAGAAATAGGAACCTTGTAGTAGTGTAATTTTAAATTTTAGAATCTATCTAAGTTTTTTCTTTCTTTCTTTCTTTCTATGTGTAGGGTGGTTTAAACCCAAAATTTCAAGCAATGTCGATAAAACTTGGAAAGGTACCGATGCAAAAAATTATATTAATAATAGTTTTATGCAAAGCAAAGTTTTAATTGCACATTTGCTAGAAAACGAATCAGGTATAGACCAGGTTATTTTGTAGCTATCAAGCGACATTAAGATTATTGGCTCCCAAAACTTAAATTAAGTTTCTGGGCCGGTTCATTAAGTCGTGTTGTGTAATGAACCGGCCCAGAAAAAAGCCTCCAATTACCTTAACTTTTGGCCGAAAAGACCAAAATAGTGTTGCTATTACCAACCGCACAAAACAAAATTACCGTCCTCCACCTTATTCTCACTGTTGTTTTTTAGCCAAAATTGCCCGCGATATTTCGCTCCGTGCGTTCCGTGCTAAGCGGTTTTTAATGTCGGAAAAGTACCTTTTTCTGGGTTATGTTGGTAACTTTTTTCAGGAATATACTCTTTGAAACCATTATTAGCTACTAGAGCAAGGTAATCGTAGTACATGGTGGAATTACGTTACGTTTCTTGGCTTAGTTAAAGATGTTAGTTCGTTTACGATGATAATGATGAACATCATCATCAGCCTATATTAGTCCACCTTCCCAAATGAACGCTATAGCGCCCTGTTTTCAGCTTGACGCATCCAGCATCTGCCTGCAGTCTTTTGCAGATCGTTATGTGAGATGGCCGGAGGGCGTCTAACTAAGTCTGCCGATTCACGGTCTCCACTCAAGAACATGTTTACCTGGGGTAAACGTTTCTTGAGTGGAGGCCGCGGTTGAATTAATGAATGAATGAATTAACACTTTATTGCACTACTAAAAATCAATATACATGGAAGTCTTATATCTAAATAATAAATAAATATAGTACAAAGGGCGGCCTTATCGCTGAGAGCGATTTCTCCCAGGCAACCTTAGTATGGAAAGAGATATAAGAAGAAAAAAAGGGTCGATAGTGTACACTAGTAAAAACAGAACTTATATTATACATACTTAATTAACTACAACACAAAATAACCTATAATAATACAGTAGGTTCTAAGGAAACATATTCATATAGATAAGATTAAGCTGCAATCACATCTAAAGTTCCAGAAGAAGATGATGAAATGAATAAGCTGTTGTCTGTTCTTTGCGAGGGGATACCGCTGCCGTGCACCGTCGCGTCGTCAGCTGACACCTTGATTGCGTCATCCACATGTTGTCGCCGTAAACGTGTGTTTATATTAATAAGAACTGTAACTGTTCTATAATCTGAAACTATGAAATTATATCTCGCAAATATAATAATAATATCATACTCGTAATTATTACGAGTATGATATTATTATTATATTTGCGAGATATAATGAATACTATAATACTATCTATGTAGTGTATTGTATTATGTATATCAGTTATCTAGTACCCATAACACAAGCTTTGCTTAGCTTGGGGCTAGATAATGCTGTGTGAATTGTCCAGCATTATTTATTTATTATTTATTTATTTACTATGCACGTCTAAACGGTTCTTAGCAGGCACCTTTTCTGCTCTAGTAGGTAATAGATTCGATTTATAACAAAAGTTATGAATTGTAAATTGACGGCTATGGTTTTATTAATAATTCTTCTAATAAATGTGAAAGTCTGTGTGAATATTTGTTTAAATTCTAGAATAACATGGGTAAATCTAATTTACAAAAACTACCTTCTGAGGGGGTTACAAAGTGTAAAGTTTCTATGGAAAATTATTACATTATTGCTTGTTCCGATTCACTAAAAACTTAGTATAAATAAACTAAGTACCTCAACCTCAACGGCCTATATTGGTCCACTGCTGGGCGCAGGCCTCTCCCTGATAAGTGCCTTATTGGCCTTTATTTCATGGGGGGTAATGCTATAACCCCCTCGCTGAACATGCGGATTGGGGGATCGCAGTTTGGTGGTAGAGTTGTTCTACAGGAGACGCTCTTACGACACACACGGGAAGAGTTGGAGTGGTGCAAATTCTATGCCAGCACCACACAGCTGCACACTGCAAAAAATAATACCTAACACTAACTGTGCAGAGAATTCTGAAATTTGTATGACAATGACGCGGTCGAAGCCGTGGAGCGCAGCTAGTGACGTAATAAACAGTTATCAAAAAAAATGCTAACATAAAAGAAAAACACGACGATAGCAGTTTTAACGAATTCTACAAGAATACTTTTAATCAATTCCCATCAAATTAATTCATTGACTTCGATAACTTTGAGCACTTTTAATAGCTTTTTTGTTATTTATTTCTCCTCAAAAGAAATTTTATTCAGTGATAGTATCAATAATAATTAGTTACCTACCGAAAAATAAGAAAAATACTTGAATAAAAGAGGATTTACTAAGAAAACTCTTTACGAGGTACATCCGCATCATAAACACGACAAAATACGAATAAATAAATAAAAACTTAATTCTTATCCTATAGGCATTAATAAATAGCTTATAATAGATACCACAAACTGAACGTAGGATTTTTAAAAATTCCTATTTTAAACGTAAAAATATATAAAATAGGAATTGCTGTCAGATTGGCTCGGGTATGCGCCTTAATTACTTACCACCTCTGTTAACACGTGTTTTTGCAAATAAATTATCTTTATCTTTATGTTGGCTCACTGCTGGACGCAGGCCTCCCTTTGATAAGCGCGTTATTGGCATTTATTTCATGGGGGGTTAGCGCATAGTCCCCACGCTGAGCATGAGAATGAATGGATGAATGAACACTTTTATTGTACATAAAAAACAAAATATCTAAATAAAACAAATGAAATTAAAAACAACGTACAATAGGCGGCCATGAGAGTTGGGGATTGCAGTTCAGTGGTAAAATAGTTCTGCAAGGGGCGCTGCTGCCCGGCCCCCGATGCATATCCCTTAGTCGCCTCTTACGACATCCACGGTAAGAGTTGGGGTGGTGCAAATTCTAAGCCAGCTAGCTCCACACACCCTAAAGGAACAAACGTCTTTGAATATCAGTAAATAAATTCCAAAGATAGAATTCCCGGAAGCACACACAACCCCAAACAAAATCGGAAACGAAAGCAAACATTCTGATTGATCTAAAAAACGTTCAAAGTAAACTTGAGGAAGCAAATTGAGGGGCATTAGATCCTCAAAGATATGTGAATACTGCATGGTTCATTGAACAAAAGCTAATCTGCAAGTAATCACCCTGTGATACGTTCACGGTACATTTGAGAGCCCCCTTAGGGCACCTACGTAGGTAGTTATCTACATAGGGCGCAAACCAACCAATATGTATGACAGCACCACTCTAAGGCGGTGCCACCTATTTTATCAGATTATTTGACGTTTATTAAGATTGTGGTATCTATAATAATAAGCTGCAATAGTTTTATCTTATGCAGAGATGCGAAAAAGAGAGTTTGGTAGAAAGGGCAACTTCGTATCTCTGCCTAAGCTTTACAATATATAACTAGGTATAAATAACTTTATATTAAAAATTTCCTGTGCGTATTAATACGATTAAATCGGTGGCGGCGCCACTTTCACTCGTGCATAAAATGTTTAAGTTTAAGGCTTAAATCAGTAAGTATTCTGTAATATATGTATACTATTATTCCGTCACTAGCTAAATGCTTACCTAAATCGTAGAACATTTAATAGGATAAGAATTAAGTTTTTATTTACATATTCGTATTTTGTCGTGTTTATGATGCGGATGTACCTCGTAAAGAGTTTTCTTAGTAAATCCTCTTATATTCAAGTATTTTTCTTATTTTTCGGTAGGTAACTAATTATTATTGATACTATCCCTGAATAAAATTTCTTTTGAGGAGAAATAAATAACAAAAAAGCTATTAAAAGTGCCCAAAGTTATCGAAGTCAATGAATTAATTTGATGGGAATTGATTAAAAGTATTCTTGTAGAATTTGTTAAAACTGCTATCGTCGTGTTTTTCTTTTATATTAGCATTTTTTGTGATAACTGTCTATTACGTCACTAGCTGCGCTCCACGGCTTCGTCCGCGTCATTGTCATACAAATTTCAGAATTCTCTGCACAGTTAGTGTTAGGTATTATTTTTTGCTGTGTGCAGCTGTGTGGTGCTGGCATAGAATTTGCACCACTCCAACTCTTCCCGTGTGTGTCGTAAGAGCGTCTCCTGTAGAACAACTCTACCACCAAACTGCGATCCCCAATCCGCATGTTCAGCGAGGGGGTTATGGGCATTACCCCCCATGAAATAAAGGCCAATAAGGCACTTATCAGGGAGAGGTCTGCGCCCAGCAGTGGACCAATATAGGCCGTTGAGGTTGAGGTACTTAGTTTATTTATACTAAGTTTTTAGTGAATCGGAACAAGCAATAATGTAATAATTTTCCATAGAAACTTTACACTTTGTTACCCCCTCAGAAGGTAGTTTTTGTAAATTAGATTTACCCATGTTATTCTAGAATTTAAACAAACATTCACACAGACTTTCACAATTATTAGAAGAATTATTAATAAAACCATAGCCGTCAATTTACAATTCATAACTTTTGTTATAAATCGAATCTATTACCTACTAGAGTAGAAAAGGTGCCTGCTAAGAACCGTTTGGACGTGCATAGTATTATAGTGTTCATTATATCTCGCAAATATAATAATAATATCATAATTCATAGTTTCAGATTATACAAAAGTTACAGTTCTTAGTAAACTTATTCTATAATGCAATATATACCTTAAAAACTAACATAGGTAGGTACATAAAATATAAACACACGTTTACGGCGACAACATGTGAATGACGCAATCAACGTGTCAGCTGACGACGGTGCACGGCAGCGGTATCCCCTCGCAAAGAACCGACAACAGCTTATTCATTTCATCATCTTCTTCTGGAACTTTAGATGTGATTGCAGCTTAATCTTATATATTTGAATATGTTTCCTTAGAACCTACTGTATTATTATTGGTTATTTCGTGTTGTAGTTAATTAAGTATATAATATATTATAAGTTCTGTTTTTACTAGTGTACACTATCGACCCTTTTTTTCTTCTTATATCTCTTTCCATACTAAGGTTGCCTTGGAGAAATCGCTCTCAGCGATAGGGCCGCCTTTTGTACTATATTTATTTATTATTTAGATATGTAAATTGATTTTTAGTAGTGCAATAAAGTGTTAATTCATTCATTCATTCAACCGCGGCCTCCACTCAAGAACACCTTTACCCCAGGTAAAAATGTTCTTGTTATCTCATATAGTTTAGGAGGAGATGCAAAAATAGAGTTTGGTGGCCAAAACGCAACTTCGTATCTCTTGCTTAGCTATCCTAAGCTTTACAAAATGAAACTATTACAGAGGCATTAATAAATAGCTTATAATAGATACCACAAACTGAACGTAGGATTTTTAAAAATTCCTGCGTTCAACGTAATAATAAGATATAATAGTTGGGGGCGTCACTTTCGCTGGTGCATGGGCCATTTATATCGGTATGCAAAAATAAGAGTATGGCATGCACATCTACATTATAACAGTTGATTTAGGTAAACATTCATGCAGATTTAATACAATAATAACACAGTCAAAGTAATTAAGAGAGTATTGATTAGGTATTAAAATTGATTCTATAGTATAAAATTAAATTAAAATACATCATTTAAAAATTCGTCAATATGGTATGGTAGTAACATTTTTCACATAAAAGTTTTTTAAATAAGCCACCAAGCTATTGCTATGGTTCAACCTACCACCTAGGGAATTATTTAAAGAAATAAATATTTTAACAGTAATATCGCAATATATCTATGAAAATCTAATGTATACACACAAAAACAGAGATAACTTTATGAAAAGGTGTGATGTTCACAATAAAAATACAAGAAACAAGAACAAATTACACATCCCATCATATAGATTACGAAAGGTAGGCAAATCATTTGTGGGCAATTGCGTAAGATTCTATAATAAGCTTCCATCTGAAGCAACTGAACTCCCTATTCGTAAATTTAAACTGTACACAAAACGAAATCTTACCAAGAAAGCCTATTACTCCGTAGATGACTACGTCAATGATGTTAATGCTTGGCCGGATGTCGCCCAGTTCCACACAGACAATAGTATGTAAGACCAGTTAGACTAAGTTATCCTAAGATTGTATTAGTTGATAAGCGACAAACTTGCTAGTGGTTTCTTTTTCACTTCTTCCGCTAGTGGACAAAAAATTGAAGTGAATCAGAGTCAATTGCACCATATTTCTTGTTTGATAGTAATAACTATTTATCAAGCTGTTTATATAGTAAAAATTTGACTTGTCTAAGTACTTATTTTGCAAGTCTAAAGAAATAAACGATTTGACTTTGACTTTGACTTTGACTTTGACTTTACCCCCAATTTTTAGCCCCTAGCCTATGGCAAACATGCCGAACACCCGGTATCTACCTATACCTATATTATCTTTGCTAGCGGCATAGATTCCTTTTACCCAGCGAGACGAGTTTTGATTTTGAGTGTTTCTTTATGGTATCCGTAGGCTAAGCACGGTATCTAGGGTAGAATAGACTACCGTGAATAACAACGCATCGTCAAGTATTGCGTAGGTACATGTACATCACATTATTGAAGTTGAAGGATTGTAGGTATATTCAGATTTCAAATAATTTACGCATCTCATGATAAAGTTACGTAATTTTTACCCAAAACAAACATCCTCGTGCTTCCCCTATTGATTTGCTCTAGGTACCTGTAATAATATTGTGCTCTATTTCGTAAACAAAAAGTTTATGTAAATATTGGGTAGGTAGGTAGCTAATAAATTGGGTATTGGTAAACTAAAAATATCCATTGAAAAATACTTACCTAACACTAAATTATAGTGGCAGGTAACAAAAAGGTTACCATGACGGATGGTTCTTTAAATAATAGATAGCCGATACCCAATTCATTGGTACTTCTGTCGAGCACGCAAAGGTCTTGGCTTGTTACCGTTTCATGCCCCGTTGGATAGGGTGAGTTGACGGGGTTTGGTATAATGTCTGAGAATAGGCCTACTAGCATATTGTGAGATTATATCTAAAGCGCTACTAATTTGAGGACCAAGCAAATGGCGGCGTAGCGTGGGTTGGTACCGAGACGGTTCCTAACAATAGCAAGTAAACTGATGGCGAGCGGAGCGGGCCGCGAATTTTTTTAAGATTGTTTCCTATGTATATTTGGGATAAAGTAAGCAAGAGTACCTACCTACCTGCATAATATGATAAAAGAAATGATAGCCCGGTCCGACAATTTTAAAGACTATGCGGTGGTAGAATAAAAGCTATGAATATCAATAACGGCGAGCAGAGCGAGCCACGCTAGTTTTGGAGTTTGTGAGGTTAAGTTAGTAACAATGACAAGGAAGCTAAGACAACGGCGATCGGAGACAGCCACAGCATTTTTGCAGTTTTATTTCGGAGATTTCTAAAAAGTTGGGAATATAAATTAACATGCCATAAACCCTTCCATGACCGAATATAATATGTGTACTTACCCAATAACAGCCTCTTCGTCTGCGATAGATCCCCGCCATCTGCTAGAAGTTACGTTAAACCGGGGTTTTTATCTTATGGAAACTGCCTTATTTATACCTACCTAGTAGGCATAAGTCTCTCAGTCTAGGACCGCATCTCATGTGGTCAAACTTTTCAATCGTCTAGCCAACCCCACGAGCTTCTGCCTTAAACTATGGAAAATATTAGCTGCGGACCGAAACGCCATTAAGTTTTATGCTTTGCTTTGTTCACACGGGTCGATATAACCTACGTACTGTGATGTGAAAGCTGTAAAATTTATATGAGAGTTGGGCAGCACTGGTTTTTGTGTCCTCGTGTGCTCTGTAGGTTAGAGTTATATAAAACTAGCTCTGCCCGCGGCTTCAAACGCGTTGTTTCTAGGGTAACCTAACGTCTAAAGGTAATTTCTATCACATGGGAACTGTTATATGGGATAATAAGAAGCTTGTTTTATTTTATTCGAGTCTTAGAACTATCTGTAAGTAGGCAGGCAAAATGTAATCGCGATCCGTTCAGTAGTTCTGGCGTAAAAAAGTTACTAACATTCATCCATCGAAGCTTTCGCATTTATAATTTTAGTGTGATCGGCGTTTCTAAATGTTGGTAGGTTACATTACCTACAAGGGTAAATTTTAAAGCAATATACCTTACATGATATGAACACGCACGCACGCATAAACGAAGTAAAGTTCACAAGAATATCTTAATTTTTAAACCGATTTCAAAAAAGGAGGAAATTCTCAATTCGTCATGTTAGTTAAGTATGTTTTTTTTAATGTATTTGTATGTTGCTTATCCGCTCATGGTTAACCGATTTTGCTGATTCTTTCACTATATTCTACCTATGTATATAAAGAATAGGGGGGCAAAATATTAAGCTTTCACGACCTGATAATGCACGGCCCGATATTGTACACCCCAATAATTAGAACCTAAATAATGTTCGTGATCATCCGTGCCAAAGAGGCACGGATTATCACGAACATTATTAGGCCGTGCAATAAATTGTTGTGCATAATATTATTATTATTATTATTTGTAGCAAGAGCTACAGGCAAAATAATAATATAATTGATGTTCCAGGAGATGGTTATTAATGGTAAGTAACAGCAGATAGGTAAATATTATTCTCCTTGGAACTGTTCTAGGAAACAACTCTTTAGAGATATAACAACAATCAATTTCCCTAAATCTTGTTCTGTAAACAATTTATGAGCCAGAGACATAATAAAACATACAATATAGGTTTTCTGAATATTTTGTCGAGAAAATGTCATGTGTTATATTTTTATGTTAGAGGATGGATTACTTTTTGTTATAATTATGATCTTCTAACAAGATTCGCAAATATCGAATAGTAATAATAGATTAGTTATAGTTGGGCATAAAAATTGTACAATGCCAGATAGCATTCTCTACCTGAGGCATAAGGATGAGATTTGATGAAACGGCCCTTTGGCCTTAGGCCCCCTAGGCCCTTTCCGTAGTTAGATCGCGAAGTTTGTGAGCTCACAAACTTGTATTTGCCATTTGGAATCCGTGAGTTGTGTTTTTGTGGCGTGCTTGGTCACAAAAACTTTTAAATCCATCATGGTTATTAATACTAAACTTATTTATCCTATATAACGGAATAACTACTTATTCCGTGAACATGGCGCATGAAACTGTGCCGAAATATTGGAAAGCTCCAAACTCAAATCATGGTAAATATCCCGTTGTTAATAAATGGCAATAATAAGAATTTATTGACAAGAACACTAATTTTATGTACTCATAGTGTGCGTGCGTGCATCGGCATTTTGTTCGCACGCATTCAAAGACTATGCCACAGTTTTTGGGCGTAAAGGCGAGTCTAACGTGATTTTTTGTTGCGGGTTCTGTGTGTGGGTTCTCTATTCCGACTCCCTCATAATCGAATGAGACAAACAAAGTTACCCAAGTACTGTGAAAATAAAGTTTTTAATTTCTGTCGCTTCGGTATATCACTTTAGCATAAAAACGGGGTTTTGGCCAAGTGCGTGTCGAACGGTCCCACGCCCACGCCCACGCCCACGCCCACGCCCACGCCCACGCCCACGCCCACGCCCACGCCCACGCCCACGCAAACAAAGGGCTATTAACCGTAAAAAAATAAAAAAGTAGCTTCACTTCACAGGTACGGACCCAATAGCGGTGTCAGGTGTAACAATCTGTTCTATCTATCTATATCTCTATTCCGACTCCCTCATAATCGAATGAGACTGACAAAGTTACCCAAGTACTGTGAAAATAAAGTTTTTAATTTCTGTCGCTTCGGTATATCACTTTAGCATAAAAACGGGGTTTTGGCCAAGTGCGTGTCGAACGGTCCCACGCCCACGCCCACGCCCACGCCCACGCCCACGCCCACGCCCACGCCCACGCCCACGCCCACGCCCACGCCCACGCCCACGCCCACGCCCACGCCCACCCACGCCCACGCCCACGCCCACGCCCACGCCCACGCCCACGCCCACGCCCACGCCCACGCCCACGCCCACGCCCACGCCCACGCCCACGCCCACGCCCACGCCCACGCCCACGCCCACGCCCACGCCCACGCCCACGCCCACGCCCACGCCCACGCCCACGCCCACGCCCACGCCCACGCCAACGCCCACGCCCACGCCCACGCCAACGCCCACGCCCACGCAAACAAAGGGCTATTCACCGTAAAAAAATAAAAAAGTAGCTTCACTTCACAGGTACGGACCCAATAGCGGTGTCAGGTGTAACAATCTGTTCTATCTATCTGTATCTCTATTCCGACTCCCTCATAATCGAATGAGACAGACAAAGTTACTCAAGTACTGTGAAAATAAAGTTTTTAATTTCTGTCGCTTCGGTATATCACTTTAGCATAAAAACGGGGTTTTGGCCAAGTGCGTGTCGAACGGTCCCACGCCCACGCCCACGCCCACGCCCACGCCCATGCCCACGCCCATGCCCACGCCCACGCCCACGCCCACGCCCACGCCCACGCCCACGCCCACGCCCACGCCCACGCAAACAAAGGGCTATTAACCGTAAACCGTAAAAAGGGTTTTTGTTGCGGGTTCTGTGTGTGGGTTCTCTATTCCGACTCCCTCATAATCGAATGAGACAGACAAAGTGACCCAAGTACTGTGAAAATACCAACGGCTAAACGTGCACAAAAGTCAACATGTCAAAATTTTTATTTATTTCCATAAATACAATAAATGTACACTTAGCTAAGGTCCAATTATATTGTAACAAAAATAACATACGGAAATAAAGTTTTTAATTTCTGTCGCTTCGGTATATCACTTTAGCATAAAAACGGGGTTTTGGTTAGTTGGATAAATTATGACGGCCAAGTGCGTGTCGAACGGTCCCACGCCCAAGCCAACGCCCACGCCCACGCCCACGCCCACGCCCACGCCCACGCCCACGCCCACGCCCACGCCCACGCCCACGCCCACGCCCACGCCCACGCCCACGCCCACGCCCACGCCCACGCCCACGCCCACGCCCACGCCCACGCCCACGCCCACGCCCACGCCCACGCAAAGGGCTATTAACCGTAAAAAAATAAAAAAGTAGCTTCACTTCACAGGTACGGACCCAATAGCGGTGTCAGGTGTAACAATCTGAGAACACCGAGTGCTCTACATCAGCATAGGCAAGTCGAGGAACCAGCTTGTTAAATCGGTTTAGTTTAGCTTGAGTATATGTATTGTTTATATTATTATTATTTGTAGCAAGAGCTACAGGCAAAATAATAATATTATTGATGTTCCAGGAAATGGTTATTAATGGTAAGTAACAGCAGATAGGTAAATATTAATCTCCTTGGAATTGTTCTAGGAAACAACTCTTTAGAGAAATAACAACAATCAATTTCCCTAAATCTTGTTCTGTAAACAATTTATGAGCCAGAGACATAATAAAACATACAATATAGGTTTTCTGAATATTTTGTCGAGAAAATGTCATGTGTTATATTTTTATGTTAGACGATGGATTACTTTTTGTTACAATTATGATCTTCTAACAAGATTCGCAAATATCGAATAGTAATAATAGATTAATTATAGTTGGGCATAAAAATTGTACAATGCCAGATAGCATTCTCTACCTGAGGCATAAGGATGAGATTTGATGAAACGGCTCTTTGGCCTTAGGCCCCCTAGGCCCTTTCCGTAGTTAGATCGCGAAGTTTGTGAGCTCACAAACTTGTCTTTGCCATTTGGAATCCGTGTGTTGTGTTTTTGTGGCGTGCTTGGTCACAAAAACTTTTAAATCCATCATGGTTATTAATACTAAACTTATTTTCCTATATAACGGAATAACTACTTATTCCGTGATCATGGCGCATGAAACTGTGCCGAAATATTGGAAAGCTCAAAACTCAAATCATGGTAAATATCCCGTTGTAAATAACTTTGGTCACAAAAGTTGGTGCCATGTGATTGTACAATAAATGGCAATAATAAGAATTTATTGACAAGAACACTAATTTTATGTACTCATAGTGTGCGTGCGTGCATCGGCATTTTGTTCGCACGCATTCAAAGACTATGCCACAGTTTTTGGGCGTAAAGGCGAGTCTAACGTGATTTTTTGTTGCGGGTTCTGTGTGTGGGTTCTCTATTCCGACTCCCTCATAATCGAATGAGACAAACAAAGTTACCCAAGTACTGTGAAAATAAAGTTTTTAATTTCTGTCGCTTCGGTATATCACTTTAGCATAAAAACGGGGTTTTGGCCAAGTGCGTGTCGAACGGTCCCACGCCCACGCCCACGCCCACGCAAACAAAGGGCTATTAACCGTAAAAAAATAAAAAAGTAGCTTCACTTCACAGGTACGGACCCAATAGCAGTGTCAGGTGTAACAATCTGTTCTATCTATCTATATCTCTATTCCGACTCCCTTATAATCGAATGAGACAGACAAAGTTACCCAAGTACTGTGAAAATAAAGTTTTTAATTTCTGTCGCTTCGGTATATCACTTTAGCATAAAAACGGGGTTTTGGCCAAGTGCGTGTCGAACGGTCCCACGCCCACGCCCAAGCCCACGCCCACGCCCACGCCCACGCCCACGCCCACGCCCACGCCCACGCCCACGCCCACGCCCACGCCCACGCCCACGCCCACGCCCACGCCCACGCCCACGCCCACGCCCACGCCCACGCCCACGCCCACGCCCACGCCCACGCCCACGCCCACGCCCACGCCCACGCCCACGCCCACGCCCACGCCCACGCCCACGCCCACGCCCACGCCCACGCCCACGCCCACGCAAACAAAGGGCTATTAACCGTAAAAAAAAGTAGCTTCACTTCACAGGTACGGACCCAATAGCGGTGTCAGGTGTAACAATCTGAGAACACCGAGTGCTCTACATCAGCATAGGCAAGTCGAGGAACCAGCTTGTTAAATCGGTTTAGTTTAGCTTGAGTGTATGTATTGTTTATATTATTATTATTTGTAGCAAGAGCTACAGGCAAAATAATAATATTATTGATTTTCCAGGAAATGGTTATTAATGGTAAGTAACAGCAGATAGGTAAATATTATTCTCCTTGGAATTGTTCTAGGAAACAACTCTTTAGATAAATAACAACAATCAATTTCCCTAAATCTTGTTCTGTAAACAATTTATGAGCCAGAGACATAATAAAACATACAATATAGGTTTTCTGAATATTTTGTCGAGAAAATGTCATGTGTTATATTTTTATGTTAGACGATGGATTACTTTTTGTTACAATTATGATCTTCTAACAAGATTCGCAAATATCGAATAGTAATAATAGATTAATTATAGTTGGGCATAAAAATTGTACAATGCCAGATAGCATTCTCTACCTGAGGCATAAGGATGAGATTTGATGAAACGGCTCTTTGGCCTTAGGCCCCCTAGGCCCTTTCCGTAGTTAGATCGCGAAGTTTGTGAGCTCACAAACTTGTCTTTGCCATTTGGAATCCGTGTGTTGTGTTTTTGTGGCGTGCTTGGTCACAAAAACTTTTAAATCCATCATGGTTATTAATACTAAACTTATTTTCCTATATAACGGAATAACTACTTATTCCATGATCATGGCGCATGAAACTGTGCCGAAATATTGGAAAGCTCCAAAGTCAAATCATGGTAAATATCCCGTTGTAAATAACTTTGGTCACAAAAGTTGGTGCCATGTGATTGTACAATAAATGGCAATAATAAGAATTTATTGACAAGAACACTAATTTTATGTACTCATAGTGTGCGTGCGTGCATCGGCATTTTGTTCGCACGCATTCAAAGACTATGCCACAGTTTTTGGGCGTAAAGGCGAGTCTAACGTGATTTTTTGTTGCGGGTTCTGTGTGTGGGTTCTCTGTTCCGACTCCCTCATAATCGAATGAGACAAAGTTACCCAAGTACTGTCAAAATAAAGTTTTTAATTTCTGTCGCTTCGGTATATCACTTTAGCATAAAAACGGGGTTTTGGCCAAGTGCGTGTCGAACGGTCCCACGCCCAAGCCCACGCCCACGCCCACGCCCACGCCCACGCCCACGCCCACGCCCACGCCCACGCCCACGCCCACGCCCACGCCCACGCCCTCGCCCACGCCCACGCCCACGCCCACGCCCACGCCCACGCCCACGCCCACGCCCACGCCCGAGCCCAAGCCCACGCCCACGCCCACGCAAACAAAGGGCTATTCACCGTAAAAAAATAAAAAAGTAGCTTCACTTCACAGGTACGGACCCAATAGCGGTGTCAGGTGTAACAATCTGTTCTATCTATCTGTATCTCTATTCCGACTCCCTCATAATCGAATGAGACAGACAAAGTTACCCAAGTACTGTGAAAATAAAGTTTTTAATTTCTGTCGCTTCGGTATATCACTTTAGCATAAAAACGGGGTTTTGGCCAAGTGCGTGTCGAACGGTCCCACGCCCACGCCCACGCCCACGCCCACGCCCACGCCCACGCCCACGCCCACGCCCACGCCCACGCCCACGCCCACGCCCACGCCCACGCCCACGCCCACGCCCACGCCCACGCCCACGCAAAGGGCTATTAACCGTAAAAAAATAAAAAAGTAGCTTCACTTCACAGGTACGGACCCAATAGCGGTGTCAGGTGTAACAATCTGAGAACACCGAGTGCTCTACATCAGCATAGGCAAGTCGAGGAACCAGCTTGTTAAATCGGTTTAGTTTAGCTTGAGTATATGTATTGTTTATATTATTATTATTTGTAGCAAGAGCTACAGGCAAAATAATAATATTATTGATGTTCCAGGAAATGGTTATTAATGGTAAGTAACAGCAGATAGGTAAATATTAATCTCCTTGGAATTGTTCTAGGAAACAACTCTTTAGAGAAATAACAACAATCAATTTCCCTAAATCTTGTTCTGTAAACAATTTATGAGCCAGAGACATAATAAAACATACAATATAGGTTTTCTGAATATTTTGTCGAGAAAATGTCATGTGTTATATTTTTATGTTAGACGATGGATTACTTTTTGTTACAATTATGATCTTCTAACAAGATTCGCAAATATCGAATAGTAATAATAGATTAATTATAGTTGGGCATAAAAATTGTACAATGCCAGATAGCATTCTCTACCTGAGGCATAAGGATGAGATTTGATGAAACGGCTCTTTGGCCTTAGGCCCCCTAGGCCCTTTCCGTAGTTAGATCGCGAAGTTTGTGAGCTCACAAACTTGTCTTTGCCATTTGGAATCCGTGTGTTGTGTTTTTGTGGCGTGCTTGGTCACAAAAACTTTTAAATCCATCATGGTTATTAATACTAAACTTATTTTCCTATATAACGGAATAACTACTTATTCCGTGATCATGGCGCATGAAACTGTGCCGAAATATTGGAAAGCTCAAAACTCAAATCATGGTAAATATCCCGTTGTAAATAACTTTGGTCACAAAAGTTGGTGCCATGTGATTGTACAATAAATGGCAATAATAAGAATTTATTGACAAGAACACTAATTTTATGTACTCATAGTGTGCGTGCGTGCATCGGCATTTTGTTCGCACGCATTCAAAGACTATGCCACAGTTTTTGGGCGTAAAGGCGAGTCTAACGTGATTTTTTGTTGCGGGTTCTGTGTGTGGGTTCTCTATTCCGACTCCCTCATAATCGAATGAGACAAACAAAGTTACCCAAGTACTGTGAAAATAAAGTTTTTAATTTCTGTCGCTTCGGTATATCACTTTAGCATAAAAACGGGGTTTTGGCCAAGTGCGTGTCGAACGGTCCCACGCCCACGCCCACGCCCACGCAAACAAAGGGCTATTAACCGTAAAAAAATAAAAAAGTAGCTTCACTTCACAGGTACGGACCCAATAGCAGTGTCAGGTGTAACAATCTGTTCTATCTATCTATATCTCTATTCCGACTCCCTTATAATCGAATGAGACAGACAAAGTTACCCAAGTACTGTGAAAATAAAGTTTTTAATTTCTGTCGCTTCGGTATATCACTTTAGCATAAAAACGGGGTTTTGGCCAAGTGCGTGTCGAACGGTCCCACGCCCACGCCCAAGCCCACGCCCACGCCCACGCCCACGCCCACGCCCACGCCCACGCCCACGCCCACGCCCACGCCCACGCCCACGCCCACGCCCACGCCCACGCCCACGCCCACGCCCACGCCCACGCCCACGCCCACGCCCACGCCCACGCCCACGCCCACGCCCACGCCCACGCCCACGCCCACGCCCACGCCCACGCCCACGCCCACGCCCACGCCCACGCCCACGCAAACAAAGGGCTATTAACCGTAAAAAAAAGTAGCTTCACTTCACAGGTACGGACCCAATAGCGGTGTCAGGTGTAACAATCTGAGAACACCGAGTGCTCTACATCAGCATAGGCAAGTCGAGGAACCAGCTTGTTAAATCGGTTTAGTTTAGCTTGAGTGTATGTATTGTTTATATTATTATTATTTGTAGCAAGAGCTACAGGCAAAATAATAATATTATTGATTTTCCAGGAAATGGTTATTAATGGTAAGTAACAGCAGATAGGTAAATATTATTCTCCTTGGAATTGTTCTAGGAAACAACTCTTTAGATAAATAACAACAATCAATTTCCCTAAATCTTGTTCTGTAAACAATTTATGAGCCAGAGACATAATAAAACATACAATATAGGTTTTCTGAATATTTTGTCGAGAAAATGTCATGTGTTATATTTTTATGTTAGACGATGGATTACTTTTTGTTACAATTATGATCTTCTAACAAGATTCGCAAATATCGAATAGTAATAATAGATTAATTATAGTTGGGCATAAAAATTGTACAATGCCAGATAGCATTCTCTACCTGAGGCATAAGGATGAGATTTGATGAAACGGCTCTTTGGCCTTAGGCCCCCTAGGCCCTTTCCGTAGTTAGATCGCGAAGTTTGTGAGCTCACAAACTTGTCTTTGCCATTTGGAATCCGTGTGTTGTGTTTTTGTGGCGTGCTTGGTCACAAAAACTTTTAAATCCATCATGGTTATTAATACTAAACTTATTTTCCTATATAACGGAATAACTACTTATTCCATGATCATGGCGCATGAAACTGTGCCGAAATATTGGAAAGCTCCAAAGTCAAATCATGGTAAATATCCCGTTGTAAATAACTTTGGTCACAAAAGTTGGTGCCATGTGATTGTACAATAAATGGCAATAATAAGAATTTATTGACAAGAACACTAATTTTATGTACTCATAGTGTGCGTGCGTGCATCGGCATTTTGTTCGCACGCATTCAAAGACTATGCCACAGTTTTTGGGCGTAAAGGCGAGTCTAACGTGATTTTTTGTTGCGGGTTCTGTGTGTGGGTTCTCTGTTCCGACTCCCTCATAATCGAATGAGACAAAGTTACCCAAGTACTGTCAAAATAAAGTTTTTAATTTCTGTCGCTTCGGTATATCACTTTAGCATAAAAACGGGGTTTTGGCCAAGTGCGTGTCGAACGGTCCCACGCCCAAGCCCACGCCCACGCCCACGCCCACGCCCACGCCCACGCCCACGCCCACGCCCACGCCCACGCCCACGCCCACGCCCACGCCCTCGCCCACGCCCACGCCCACGCCCACGCCCACGCCCACGCCCACGCCCACGCCCACGCCCGAGCCCAAGCCCACGCCCACGCCCACGCAAACAAAGGGCTATTCACCGTAAAAAAATAAAAAAGTAGCTTCACTTCACAGGTACGGACCCAATAGCGGTGTCAGGTGTAACAATCTGTTCTATCTATCTGTATCTCTATTCCGACTCCCTCATAATCGAATGAGACAGACAAAGTTACCCAAGTACTGTGAAAATAAAGTTTTTAATTTCTGTCGCTTCGGTATATCACTTTAGCATAAAAACGGGGTTTTGGCCAAGTGCGTGTCGAACGGTCCCACGCCCACGCCCACGCCCACGCCCACGCCCATGCCCACGCCAACGCCCACGCCCACGCCCACGCCCACGCCCACGCCCACGCCCACGCCCACGCCCACGCCCACGCCCACGCCCACGCCCACGCCCGAGCCCAAGCCCACGCCCACGCCCACGCAAACAAAGGGCTATTCACCGTAAAAAAATAAAAAAGTAGCTTCACTTCACAGGTACGGACCCAATAGCGGTGTCAGGTGTAACAATCTGTTCTATCTATCTGTATCTCTATTCCGACTCCCTCATAATCGAATGAGACAGACAAAGTTACCCAAGTACTGTGAAAATAAAGTTTTTAATTTCTGTCGCTTCGGTATATCACTTTAGCATAAAAACGGGGTTTTGGCCAAGTGCGTGTCGAACGGTACCACGCCCACGCCCACGCCCACGCCCACGCCCACGCCCACGCCCACGCCCACGCCCACGCAAACAAAGGGCTATTAACCGTAAACCGTAAAAAGGGTTTTTGTTGCGGGTTCTGTGTGTGGGTTCTCTATTCCGACTCCCTCATAATCGAATGAGACAGACAAAGTGACCCAAGTACTGTGAAAATACCAACGGCTAAACGTGCACAAAAGTCAACATGTCAAAATTTTTATTTATTTCCATAAATACAATAAATGTACACTTAGCTAAGGTCAAATTATATTGTAACAAAAATAACATACGGAAATAAAGTTTTTAATTTCTGTCGCTTCGGTATATCACTTTAGCATAAAAACGGGGTTTTGGTTAGTTGGATAAATTATGACGGCCAAGTGCGTGTCGAACGGTCCCACGCCCAAGCCCACGCCCACGCCCACGCCCACGCCCACGCCCACGCCCACGCCCACGCCCACGCCCACGCCCACGCCCACGCCCACGCCCACGCCCACGCCCACGCCCACGCCCACGCCCACGCCCACGCCCACGCCCACGCCCACGCCCACGCCAACGCCCACGCCCACGCCCACGCCAACGCCCACGCCCACGCAAACAAAGGGCTATTCACCGTAAAAAAATAAAAAAGTAGCTTCACTTCACAGGTACGGACCCAATAGCGGTGTCAGGTGTAACAATCTGTTCTATCTATCTGTATCTCTATTCCGACTCCCTCATAATCGAATGAGACAGACAAAGTTACTCAAGTACTGTGAAAATAAAGTTTTTAATTTCTGTCGCTTCGGTATATCACTTTAGCATAAAAACGGGGTTTTGGCCAAGTGCGTGTCGAACGGTCCCACGCCCACGCCCACGCCCACGCCCACGCCCATGCCCACGCCCATGCCCACGCCCACGCCCACGCCCACGCCCACGCCCACGCCCACGCCCACGCCCACGCAAACAAAGGGCTATTAACCGTAAACCGTAAAAAGGGTTTTTGTTGCGGGTTCTGTGTGTGGGTTCTCTATTCCGACTCCCTCATAATCGAATGAGACAGACAAAGTGACCCAAGTACTGTGAAAATACCAACGGCTAAACGTGCACAAAAGTCAACATGTCAAAATTTTTATTTATTTCCATAAATACAATAAATGTACACTTAGCTAAGGTCCAATTATATTGTAACAAAAATAACATACGGAAATAAAGTTTTTAATTTCTGTCGCTTCGGTATATCACTTTAGCATAAAAACGGGGTTTTGGTTAGTTGGATAAATTATGACGGCCAAGTGCGTGTCGAACGGTCCCACGCCCAAGCCAACGCCCACGCCCACGCCCACGCCCACGCCCACGCCCACGCCCACGCCCACGCCCACGCCCACGCCCACGCCCACGCCCACGCCCACGCCCACGCCCACGCCCACGCCCACGCCCACGCCCACGCCCACGCCCACGCCCACGCCCACGCCCACGCCCACGCCCACGCCCACGCCCACGCCCACGCAAAGGGCTATTAACCGTAAAAAAATAAAAAAGTAGCTTCACTTCACAGGTACGGACCCAATAGCGGTGTCAGGTGTAACAATCTGAGAACACCGAGTGCTCTACATCAGCATAGGCAAGTCGAGGAACCAGCTTGTTAAATCGGTTTAGTTTAGCTTGAGTATATGTATTGTTTATATTATTATTATTTGTAGCAAGAGCTACAGGCAAAATAATAATATTATTGATGTTCCAGGAAATGGTTATTAATGGTAAGTAACAGCAGATAGGTAAATATTAATCTCCTTGGAATTGTTCTAGGAAACAACTCTTTAGAGAAATAACAACAATCAATTTCCCTAAATCTTGTTCTGTAAACAATTTATGAGCCAGAGACATAATAAAACATACAATATAGGTTTTCTGAATATTTTGTCGAGAAAATGTCATGTGTTATATTTTTATGTTAGACGATGGATTACTTTTTGTTACAATTATGATCTTCTAACAAGATTCGCAAATATCGAATAGTAATAATAGATTAATTATAGTTGGGCATAAAAATTGTACAATGCCAGATAGCATTCTCTACCTGAGGCATAAGGATGAGATTTGATGAAACGGCTCTTTGGCCTTAGGCCCCCTAGGCCCTTTCCGTAGTTAGATCGCGAAGTTTGTGAGCTCACAAACTTGTCTTTGCCATTTGGAATCCGTGTGTTGTGTTTTTGTGGCGTGCTTGGTCACAAAAACTTTTAAATCCATCATGGTTATTAATACTAAACTTATTTTCCTATATAACGGAATAACTACTTATTCCGTGATCATGGCGCATGAAACTGTGCCGAAATATTGGAAAGCTCAAAACTCAAATCATGGTAAATATCCCGTTGTAAATAACTTTGGTCACAAAAGTTGGTGCCATGTGATTGTACAATAAATGGCAATAATAAGAATTTATTGACAAGAACACTAATTTTATGTACTCATAGTGTGCGTGCGTGCATCGGCATTTTGTTCGCACGCATTCAAAGACTATGCCACAGTTTTTGGGCGTAAAGGCGAGTCTAACGTGATTTTTTGTTGCGGGTTCTGTGTGTGGGTTCTCTATTCCGACTCCCTCATAATCGAATGAGACAAACAAAGTTACCCAAGTACTGTGAAAATAAAGTTTTTAATTTCTGTCGCTTCGGTATATCACTTTAGCATAAAAACGGGGTTTTGGCCAAGTGCGTGTCGA
Organism: Eupithecia tripunctaria; assembly: GCA_955876795.1. NCBI lineage: Eukaryota > Metazoa > Arthropoda > Insecta > Lepidoptera > Geometridae > Eupithecia > Eupithecia tripunctaria. The sequence continues at coordinate 8,000,105 of OY041615.1, read as the reverse complement.
ACGGTCCCACGCCCACGCCCACGCCCACGCAAACAAAGGGCTATTAACCGTAAAAAAATAAAAAAGTAGCTTCACTTCACAGGTACGGACCCAATAGCAGTGTCAGGTGTAACAATCTGTTCTATCTATCTATATCTCTATTCCGACTCCCTTATAATCGAATGAGACAGACAAAGTTACCCAAGTACTGTGAAAATAAAGTTTTTAATTTCTGTCGCTTCGGTATATCACTTTAGCATAAAAACGGGGTTTTGGCCAAGTGCGTGTCGAACGGTCCCACGCCCACGCCCAAGCCCACGCCCACGCCCACGCCCACGCCCACGCCCACGCCCACGCCCACGCCCACGCCCACGCCCACGCCCACGCCCACGCCCACGCCCACGCCCACGCCCACGCCCACGCCCACGCCCACGCCCACGCCCACGCCCACGCCCACGCCCACGCCCACGCCCACGCCCACGCCCACGCCCACGCCCACGCCCACACCCACGCCCACGCCCACGCCCACGCCCACGCCCACGCAAACAAAGGGCTATTAACCGTAAAAAAAAGTAGCTTCACTTCACAGGTACGGACCCAATAGCGGTGTCAGGTGTAACAATCTGAGAACACCGAGTGCTCTACATCAGCATAGGCAAGTCGAGGAACCAGCTTGTTAAATCGGTTTAGTTTAGCTTGAGTGTATGTATTGTTTATATTATTATTATTTGTAGCAAGAGCTACAGGCAAAATAATAATATTATTGATTTTCCAGGAAATGGTTATTAATGGTAAGTAACAGCAGATAGGTAAATATTATTCTCCTTGGAATTGTTCTAGGAAACAACTCTTTAGATAAATAACAACAATCAATTTCCCTAAATCTTGTTCTGTAAACAATTTATGAGCCAGAGACATAATAAAACATACAATATAGGTTTTCTGAATATTTTGTCGAGAAAATGTCATGTGTTATATTTTTATGTTAGACGATGGATTACTTTTTGTTACAATTATGATCTTCTAACAAGATTCGCAAATATCGAATAGTAATAATAGATTAATTATAGTTGGGCATAAAAATTGTACAATGCCAGATAGCATTCTCTACCTGAGGCATAAGGATGAGATTTGATGAAACGGCTCTTTGGCCTTAGGCCCCCTAGGCCCTTTCCGTAGTTAGATCGCGAAGTTTGTGAGCTCACAAACTTGTCTTTGCCATTTGGAATCCGTGTGTTGTGTTTTTGTGGCGTGCTTGGTCACAAAAACTTTTAAATCCATCATGGTTATTAATACTAAACTTATTTTCCTATATAACGGAATAACTACTTATTCCATGATCATGGCGCATGAAACTGTGCCGAAATATTGGAAAGCTCCAAAGTCAAATCATGGTAAATATCCCGTTGTAAATAACTTTGGTCACAAAAGTTGGTGCCATGTGATTGTACAATAAATGGCAATAATAAGAATTTATTGACAAGAACACTAATTTTATGTACTCATAGTGTGCGTGCGTGCATCGGCATTTTGTTCGCACGCATTCAAAGACTATGCCACAGTTTTTGGGCGTAAAGGCGAGTCTAACGTGATTTTTTGTTGCGGGTTCTGTGTGTGGGTTCTCTGTTCCGACTCCCTCATAATCGAATGAGACAAAGTTACCCAAGTACTGTGAAAATAAAGTTTTTAATTTCTGTCGCTTCGGTATATCACTTTAGCATAAAAACGGGGTTTTGGCCAAGTGCGTGTCGAACGGTCCCACGCCCAAGCCCACGCCCACGCCCACGCCCACGCCCACGCCCACGCCCACGCCCACGCCCACGCCCACGCCCACGCCCACGCCCTCGCCCACGCCCACGCCCACGCCCACGCCCACGCCCACGCCCACGCCCACGCCCACGCCCGAGCCCAAGCCCACGCCCACGCCCACGCAAACAAAGGGCTATTCACCGTAAAAAAATAAAAAAGTAGCTTCACTTCACAGGTACGGACCCAATAGCGGTGTCAGGTGTAACAATCTGTTCTATCTATCTGTATCTCTATTCCGACTCCCTCATAATCGAATGAGACAAACAAAGTTACTCAAGTACTGTGAAAATAAAGTTTTTAATTTCTGTCGCTTCGGTATATCACTTTAGCATAAAAACGGGGTTTTGGTTAGTTGGATAAATTATGACGGCCAAGTGCGTGTCGAACGGTCCCACGCCCACGCCCACGCCCACGCCCACGCCCACGCCCACGCCCACGCCCACGCCCACGCCCACGCCCACGCCCACGCCCACGCCCACGCCCACGCCCACGCCCACGCCCACGCCCACGCCCACGCCCACGCCCACGCCCACGCCCACGCCCACGCCCACGCCCACGCCCACGCCCACGCCCACGCCCACGCCCACGCCCACGCCCACGCCCACGCCCACGCCCACGCCCACGCCCACGCCCACGCCCACGCCCACGCCCACGCCCACGCCCACGCCCACGCCCACGCCCACGCCCACGCCCACGCCCAAGCCCACGCCCACGCCCACGCCCACGCCCACGCCCACGCCCACGCCCACGCCCACGCCCACGCCCACGCCCACGCCCACGCCCACGCCCACGCCCACGCCCACGCCCACGCCCACGCCCACGCCCACGCCCACGCCCACGCCAACGCCCACGCCCACGCCCACGCCAACGCCCACGCAAACAAAGGGCTATTCACCGTAAAAAAATAAAAAAGTAGCTTCACTTCACAGGTACGGACCCAATAGCGGTGTCAGGTGTAACAATCTGTTCTATCTATCTGTATCTCTATTCCGACTCCCTCATAATCGAATGAGACAGACAAAGTTACCCAAGTACTGTGAAAATAAAGTTTTTAATTTCTGTCGCTTCGGTATATCACTTTAGCATAAAAACGGGGTTTTGGCCAAGTGCGTGTCGAACGGTCCCACGCCCACGCCCACGCCCACGCCCATGCCCACGCCCACGCCCACGCCCACGCCCACGCCCACGCCCACGCCCACGCCCACGCCCACGCCCCCGCCCACGCCCACGCCCACGCAAACAAAGGGCTATTAACCGTAAACCGTAAAAAGGGTTTTTGTTGCGGGTTCTGTGTGTGGGTTCTCTATTCCGACTCCCTCATAATCGAATGAGACAGACAAAGTGACCCAAGTACTGTGAAAATACCAACGGCTAAACGTGCACAAAAGTCAACATGTCAAAATTTTTATTTATTTCCATAAATACAATAAATGTACACTTAGCTAAGGTCCAATTATATTGTAACAAAAATAACATACGGAAATAAAGTTTTTAATTTCTGTCGCTTCGGTATATCACTTTAGCATAAAAACGGGGTTTTGGTTAGTTGGATAAATTATGACGGCCAAGTGCGTGTCGAACGGTCCCACGCCCAAGCCCACGCCCACGCCCACGCCCACGCCCACGCCCACGCCCACGCCCACGCCCACGCCCACGCCAACGCCCACGCCCACGCCCACGCCCAAGCCCACGCCCACGCCCACGCAAAGGGCTATTAACCGTAAAAAAATAAAAAAGTAGCTTCACTTCACAGGTACGGACCCAATAGCGGTGTCAGGTGTAACAATCTGAGAACACCGAGTGCTCTACATCAGCATAGGCAAGTCGAGGAACCAGCTTGTTAAATCGGTTTAGTTTAGCTTGAGTATATGTATTGTTTATATTATTATTATTTGTAGCAAGAGCTACAGGCAAAATAATAATATTATTGATGTTCCAGGAAATGGTTATTAATGGTAAGTAACAGCAGATAGGTAAATATTAATCTCCTTGGAATTGTTCTAGGAAACAACTCTTTAGAGAAATAACAACAATCAATTTCCCTAAATCTTGTTCTGTAAACAATTTATGAGCCAGAGACATAATAAAACATACAATATAGGTTTTCTGAATATTTTGTCGAGAAAATGTCATGTGTTATATTTTTATGTTAGAGGATGGATTACTTTTTGTTACAATTATGATCTTCTAACAAGATTCGCAAATATCGAATAGTAATAATAGATTAATTATAGTTGGGCATAAATAAAAATTGTACAATGCCAGATTCTCTACCTGAGGCATAAGGATGAGATTTGATGAAACGGCTCTTTGGCCTTAGGCCCCCTAGGCCCTTTCCGTAGTTAGATCGCGAAGTTTGTGAGCTCACAAACTTGTCTTTGCCATTTGGAATCCGTGTTTTGTGTTTTTGTGGCGTGCTTGGTCACAAAAACTTTTAAATCCATCATGGTTATTAATACTAAACTTATTTTCCTATATAACGGAATAACTACTTATTCCGTGATCATGGCGCATGAAACTGTGCCGAAATATTGGAAAGCTCAAAACTCAAATCATGGTAAATATCCCGTTGTAAATAACTTTGGTCACAAAAGTTGGTGCCATGTGATTGTACAATAAATGGCAATAATAAGAATTTATTGACAAGAACACTAATTTTATGTACTCATAGTGTGCGTGCGTGCATCGGCATTTTGTTCGCACGCATTCAAAGACTATGCCACAGTTTTTGGGCGTAAAGGCGAGTCTAACGTGATTTTTTGTTGCGGGTTCTGTGTGTGGGTTCTCTATTCCGACTCCCTCATAATCGAATGAGACAAACAAAGTTACCCAAGTACTGTGAAAATAAAGTTTTTAATTTCTGTCGCTTCGGTATATCACTTTAGCATAAAAACGGGGTTTTGGCCAAGTGCGTGTCGAACGGTCCCACGCCCACGCCCACGCCCACGCAAACAAAGGGCTATTAACCGTAAAAAAATAAAAAAGTAGCTTCACTTCACAGGTACGGACCCAATAGCAGTGTCAGGTGTAACAATCTGTTCTATCTATCTATATCTCTATTCCGACTCCCTTATAATCGAATGAGACAGACAAAGTTACCCAAGTACTGTGAAAATAAAGTTTTTAATTTCTGTCGCTTCGGTATATCACTTTAGCATAAAAACGGGGTTTTGGCCAAGTGCGTGTCGAACGGTCCCACGCCCACGCCCAAGCCCACGCCCACGCCCACGCCCACGCCCACGCCCACGCCCACGCCCACGCCCACGCCCACGCCCACGCCCACGCCCACGCCCACGCCCAAGCCCACGCCCACGCCCACGCCCACGCAAACAAAGGGCTATTAACCGTAAAAAAAAGTAGCTTCACTTCACAGGTACGGACCCAATAGCGGTGTCAGGTGTAACAATCTGAGAACACCGAGTGCTCTACATCAGCATAGGCAAGTCGAGGAACCAGCTTGTTAAATCGGTTTAGTTTAGCTTGAGTGTATGTATTGTTTATATTATTATTATTTGTAGCAAGAGCTACAGGCAAAATAATAATATTATTGATTTTCCAGGAAATGGTTATTAATGGTAAGTAACAGCAGATAGGTAAATATTATTCTCCTTGGAATTGTTCTAGGAAACAACTCTTTAGATAAATAACAACAATCAATTTCCCTAAATCTTGTTCTGTAAACAATTTATGAGCCAGAGACATAATAAAACATACAATATAGGTTTTCTGAATATTTTGTCGAGAAAATGTCATGTGTTATATTTTTATGTTAGACGATGGATTACTTTTTGTTACAATTATGATCTTCTAACAAGATTCGCAAATATCGAATAGTAATAATAGATTAATTATAGTTGGGCATAAAAATTGTACAATGCCAGATAGCATTCTCTACCTGAGGCATAAGGATGAGATTTGATGAAACGGCTCTTTGGCCTTAGGCCCCCTAGGCCCTTTCCGTAGTTAGATCGCGAAGTTTGTGAGCTCACAAACTTGTCTTTGCCATTTGGAATCCGTGTGTTGTGTTTTTGTGGCGTGCTTGGTCACAAAAACTTTTAAATCCATCATGGTTATTAATACTAAACTTATTTTCCTATATAACGGAATAACTACTTATTCCATGATCATGGCGCATGAAACTGTGCCGAAATATTGGAAAGCTCCAAAGTCAAATCATGGTAAATATCCCGTTGTAAATAACTTTGGTCACAAAAGTTGGTGCCATGTGATTGTACAATAAATGGCAATAATAAGAATTTATTGACAAGAACACTAATTTTATGTACTCATAGTGTGCGTGCGTGCATCGGCATTTTGTTCGCACGCATTCAAAGACTATGCCACAGTTTTTGGGCGTAAAGGCGAGTCTAACGTGATTTTTTGTTGCGGGTTCTGTGTGTGGGTTCTCTGTTCCGACTCCCTCATAATCGAATGAGACAAAGTTACCCAAGTACTGTCAAAATAAAGTTTTTAATTTCTGTCGCTTCGGTATATCACTTTAGCATAAAAACGGGGTTTTGGCCAAGTGCGTGTCGAACGGTCCCACGCCCAAGCCCACGCCCACGCCCACACCCACGCCCACGCCCACGCCCACGCCCACGCCCACGCCCACGCCCACGCCCACGCCCACGCCCACGCCCACGCCCACGCCCACGCCCACGCCCATGCCCACGCCCACGCCCACGCCCACGCCCACGCCCACGCCCACGCCCACGCCCACGCCCACGCCCACGCCCACGCCCACGCCCACGCCAACGCCCACGCCCACGCCCACGCCCACGCCCAAGCCCAAGCCCACGCCCACGCCCACGCAAACAAAGGGCTATTCACCGTAAAAAAATAAAAAAGTAGCTTCACTTCACAGGTACGGACCCAATAGCGGTGTCAGGTGTAACAATCTGTTCTATCTATCTGTATCTCTATTCCGACTCCCTCATAATCGAATGAGACAGACAAAGTTACCCAAGTACTGTGAAAATAAAGTTTTTAATTTCTGTCGCTTCGGTATATCGCCCACGCCCATGCCCACGCCCACGCCCACGCCCACGCCCACGCCCACGCCCACGCCCACGCCCACGCCCACGCCCACGCCCACGCCCACGCCCACGCCCACGCCCACGCCCACGCCCACGCCCACGCCCACGCCCACGCCCACGCCCACGCTCACGCCCACGCCCACGCCCACGCCCACGCCCTCGCCCACGCCCACGCCCACGCACACGCCCACGCCCACGCCCACGCCCAAGCCCACGCAAACAAAGGGCTATTCACCGTAAAAAAATAAAAAAGTAGCTTCATTTCACAGGTACGGACCCAATAGCGGTGTCAGGTGTAACAATCTGTTCTATCTATCTGTATCTCTATTCCGACTCCCTCATAATAGACAGACAAAGTTACCCAAGTACTGTGAAAATAAAGTTTTTAATTTCTGTCGCTTCGGTATATCGCCCACGCCCACGCCCACGCCCACGCCCACGCCCACGCCCACGCCCACGCCCACGCCCACGCCCACGCCCACGCCCACGCCCACGCCCACGCCCACGCCCACGCCCACGCCCACGCCCACGCCCACGCCCACGCCCACGCCCACGCCCACGCCCACGCCCACGCCCACGCCCACGCCCACGCCCACGCCCACGCCCACGCCCACGCCCACGCCCACGCCCACGCCCACGCCCACGCCCACGCCCACGCCCACGCCCACGCCCACGCCCACGCCCACGCCCACGCCCACGCCCACGCCCACGCCCACGCCCACGCCCACGCCCACGCCCACGCCCACGCCCACGCCCACGCCCACGCCCACGCCCACGCCCACGCCCACGCCCACGCCCACGCTTACGCCCACGCCCACGCTTACGCCCACGCCCACGCCCACGCCCACGCCCACGCCCACGCCCACGCCCACGCCCACGCCCACGCCCACGCCCACGCCCACGCCCACGCCCACGCCCACGCCCACGCCCACGCCCACGCCCAAGCCCAAGCCCACGCCCACGCCCACGCAAACAAAGGGCTATTCACCGTAAAAAAATAAAAAAGTAGCTTCACTTCACAGGTACGGACCCAATAGCGGTGTCAGGTGTAACAATCTGTTCTATCTATCTGTATCTCTATTCCGACTCCCTCATAATCGAATGAGACAGACAAAGTTACTCAAGTACTGTGAAAATAAAGTTTTTAATTTCTGTCGCTTCGGTATATCACTTTAGCATAAAAACGGGGTTTTGGTTAGTTGGATAAATTATGACGGCCAAGTGCGTGTCGAACGGTCCCACGCCCACGCCCACGCCCACGCCCACGCCCACGCCCACGCCCACGCCCACGCCCACGCCCACGCCCACGCCCACGCCCACGCCCACGCCCACGCCCACGCCCACGCCCACGCCCACGCCCACGCCCACGCCCACGCCCACGCCCACGCCCACGCCCACGCCCACGCCCACGCCCACGCCCACGCCCACGCCCACGCCCACGCCCACGCCCACGCCCACGCCCACGCCCACGCCCATGCCCACGCCCACGCCCAAGCCCAAGCCCACGCCCACGCCCACGCAAACAAAGGGCTATTCACCGTAAAAAAATAAAAAAGTAGCTTCACTTCACAGGTACGGACCCAATAGCGGTGTCAGGTGTAACAATCTGTTCTATCTATCTGTATCTCTATTCCGACTCCCTCATAATCGAATGAGACAGACAAAGTTACCCAAGTACTGTGAAAATAAAGTTTTTAATTTCTGTCGCTTCGGTATATCACTTTAGCATAAAAACGGGGTTTTGGCCAAGTGCGTGTCGAACGGTCCCACGCCCACGCCCACGCCCACGCCCACGCCCACGCCCACGCCCACGCCCACGCCCACGCCCACGCCCACGCCCACGCCCACGCCCACGCCCACGCAAACAAAGGGCTATTAACCGTAAACCGTAAAAAGGGTTTTTGTTGCGGGTTCTGTGTGTGGGTTCTCTATTCCGACTCCCTCATAATCGAATGAGACAGACAAAGTGACCCAAGTACTGTGAAAATACCAACGGCTAAACGTGCACAAAAGTCAACATGTCAAAATTTTTATTTATTTCCATAAATACAATAAATGTACACTTAGCTAAGGTCAAATTATATTGTAACAAAAATAACATACGGAAATAAAGTTTTTAATTTCTGTCGCTTCGGTATATCACTTTAGCATAAAAACGGGGTTTTGGTTAGTTGGATAAATTATGACGGCCAAGTGCGTGTCGAACGGTCCCACGCCCAAGCCCACGCCCACGCCCACGCCCACGCCCACGCCCACGCCCACGCCCACGCCCACGCCCACGCCAACGCCCACGCCCACGCCCACGCCCACGCCCACGCCCACGCCAACGCCCACGCCCACGCCCACGCCAACGCCCACGCCCACGCAAACAAAGGGCTATTCACCGTAAAAAAATAAAAAAGTAGCTTCACTTCACAGGTACGGACCCAATAGCGGTGTCAGGTGTAACAATCTGTTCTATCTATCTGTATCTCTATTCCGACTCCCTCATAATCGAATGAGACAGAAAACGTTACCCAAGTACTGTGAAAATAAAGTTTTTAATTTCTGTCGCTTCGGTATATCACTTTAGCATAAAAACGGGGTTTTGGCCAAGTGCGTGTCGAACGGTCCCACGCCCACGCCCACGCCCACGCCCATGCCCACGCCCACGCCCACGCCCACGCCCACGCCCACGCCCACGCCCACGCCCACGCCCACGCCCCCGCCCACGCCCACGCCCACGCAAACAAAGGGCTATTAACCGTAAACCGTAAAAAGGGTTTTTGTTGCGGGTTCTGTGTGTGGGTTCTCTATTCCGACTCCCTCATAATCGAATGAGACAGACAAAGTGACCCAAGTACTGTGAAAATACCAACGGCTAAACGTGCACAAAAGTCAACATGTCAAAATTTTTATTTATTTCCATAAATACAATAAATGTACACTTAGCTAAGGTCCAATTATATTGTAACAAAAATAACATACGGAAATAAAGTTTTTAATTTCTGTCGCTTCGGTATATCACTTTAGCATAAAAACGGGGTTTTGGTTAGTTGGATAAATTATGACGGCCAAGTGCGTGTCGAACGGTCCCACGCCCAAGCCCACGCCCACGCCCACGCCCACGCCCACGCCCACGCCCACGCCCACGCCCACGCCCACGCCCACGCCAACGCCCACGCCCACGCCCACGCCCAAGCCCACGCCCACGCCCACGCAAAGGGCTATTAACCGTAAAAAAATAAAAAAGTAGCTTCACTTCACAGGTACGGACCCAATAGCGGTGTCAGGTGTAACAATCTGAGAACACCGAGTGCTCTACATCAGCATAGGCAAGTCGAGGAACCAGCTTGTTAAATCGGTTTAGTTTAGCTTGAGTATATGTATTGTTTATATTATTATTATTTGTAGCAAGAGCTACAGGCAAAATAATAATATTATTGATGTTCCAGGAAATGGTTATTAATGGTAAGTAACAGCAGATAGGTAAATATTAATCTCCTTGGAATTGTTCTAGGAAACAACTCTTTAGAGAAATAACAACAATCAATTTCCCTAAATCTTGTTCTGTAAACAATTTATGAGCCAGAGACATAATAAAACATACAATATAGGTTTTCTGAATATTTTGTCGAGAAAATGTCATGTGTTATATTTTTATGTTAGAGGATGGATTACTTTTTGTTACAATTATGATCTTCTAACAAGATTCGCAAATATCGAATAGTAATAATAGATTAATTATAGTTGGGCATAAATAAAAATTGTACAATGCCAGATAGCATTCTCTACCTGAGGCATAAGGATGAGATTTGATGAAACGGCTCTTTGGCCTTAGGCCCCCTAGGCCCTTTCCGTAGTTAGATCGCGAAGTTTGTGAGCTCACAAACTTGTCTTTGCCATTTGGAATCCGTGTGTTGTGTTTTTGTGGCGTGCTTGGTCACAAAAACTTTTAAATCCATCATGGTTATTAATACTAAACTTATTTTCCTATATAACGGAATAACTACTTATTCCGTGATCATGGCGCATGAAACTGTGCCGAAATATTGGAAAGCTCAAAACTCAAATCATGGTAAATATCCCGTTGTAAATAACTTTGGTCACAAAAGTTGGTGCCATGTGATTGTACAATAAATGGCAATAATAAGAATTTATTGACAAGAACACTAATTTTATGTACTCATAGTGTGCGTGCGTGCATCGGCATTTTGTTCGCACGCATTCAAAGACTAAGGTACATGAGGGTATTAAGGCCTGTCGGCTAATAAGGCCTAAACTTCAAGAATCTTGTTTATAATACGATTTTGCGCTCAAGCTCGCACTCACACATGCATATAACAAGTACAAAGCGCCACACGGCGGCAAACACTGATACCTCACCCCCTCTCGTCAGTGGCAAGTTAAACGTGGTCGTGAGTAGTCGCACGTCACGAATTTATAAATATTGGTTTCGGTAAAAGGTATGTATTAACTATATTATTATGCTTTTCGATTTGCAATTACTTTCTGTATCAGTGTTAACTTACGCTAGTCCCGTATTGACTTATTAATTAACGTGATACAGTTCAAATTGTATTTATTTCGTTTTCCATAAATACTTAGTCCATGGGTAATAAGGCCTCTAAAATTTTGTAGTAGGCCTTATTATACTTCTGGGTGTTATTCATACCTATTGCGAGTTCTTTTTTAAGTAAATTTTATTTCGTTCGTTTGTCGTATATACCTAACCTACGGATAATAAATAATTACGGATATTGAAAAAAATGTGCAGTAGGCTTTATTATACTTGTACTTGTTTGCAGTTCCTACGATCACAATGCCTCCTAAGCGAGCATTGTGGTCACAAGATGACCTGGTCTCAGCTGTTCGCGTAGTACAGAGAGGAATAATGAGTTCGTATGCGGCTGCAGGAAGATACAAAGTTCCTAGAAGAACCATAAAGAAAGAAAGGAAAGGAAGAAAGGAAAGAGAGGGAACTCTGAAAATTCAAAAATTAAAAAAACTGAAAAAGCAAATAAACGAAAGTCATCTCGCGGATCTACTAAAACCAAGGACGCTGCAGATACTCAAGAGAGTTGGTACTGTCATGTCTGTGAAGAAAACCATAAGAATGACATGAGGCAGTGCTCTAAATGCTTCAAGTGGTATCATGAGGAGTGTGTCGGATTGACAGTGGATGATTCTGATGACTTCGTGTACCCTGGTGGATGTTAGACGAGGCTAATAGTTTAATTCTTAGACTGCTATAGTACTGTTATGCCTTTGACTGAATGATAATTGATCTTAAGTACCAAATTATGTGATTTAAGTTAATTATCTAAGAAGTTTAAGCAGTAGGCTTTATTACCCTACCTAATTTTAATAAGGCCTATTGAGAGTGTTTTAAAAAATCTTTAATTTTATTTAAGTTTTATGCAGAAGTTGCTATTTTTTTGTCTTAATTTTGTAGTTGCTGAATTGAACGTCTGATTACCTTATAAATATAGTTGATTACATTAAATGTATTTATTTTATGACAAATTTCCCTTAGCTAGGCCTTAATACCCTCATGTACCTTATGCCACAGTTTTTGGGCGTAAAGGCGAGTCTAACGTGATTTTTTGTTGCGGGTTCTGTGTGTGGGTTCTCTATTCCGACTCCCTCATAATCGAATGAGACAAACAAAGTTACCCAAGTACTGTGAAAATAAAGTTTTTAATTTCTGTCGCTTCGGTATATCACTTTAGCATAAAAACGGGGTTTTGGCCAAGTGCGTGTCGAACGGTCCCACGCCCACGCCCACGCCCACGCAAACAAAGGGCTATTAACCGTAAAAAAATAAAAAAGTAGCTTCACTTCACAGGTACGGACCCAATAGCAGTGTCAGGTGTAACAATCTGTTCTATCTATCTATATCTCTATTCCGACTCCCTTATAATCGAATGAGACAGACAAAGTTACCCAAGTACTGTGAAAATAAAGTTTTTAATTTCTGTCGCTTCGGTATATCACTTTAGCATAAAAACGGGGTTTTGGCCAAGTGCGTGTCGAACGGTCCCACGCCCACGCCCAAGCCCACGCCCACGCCCACGCCCACGCCCACGCCCACGCCCACGCCCACGCCCACGCCCACGCCCACGCCCACGCCCACGCCCACGCCCACGCAAACAAAGGGCTATTAACCGTAAAAAAATAAAAAAGTAGCTTCACTTCACAGGTACGGACCCTATAGCGGTGTCAGGTGTAACAATCTGAGAACACCGAGTGCTCTACATCAGCATAGGCAAGTCGAGGAACCAGCTTGTTAAATCGGTTTAGTTTAGTTTGAGTATATGTATTGTTTATATTATTATTATTTGTAGCAAGAGCTACAGGCAAAATAATAATATTATTGATTTTCCAGGAAATGGTTATTAATGGTAAGTAACAGCAGATAGGTAAATATTATTCTCCTTGGAATTGTTCTAGGAAACAACTCTTTAGATAAATAACAACAATCAATTTCCCTAAATCTTGTTCTGTAAACAATTTATGAGCCAGAGACATAATAAAACATACAATATAGGTTTTCTGAATATTTTGTCGAGAAAATGTCATGTGTTATATTTTTATGTTAGACGATGGATTACTTTTTGTTACAATTATGATCTTCTAACAAGATTCGCAAATATCGAATAGTAATAATAGATTAATTATAGTTGGGCATAAAAATTGTACAATGCCAGATAGCATTCTCTACCTGAGGCATAAGGATGAGATTTGATGAAACGGCTCTTTGGCCTTAGGCCCCCTAGGCCCTTTCCGTAGTTAGATCGCGAAGTTTGTGAGCTCACAAACTTGTCTTTGCCATTTGGAATCCGTGTGTTGTGTTTTTGTGGCGTGCTTGGTCACAAAAACTTTTAAATCCATCATGGTTATTAATACTAAACTTATTTTCCTATATAACGGAATAACTACTTATTCCGTGATCATGGCGCATGAAACTGTGCCGAAATAATGGAAAGCTCAAAACTCAAATCATGGTAAATATCCCGTTGTAAATAACTTTGGTCACAAAAGTTGGTGCCATGTGATTGTACAATAAATGGCAATAATAAGAATTTATTGACAAGAACACTAATTTTATCTACTCATAGTGTGCGTGCGTGCATCGGCATTTTGTTCGCACGCATTCAAAGACTATGCCACAGTTTTTGGGCGTAAAGGCGAGTCTAACGTGATAGTTACTAGCTTAACTGACACTATTACTACGCAAAAATTAGCTTTAGTTAATAAGATACAACTACATAACTTCGCGTCCGACGTTTAGCTCTGATAGCCATGGCGCGCACTAATTCATTCATAAAAACTGTACTTTAGTAACTAGGTACGTGAATAGTTGTTAGACGGAGACAAACTGTCAGTCGCGATCCATCAGTGGTGAGAACAGCACGTGTCCATGTCTCCGCGTCACTTCGAAATTACGGTAAGTAATCACTTTCCGTGGCTTGGTATACCGTAAGTTCTGATTACCATGTAGACTATAAATTCGTTCATACTAATCCTATTGTTTTAATAATATATGCTTTTTGTGTTCCTAATTTCTACTGCAGACATCAATGAAACATAAACCAGCAAATTAAGAAATTATTTAGGATTTTCAACTATTTTCTGATTTTCGTGGTTTTGATTTCCATGTTTTTCGTGGACAAAAAGTACACGAAAGGTCAGTGAAACCCACGAAAATAAAATTTGCAGGCTTATTAACATTTGTTAATGTATTGTATAACACGGCTTACGTTTCTTGTCTTGAGTGTATCACTCATAATACTATTTTCGCCGCTCATTATTAATTAAAATGCAGCTAATTCGTTGCGAAAATAGTATGAGTGATATATTCACGAATACATCTTAATCGACCAGCTGATACTGATTATATAAACTTTCATACATATATAATATTGTTATTGTGATTTTTGTTAGTAATTTGTTTCATCTCAATCAAAATAACTTCAGCCAGGTTTGCTCAAATTGCAATGCTCGAAGTAAATACACATAGCTTATAAGCAATGAATATGGGAGGGATTAGATAAGCCTATTTTACTAGTAATTTAGGTATAACTCCATCGTTAGTATCTAGAAACGTGACTGATTATTTATAAGATTGTTTGATCTCATGTGATCATGTGATTGAAAAAACGTGATAATTGATGTTAGATTTTTTTGTAATACTCTCTTAGTTTATATTTTGTTTACAATGTTTGACAATATTTAATTTTGTTCCTTAGTTTTAAGAAAATTAATATATTATCTGCTTATTACCTTTTTTATTGTAAACCTACCCGAAATTCCTTCTTAGAATGATTGTAATAGGCTAGTTCAAACAAAACGTACACTTCAACACATTAAAGTTCAATAATTTTGTATATTTGATTTCGGTGATAAGAATGTTGATTTCCATGGACACCATAATTTTAAAATTGAATAACTTCGTAACCGTTAGGCCAATAAAGTTCCCTCCACTACAAATAAATTAGTAATCAAATCTACATATAGAATATTTCGTCATTATGTGTAATTTCAACAAAAAAAAATGTGCCACGAAAGTCAGACAAAAACCGAGTTTCCGAAGAATCACCCATATAGTGATCCAAAGAATGATCCCGAGGTGGTCCCATAGAAGTTTTATTCCCGACTAGCTGCGCCCCGCGGCTTCGCACGCCTTGTTACTATGGGAACGTTTAAAGGTAATTTACATCCCACGGGAACTGATATATAGGATAAAAAGTAGGTAGCCTATGTTTGATTCCAGGATTAGAGTTACCTGTATGAAAAAAATCAGCCAGATCCGTTCAGTAGTTTTGGCGTGAAGAGGTAACAAACATCCATACATCCGTACAAACTTTCGCTTATAATATTAGTGTGATGTGATTAGTATTTATTCCGTAAAACTTAAAAAACTAATAGGTAGGTACCTAATTTGTCCAATCATTGGTAAATAATAGTGTCCATGGCAATGGGCGTAAACAAGAGACCTACCTAGGAAAACTTGAATTCTGAAATTTAAAAACATTATTGTACCTCCTTAACTGTATAACGGTACCAAACAATGTGTATAGTAGGTATTCCACGCTCGCCGGAAACGTAGCACTGATTTGATATCTGATCTGTCAGAAATCTAACCTCGAAACCATGTATCCGCGTCTCACATTTTGTAACGAAATGTAGGACAACAGAAACCGACAGACGGTTTTGCTGTGAATTATTAAGTGGAATTGTCGAAGTTACGTAGCGTATAGTTGAAGTAGGTACCTACTTACCTTTAACGTTTTTTGTTGTAGGTAGGTACTTCTCTAGGATAAAACTTTGAAGCATATTTTTTTCTAATAAACCTACCCGTCCGCGCCGCATCCATAATAGGTAGATACATGTGGTAGGTACTTACCTACCTACCTCGAGGATTTGAGTAAAATGCTAAGGGGATTGTAGCGGTGGTTACTCAAATATTTGAAAATGCGATGACTTCTACGCGTGCTCCGCGAACATGTGCGCGTTTAGCTTTAGTGTAGGTACGGTTGGACTCCTCCGAGTCTACTAAATTAGTAGGTACCTAGGTACATAGGTACCTATTAAAGATGGTTGTTATACGCTTTGGCTACTTGTAAGAGGGAAATAAGATGTTTTTATTGCGTTATCGTATCAACGGTGTCGTACTTTATACCTACCTATCGGTAGTAGGTAATCCGTCCATCGTTATCTGGAGGTGTCCGTCCGTGGACATTGACTTACTCTACTATCTGGATGACCTAAGTGTGAGAGAGATCTTACGTCAGAACCGCACCCACAATATCAATGCCGTCGCTTGATAAAGTAAATATAAAATAGTAACTACATGTAACCTAGTTGATATTTAAAATTGTGACACTAATTTTACGACAAATTTTAAATCATGGCGCCATTTTTACTTCGAGATTCTTACACTTGACAAATGTGCCGAATTTGACACTTGAGTGACATTGACACCTGGAAACAAAAACATAACCTCGTTCGTACACCAAACATTGGTTGGTTCAATCAAAACAAAATCAATCAAATATAATAATAGTTTCAAAACAGCACGCGGTCTTGTTTGTTCACTAAGTTAGTTTTGCATTTGAGACTGCTGCAAATAACTACATGCTGAAACAGTGTCAGAAGTCTATCAATCAAGAATATTTTGGTCCAGTTGTGTCTCATAAAAATTGCAAGAATACTCAAACGGTAAGCACATTCTTACAAAAACTATTCAGATAATATAGGTAGGTACGTGACAACGCCGGACCAACATAGTCCAACATAGTTTTCTAAACAAGGAAGTTTACAAAGAGGTTATTTGATGAATTTCATAACATCATTGGCCACTTAACTTTGCTTTAGAAAATTCAAGGTAAAAACTATTTTCCTATCGACCTATGTCTAATCAGTTGAATCAAGTTTTTGCAGTGTAAATGGCCAGTTATAATCTATGAAATTTTAAAAAAAAATCTGAATAAGAATTAAGTTCTTCTGTTGATACCGAAAATTATTTGGGAATCAGCCATATTTACCAGCTGTGTCCAGTTTTTATCAAAATTATTGCAACATAACAGGCCCAAAGGTAATAATTAATATAAATAATTAATCCAATATCAACCAGTTTACACCAGCTCATAATCAGAAATTTTGATATGCCTTGAACTTTTTGACTTGGAACAGTTAATTTAAGTTGAAAACTGTGCAAATGCAGTTTTATCCAGACAATACTCCAAATTTTTGTGTCTAAATATTTATACGTTATCTGTTGGGCTACTTGACCTAATGAACCATGTACGTCAACAGTAAGTGATGAGGCAAATCTTCTCGCGACGGTTAGTCAGTTCACTTCTAACCTGCAAAATGAGAAGTCACACATACATTGATTCCCTTGGCTCGGCCAGGTAACATAATTTTTGAAGTGTGCTTAAATGGCTTGTTTCTTCTAGAAAACACTAAATTTTATCTATATGTATCTACTTAAACTGGATTTGTTTTTACCACTTTCTTTATTAGTAACACTTTGTTTTTTCTGTGTTTAATTATCAGACATTGTGGTTTTTTTGTAGATATTTTGAAGCTTGAACTCTTAGTGTTTATTCAATCAAGTTTATGTTCATTAAATTTAACTTTGTTTTATTTTGCTTTAGAATTATGGCCCAAGTCCTTGATGGGAAGGCTTTGTCAGCCACAATAAAGAATGAGTTGAAAATCAAAATTGCCAACTGGGTGAGTCTTGGCAACAGGCCACCTTCTCTCCGCTGCATCATTGTTGGTGATGACCCTGCCAGCCACACCTACGTTAACAACAAGATATTGGCAGCAGCTTTTGTAGGCATCCAAGCTGAGACTATAAAACGTGATAGTAGCATAACAGAAGAGCAGCTCATTGCTGAGATAAAACAGCTGAATGCTGATAGTGGTGTGGACGGTATCTTAGTCCAACTGCCTGTTCCGGAAACTATGGATGAGAGGAAGGTGTGCAATGCAGTGGCTCCGGAGAAAGATGTGGATGGCTTCCACATTGTGAATATTGGAAGGTTGTGCTTGGATATGCCTACTTTTGTACCAGCAACAGCTTTGGCTGTAGTGGAGATGTTGAAAAGGTATGTTTATATGTAAATTATTTATTTTCCATAACAGTTTCATCATGCTTTTATATTTAATATTTGTTTTTTTTATCTGGACTGGTTTATGCAACTAGGCCACCGGTGGGTTCTTTTCGCGTGTTGGGTGGAGGGCTGGGAGTCTAACTACAGGATGGCCTCCAAGACAGCCAGCAACTCACTCATTTAATATATTTAATGTACGATCATGATCATCTATTTGCTAAAAACAAAGTATTGTACCAGTAAATAAACACTTTGTTGTGATTGTGGTACGTTGTTATGGCTCTAGTGGGAGGTTACAACGTACCTGGTATATAGTAGGTATATAGTTACCTACCAGAAGAGCCATAACACACCTACGCTACGCGTCAAGTCGCGAGCGTTTTCTCGTTGGAAGTCGCGAGCGTTTTCTCGTTGGAAGTCGCGAGCGTTTTCTCGTTGGAAGTCGCAGGCGACGGTAATAATAGTACTTAGAAAAACATAGGTACGCGCGCGAAATTCCGGGTACTTATGCACCTTTTATCGTAGGTATCTATTATATTTGTAATTTTTACTTTTTGTTAGTTAAAGTTGCCATACATAACAGATGGGACCACTTAAAGGTTCATTGGCCAGATATATGGTCACAAACAAATTTACAATGCCAAATTATTCAATCAGGTTCAATGTTGAGACACACGGTCGGAATGCGGTAGTCATAGGGCGGTCGAAGAATGTGGGCATGCCTATTGCTATGATGCTGCACAGCGATAAACGACACGACAGCAACCTTGGGATGGACGCGACAGTGACTATATGCCACCGTTACACACCTGCTGAGAAGTTGACTGCCTACTGTCGGAATGCAGATATCATCGTCACTGCTACAGGTATGATGTTTATTTATTGCATAACTAGCAGCGCCCCGCGGCTTCGCACGCGTTGTTCCTATGGAAACGTTTAAAGGTGATTTATATCCCACGGGAGCTGATTTATGGGTTAAAAAGTAGCCTATGTTTGATTCCAGGAATGGAATTGCTGTATGCAAAGTTTCAGCCCGATCCGTTTAGTAGTCTTTGCGTGAAGAGGTAACAAACATCCATCCATCCATACATATATAAACTTTCGCGTTTATAATATTAGTGTGATGGGGTGATTGGATATTTTTGAAAAAATCTATCGCATTCTCTGCCCAGCGTCAGCCGTTGCCTTTACGTCGACAACGTGCCGTCCGTGTATAAGAGCCCTAAGATGTTGAGAGAAATCATTTTCTCTTGAATTTATGTAATTTTTAACCGACTTCAAAAAAGGAGGCGGTTCTCAATTCGACTTAATTTTTTTGTTAACTCAGCTTTTTACTGGGTGATCCGATTTTGGTGCTTCCCGTATGTCGGTGCTTTCCTATTTCAATTTGGTCCAGTTCTGACAATGGCAATAAATTGCATCCATGAGGAAACCATATACCTAACTAAAGTCGGTTTATAGTTTTTTAAAACAAACTCAATTATAATTAAGTACAAATTATTTCTGTGCTAGTATCAATTCATTGAATTATCCAATCAACATTATTGCGATAACCTTGGTCTTACGTTAAAAGGTAGGTACTTTATGAACGCGATTTACTGTAATTAGTAATTACTTTATCAAAGTAGCATTGTTGTTTACAATAAATATGTTAATAATAGATAACGAATGCATGCAAAACCAACACATATATTTAAATTATACTTATTTCAGCCTGCGGCAGTATGTAAGTTTTTTTATTCCACCATAACTATAATATGCCTGAACAGTTTTAAATGTCATATATCAAAATATATATTTTTTTGTAATATACGATACCGATATATCTTATACATATATCTTATAAATTTAAACCGGAGTGACAAAAGTACCTAACTAAGGCAGTCGTGTTTTTAACTTTTGTAAAATTAACTTACGTAACTATGTATGTACCTTACCTACTTAGAATGTTTGTTGAAACTATCACATTACATTTTGAATGCAAAGTTAGGATGTTTAGATGCTTGCATGGGTGTTTATTAACTTTTAACGCAACTACGGCTGAAACTTTGCATAGACTTAGATTCAAGAAGACCAAAACTCATCGAAATTTTGCGGTTGTGATTTAAAATATCTACCTTTCAATGATTAAATTTCACAGTAAAAACATCAATAAATAAAAAAATAATAAACAGATATATTTCCACGCCAATAGAGAATACGTAAAAACTTTTTTTCAAGTCACATGCAAGTTATACCCGACTGGAGTGACCGTAGTATTTATGTTCCTTGAGTGACCGGCTGGCAAGAAAAATTCAACAATAAGATAGATTGGCGAAATTTTCATACCCGAGGAATGTGATTGATGAATGATGACTGTTTATAAGAAGTTAATATCTCCAATCACAGAAAAACTTATACCAATGGATAGAGAATTTTATCTTCTATCCGAATATATGTCTTATAATGTGCGGTGACAAAAAAACTTTCATTGCACCAACAGACTTTTTATGGAGGGCAGCGGAACCTCACATGGTGCTCTGTTATGATTTTAATGTATTTTCTTTTCTTAGGTATCCCTAAAATAGTTAAGGCTGACATGGTGAAGCCGGGTGCGACGATCATCGATGTCGGCATCACCAGAGTTACTGATGAAACGGGAAAGGTCAAACTTGTCGGAGATGTAGATTATGATGGTAAGACCTTTTTATTGATGTTTACAGATGTTTCGGTTTTTTTATATGTACCAACACATAGGTACCATGCAATAAGAACATACCTACTCCTATCAATTTTTTTAAGCAAATACAAAATGGCTAGAGACTTTAAATTTAACGATATTTATGCATTTTTATTTTATGTCAAAATATGCAATTAATGTAATAATAAGTTAAAAACAGAAAATAAAGGTACATTCAAAAAACTAAAACAAAAAACAACAATGCAAACTACAACTTACCTTATTAATAACTTCATTACTTACAGTGGCTATGGCTATTAAGTTAAGATGGATCGATGTACATTGCGTGGAAGATCAATATGTCATAATCACCCCAAGGCACAATTTCACACCGGGATAGCAGCTACTCCGGTGTGAAATGAGCTTTAGTTTCCTTCGAATGATAGTTGATCAATTTATAGGTAGATTTTTAAACAAGCTTTGTCGATTGTTCTTTGTTTTTTCATACAATTGTCCATGCTGACGTCATAAATCCAGTCCAATACGAAAAAAATATGGGGCATAAAAAATCGCAGAAGTATTTTAACCGACTTGAAAAAGGAGAATGTTCTTAATTCGGCAGTATATTTTATTTTTTATATTTGTTACCTCAGAACTTTTGACTGGGTTATCCAATTTTGATGATACTGTATTTCAAATTGGTCCAGTTCTGACAATTTCATGCATGAGAAAACCATATACCTATTTGAAGTTGGTTTATAGTTTTTTAAAACATATATAATATAATATACATAAATTTATATCCATACTTAGCATCTTCGTTGGTTAACAGTGACGTGTAATGTACGAAATCTCTGTCAAGAACGTCAATAAATTTTGCACTTATCTTTTCAAAGAACACATGCCTAAGTCGAGAGGTCAAGACTATAATAATCTGTCATCTTAATTCTGAGGTTTCTTATCATTATCTCCTTAAGTAATTCCGTGTTTTGTGTTGTGAATAAATGAAGCCATACAACAACAGCATTTTACCACAAAAAATAGAGGTCACTGTTATCTCGAACGGAAATTTTATCAGTTATTTCGCATTCATTGTTAGTTGCTTTTACGTAAGCTATATATATTTTTGCAATAGATAGCAAAAATAATAAGCAACGTTTCAACAAGACAGTCTCTGATTCACAAAAACAATTTATTTCTTCATGTTGATAATTTCGTTCCGAAATTAAATTTGTTTACAAATTGGTATTATTTGTCTTGAAAGATAAGAGCCGTCGTCATTTAACCCGTTAATAATTTCGTCATTCATGTCGCAAAAACGATATCATTATGAACAACATCTTGTTTCTATCGTCTTAGAAATTAATGTTAAATGAGTGAGGCTGATAAAAGAAGACCAATTTAGAAACCTCTCGTCTCTTAACAACGGCGTAGAGCGCATTATGAATTATACTTTAAAAACTATCGTAGCTTGACGAATTCGTTACGAATGTAAGCGGGTTAACTACAAACCTTATCTGTGTTGAAAGAACACCACCGTTTCATACCTTAACGAAGAACTTTTTTAGGGCAAGTGTGGTTCTAGACGCGCGCGTTCCGCATCTCCGATCACAACGCACGAACGCTCGCTACGCACACGATAACAAGAAGTTAGGGATGAAACCTTGGTGTTTTTTCAACACAAATAAGGTTCTTAGTTATTCCGCTTACAATTAATTAACTCATTATGAATGTAAGCGGCTTAACATGAACAGTTTGTGTTGGAAGAACGTTGGAAGTACACCAACGTTTTATCCCATAACGAGGAACTTTTTCAACGAGTTAATTACTCGCAACTGGAACCACACGCACCCTGAAGAAGTTCCTCGTTAAGGGATAAAACGTTAGGGTGGAACGTTGGTGTACATGCAAAACAAACTAAAAAAAATCTGTGCATTTGTATTTCATTCGTGTTTTTATAGTTAAAGAGCTCCTATTAAGAACAAGTTATTTTGACAGAGGTAAGCAAAATCGCCGGTGCTATCACGCCAGTTCCTGGAGGGGTTGGACCAATGACAGTAACTATGCTGATGCACAATACATTCCAAGCCGCTCAAGACTTCCGGAACCAGGTGCAGTAAGTTGCCTCTATGCGTTATTCTATTGGAATTGGTATTTTTATTTGTTTAAAACCTATGACAAAACAATATTTAAACATAAGGTCTTATACGATATTCCTATGTGTGAGTTGACCTTAAAATTTAAATTCGCTATAATTTAACTATTTAAAAGTAAGTATATTTTTGTTTTGTTTGTATGTTTTTCACTATGATGTATATACTTAGTAAGTAGTTCTCTTTTTATAGTGTGTCAGGTTTTTACTACCTCTGCTAGTAGCTAAATTTCCTGCTGACCCGTCTACTTAATTATATTTTATCTTAGATAACATATAAACGTTAAGAAATTTGTAGAATCTTGAGTGTAAAGGCCCATTCAGACCTCGTACTAGGAACTCGCCACCAATAGCGGTAGCGAAAAATCTGGGTAGCGAATACTTCGATCTTCTGAACAGGCCTTTGTGGACAGACTATGTCGTTATTTTGTATCATGAATCTGTATGAATTATCTCTTATAAAAATCTATAATGAAACTATAAAACATCTTTTTGGTAAAATTTACATGAACAAAAAATATGTATTATGAAGTGTTATTTCGATATATGTAACCGATATTTCGAAGTATGAAGTTTATAAAAGAAAACCTCAATAAATACTATGTGTATTTATGTGTATTTATCTATCTATTACATTAGCATTATAAAAATGTAGAGTCAGGATGACCGACCTTGTTATATATCTCGGCCTTCTTTGGGGAACTTCAAGAAAAAATGAAAAACACCCGATATTTTTCATAACAAAGTAAGATAATGGTGATAGGTAAAATAATTTGTAGCTGTATCAATAAGTTAGGTTAAGTTATTGGCATAAAAATACCGGATGTGCCTTGAAATAATCCGATATATAGGTAAGATTTATATTAATTAATGTAGATGTTCACTAAACTGACCCGTAGCGGATAGCCAATAATCAAATAGTAAGTATAAATAATTACCACCAAAATTTTTATTTTATTTATGTGTATTTATCTATCTATTACAATTTGTTACTCTTTTATAATATCTGATAAATGACAGGACAGTATTTTGTAGAATATAATTACTTTGTAAACAAGTAAGTGCGTCCTCAAAAAATTCAATCGATTCGTAAAAACATTTTTAGCTTACCATCTTAATTGTTCAGTTTAGTGAAAATCTTTGTTATATCTACTTTGAAGTGCTGCTACTTTTAAATATTTTTAAGAAACAATAGTATTATAACTAAGTTATGATTATTTAAGCGCAATATAACCTACATTTAGTAGTTTTTTTAAACATTCCTTCATTGTCACTGGAATGGCTGTGAATGTTATATTAATATTATATCATCAAACTTGTATTATCTTAGTTTATTTTGTAATCAAAATATAATTCGTCTTCCTTTAAAACCATCTTTTATCTTGTCTCTACCTCCTTACAGTAATAAATTAATAACTACTTAAGAACTACATTGAAAATTTGAAATGTATAAATGTACATGTGAGAAAAATAAATAAATCTAAATCTAGTACGCCCAAACAACTCGACGAATCACGCTAAAAACCAGAACAAAAATTAAAAGTTCTAAATTTTATAATTACAATACATGAAGGTACACTTGGAAAAGTATTAAGCAGGTATACTATACAGGGTGGGGCAAATTTTTGGCCCCTTAAGGGTAGCTACCGTTTCTTTTGTAGTTAGACGGTTTTGTTCTTAGGAACTTTCTGTTTTATTTTGAAGAAAAAAATATCGCCATTTTTAGTTTTTTGAAAAAAAGTATGGTTCGCTCAAAAAATGACATTTGTCAAAAAAACAAGTAGGTCTTCAAACTCTATTTCCAACCAGGAACACTTTTCCCAAAGTAACATACCAAATCAAATCGTAAGAAGTTGGTCGGCTGATTTTGAAGGCTTATGTCCCTACCTAAAAATTTGCCCCACCCTGTATATTAATATGATGAAAACGTTTTCCCGGGGGATAATGCATAGGCGAGTCAACACAGACAGACACAGATGCAAAAATAGAGTTTGGTGGCCACAAAGGGCAACTTCGTATATCTGCCTAAGGTTTACAAATTCAGAATCTACAAAAGTCAGAAAGTTAACGGACGAAAAAACCGCCAGACTTGTTTATTTTGCATATTTCCATAGCTTAGTATGATAAGGTATATTACTATGGGGTGCCGGCGCGGACATTGAGGAAATATTTATCCTTCAAAAAAGAGCGATACGTGCAATCTTCAAGAATGTGGAGATTCAGTTAGAGATTTATAAGGAAAACTATATTTTAACGGTCCCTAGCCTTTACATATACGAAAATATTATGTTTTTAAAAAAGAACAGTCTTTAAAGGCGAGGTGACACATAACTATAATACACGAGCCAAAGCATACCTCAACCTCCACCTCAACAGCCTGTATCGGTCCACTGCTGGACGCAGGCCTCCCCCTGATAAACGCCTTGTTGGCGTTTATCAGGGGGAGGCCTGAGTCGATGGATGAAAACAGTTCAGAATCGCTAGTAAATGAATGAATGAACACTTTATTGTACTAATAGCAATAAATATACATTAAAGTCTTGTATCTAAATAATAAATAAATGTAGTACAAAAGGCGGCCTTATCGCTGAGAGCGATTTCTCCCAGGCAACCTTGCACGCTAGTTTTGGCGTTGTGTGAGGTAGGCCTATATCGACCAGTGCATGTCTGGGCAAATACGATGATGATGTACCTAATCAGTACCTAAAAAGTTCAGACTTTTGGGATAAATCAGAATTTGTGCCTGAATACCTATTTCGACCTAAACCATGAAATAAATAGGATACCCACCGTCGTCACTATACGACGTGTTTTTAGAGTTCCACACCTAAAACCCCGGAACCTTTACATGATCACTTTATTGTCCGTCTCTCTGCTGTTTTCATGGGTGTTAAGCCCACTCGTAACCTATTTAAGTTCTGTACAACAATGAAATAGGTCCATTCCCAACCCAACTGAAAATTACGCACCCCTGGGAACCACAAGAACTTTGTATACGGGCAAGACGTGCGAATTACATGTATATGTATATCTACGAATAATCTTATTATGTCCCTCCTGTTACAATAAACGAGGGGTCTACGTGGTCTCTTACTAATAAAATAATTACATTATTTTGGGACTGGACTGTGGTGTGTACTTAGGGGAGAAGGGGGAAAGGTGGAAGCGAGGGTATTTTAAAGAATCATTGACCTATTGGCCCAAGTTTCCATACGACGATTTTTCTTGTAAGTTTAGGGTTGGGTCGTAATAGTACATTGTTACTCAAGGGTCGAAAGTAGGTAATTATTTTTTTAGTTCAGAGATGGGGTTTGGCGCCCGAGTGCAACGAGGGCGCTTATAGTTCGAGAGACTAAATAAGTTACTTTTCCCGAGGTAAACACTGTGCTTTACATGACGAATACAAGGAAAATAAAAATAAATAAGTAATAAATAACTAAGTAATACATGAATGATTATAATATGGTAATAAAAAAACTGATCGGTATCAATACCAGTCGGAAACAATCTACATGTAGCTCAACCACAGCTGCTGTGAGCTCAACTGATCCGTATTATCAAACGCAAGTTTAAGCCTTTCTTTACTTTGGGACGAAAAGCACCTTCAGACCTACTTTCCGAGTATGAGTGATGAAAACCATTTAACCCATCATTGGTGGACCAAGACCTGGTGATTCGTATGAGCCGCTGGCTGGCTGGATGTGGATCGGCAGAACCGCTCATTGCGACGATCGTTAGGGAAATCTATTTAGTAGACACCACGGCCTGAGATGGTGTCATTTTTCGAAAAGGGCTTGTTTCTTGCCGACCTAACTTTGAAACACCCTATAACAGCTACAACAATCAATAGGTACCTACTTACTACATAACCTCTTGCTACTAAGTAGGTATTGGGCTCAGGCAGAAAATGTGAGTCTTTGCCTCTGATTCTGGAACTCTCGATGATTCTATAACAGCTACAACAATCAATAGGTACCTACTTACTACATAACCTCTTGCTACTAAGTAGGTATTGGCTACTCCATTTGCTCAGGCAGAAAATGTGAGTCTTTGCCTCTGATTCTGCAACTCTCTTCTAAGCACATTGATAAGATAACATACAACAATAGAGAGAACTCTATTGTTGTATGTTATCTTATAATGTGACAGCTTAAAGTAAGTGACAAGTAGCTTCGATGCGAAATTTACCACAACTAACTTTATTTATACCTTACAGAATGTCTCCAGGTAGCTGGAACAATAAATTAAATACAAGCTAGCCGAAAGGTCGTCGCTTGTTCAACTGACAGTAATCCTCATTTGACCCTAAATGCACTCCCTGTACGTACGATCGTCTGTCATTTGCGTGGCATCACATTAACATGAGGTTCTCATTTCATATGAGTGACAGCTAGATGGCGCATATGAATTTAATTAAATCTTCTGGAAAAGAAACTGAGTGCAGTTCGAAATTTAATGTATTTATAACATTGATTTATTAAAAACGAAGATGAGGTACTGGTTGCTCGAAAGTGGCAACCTCAAATTGTGTAAAATTGTGTTCTCCCACATCAGTTACCGTCTGACCGGCGGCGGCACGGGCGGTCGTGATTCGCGTGAAATATTGTTGTCTCAGTTTCACTTCGGTCCTAGATACGTCTTTCTGTCTTTGTTCTTCTTTGTATTGCACAAGACTGGAAATATAACTGAGCGTATGTGTTTGCGTGTAGTTGTAACACAAGCCAATTTTTGAGTAAGCGCTGGGAGAACGTAACCTATCTTCCCTTTTTAAATCAATGGGTACAATATATACAAAAGCTCTGCTTAACTTGGGGCTAAATAATGCTGTGTCAATTGTCCAACATTATTATTGAAAGTAGGTAAGTATGTAGGTACCTAAAAAGGATTAAAACATAGACCCCGTCTATGGCACCATAATTTGCTCAAATAAATCCTACTGTTTTCTAAGCATTGCATGTTTCCGTCTAAATCTTTTGCAAGCAGCAAAAATCCACGACGCGGCGTGTATAAATTATGCACTCGATAACCACCGATAAGTGGCAATATTGTGGTATTGCCACTTAACAGCTTGTGGCCAATGTAACAGAAGCATCGTTGGGTGACTTTTTACAGCCCGAGGTCACAATAAAGTGTCATTTGCCCCCGTCTCCCCTTTGGTTGTTGAATGAATAGCGTAAAAATGATAAGTTAGGTAAATGATGCAATCTTTCACTTTGCTGGTTTCCATCGCACAGGGCCGACTTAGAAAGTTGTGGATACGATTCCAGCCGAAGTCCTTTTTTCGTAGAAATGTTCAATTCAAGTAAAATAAAATGTAGTTTAGCATCACTTATCAGTATCACTATTCTAGGTCACACACATCTAAATATAACCTACCTATCTAAAATTAATAAAAACTTTATTGCTGTACAGTTGTGCGTTCCTACGTACTTGCAGGCTTGGGTAGGTTTGACAGTTAGTTATGATAAAATTGGATTCCTTTGTTTTTTCTTTCCAATACGTTTATCTCGGAAAAATGCGTTTCAACCTTTACCTCATCACATCACCAAATGATTGCACCTGGATATTTGACGCCAACCTAATAATAGGTAGCATGTACCTACAGTATCAGTAAGTAAGGGTGGTAGCCCCACTAATCAACATCAAGACCCCAACCACTACCATTATTCAGCTCAATAAATACCCTTCTCAAAGTCGACGGGGGTGCAATGTGCAATTTACCTAAGTGCTTATTTCATATGCACCCTTATAAGCTGCACCATGGGAACACCTGAACAGCTTTAATATCATTAAGTTTATGTAAATTCAGTTTTGCAGGCCATTATTTTCCTTTGTTATTGTGAGATGACGGTGACAGTGTAGGCAAAGGAGCTGAATGTGTCCAAGTGAAGGATCGGAATTTCAGACTCTAGATTCTTGAACTTTCTTTTTACACCCAAAGCAGTTGAAACGAACGGAATAGACTTCTAACAAACGCACGATCAAACAATGGCAATTTTCCTAGAGATAAATCTGAAAATAATGAACGCGTGTCCACAGAATAATACCAGTTTATTACTGATTTGTTAGCAAAACGCCGACTTTTTAACCTTAAAAATTCTGATTTTTGTAGGATTCTACCAAGCTTGGTAGCAAGCTAGCAAGCAAGATCAGACTTTTTTAAAGTTATATTAGGTAATAAACTGGTGTAATTAGGTGGAGACGCGATCATTTTAAGAATACGGCCTACGAGTACTCTCTACGCTCCTAAATATTTATAATCATCATCATCCGCAACCTGACTTCACCCTTACCCACAGCTAGGAACTGTAAATCTCTCAATTCTTGTGCCACTCATGTGCCTAAATGCAAGTTGCCGAATGCAAAGCAAATGTACCCGTTGACTGCAGTCCGACTATAGTCATAATCAACTGCACTTGACTGCAGTGGACTGCCATTGCCTGCAGTTGCCACTTCCAGTCCGTGTACATATTTGAGACATATATTTTATTTGTTGAAAATTCCGCAAAAATTATATAAAAACGGAGTTAGAAATTGAATATTTGTGATTCATGCAAATTCTAAAGGAAGACGGGATGTACCGATCGCTTGAACAACCGGTGTCCTTTTACTAGATGTCCTTTGACAGCACCACGTACGAATCCTACTTAGTTGCCTTGGTGTGTGTGCCAGCTTTAGCTACTCGTATATGATGACTTATATACAATATGCATTCTCCTATTCGCCGCTTTTGTTAGAAGCATGAGTACTAACTACCTACACTTCTAACAAAAGCGAAAAATAAACGCAATATCGCTTCGCAACAGTTCATGTTCACTATAATCCCGTCCCATGTCTCTTTACCGAGGATGCATGGGCATTCGCAACGAGCTATTTGGTAGCTTATTGCATTCGTAATGCTTGTTAGGTATCGGTTGCAGCGAGATATGGTGTGACTGGTGTGGGATGTAAGCTGTTGATATTTTAGTTTTTTTTCGTGTAGTTTGCGGCAGTTTAACTTAAATACTTCAGTCAAATAACAATGACAGTGTGTTACCCTGCTGAAGCTAAAACGTTAGGATATTTAAGGTTTTTTAAGTATAGGTACTTGTGACTGAAGATAATTATATTAACTTGATTATTAAGTAAAAATTAAAAAACCAACTGGAATCCCAATCTCCCTCAGGAATATATTTTTATGGGACCACTTCAGGACCATTTAGATTTAAAGAATATTTATTGCTTGTGAAATAATTTTCCGAATCGGTCGATAATTTATGGTAATATCGATGGATACGCTTAAAAAATATAAAGGTACCTACTCCTATTCGTATCTCCCTATTGCAGGTGATATTTCCTCCTCCTTTTTCCAATTCGTTCAAAAATTGAGCTAGTTAATAAGTGGTAGTTACCCTCTGTACCATAACCTTTGAACAACTTTGAAACTAGCGCATCAAACTGAAGTAAAAACTAACTTAACTATTGGTTAACCTTTCACAGAAACGTATAAATCTTTCCTATTGTAAGGTACTCACGATAGAAAAGTTATTTGATTTTAGATAGCCGTGGTTAAGTTAACTTTCCTTCACAATGGATAGTTCTTTGCATCGCTCTCGCTTATAACTTAGCCCATAAGACCGGTATACCCCGAGGCAGCTTCAATACCCGGCTCAGCATTTGTTGGCTTCAGCAATTGACGCTGCACATGGATCTACTTTAATATAAGGCCAGATATAAGTACAGTCATCGCCAAAAAGTTCCGTTAAACTTATAAAAAAGTATACTGATAATAGTGGCCGTTAGTTTTAGGTTGCATGCAGAATTAAGAGTTTGGAAAATCCTGCTTATTGTTCCTGCTTTTTGTTGTAGAGTTAATGATTAAATATAAGGATAAAAATATTAAGTAACAATTCAGCGAAAAACTTTTTCCGAAATAAAATCTAACAAATTAGGTATACAAAATGAAAGAAAATCGTCAACTAATTTCGTCTCTCCACGAGACATCAAGAAGACACCACAACACTCGATCTTGACACCGAGAGCGCCAAGCAACAACGGCAGAGTCCCACCAGAGATGTTGCCACTTCGAGCTTCGCGCGCCAAGTGAAGCATCGCCCGCAAAACCACTCCTTTTATAATTGTTACTAAATATTTTTATCCTTATATTTACAATGGATTTCCACAAAGTAACGCCTGAATCTATAATGGAGTTCATGATTTTTGGGATTTGGTAGAAATCATCTTATAGCTAATAGCAGTCGTAAGAATCCCCTCCAACTCAACCCATGGATGTCGTAAGAGTTAAAGGGCCCTACCTGAAAAGAAAAGGAAGCAGCTTCTTTCTCTGTAGTTACCTACCACAAAAGCTCGCTTATCCGCCAGCCAAGCACCCAAGGCACCACGACATGTGTGCTATAGAAGAGTATAAAAACAATCTTAATAACAGTATCTCTCTATAATCTAGTTAGAAAAAATAATTCACATAGGATCAACGAAAAACCAGGAGCCCGATTTCGCTAACCTAATCGCTTCAAAATGATAATAATTTTCGAATCGTATCATTATCGCCACGAAAGACCACTATATTCCATACCTTGTCCATTTTGAATGTACCATGTTAGTAAACAAACCGCCCATACTTAACCTAAAATTCACTTTGTTGGCGCGACCTTTTATACGTAATTTACATTACTTGTCGATTTTAGATCCTCCCTTCAATAAAAATTGCTTACAATTATATCTGAAACTCGACGCAAAGCAAGTAAGATTTTGTAATTTGTGTCGCAGTTTGTTTACTAACATGCTACATTCAAAATGGATAAGGTATAGGTAGGTACTAGCACAATGCTGACGACGAATAATATAATCTAGGTATCTACTGGTGCCACGGAAAAGGATGTACTTACTAAGCCCAAAGGGGGTGATTCTGGACATCAACGAAGTGAATCACCCTGTATACTTTAGTAAAATGTTCATGGGTAAGTAACCAATTATATTACATATCCCTCCAAACATAACCAAAAAATGATCCAGGAATGGCCTAACTTTTTAGTTAGGCCATTCCTGGATCATTTTATGGTTATGTCTATACGTCTAGTAGATGTTGTTGATAAAAGTTACACCTCTCATACCATATACCTCCTCAACCACGACAACAGCCAGTATTGGTCCACTGCTGGCCTCCCCTGATAAGCGCCTTGTTGGCGTTTATCAATGGGGTAATGCCCATAATCTCCACGATGGGCATGCGGGTTGGGGATCGCAGTTCGGTGGTAGAATTGTTTTGCAGGGGCGCTACTGCCCGCCTCCGGTAGATATCCGCTATATCGCCTCTTACGACAGCCACGGGATGAGATGGGGTAGTGCAAATTCTAAGCCACCACCACACAGCTCACCAGATACCTACTCGTAGGTATTCTCTTGATCTTTACTCACGGTAGTTTCTCATAAAACGCCGCATAAACTTCACAGTCACTCAGATCTCACAATCAAAGCTTCAAAGCCATTTTTAAGAAGCGATAAGTCGCCGTTTTTCAAATGGCACGTCAGCATTTCTCCAGCTTTCATACGACTTTTATAATGGTTTGAAGACTTTTAAACTTCGGATATAATGCTTATTGGAAATGTTTTATGGTGTAAAGAACGGTAGAGTTCATTCATTTCATTAAATTTCCATAGTAACAATACTGTGCGTAGGAGTTTGTATTTTTAACATGTATTATGCAGTGTATTGGTACGGAAACAAAAATCACCAAGATTTTGCCTGAATACCGTATTTTTTGGTAAGGATCACTAGAAACATACATATACCTATGATCTATTTGTCATAATAATATACATAAATTAAAAATCACATATTTGGCGTCGAGATATAGAGATATAATTGAGCAATATTTATTTAAAAAAGGATATCAAATCAGCAAGTGCTTTCCATTATGTTTAAAAATTGTCACAAGAAAGTTAATTTGAGGTTAAGTACTGCGAGTTTGTTTATCTTTTGTGCAGGAATTTATAAAAATAGAATAAAACTCTTGGATGAATATTAATAAACATACTCGACCACCACTTTTCGTTTGTTAAGTATTTACTAGAAGGGAACTAAAGTGTATATAAATCTTAGTGCCGTCGACTGTACACGCACATACCGCTGTACAATGTATGTTACATTTACCTACTTAAATCAGGGTCGCAAACCCTATGACAAATAGCCTCGCTGAACTGTAAACAACTTAAAATTAAGTGAAACACGAACGGAAATAAGCCCTGTAATAAAACACATCGCCCTACGACGAATAAATTAAAAAATAATTTTCTCCCTTCCGAACTTCGAACATTATCTCTCTCTCTAATAATGAATGGTAGTTAAAGTCTGTTTGTCTGAAATTTTATGGCTGAAAGTCAGTTGGCTGAGTCGAAATCGAAACGTTGTTGAGAGAGCATTGGGTGGTTGTGGATTGCTAGTTCTCTATTTTTGAATTAGATTTGGTGAAGTTTGATCGTTTCGAACTACCTTAAAATTATTATAAATAACGAGCACTCAACGTTTACCCAACCAAATCTAGTTTCAGTCACTCAGAATATCCTTCTCGATTCTCGCTCTTTTATTTAGTTTGAGTAGTTAGGGCGAAAAGGGGCCTTTTTTCTTAAACTTAGATGGATCATAAAGACGCCATGGAAGTGGAGTAATCTAGAATTTCGATATTTTATGAAACTACATTCCAAGTTTTTCCCCGTGAGACACGCGAGCGAGGCGAAGGCTAAAACTAGTACCAAATCAAATCTAAGTTACATTAATTTTGTTATAACTAGGTCGGGTGGAGTTTGCCTAGTGGAGTACAAATTACCCGCTATTAGACTGTCTCTAGTAAATTACTTCAGTATTGATTTATTGCTTGAACTGTTATTACCCAAAATACTAAGTGAGTAAGTGTCTTTAGCTGGCCCTGTTCTTATTTTAATGATACTAGACGTAATTGGTTTGCTTACACAGTAATTTTGTTTAATTAGTTATGTTTCATTGAATAAAAAAAAACTTTTTCGAAGAAAATTTACTATACTTACCAGAAAAATAATACTTTAGCCAATACTTATGTTCTAAGGATGCAAAGGTGTTCCTCTACTTCGCCTTTTACCTTCGTTATATGATATAATCAAAACGCAAAAGAACCACAATAATGCATCAAGACAAGACTAAGACGATGCGTAGCTTCATGCTACGACGTAGCTAATAGCTACGACGTCGCTTATTGCTACGACGTAGCTCATTGCTACGACATAGTTTATTGCTACGGACAGCTTAGCCAAAACATCGTGTAGCTCAGTTTCTCGCGCGGCTGGATAACCAAACTATATCGTATCCATTTTGAATGGAGCATAAACGTAAAAAAACCGCCCATACTTAACCTAAAATTCACTTTGTTGGCGCATCCTTCTATACGTAATTTACATTACTTGTCGATTTTAGATCCTCCCTTCAATAAACATTGCTTACAATCACACTTCACATCACATCACACTAATATTATAAAGACGAAAGTTTGTATGGATGTATAGATGTATGGATGTATGGATGTATGGATGGATGTTTGTTACTTCTTCACGCCAAAACTACTGGACGGATCTGGCTGAAATTTAGCATACAGGTAATTCTAACCCTGGCATAAAACATAGGCTACTTTTTATCCCATAAATCTGTTCCCGTGGGATTAAAATCATCTTTTAATGTTTCCATAGGAACAACGCGTGCGAAGCCGTGGGGCGCAGCTAGTTATATAATAATAAAATATAATGAGGGGGTAAAAACTGACAACCGTAAACGTGTTCACAGGAGACCGCGACTCGTCAAACGTGTAGGGCGCAGATCATTTTCCAACCACCTGGCTATGAGGCCAGGTTATTTGCGAAAGACTGCTGACAAATGGTGGCATACGGCAAGTTTAAAAACAAGGAGCTATGGCGTTTTTTAGGTGACTTTTGGACTAGCGTAGCCTGATGCGGTGTTAAAGCTACATTGTAGCTACTAAATATATTGTATATCATTATGTAAAGCTGTACTACACTAGAACTTTGTTAGCAATATTTATAACTTCAAGTTGAAACCGCAACATTGAAAGTTACCGCGAATATCATAAAATAGTTGTCGTTCGGAAATTACGTAGTTACCGTACGCTGCGCGATATCCATCATTAATACGGTTTACGGCATTCGTAAAATATTTATTTGACTAATACCCAATGGCATACGTCGGGGACGGCACTTAAACTTCACGTGGAGCTAGACTTGCTGGAAGTGAACACTTGTTTTTTTGTAAAGACCGAAATGGAACCGAAACTGGATCGCCCTTTACACAACCCTAACTCCGCGGGAGCCGAAAAGATATCAGCAGGGGTATTTGAATTCATTGGATTCGTTTCCGAAGCGAAACGTCAGATTCGTATTTGAATTCTGTTCTGACGGAACTTTAGAACGCTATTTTTATTTGTCAAAAGTTTCTTATATCGAATCCGACGGCGTTTCCGACGAATTAAATACCCCTTTTCCTTGGATTGATGACGCAGACTTTAAGCGGAAAGAAATAGTCACTGCTCTCAGGCTGCGCTCCGGACACATTCCATCCAACAAATTTGGATCCTTAATGAAGAAAGTCTCATCACCAAATTGTGACATCTGTGGTAGTATTGATGATGTTCATCATGAATGGAATGTGTACGAAATGCAAACGAACGACTTCGTATTTTTGGAGTAGCTAAATTATATGATGTTGGCAAATGTAACAGTATGTTGTCCAATCCATTGTCTGAAGAAGCCCGAAAACTTTACAACCTTACTTTAAGTTTTTTCTGTCGAAATTAGTTTTTAGTTTTCATTTATATAATATGTTATAAATAATGTAAATATGTACCAATTAGGCGATGTGGTCGCTCTGCGACAAAGACTTTTGTTGTGTGGTGTAAAATAAAAAAAAAATAAAAAAAATACCCCTGCAGAACAGACACCACTGCAGAAAATACCAAGCATGGCGATTGGATAATATCCCAAACACACATTGACCTTTGTGGGATCTACCTCCATTAGTGAACGTGTATCAGCTGAGATGTATAAGTATTATGTACATAATGTGTGTAAAGACTTGAAGAGAAAGGAGACCCGGAAGGGGGCAAAATTTATTGTTAATCTTACATAAAAATTGCATTTCTTAACGGAGATTATTCTCATCGTCATTGTACATATCGATATAAACAATATTTTTATGGCTTGGTGTGAATGATTTTGTCCTCGAAAGTACCTACTACCACATCGTTTTCTGTAGCTTAACAGCATTGCAATTGCTGTTAAAACTGTAGCATAGCCATTGAAATTGTAAGCATTTAACATTTTAAATTATCTCTACTAATATGATTAAGAGGATGGAGGAAAGATTTGATTGTTTGTATTGAATAGGCTCCGAATATAATGGACCTATTAAAAAAAACATCATTAAAAAGCTTACTTTGCAGGGAGTGATATAGGCTATATTTTGTTCCGGAATTCCCACGAGAACAGAAACTACATGGGTGAAACCGCGAGGCGCTGATAGTTAATTATATTATAAGTTGAAGGACGCAGTGCAGCGTATTGACGATGGATTCGTAGAACACGGTACTAGCATCATGCGTGCGTGACCTACAAGTTTAGGTTTATTAAAGCCGATGGTTTGCTATAATAGTACTTACCACCTTCATTTTAACTTCTTCCGCAATTGACTCTAATTTACTTTAATTTATGTCCACTAGGGACATAAATTAAAGTAAATTAGAGTCAATTGCACCTTATTTCTTATTTAATAGTAATTACTATTTATCAAGCTCTTTATATATGTATATGGCGCTCATCAGGGGAGGCCTATGTCCAGAGTGGACTAATATAGGCTGATGATGATGATGATGATGATGAAGCTCTTTATACATAGTGAAAAAAAATACTTGTCTAAGTGTTTATGTTATAAGTCTAAAGAAAAAACGATTTGACTCAGACTCTGACTCTGACTCTAAGGCCCGTATTATGAAAGCTTGCTCAGTCAATGTATGCTTGAGCAACGCTTTTCTATGGCATAAACGTCAATCAAGCATAGCTCTATGACTGAGCAAGCTTTTATAATACGGGCCTTAATCTTCACCTATCGGCCTTCATTCTGTCCTTCCACATTCCCTAATCCAAGTCATACCAAAATTTCGCGTACGGATAAAATTCTCAAGCTGTACTAAAATTTTCATGTTCCTATAAAATCCTTGAGACAGTGTTGGCTCGTCAAAATATAATTTTAGAATAAAAGCTTTTCAGTGCTGCCGTAAAGGCTAAGATGTGACGATGGAGTGCCTTGGTCCAGAGGGAGCCAGCGAGATGTCAAAAGGTAGCATCAAAGAGGCATCTATAAAATAGTTGTATATAACCTCTTTGCAAAATTTTCAGGAATGTGCAAGTAAAATAGGTTTATCTCAGGGTAAATGTGAATTGTAAGTATATACAGGATGGCTTTTTCAAATGGGAGTCGAATCCGAGAGTTAGTGAAAAGTCGTGAAAGGAGTCGTGGTCTCAATCAAATTGTCTTATTCCAATAATCCCCATAGGAGTTTTTGTTGACCCATGGCTTAATTTATGATAAAACAAAAATTGCTTATTTAGGTTTCAAATCAAATTGTTTATGAAAAAATAATATTATACGTTTATGTTTATGAACATAGTTTTGGATTTGGCCATTCTCTCCCATCGCAAAAAGAAGGTGGCTTTTTGATATGTGAAAGCGGCAAGACGTCTTTTCGTTATTTTAATTTATATCCTTCAGTTTTAATAAAAAATATTTGTTCAACATTCCCAAATTATAAGAGTAGGTACGTACTATGAGTAACAATTTGCTTAACAAAAACATTACTTTAATAATATTCAAGATTCAACATTCGGATATTTATAATAAATTGAAATACAATTCGCCAATCACAAGAATTCCATTCGAAGCCATCAAATGGATGTTTAAATCTAGGACCGAACAAAAAACCCAAACGAAAATTAATTTTTAAATCAAGATACCACTTGTCCCTTAATTGGAAAACGAAATTAGAAATGAAAAGGGTTGACAACTGAAAAGCTGTTAGCAGGTATTAAAACTTTAAATTTAATTTTCGAATTTTATTAATGCAATTGTATAAAATCAAGGCTAAGGCATTTCTAGGGTTTTTTAATCATACGTTTTATAGTTTGGTCACGTTTTTTGAAAGCTGGGATTTGTTCACTCAGGTGCAAAAAGTGTACCCTGCGTAGCACTTAATGCACCCAGGTGGGTCACCTGGGTGTAATGCATAGTCTACCGGGCCGGTTTGTCAATCGCCTTAATCTTTATATTTGGAAGTTTTTCCATCGTATAGGTCCCTAGGTAAAGCGACAGAAGAATGGAAAAGGGTAGCAAAAGTGAAAAATGTCTATTAACTCGAAGACCTGACACCTTGTAAAAACAAGGTAATTTTTTTATGTTTTGAACAGTTGTGATGCCCTTTATCTGTAGGTGAAGGCTTGACCACTCTTGGACAATCGCACCTTATTTCTTGTTTGATAGTAATAACTATTTATCAAGCTGTTAATAAAGTAAAAATTTGACTTTTCTACGTGCTTATTTTGTAAGTCTATAGAAATAAACGATTTGACTCCGACTGTCAGAGTCAGAGTCAAATCGTTTATTTCTTTAGACTTACAAAATAACTTTCGACACACCCTGTATAGTTGGTAAAACTGACAGCTGAGCGCTGTCGTCTTTTGTTTTTTGTTTATTTGAGGAATTACGTAATTTCTTTTTGTTTGAAATTTCGTACAAAGCTAACCTGCCTTTTCCTTTTGGAATGATGAAACTATATTTTTCATCAAATTTGACACTAAACTTTCGGTTTTCAAAATGGTTTTCATGTATCGTATTAAAAGGTCAGTCGAAAATTAATCTGAAAACTGACCTTTCGTAAATAAGGGAATAAGATACGACTTTTTTCTACCATTTTGTTTGTGGCACTTTGTGTCTGCCAACGATTTAAAAAAAACGCCCTGTAAAATAGTAACCTTGGACAAAATTGTAGGCATTAACCTAAATTTATTTTAGTTGTATCAGTTGTTGCGGTGTGACATTTTGCGGTAGGTACAGGTTGATCCAAAGACCTATAACAGATTGAAATTTTAATAAAAATTATGATTAAGTTATTAAATTCTCATAAATACCAATGTTCCAAATAAAATGAAAATCTTTTATTTCAAATTACTTATCGATATATTGTAAGTAGGTGGTAGAGAAATCTTCTTAATGTCATATTGTGTCTTTTTGGAATCATCTTCGTCGAAAAGTAATAGAACGAAAATTGCGAAGTATTTAAACGCTCTAGCAAAGAGCATATAACATACTCGTAATCCTAGAAAACTTCATATTATTCTCATAGGTACACCTCACAGAACAGACAACATGGATCAGACGTTGGAAATCCTCTCTTGGCCTCTTGGTACTATTATCAACTCTTCAGCTTGCTCTCTTTTCAAAGGCTAACGGCAAAACGTTGTGTTACTTGGCTGGTAAGCCGGGATATAAGGCTCACTCGATAGTCCGCAGGCTTTGGTATTGCGACCTTATTAAATGAAAATTGCGACAGTATCCTTTTGTTTTACTGTATCTTGTGTTCTCTAATCCCTGTCTCTCCAAACCATCGATCCTAAAAGACATGTCACGTTCCAATACTTCCAGAATCTACATTTCGTCACGTTCCGGTTTCATTAAAAAGTGATAAGCGCGATTGAAGCTCGGAGAATATGTCGTACTTAATATGACATTTTAAAAAACTCCTTTCGCGCAAATCAACTTCTGCTAAGCCAATACCGACCTAAATAGTAGTTTAAATAAAGTAGCTAGCAAAATAACTTCTCCGAATGTTTTAATTTATAACGTCACGGAAAGCTTAAATATTACGTCACCCATTCTGTGGTTTGCGAAATGTTCACCGACTTTCCGAAACCTATGTGAAACTATCTCTTAATTCAAAACTATAAGGTTTAAAATGGAGGGGCTTCTAGTTGTAGTGTATAATAATACGAGACTTGCTTTGTTCCGCAAATGTTAGCTATTTCGTTATTAAAATCTTACATCAGGATACTATATGTCATGTCGGACTGTTATACTCGCTCTTACACATTTTCTTTATGTGCCGGTTTCACATTCTTATCAATCAAAATCTATCGTTATATAATCGATCAAATACTTGCTCCTAGGATCAAGACCAAGACTAGGCCCATAATGTAAATGACCGATTTTGTGTAAATGGGTCATTTATTGTATACGCCCGAGATTTGGTTGACCGAATCTATCATACGGCTTGTGTTAAGGTAGTCAGATAATGAAACTGCATCATTAGATCTTCATATGTTCGAATTGTTTAACAAAATACCTTTAAAAGGTACCTAGTTTTCTTAGAGCAGGCGTATTTTTGACTGTTAGACGATAAAAAAAATTGCCTGCAGTATAATCATCATCATCATCATCAGCCTATATTAGTCCACTGCTGGACATAGGTCTCCCCTAATGAGCGAATAGTAGCCGAAAAATATTCGAATATTCAAATATAAAAAAAAATCGAATATTTGCAATCCCTAGTTCAAACAAAATTACCCATTAGCCAAACCAAACCTATGGCTATATTGCAAATCAAATCAAATCAAATCGAATCGAATCGAATCGAATCGAACCGAACCGAACTGAACCGAACCGAACTAAACCAAACCAAACCAAACCAAATCAAATCAAATCAAATCAAATCAAATCAAATCAAATCAAATCAAATCAAATCAAATCAAATCATTTATTTGCTGAATACATTATTACAGGTATATGTCAGATCTTCTGTATGTGTATATCTGAACGGGCTGCAACGCAAGACCCAAGTGTTTACCCTTAAATAGAGACAATAAGAAAAGTGCCGATGGACAGCTGTGTGAACCTAGTAGCCGAAAAATATTCGAATACAAAAAATTTCGAATATTTGCAAGCCCTAGTTCAAACAAAATTACCCATTAGCCAAACCAAACCTATGGCTTTATTGCAAATCAAATCAAATCAAATCGAATCGAATCGAATCGAATCGAATCGAATCGAATCGAATCGAATCGAATCGAATCGAATCGAATCGAATCGAATCGAATCGAATCGAATCGAATCGAATCGAATCGAATCGA
The DNA here is from genome assembly GCA_955876795.1 of Eupithecia tripunctaria. Lineage (NCBI taxonomy): Eukaryota > Metazoa > Arthropoda > Insecta > Lepidoptera > Geometridae > Eupithecia > Eupithecia tripunctaria. Next base: position 7,958,657 of record OY041615.1, on the reverse strand, counting down.
ATCGAATCGAATCGAATCGAATCGAATCGAATCGAATCGAATTGAATCGAATCGAATCGAATCGAATCAAATCGAATCGAACCGAACCGAAACGAACCGAACCGAACTGAACCGAGCCGAGCCGAAGCGAACCGAACCGAAGCGAACCGAACCGAACCGAACCGAGCCGAGCCGAGCCGAGCCGAACCGAATATTAGAATATAAAAAAATACGAATATTTGCAAGCCTAGTTCAAACAAAATTACCCATAACCGAACCGAACTGAACGGAACCGAACCGAACCGAACCGAGCCGAACCGAACCGAACCAAACCGAGCCGAACCGAACCGAGCCGAAGCGAACCGAACCGAACCGAACCGAGCCGAACCGAACCGAACCGAACCGAACCGAACCGAGCCGAGCCGAGCCGAGCCGAACCGAATATTAGAATATAAAAAATACGAATATTTGCAAGCCTAGTTCAAACAAAATTACCCATAACCGAACCGAACTGAACGGAACCGAACCGAACCGAACCGAGCCGAACCGAACCGAACCAAACCGACCCGAACCGAACCGAACCGAACCAAACCGAGCCGAACTGAACCGAGCCGAGCCGAGCCGAGCCGAACCGAGCCAAGCCGAACCGAACCGAACCGAAACGAGCCGAGCCGAGCCGAACCGGACCGAACCGAACCGAACCGAACCGAGCCGAGCCGAGCCGAACCGAGCCGAGCCGAACCGAACCGAGCCGAACCGAACCGAGCCGAACCGAACCGAACCAACTTAATTATGTGCTGAATACATTATTACAGGTATAATGTCAGATCTTAAAACTGTATGTGTATATCTGAACAGTAAGAAAAGTGCTGATGGACAGCTGTGTGAACCTGGCAACCAACTTTGAGTTTATAATGTTTTTATGGTCTTATTTGATTGTACCGGATTTGTACCCGATTGTACCGACAAAATTTTCGTTTCTACCCTAAGGGGGTATAAGTTATGGGGAGGGGGAGGTTTTTCAATAGTCGGTTTTTACTTCAGTAAGTAAATTGAATGATAAGACCTCGGAATTCAATATTTCCTAGGACTATGGCATAGCATCAGTCAGAACTTGAACCAATGTCTTTTCACAGCGACACATATTGATATTAAAAATTGTTCATGGAAATAATACTTATTACAATAAAAGATGTGATTTTAATAAAAAAATAGTTATTTTCTATATAATATTCTATTATTCGAATAATATTCGAATATTCGAATAGTAGTCGAAAAATATTCGAATATCAAAAAATTTCAAATATTTGCAAGCCCTAGTTCAAACAAAATTACCCATTAGCCAAACCAAACCTATGGCTATATTGCAAATCAAATTAAATCGAATCGAATCGAACCGAACCGAACCGAACCGAACCGAATATTCGAATATCAAAAAATTTCGAATATTTGCAAGCCCTAGTTCAAACAAAATTACCCATTAGCCAAACCAAACCTATGGCTATATTGCAAATCAAATCAAATCGAATCGAATCGAATCGAATCGAATCGAATCAAATCGAACCGAACCGAACCGAACCGAACTGAACGGAACCGAACCGAACCGAACCGAGCCGAACCGAACCGAACAGAACCGAACCAAAACAAATTATTTATGTGCTGAATACATTTTTACAGGTATAATGTCAGATCTTAAAACTGTATGTGTATGTCTGAACGGGCTGCAAGGCATGAGCCAAGTGTTTACCCTTGAATAGAGACAATAAGAAAAGTGCCGATGGACAGCTGTGTGAACCTGGCAACCAACTTTGAGTTTATAATGTTTTTATGGTCTTATTTGATGATGTGTCGCTGTGACAAGACATTGGTTCAAGTTCTGACTGTTGCTATGCCTAAGTCCTAGGAAATATTGAATTCCGAGGTCTTATCATTCAATTTACTTACTGAAGTAAAAACCGACTATTGACAAACCTCCTCCTCCCCATAACATTTACCCCCTTAGGGTACAAACGAAAATTTTGTCGGTACAATAGGGTACAAACCAGGTAAAATCAAATTTTTTTGTTTAACCTATAAGTTGTCCCACTGCTGGGCAAAGGTCTCCCCCAAACTCGTCCAGGAATCGCGTTCGTTGGCCAGGTCCCACCAATCTACCCGAAATGTGTCGAGATCGTCTCGCCAGCGTCTCCTTGGCCTGCCTCGGCGTCGTCGTCCGTCCGCAGGCACCCACGGTGTAACGATCCGAGCCCACCTTTCTGGATGCATGCGGCTCACATGCCCTGCCCAGTCCCATTTGAGTTTGGCTGTCTTGTATCCAACGTCGGCAATTCCAGTTTTGGAACGTAGCGTGGTGTTCCGGATTCGATCGATCCTCTTTCCTCCAAGAACGCTACGCTCCATTGCCCTTTGGCAGACCTTAAGTTGGGATTTTTGAGATTCAGTCAAAGACCACGTTTGTGCTCCATAGGTGAGGACAGGTAGAATACACGTGTCGATGAGTTTCCGCTTTAGTGACATTGGAAGGTTTCCCTTCATAAGCTCCTTCATGGACCAGTAGTTCTTCTAGGCGTTTTCAATTCTGCGGTCGATCTCTTTATCCTGCCGGTTTTCGAAGGAAACTATCTGGCCCAAGTAAATGTACTCATTAACGTAGTGTATTTCGTGACCGTCAACCTTGATCTTGTGTTTCTTGGAGTTGGTCATTATTTGGGTCTTCGACCGATTCATCGCCAATCCCACCTCAAGACTTGCTACGCTCAGTTCTGTGAGCAAACGTTGTAGATCGGGTGCTGATTCGGCGAAAAGAACGATATCGTCTGCGAAGCGCAGGTTTGTAAGCCTCTTTCCATCGAATAAAAGTCCTTTTTGAGCCCAAGATTCTTTCAATGTCTTAAAAAACTTCTTCGAGGGTGCTTTCGTTCGTAAACAGCTTGGGAGAGAGCGGGTCTTCTTGAATATTATTCTGCTTCACAAAAAAGGTGACAAGAGCGACATCAACAACTATCGCCCCATTAGCTTGGTTTCACATCTTTATAAATCTTTCATCAAAATAATCTTTAACAGAATCGATGCAAACCTGGACAGCCACCAACCCCAAGAACAAGCTGGATTCCGCCCTGGCTACTCAACAACTGACCACCTGCATACCATTAACCAGACAATAGAAAAGTTCAAAAATGAAAGTTAAAAGAAAAAAGAAAAAAGTTCAGAATTTAACAAACCTATATCTCGCTTTCGTGGACTACACGAAAGCGTTTGATAATATTCAACACTCTGCTATCTTCACAGCTCTTGAAAAACAAGAAATAAATAGCACATACATAAACCTCCTAAAAAAACATTTATAATAATAGTTCAGCCAACATTAAATTAATATCATCAGGAACACAATTCCAAATAGAAAAGGGCGTCAAACAATCAAATAAGACTATAAAAACATTATAAACTCAAAGTTGGTTGCCAGGTTCACACAGCTGAAAATTCATGCATAAAAATATTTTTTAATTGCGTCTAGTCAAGTGCGCAAGTCTTCTATCTATCACACTAATCACATCACACTATCACACTAATATTATAAAGGCGAAAGTTTGTATGGATGGATGGATGGATGTTTGTTACCTCTTCACGCCAAAACTACTGAACGGATCTGGCTGAAATTTTGCACACAGGTAATTCTTATCCCAGAATCAAACATAGGCTAATTTTATCCTATAAATCATTTCCCGTGGGATAAAAATCACCTTTAAACGTTTCCATAGGAACAACGCGTGCGAAGCCGCGGGACGCAACTAGTTCTATATAATTAATTATTGGCAATCATTATTGTAAAACAACTTGCAAAGCCTTCCGTTACTTTTTAGTTGTTCGACCAAATTGTTAACTTTTCTCAACCGCGAAATAACAACACCACTTAACCCCCTGGAGTTCAAACTGCCCTGGGTATATAATGGCCATACACCATACAAACTACTGCGGCTCTATCACAAAACAACAAGGGTTATCGCTCTTTCATCATAGCAGTCAAAGACATTAAAATATTTCTTTAAATTTTTAAGTGACTGATGTATGATTAGTAGTAGAGTAGCTTTAGTTTTAATTGAAAACGCAGGCTACAATATAAGAGAATTCAGTATTCACATCACCTCCCTCTAATGAGCGCTTTTAGCGTATTTAATGCATAATCAGGCAAAATAAGAGGTGGTTACTTTAATTGGGTTAGAATCAAACAGACAGCCAGCTTCATACATATAAACAGCTTCATGTGTTAAGTTAAATAAGTTTGTTTGATTAAATATTCATTAGTCTACACTTGTTTTCCTCTACAATAAAATTAATGCTTTACTATCCTCTTTTTTTATTTACTCCTTACCAAAGTATAAATGTAAAATAGAAATTTCAAAATGGCTAAAATCGTTGGATTACCAAACAACAGAAAACTTACTCTCGTACCAAAAATAGGCTTCTCGTCCTCCCCATATCCTCTCAACCTTCCCTCCGCCAGTACTCCGTGTAGTGTATATACCTAGTTAAGTTATTGTAAAGGCATAGGTAGGTACTTACTTACCGCTGTTTGTCTTTTTCCTTTTTTTGTTAAATTAAAAAAAAAAAAGATTGACTTTTCTATAGGTTTATTTCAGAACTCAACACAGGTATCAATTAACTATTTCTAGTAGTCTAATTTCATAAGCTAATTACAATCAACGAATAGAAAAAGAAAACAACAACAAATTATGGTAATTAATTTGGAAATAATAGTTACTACTGATACTCGTACATTAATTAAGCTATCTAAAACAGATTAGAACTAATATTTTTCCTAACTTAAAAAAATTGTGAACTTTTTTGTTAAGTTCCGTGGAGAGCACTGGTGACCTGTAATACAGGTTTCATTACCCTTTTCAGGCACCAGTCTCTCACAAAACAGGTTAACATAAGAGTGATTCACTATCCTACAAACATAGGTAACCTTTGTATTTATAACTATCGCTTAACCTTTGTGAGAGAGAAATAAATGATTTATTATTATTATTATTGTTGAGGGAAATATTATGAAACAATATTTCTGATTGGGGCGCCCACAGCACACCCATAGTTTAATATATGAAGATACGGGGTATGATCTTGGGCGTAGGTTATTTTATCACCCTGCTGTGTTTATTTCAGACTCTCCATGGGACATATATCATCTTAGAAAATGGTAACGCATAAAGTAGTAGGGCTCATAGTACTTAAGATTAACAGGAAATAAGTAAAGTTCAAGTTTCACAAGAAATTAGTAGAATTTTTTTATTTGCGGCTTCCTATGATGATACGCTGGGAGACAGAGTTTGTTATATTAGTATGGACGTAGATATATTATAAGTAATATTATGTAGTATAGTGTGTACGGAAAAGTTGAAAGATGGGTAACCCTTCTAATACCAAGGGTCGTAACTTACATTAGTTTTGGTTTTATAGTTTTAAAGTTGTGTTTCTATAGAACAGTTTGTTATCTTTTTTTATCGATGTGTGGACATTCGACTGGCACAGGCTGGATATTCAGGTAATTATACCTAATAAACTAAACACGTTTTAATTTTTTTTCGGTAATATTAGAAATGTGATTAAGCTCTATAAATAAAGATAAAAAATATATATTTAGAAATAGACTTCAAATGTTATATTTAACCATCGATGAACGTCACTGTACCCATGATGACGACCCGTACCTGATCAGATAGTCGCTGGATCAGCGACTGTCTGATCAGGTACGGGTCATCCAACGCTTAAAACTGTTGGATGACACTGTACTTGATCAAACCCGACGTGAAGTGCTTAGTGCTCAATTTTGGGACCCTCCGCAATGTAACCAGGCTGTTACATTGTCAACGCGAAATCATCAACACCAGTGATCTCTCAGCCTGATTACTCTGTGGAAGAGATCAGTCATGAGACCATTGAGGTAAGTACCCAAAATTACGAGCAATTGAGAAGAAACTTAATTGAAAACGAAAATTACAATCAAATAAATTAAAACTAGTATTTACAATTGAAACAATTGAGCTAACCGGACACTGTTGCAAACGTTCTACGGGCAGCTCAACCAATCCATATCAAACCCAGTCAGAAGCGTACCCAAGACGCTGGCTGCATTGCCCCGCAATGCTGATGCGCTGTGCCAGATACTCACCAGCTCTCGGGTCATGCGTCGCTTCGACGAATACTCAGGCTCAGATATTTTTTTGAAGCCTCGTAGAGACTCGGTACCTCACGGACCTTAGGGTCTCGACTCGAAGGGGAGATGTGTGGGCTCTGTCGAAACCTGCTTTATGTATGCCTCTTAGAGAGAGAGATCCTCGGCTGAGGAATAATACTAATACCTATACCATATAAGTAACACCAAACCAAGCCTGTTAACCGTTGTTGTAGTTAAACCCGCCCAAATTACGTACATAATTACGCCAGTTAAGCGGAGGTACCTATAACCCTTAATGAAATGAAAACGAGTTAAAAGTTTGAAATGCCGCCATGAATGCAAGCTGTTTCTCAATTTCGGTAATTTACCACATTTTTACGGCAAAGTAGGTACCTACATACTTTACTGGGTCAAATTTACATGATACGATTTTTTCCGATGTTTTTTCAGCTGTTATGGATCGACAACGAATCATCGACCAATATCGAGATATGTTAATGGGGAAGGTAATCGTTTTTTTCTGTTTATTTTGGGGCAACGGCAACGGTTTGCCTATTTTTAGTGTATGTTTGTACTATTTATTTTTGCACGAATGAAAGTTAAAAGTCATGTTACGTATCACTGTTTCAGTTTCAATAATAGTCTTAACCATTTTTTAAAATATATCAATGGTATCTAGTATTTTGCAGTTCCCGCGGCAAAACTAATAGAACATACATTGCAGACATTACTAATTACCTTATTATGACCATCTACATATATGCGACCAGATCTTGGTAGAAAGTAAGTAGGGATTTACTTAGGTATTATCCCAAAAATCCGATGTTATAAAATCCTCATCAACTATAAACGCTGATGTAAACTTCCGAGCCCTTTTTCGGGTACCTACAAACTTTTTTATTGGGGAAATGACAGAGCGTTATTGAATGGCAGCTTTTTATGCGTCATCTAGAAGTTTATCTGTTTTACTGCGTTTTCACTTCATCGCAACTCGTTAAAAATTCTTTGAAGACCCATCACTGAATTATGTCGGTACTAGGGCTTTCGTTCATGGACACCGTTTTACGGGGAGATAACCGTAACAGTTATTTTCTGTTAAGCTAACCAATGCCTTTTTGTTTAGAAAACTGACCTGACTCTTGTATAAGAAATAAAAAAGACGTTCACTTTCAGGTAGACAGAGTTCTTAAATTAGAAGTAGTAGACAGAGTTCTTAAATTAGAAGAAAGATTAGAAGAAGAAGAAAGAGAGAGAGAGAGAGAGAGTCTTTTCTAGGAGTTTGGTACAGGTAGGTATTTGTATTAGGTTTTCTTCTAGCTATGGTGGTCGAACCAAGAACTTACCTTATGAAAGCCATAAACTTTTTCCTTTGTAATTATAACACCTCCTCGATCACAAATCCGCCTGCCAAGCATTGCAAAACCGCTATTGCACGCATGTTTAGCAGAAGACGTAATTACATTGTATTTTGTATGACTGACAAAAAATTCTGGCTTCTTAGTTTCTAATTTTAAATTCAATGTATTACTTCTAATTATGTATTCGAACTCAAGTTTGCAGTGCCCTTCCAGGGTGCATATACATAATTACAACTAATTCACTTAGACTTATGAATGAATTGTACATGTAAGCAAAATAAATGAAATATGAAATATTTGCCTTGACAAGATATTTATTTGGAATGTTGTACTATTGAACCAAATAAGGTGAGACATTTTTCAATATCCAAGAATCACAACCACGGGTTGTGTTAAAATACAGAAATAAAGGCAAATCGAATCGCAAGATGGAGTTTATTAATTTGATAACAAACTTGGAACCAGAGTCACGCAAAAAACAAATCAATTTTATCTCGTAATTAAACGCAACACAAAGCAACGCTTTTAGGAAATAAATAATTCAATTCTTTCCGGGTTTCTGAAAACCTTATATATATTTATGAAGAAGGTTTTTTAAGTACTTTGTTATTGATATTTTGGGGTTATGATAAGATAATAAATAAAAAAAATAATTTGATTGAACTATAAACCGACTCATTAAAAACATGAATAAGAGGGCAATCCGAGCCATTTTGGAAAAGGATAGGATATATTCGCGATTAAGATCGGGACAGAGCATACGTTTTTGGACCGGCCTGAGAGTTTATTTTTCTGCGTTACGAAGTTTTTCCTGAATTATAAAAAAACGTAAAAAGAATTTGGGCTGGTAGTAGTAGTCACTTAAAATTCTCATATCTACATCAAACTAGAGGTATACAGCAAACAGATACGTATTAGATTGAGGTTGAGGGTTCCAAACACACTCCCGACTTGGGAGTCGGCCAATACAATCTCATTCAAACTTTGCCGAGCCGGAAAAGCTTCGAAACCGTTTGCTACAGACGATTCGTACTGTGGACTTGCTGGTGTTGCGATGGTGAGCGTCAGTAACGTGCGTTAATTCAGTAAATTAGAAACCTTACTTTCGTTCAATACCATGATAAGTCCGTGGTTGAAAGCTTATTTTATTCAAAAATGGCAATTGAAGAATAGAAACTAAAGATCTACTTAGTAATTATTTACTTTCCAATAATTGAGCGTACTAGTATGTAGTACGCTCAATCATTGGTTGCAAACAAACTAAAGGTAGCTCAGCTGATCCATATCAATACCAAGCGGTAGGATCAAAAAAAGCAATTAAAAATAAAAATGATAACTGCCGACCTTACATTGGCCTAAAGAACAAGGTAACCCAAAATTACTATGTACCTACTACACTACTCAAAAAAGAGGTGTAATAAATGAGAAGTATGGAAATAAGCATGTACCTGAAGGTTTTCAGCAATATTGGGGAAGACCGCAGGGGCACTACGCGCCATGCTGGTCGGTTAGCCGCGGTACCGCGCACCATGGCAAAATCCGTGAAACTGACACATGTCATCCCATGACATGTGTCAGTTTCACGGATGCCTAACCGATTGCCTAAAATAATAAGGGAGGCCCCTGGTCTCAACACGTTTAAATCCAAACTAAATCGCTGGCTTGTCGAGCAGACATTCTACACCTTCAACGAGCTCACAAGCCTGAAATTAATAAAATAAAATATTATGAGTACTTGCAATGTATAATAAGCTAAACTGAACAACAATTAATGACCTGTAATGCACATCACATTATCAAATAAATGAACTTGAACTTGAACTTGTGCACCACGATAATGTCAAGAGTTCGACACGGAAGAATTCTTCACGTGTGCGTTTTTTAAGGTTTGAACCTAGACTGGATTTATTAAAAAAACTGGGCCTAGATCTCAGGCAACATTCTTCAGGTTCCTTGGTTGTGAAAACACGATACATTAAAAAAAAATACGATAAATAAAAATCATGAAAGTGCACTGTTTTGCACCTAATTTGCCGCATTGCTCGGAACTCTACCATTAAATAAAACAATTCAAAACTGTGATTGATCATCTAAGAAAGTTGCCTAATGCCTTTGTGATGTTGATACCATCTCGTCAAATTGTCAATTTTAACTTTTACAATGTTATAATGGATTTATGGTATCTTTCGGATTGCCAGATATTGGATTTACGAAGGCAGGTTGAGGACTTCCGAACTTGGATAGGGTGAAAGGAAATCTTACAATACCCTATTGTAAGATTGTGTGTCTGTTTTTTGCAAAAGTCTTCAGATAACTTAACAGTTCAAATTGTTTATAAAAGTTCTTATTTGTATATAATTTTTTATTTGAAACTTAGTAATAAAGTTTGTGACGAAAACGTTGGCGGGATGACCTCAACGCCTAAATGATTGGTGGAAATCGCACAAAATCTCAGAGAGTTGAAAAATGAAGGACGGAATAGACTGCGGAAAAAAAAGTTTGTAGGTCTTAAGTTATGAAATAAAAAGGAAAGTTCTTGTTTTCCTCTACGATATCTTCGGACAGTCGGTACATCGTCTGTTGTGTTGGCTAGTGTTGTGTTTGGTATCACATTTCATGAATAATAAATTGCTGTTATAATCAACTAGGGGTGTCCATGATATCAATCTCTAGTTGAACTCGAGAGTAGTGTAACAGCTAGTTTAGAATAAAATGGTATCAAAGAAAAAAAACCTCTAATTTAAATACAATTATTCAACTCCAACGCGGTACAAGGAACCGATCAAGCGGAGTAAGGCGTTTAAAGAACTTCTAGCGATAAAATTAAAAAGTAACGTTCACCCAACCCAATCTATTTCCAACTATAGGCGGCTCCTGCAAAATAATATCGTCGAGAGCCGAGCTCATTCCACGCAAGTGCACGTTTAGTTGGTGTTTAGATGTGAATCTCATGCTTCGAATGGTAAGCGCTTTTTTCTGAGCCGTCAATGCCGCTGGCCCCGTCAGAGATGACATAACATCGTATGCACAGCTGATTACGTCATGAGGCACGATCTTCATTAGGTAATAGGTGTTGGAGACATCAAAGAGAAAGAGTTTGATTTACACTGAATACGATTTATTGCAATACTTTAATAATAATTGATGGGAAAGATGTGTTAATGAGCCGCGATGAGAATGTGGACTGGCGCGGGGTCACTGCATGTCGCCCCGCGTCGGTGCAGCGTGAAATGCTGACTTAGCGTTCCCGTAGGTACTTATTGTACGAACTGTACAATAGGTGAACCGACATTAAAACTTCCTTCTACACGTCTTGATTCCAGCCTGAAAAGTTTGATTTCTAGAACTCCCTGCATTTTCCGATGTTTGATCACAACATAGGAATTTGTATCAGAATGTATGCAGAATGTATCTGTTTATTATACATACTATACACATACACAAATTCACACAGGAATCACACTTTTTAGAGCCGTCAATGTCGATGTCCTCCTTAAAGATGGCACAACGTCGTATATCTAGGATCGATCATTCAATTTTTCCATAATTTAGGAGATGTTTTTTGTTTGTCTAGTATACAATTTTGACGTATTCTAGTTTTCTTTTGTTAAGGCGCATACCCGAGCCAATATGACAGCGATACCTATTTTATCATAGGATTTTTTAAAAATCCTACGTTCAGTTTGTGGTATCTATTATAAGCTATTTTTAATACCTCTTTAATAATTTTATCTCTTATAGTTAAGTAGGAGATGCGAAAATAAAGTTTGGTGGCCAAAAAGAGCAACTTCGTATCTCTGCCTAAGCTTTACAAAATGAAACTATTACAGAGGCATTAATGAATAACTTATAATTGATACCACAAACTGAACGTAGGATTTTTAAAACTTGCTGCGTTTAACGAAATAATAAGATAAAATAGTTGGGGGCGCCACTTTCACTGGTGTATGGGCCTTAACTTGCTTGCAAAGTTAAATAGTTTTTCCGATTTTTTTAGTTAAATTTAATGTTTCCACATTAAATTTATTTTAACGTTAAACCGCTTTGTTCGTTTACCGTGCGCACGCTCGTGTTAGCATACATACTAACTAAACACAACGTACTTCATTTTAGAGTTTCATTTCTATCATAATATTAGTTTTCCACGTTCCAGCAAGTCAGTACAGGCAATCCAGACAGTAACGAACTCAGGAAAATTTATTCATAGCTTCTTCGCTCTTGTAAATACGACTACTGGTGGATCCACAATCGGAATTCCATTTTGATTTTAAAACTAATCTTCGGTTGTCATATTTGCCTGGAGCGCAAAGATATGAGGTAACTTAGTATTTTATAATATATGCTGATGTGAAATTTTCAGTGCTTTTTCCCCTTAATCCAAGACTTCAGCAAAAGTCTCATGGTTTAATTTCCCGAAAACAAACAAAGGCGATGATTTAACATTAAATCCTACTTATATAATAAATTTTAAAGTCAGTGTGAATGTTTGTTACCACATATCATGTGGTAACAAACATTCCACATTGGCTGTATACGTTACCACATAGGCTAATGTGATTTTCAATTTACCTTTAAATGGGTTAAAAAACAATATTTCTACGAAAAATTATTATTCGATTCACTCAAAACTTGGTAAAATAAACTTAAGGTATTTAATAAATCACCTATTTATTTATTGTATTTTTTATTTTTACAAACATACCTCTAGAAAGTGCGCAATTAATTTCAGAAAATTGTATGTTTTTCATGAGGGCGACGTCGCGGGGTGTAGCTAGTAAATAATAACTTATTCAAAAAGGTTATGTACCATGTGTAAGTAAAGGTATTTTTATAAGTAGTAGGTACCTAAGCATATGTATGTACTTACTAGCTGCCCAGCGGCTTCACACGCCTATCCCACAGAAACGGATTTATGGGATAAAAAAGTATGAGAAATTTCAGCCCAATCCGTTCAGTACTTTTTGCGTGAAAGAGCAACGAACATACATACTTTTGCGTTTATATAACAGTAGGATTGATACTCTGTGATTGTCAATTGTAGAATTTTATGATCTAAACAGAACTAAGACAACACTAATAAAAACGGTTGAGTTCCCTTCCCTTCTGCCTTTTTAGCGGGGAAAGGAACATTTAAAAGGTAACAAAGTAAGAACAGTAACTGCAAAAGATTAAAACAGGAAAAGAAAAGCCCTGAATCAAGGTACAATAAAGGTACAGGGTACAGGTTACCGGCAATTTGTCAAAAAGATAAAACCTTTACGTGAGAAGTATTATCTAAAACGGCATTCATCTTGTTGAATAATTACAGATGTTCGTTTTAGAATCGGAAAACAAAAAAAATGCCCGCTTTCCCGTGTTCATAATTCAGATAAAAGGTAACAAAAAGATTACTCGACTGAGTTTGCATAATCACAGCCGCTTTTGTTCTAATTAATGAGCGAATGGAAAGGTTTTTTAAGCTCTTATTAATATAACTAATGGACTTCCTGTTCTAGTTCACAGTTTGTAGGTTTTATCTTCTTAAATTATAAAAGTTGCTTATGCGTGGTGGCCAGTGTCGGATCTAGGGAGTTCCAGCAGAGGCACGTGCCCCGGGCACGGCAGCCGGAGCCTTCTTCAAAATGGCGTTTAAATTCTTGTTTGAATAATAATGTGTCTTATTGAACAAGAAGTTAGAATTGAGGAACCAACCCTATCCACAGCCACAGAAAAGCTGAAACGAAGCTGTCAGTCACCTAAAGTCCTGCTCCGATACTTCAAGGAGCTGGGCTGGTTAGGGCCTGCTCAGGCAGGGGGATAATGCACAATACACTCCTATGCAAGACGTCCGATCTTAGCAGATCTTAGTTCCCCCACTTAGAATTAGAATTAGAATTATGAGAGGTGAGAAGCGCACTCCTCAGACGCACCTATATCTCTTGGTACGTCATATTATACAATACTTAGACTATACAGGGTGCCATGGAAAGGATGTATTAAAATAAACGGTAGTGATTCTGGACCCCGAGGGGATCATCCTGTAAACTCTTGCATTATTTAGCATTACAATGGTTTTTCAGAAATGTTTGTTTGAGTGTTCTTATTTAGCCAAACCAATTAATAATGTTAGAATACACGTAGAAAACAGGAATATAAATAAAAAACGTGACAATTTTTTTTCGAAAAACTCTTAATTCAAAAAATCATAGAATAAACTTTCTTCCCCCAATGTCCACCCCTTTCGGCTTTGGAAACCCTTCCCGTGGCACCCTTATATTGTGACTCTATGGGGCCTATAGAGTCACACAAAAGCTAAACGTGTTTATTTTTCAATCAAAATTCGCAGCTTGCTTCGCTCCCCATATTATTAAGGCTCAAACCTAGTGGAATTGCTAAAAAACTAGGCCTACATCTCATTATTCACGGGATCCCCGTGATAAAAAACAAGAATTACATAAAATTCAATTTATTTTTTGTTCCTGGTTGTGAAAACACAATTCGGTAAAAAAATAAAGAAAACGATTCAAAGTGTAGAAAAAAATACGATAAAAAAAAGCATGAAAGTGCACTGTTTGCACCTAATTTGGTCTAGATCTCAGGAATTCCGCGGTTTATAGAAAATATTTTTGTACTGAAAATATCATTTTCGCGCCTACGCCGTTCCAAAAACTTATGCTCTGTCCCATGCAACTGTGCCGAAATATTGGAAAGCACAAAACTCAAATCATGGTAAATATTCCGTTGTGAATGACTATAAACTAAGCGGGTAAAACTTTTATGTCTTGTGTAGATATAGTTCAAAATTTATTTTGAACTATATCTTATTATTTTTCATAAAATTAACAAGTTTCTTGCCGCGTCTTCGCAGGCATTATTTATTTCTATGGAAATCTTTCGGGTTAATTTCTATCCAATAGATATTACACAACATAGAAAATAGCCTGAATAAAACTTTCCTACTAGGAAAGTTCGAGAACAACATTTTACGTAATCGCACTGTGCACTTATTTTCATGTATTTACGCAATTGGCTAGTGAGAAATAGAAACTCCATTATACAATGTCTAGACAGGTTTTTCACTTGCACAAGAATTTACACGTATGAAAAGGTACTTAACCACGGGAATGTACCGTACAGAGCTACGGTATTGATCCGTGGTCTAGGACCAAAAAATTAGGCGCTTCTTAACTCCACGCATCAAAATTTAAGTCTTGAGCTGATTGATCATGTAAAACAGAACTTCCTAAAATTGATTCAATTGCAAACATTTAAGTAACTACCTAATAATAGGTGCCCTACATTAAAACAGGCAAGGCGATAGTAGAATGAATACTATGCCAGCAAGATTTTTGACCATCTTACCTGATAAATGATGCTTCCAAGCCAATAATTAGTTACAGTGACTATGCCTGGTCAGGCATTTCAACTCAGACATAGAGAGCTACCTACCTACATAAAATACAAATCTATACTTTTACGTTTTGTGTAAGCTCGATAGTACCTACATTGATGAATCGATCCTATAGCAATACAGAAAATCTAATAACAGGCTTATACCTACAGGTAGATAAGGTACTCGACTACGTTTAAAAACCATGTTGCCATTAAAGTGTTAGCCAATTTACTCAACCAAGTCTTACGGAACCCAGGGAAAGCTGAAAGGAAAATGTATGGTTTTATTCTGAAGCTTTTGATATTAAAATGTTGAGGCCTTATAAATATTTAATGCAATCTCATTGTAAGAACTGAGTACGATGTTATTCAGCGGGAAACTCTCTCGCTCTCTTGTTAAATACTTTAATGGCTATTGGAAAATAACTGCTTTAGAAGGATATTGAGAATATGAACTGATTTGATTTGAGTTCATCTTGAAATTGCATGTGTTTCAAGATGAGATCGAACGCGTTGGTCGTTGGATCTAAGTGAAATTTACTTATTTCCATTTCATCCAAATACATTGTTCTCGTAAAATAAGACTTCCATACATAATAAGTTCCTAACCAACGAGCTTTTTAATAATAATAGTTTCGTTTATACTTTAGTTCTCACTCGCATCAACGCATAGGTACAGTCTCAGTAAGCGATAGGCACCCGCCCATTGTACTTTTTAACCGACTTCAAAAAAGGAGGACGTTCTCAATTCGACTGTATTTTTTTTATGTTTGGGACCTCAGAACTTTTGACTGGGTGGTTCGCAGATCGTCATCCCACTGCCACTTCAACTTACTAATTCTTTGAGCTTATGTCGATATGTTATGTTGATGTAGTAGGTACCCATTCGAACATAGTTCTAATAAAAAACCGACTTAAATATAATAGTTTCCTCATGGAAGCCATTATCAGAACTGGACTAAATTGAAAGAAGGGGACCAGCTTTTAAATAAAAAAATCAGCAAAATCGGTTCACCCAATCAAAAGTTTTGAGGTACAAACATAAAAAAACAGTTGAATTGAGAACCTCCTCGTTTTTTGAAGTCGGTTAATACCCACCGGAGTAAATAGCACAGACATTCTCAATCTCTACCAGATATTCGCTACTCGAATACAGCGATTGCCCGCGTGATCTGGCTGCTAAGTTAAGGATACAGAAATGCACGATATCTTATTGAATTTTATTTAGGCGGACGAGTTTGGGTGGTCAAGATTTCGTCATAGGAAGGGGTAGGTGCTGGGAAGTCAAAATAAATATAATTTACATGGCCCGACTAACATTGCGACGTACTCTACCCAAAGAAACGTATCCTTAAAAATCACGATTTGCTCTTTTGCATCTCTCATCTGCATAATAGGGGTAATGCCCATAATCCCCACGCTGTTAAGCACGCGGGTTGGGGAACGCAATTCAATAGTAGAATGGTTCTGCAGGAGGCATTGCTGCGCGGTGGAGGTTGAGGTTAAAGCGTCCGTTTGGTTGATTATGTCGGTAATGTAAAATTGTTAATCCTAATTTTCCTTCGTGACGCTCACACGCTTGAACGACTAGACCAAGTTCGCTTATAATAATAATAATAATAATAATGTGGAACAATTCACACAGATTCATCTAGCCCCAAGCTAAGCTTGTGTTATGGGTACTAGAAAACTGATAAACATAATACAATACACTACATAGACAGATATTTTTTTTCATACATAGATTACATCCAGAACGCCCTGAACAAATGTCTGCAGATCGTACACACAATTGTCCCGAGGCGGGAATCGAACCCACAACCTTCTACGTCGCAGAGGTCGTCGGTTCAGAATTCTTTTTTTGTTGTTTTAATTTATGTCAGGAGAATGTTTTTATAAAATAAAAAACGGTTTAAAGCATAAATTTAAACGCGGACAAAGCCGCAGGACGCATCTAGTAACTCATAAAAGTAAATTGTTTTTATTGAATTTAAATAACGATCTAAGTATACAAAAGGACAATCTAAAAACATTCACCAATACATAAGTCACTTGGAACTGTTTAATCAGCCGTTAGATACCCCAAGGCGTCGTTAACAAATCGCAACTTTGTCCCACGAACGCTAACCAGATGCTTCTAATAGCTTTTTAACCCAATTACCAGACTCGAAGGTAGGTACGTTACCAGACAATGAAATGTTTATTAGTATTTACTGCGCACTTGCGCCTTAGCGGTTAACTCGAAGACAGATCAAGCCACAGTCCTTACTGGTGATAAGTAACCATCGAGCTGTGAGCTGGCAACTCAGCATCACTGTATGTGTATAGTTTAGATAGTTTTTTACAGGAGGGTAATAATTTTGCGTTTTCACAAAATCTTAAATTCGGAATGAAAGACAAGAATGCAGTTTTTGCCGGGAATCGATTGAATAGAAAAGTTTTTTAAACTTTGCGTAAGTTTAAAAAACTTTTCTATTCAATCATCAGAACAGATTATTATGAATATTCGCGGGTATTAATCGCGTTTATTAGCATATTTTTTCTGACGTTACGATTGAATATTAATAAAGGCTCGATACTCACGAGATATTTGTTACAAGTTATACAAGCCTTATTGTGATATTATAGAATTGGCGTCGCCATCATTTGTGTTGCCATCGACTCTGACAAACAAGCGCCAGATGCAGCTAGCACAGGACCATCGTGGATAGCACACATGTACCTACATACGTTTCCCGTAGCTTGTGCTATCCACGATGGATACCTATCCACCGGAGATTTCACCGGCGTTTTTTCGTGGTCTCAGTCTCATTATTTTGTCTCATTTATGGAACCACGTGGGAGAATAACTGTTCTTCGTAGTCCCATTACTGTTAATTTATTTCCTGTATTTAAAAATAAGGATGCGTGGTTTGCTAAAAATGTAAGCGTTGAAAACAAAAATGCTGGGTTTTTAATATACCCTCGAGGTCACGCATATTAGAAACCGACCTACCCTACGATATGGGCTTTAGTTTGCCTTGCGTCTATCAACCTGATTTCATAATTTCATAATATACAGCGAAAACCCGGTTAGATTTGATTCAAATTAGTTCTGGTTTTATAATTTAAATAATAATATTTACTGCATCTACCCAATAAAAGCTAGCGACACCATCGGTACATACATGTATATTTGATCATAACACAGTTACATAATTTTGATGACGGCGACCCTAGGCATCAAGGTCAGTTCTTTTTAACTCTTCAACCTTGAGGTTGAAGAGGTAAAAAAAACAATATATACAATATATAAACAATATATAGGCTGTTGAGGTTGACCTCAACAGCCTATATATTGGTATATATTGGTCTACTGCTGGACCAATATAGGTTGCTGCAGGCCCAGGCTCTTGAGGGGAACCTCAAGAGCGCATAGTCCCCACGCTGGGCATGCGGGTTGGGGATTGCAGTTCGGTTGTACAATTGTTCTGCAGAAGGTGCTGCTGCCGCCCCCCGGCGAATATCCCAAAGTCGCCTCTTACGACACCCACGGGAAGAGTTGGGGTGGTGAAAATTCTAAGCCACACCACAACACAGCTAAAAAATAAAGCTAAACAATTAATTACGAGAGAACACCAAAGATTGAATGTCTTCTTCCAACATGAACTATGTTCGTAGTTAACCCGTTTACATTTATAACGTATTTTTAGATAGGTAGAGTATTATTCTGAACCGTAGGTTTTAAAATGTAGGTGCTGTAAAATAAGCTTACTGTGCTTACAACTTTTATTTTGTGATATCCGTATTTTATCGGATTAATTACAACCTTCCACTTCGTTAGCAATAAAATCAACTAACCTAGATTAAGGTCTAGGTCTTATGTATACAGATGTCTGATGTTCATTATACTTAATAGACACTTAGACCCGAAATCAGAAAATAAATAATGCTGTACAATTCACACAGCATTATCTAGCCCCAAGCAAAGCAGAGCTCGTGTTATGGGTAGGTGAACTAGATAACTGATATTATACTTAATACAATACACTACATATGTACCTACATAAATATTTTTTATTATACCTAACGAACCCAGAACGCCCTGAACAAATATCTGCAGATCGTACAAATATTTGTCCCGAGGCGGGAATCGAACCCGCAACCTCCTGCGTCGCAGGCGAAGTTTCGCCCGCTGCGCCATAGAGGTCGTCAGCCACTGGGAACCGAGTCCAAAGCTTTTTGCATCGCAAGCGGACCTTCGCTCACTACGCCACTGGGGTCTCAATGATCGATATGTCTATGAAAGGGACAAGGTAGATCATAAAACGTTTAAATTGTTATAAATTGTTATAGCCCTACTTAATGCTGACAACATAATATGTATCTCTTTTCCTTTGTATCGCTACTATAAAATTACTAACTTTTATACCTACATAAGAACTCTAACCCAGAATGTTGCAACACCCTTACAGGGTTCATGTAGATTCTACCTATAAAATTGTTAACAACTTATAATGGACATGTATGCAATAAATAAATAAATAAATAAATAAATAAATTTAATTTAATCAGTTTTATTGATAAGCTGCAAAGGTTTATAGCCCGCTCGTAAAAAAACGTAAACGCCTTTCATAAGTTTAATGTTTACGTGAAATATTATTTCGTCGTTCCATAAAGTGGGTTCCTCCTCATGGCCGTGGTGAATAAGACTTGGTAAATAGTAGCAGGAAATAAATACCAAAACAATATTTCTGTTAGGTAATAAATGATTTTGCTATTGACAATATGCAAAAGTCAAAGAGAAAAATCTACCAAATTATTACAAAAATACAAACAAAATGTACAAAAAAATCCTTATATCATTCACACTTTCTGAACTTTTAGACCTAGCCGAACCAATGCGATTTTTCTATATGACTGTACCTTTGTAGACGTAAGAGCGGGTTTACATTAGGTTAGTCGCAGCTTAAGTTTTACCGGAACGACAAAGGTGTCGGATGTGTGTATTCATTACCTATGCAATCAATATTGGAGAAATAATGACGTACAATACCTTAACATTTACTACAGCTTATCGTCAAATTCGTCAATATTATAATACATTAACACTTACAAACTAATAACATTTTCAATATCTGTCTAAAAAAATCAGATGAATTTAGAAGAATTTAGATTTTTCAACGGTGGATTATTCTCAAAATAAAGTGTTACCTCAAATATGTAGAGGGACGGAAGTGTTTACATTGTACACATTGTTCACATTAGGGCGACCCGATATAGCTCTGAGCTTATTAAATTAATCCAATACCACATAGTACAAAAACGTGCATTCGAATAAATGGGCTCGTTAATTTACTCGTTATTTTTAGATATATTTTACAGTGACAAAATTGCTACAAGCTACAAACTCCAAAGGTCCGTAACGTACGGTTATCTGATACCGTCAATATAAAATTTCAGTGTCAGAATCAGAGTCAAATAGTTTATTTCTTTAGACTTACAACATAAGCTCTTAGACAAGTCAGTTTTTTACTATTTAAACAGCTTGATAAATAGTTATTACTATCAAACAAGAAATAAGGTGCAATCTACTCTAATTCACTTCAATTTTTGTCCACTAATTCATATATTTGAATATACATTTTTGAGGTAAAATTTTCTTGGTGTGGGACAACCTTAAACTGCGTGGGGTCGCCTTAATGTAGTTCATCAGGGAGCTATTGAAATATTCATGCCAATATCTTAGTATTTATCAGACACCTTTGTCATTCCGGTAAAACTGTCGATCCGACCTAATGTAAACCCGTTCTAAGGTAAGATATTATGCCATTCCATTGCACTCGAGCCAATTTTAAAGATTGATATCTCTATGTCAATAACATTCTCCGTGCTCGAGACTTGATCACGTGAGCGATGCGATACTCGGGTGTATTTGCAGGATTTATTCCTAAGCGTAAAATCTGTAGATATTGTACGTTCTCCCAGCGCTTACTCAAAATCTGGCCTGTGTTAGGATAACTATACGCAAACACTTTCACGCAGTTACATTTTCAATCTTGTGCAATAATTGAAATGAATAACAAAGATGGAAAGATATGTACATCGACCGAAGTGCGACTGAAAAAAAATACGCACGTGAAACAAACGGCGGCGGCACCGGCTATGACTCAAGTGGGTATCTGGACCTAACACATTATTTGAGTCTCGTTTATACCGACAGGGAACTACGCAAATTCTATCCAAAAAGAAGACGTCACGACCAGTTCTCGTTTCTAACGTTAAGTAATAGGCTGACCCTCCTGTTGTAGGTGTAGTAGAGTACCTACCTACATACCTACTACATCAGTGGGTTGTGTACTGTGTATACTGTGCACTATGATTATGTTCTGCGCATCTGGTTAGTCTCCGATGAGACTGGCCGCCCTGTGGTCGAAATTTTGTACCTGTATCCAAATAAATGTTTTTTCTATTCTATTCTATTCTATTCTTAATTCCACTAGGAGGACAACATCATCAGCTGGTTGTTCGTACGCTGATTGACTAATCAGTGATCAAACCTCTTGTCAAATAGTAAATTATTAAGATGTTCAGCTGTATTAATAGTCATTACAACAGGATATTTAGCATGATTTGAGTTTTGAGCTTTTCATGATTCCACGATAGCTTTTTTTTATGTAGGTATATTTTATACATAAAAAAAACCATCGTGGTGCCACTCTGTGCAAAGGCACAGAGGCTCTATTCTGCTAAACTGATCACGTCACTATGATACTATGGTTAAGCGATTGGCTAGCACAATCGGTCTCCTGGTTTATAACTTTCTTTATCTTACTTTCTCATTTCTCAAGTTCAAAGGCTTCGTTGACACAAAAAATCTACTACGTTCTACCTACGAAGCAAAATTAAGTATGTTGTTAATCGGAACGAACGGAAATTGGAAAAGATCTATAAAATAAAAATAGCATAAAATTAAAAGAGAGCGACTTCCTGATTCTTAAGGTAAATATAGTTTACAAGCAGACCAATTTAAACTAAGCTAAATTACATCTCATTAAGGTACATTTTCAATCATAATTTCGTTAACAAGACGATCTCGAAGTTAGTAGCAAGACGGGCTGCTTAATAAGATCCCCGTTCTCGGTGATTTATTAAGCAGGGGGCATATTCCGGGGGGCATATCCTGGCAAAGTGAAGTTGGTTAACTAGTAAGGAAACTTAAACCGAGCCTTAAAGGAGTCGATAGTAATTTTTTTGTATAGAATCGGGTAGGTACTTAGTATCCATTTCCGTTCATAGGCGCTGTAACAAACCCGATACACGTCTCTTCCTTGAAACGATACTATTGACTCACTGAACTTAGGGCTCTGATAGGTAGGTAACATTTAAATAAAAAAAAACCTACCACCGAACCGAAACAAATGCCAGTTGTGATCTTTATGAAAAGACAGAGGCATTGTCAAAAATGATCTTGGCTATTGTGGAATCAGCACGTGGACAGTCGTGTGTACCTAATAAATCCTTACATTCCGGTTCCATAAGTTATCATAAGGGAACGAAATGAAAGTATAGGTAACAGTGGGTAGAAAAGGCTGAAATTATAAGTATTAGTCAGGTGCGTTTCTAACACTTAAGAACAGTGCGGGTACCTTAGCCCCCATACAAACGTACTTTCCGCTTCATTTGGAAACTACATCCCCGATCGTATTGAAATTTTCCATACATAATTGGATAAAAAAAAGCTATGCTTGTAGTGTTTTTTAATAAACAACATTATGATGAATAAGAGCGAAATTAATTTGCCATATTTAGACGACGAAATCAAGCCATTTTCAAGTTCTATTTTTTATGCATTACAGACATCTTTATTCGAAAATCAGTAGCGCTGCAAAAATCCTAAATATATTCACCATTAGAAATAAACAAAAATTCCGAAATAAAGCGAACGCCGCCGCATGGCCAACACGATGCGATTCTACGTGAAACAACAACAAACCTGCACGGGCCGGCCGCTGAGATTTGGGAGAGGTTCGTAGCCTTCTTAAAGCTCATATGTTTTCGTGTTTACCATGCCTGCCATAAAACGCATAGCATTTTAAATAGTTTAAGATATAAAATTGCGCTACTGTTTTACCTCCGCGTGTCCTACGATGGATGCCAGTAATCGGCCGAGGCGAACTTTCTATTAAATTGTATCGGGTACCTGCCAGCCTAAGATATTTATGTGTATCACTAAATTAATTCCTTGCAACATCCTTGATGCGTGTAAGGGTTAGATACACGTGCAGCTTTACGCATTTACTGACTAGTCTTAGACCCATTGTAGACATCCACGTCTTGGGCCATGAAGGTGTTAGTTAAAAGCAATCAAAATCGTCTCCATAATGAACTTATTTACTTACTGCAGTGGCACAGTAGACCCGAAGTAGATCTTGGCCTCCGACTCTCGAGATCGCCCTTGTCGTTTAAGTCCAGTCAAGGGCACCAAGTTCATACAAATCTTTCTCAACTTCGTCGCTCCACAGCGCTACCTCGGAGGACCCATATACATTCTGCTGGCTGCTCGATCCTTCCCCTTTTTGACTACATGCTCGAGCCATCGGAGTCTCGAGGATTTGGTTTCTCCTAATATGTTCGGATCAGAAACTAGATCTTTTTTTTCTTTATTATCTTCACATGAAGCTTAATAGTGAACTACAGTCTACTAACTACTTACATGGAACCGCTGAAGCAGTTGCGTTGTTCACTATGCAGTATGCAGTCGCATAGTTGACCGAGAATCTCAGCCCTAAGCCGTACCGTCTCCATATAGGAATCTTTGGGAGAGAAAATAATTGATAAATATATTGTATTGGTTTGCAAGATGTTTGACATGTTATTTATTTAATAAGCGCGGTCCTATTTTGTTTTTCGTACACAAAAATCCTGAGTTTGTGATGCGTCGGCGTGGATAATTGTATGGAAAAACAATAGACAAACACGCCAGCTGTTAAAAAATTGTCTTGTCTAATTCTAACATCGAATAAACGAATTTGGGGAACCCACCACCCGCTTTACTTGTTTACTTGTTTATTCATAAATGTATCACTGATTCCGTTTTCGATGCATTATTATTGTAGGCTAGATTCTAAATAGGTACGAAAGTAATATAAAAATACAAAATAAAATGCGTGTTACACCAAAAATCACCTATAACGAGTATACGGTACTAGATTCCACTATAGTAGTATGGATTTTGCTTATAAGATCAGGTGTTTTGTAGAAAATAAGGAGAACACAGTTCGTTACGGATGTACGCGGGTTAACTACGAACCTTATTTTTGTTGGAAGAACAAAACGTTGTTGTTCTTCCAACACAAAAAAGGTTCGGTTAACCCACTCTACGATTGTGTTAGAAGAGAAAGAAAACATGTTCAACCTTAGAACACGATGACGAGAATGAACACAAAGCCAGAACATAACTCAAACAACGATGACATAACAAATTTATTCAAATCCCCTATTTCCGATAAGGTTTATCCTAGAAACGTTTTGCCTTTGCCAACTGTAAGGTAAAGCTGGCCACAAACGTCCGGCTGTGTCCCACGTAAATTGGTTTACACCAACCGGCTTTAATTAGGTACCGAATGACCGAGGCTTAACATATTGCTTGGACCTATGAGTCCTGCATCTTGTTATTACTTCTTATTGACATACAAAATTGAAAAGTTCGATCACTATAATACTTTCAATAGTGCCCTAGATATATTATGTATAGGCATTCTATTTTTTGTTAGATAACGTAAGTAGGTCGAATGCGACAGAAAATAATGAGTAAAGAGTGCTTATTTGGCCAATAAAACAGAAATGAGCAACAAGAATTTAGAAACTTGATTAAAAACAATTGATACCTACCTTTACCGCGTGTGTAAGATATTGTAATTTATTTAATAATAGATATGTAATATTATAAGTATATGTAGTGGTAAACAATATGGTTTCAATAGATATTCAATTATAAAATGTGACAGGCTTGATATTTCCTGTTTGCTTTCCCGCTCCAATTCAAATTCCAATACAAATCAGCTTCATTATTGAGTTAGGTATTTCATATTGCATTATATTCTTAGTGCTGTGTATTCTAAATTATTAACTTATATTTAAGAACATTTTGTTTTATTTATTTATAAGATTATACAAAATAATTATTAATTAGAAGTTAAATGTTATGCCAACCGCCGAGAAGCGGTGGACTGACGACACAGTTTCGTGACGAGGATTTTAGGGCCTGAACACGCCACTTTTTGGTCAGCGACAGAACGAGAAACATCTGTTATGGTACGTAATACTTATGTGGTAAATTATAAAACCCCTATCTATTTAGATGTGTCCACAGAACAATAGATCACTAAGAAATGTCTTACCTAGATGATTTAAGCATTACAATTAGTTATTGAAGGTTCTTTTTTAAGGCTATCTTATTATGTAAGTATGTCTTTACTAATAAGGTTTTATATATTTGCTAGTGGTTTCTTGTTCACTTCTTCCACTAGTGGACAAAACATTGAAGTGAACAGAATCTCAATAACACCTTGTTTCTATTTGTACATATGTGTTTATCGGTCAACCTAAAGAAATAAAGTTGTTGAATTCTGACTTCTGATTTCATTATTTTCTACCCCCAAATTGTCAGGTTGCGTCGTAAGGCAGGTAATTTCATGATTCTATCAAAATAAGATAATTGTCTAGGTAGGTAAAGCCCCTAAATCTATCACGTGCGATCGGGATATACGAGTATGTAGGTATCGATATGATTAACCATTTTGAACTCAAACAAGCGGCTTATTCTTCTTTGTCCCACTTAGATATCCCCCATTGGAGGACGCGGATGACCCAAAATATTTACTCCCACAAGGTTCGATTCGGTCCCATTCCGGTAGCGCGTAAATTATATGTAGGTGTTTCGAGATTCATGCTAGACTTCTTATCCGTTTCTAAGCGAATGAATTATGGACCAACTTAACTTTCCAAAGCTGCCAAGCAAACCAACAAACCTACACACAACAAACAACAAAATACAAGTAATGCCTCCTGTTTCATTACGCGACGGAACATCCCGCCGGCACCATATTAAGTCGCGTCGAGGACCTGACAAACTCTGCGGCGGGCAGAGTTGAAATTACCTATAGGCTGGTTTCTATAGATTCTAGAAAAACTGCAAGAAATTTCAACAAAGGGATTTTCCTATTAAGATTGGCATGACATGAGACGCTATGAACAGCGCGCTTTGGTAACGCGCATTTTGATTTGCACGGATGTATAATATATTTCTTTTAATGTGCACCAAAGCGCGCTAAACGCAATGCCGTCCATTCCAACGTCCAATTTGTACTTGCTCTTGGAACCGCTATCGCAAATTCGAATTTTACAATCAAAACATGACACCACCATCGCAAATTCGAATTTCACAGTGTGATATCGACGCGTCGAGAGGTATTTTTCGAGAGTATTTTTTATCATGCACCTAGCATGATAAAAAATACTGGCTACAAACAAAATAAAAAATGTATATTATGTCCTCTAGCAAAAAGTTATAATACTTTGCTCCTTGAAGTATTTACATTCCTTGATGACCTCTATGGTCCTATTCCATTTTTGTCGTGACGCTACGAAAACAGCCAGTCATATAAAGTATATCCTCTCATCTCTTGCTCTCTTCACTTATTTTTACAATAAAATGTTCGTATTCTTATTACCTTACCTTAGCGAATTCTTACAGTAAGTAAGTAGGTACGTATTCTACAGCCACATGTGCATCTCTCCACGTCCGAAGACAAACCATATATTCTGAACTTTACGCCAACTCCCAGCCGTCCCTATAATCTCGGCGAATTTAATTCAAATTAGCGCTGTACTACTTTTCAAATGGTGACTTGAAGAGTCTTATCTGTGACACGCCGCTCTCCTCCAGGCTCTCGAGGCGATTGCCTCGAGAGCGAAGGTTCTCATTAGACGTGATTTCACATTTTTAGCTGCGATTTTAACATTTTTATCTTCAGTTTCCTTGGGCTGTGTTTTTGTGGGACCAGCTCATATACTGGTAATTCTGGTTCGGAACGATTACAGAAGATATTTTTTTTTATTACCTGTACAAAAGATAAACAATTCTCAAATGAACTTTCTTGTTGTCGATTTTCGAACATAATGCAAAGTAGGTACTTGCTGATTTGAGATCCTTTCTTTAATAAATATTGTTACAACTGCATCTTTATCTCGACTCCATGTAGGAAGGTACCTATGTGAATATTAATTTTGTTATTGGGATCTTTTTACATAATTTGCAGCTAAATGACTATAATAGATCATAGTCAAGCGTCAAGCATTAAATCAAATGGGTGCCTACTCAATAAAAAAATATAAATATCAAAAATTAGTTGCATTTTATTGAGCGCTCGTACTGTCTGTGTCTTGTTATTGTGATATGTGATATTTAATGGTGGAAACTTTGCTGGTTTAAGTGTTATTTAAGTATTATTTTTTGTTTACTTTATAATAACTGTATGTTTCCCTAATAAATAAAAATAAAATAAAATAAAATCAATTTTATCATGGGGAGGCCAGGGTAGTGTACAAATACTTTAAAATGTCTTTGATAGATAATAAAATGTATGGCGTGAACAACAATGAAATCTGTTCTAGTTACTTCTGGAATAATTTTTGAGACGTGTGACATTTTCTCATAGATATATCAAACATGGTTGTTTGATATATCTATACTTGACTAGACAAAACCTAGAGCTACTTAGTCTTATCCTTACGCCTATGGTTTTATCTTTTCATAAAACTTTTGCAATTTTACCAAAACAGATAATATTATTATACTTATGACTACTCTTGATAGTTAGTTTGATGTTTGTCATTTGACAACTGTAGGTATCGTATTAAACTCAATAAATGAACAGGTGCGAAATTAAGCTCAAAATGGCACGAGTTAATTGCCTTGGCATCTGTGACCTTACCAATAATGTTTTACAAAATATAATTTTCACTTCGGTTAGAAACCTCAAATTGTAACTTGAGTAATTATAGCAACTTAAAGGTGCAAATACACTATCTGATTTAATAAGATTATGTATTTTATTGTCAACCTATATAAAACGAAAAGTTCAAAACAAACTAATTTTACCTAAAATAACGTAAAAGTATACCAATATAATTCAGTTTAAAAACAAAAAAAACTATTTTTAACCGTCTTCAATTAAAAGGTTTTCTCATGCTATTATCAGAACTGGACCAATGAATTCTACCAATTGAAATAGGAACGCACGGAAAGCACCAGCTTTCAAATAAAGAAAGAATCATCAAAATCGATTCAACCAATAAAGTATAGGAAAATAAAGTTCGGATGTAACAAGAGAAAGCAAAACATAAAAAAAATACAGTCGACTGGAGAATCTCCTCTTTTTTATGAAGTAAAAAAATTCTTTAAATAAAGAAAACTGCATGTTCGATCTTCGCCCTGAGACAAATTGTTGTACGATCTGCAAATATTTGTTCCGGGTGTTCTGGGTATATTCTATGTAAAATAAAAAAATATAAAAAATAGGGGCTAGATGATGCTGTGTGCTCGTCGTGTTGTGCCGGCGGCATGTAATTTGCACCACTCCAACTCTTCCCGAGGGTGTCGTAAGAGGCGATTAAGGGATATCTACCGGAGTTGGGCAGCAGTACCCCCTGCAGAACAATTCTACCACCAAACTGCGATCACCAACCCACATGCCCAGCGTGGGGATCATGGGCATTACCCCCATGAGATAACAGCCAATAAAGGCACTTATCAGGAGGTCTGCGTTCAGCAGTGGACCAATATAGGCTGTTGAGGTTAAGGATGCTGTGTTTATTATCCAGCATGATTTAAAACGTCTATTATAATATAACTAGCTGCGCCCCGCGGCTTCGCACGCGTTGTTCCTATGGAAACGTTAAAAGACGATTTTCATCCCACGGGAACTGATTTATGGGATAAAAGTTGCCTATGTTTTATTCCAGACCTAGGACTATGTCTATTTTAAATTTCAGCCAGATCCGTTCTGTAGTTTTGGCGTGAAGAAGTAACAAACATCCATACATCCATACATCCATACAAACTTACGCATTTATAATATTAGTGTGATAACCTACCTACCTCAAATTCCTCGGATAATTTTATAAATACTTAACAATGGATATGTCATTTTATCGTTTGAGCTCAGTTAGGATTATTTCTAGTGTATTTCCACCTTTAACTCCCTGCTTTTATAAGCTGAGACTGCTGAGTGTTATAATTTCTGTAATGTATGGAATAAAACGAGGCCGTCCTGAAAATGCAATAACTTAGCTGAAATTTGACGACGAAGGTAAGTATCAAGTGGGAAAATTTATTAGTCTGATAAATTCGTATGGAGTTGGTATTTATTTTGCCTCATTTTGTATATTAACGCCTTCGTATAGTACTCGTGTGGCTGTTTTGACTTCATTATAAATTATAAGGATTGAAACGAATACTTCAGTTGCGGATTAACCATTTAACAGGAGTAGCAAATGCTAGGGGGCGCTTGTGACCAAAATTATAGAATAACAATATTAAAAGTTATGTTGCTTCCTTTTTTTAACCGACTTCAAAAAAGGAGGAGGTTATCAATTCGACTGTATTTTTTTTTCATGTTTGTTACCTCAGAACTTTTGACTGGGTGGTCCGATTTTCATGATTCTTTTTTGATACGAAAGCTGGTACTTCCCGTGTGGTCCGATTTTAATTTTGTTCCGTTCTGACAATGGGGTCCATGAAAAAACTATAAAAATTGTAGTCGTCTTAAAGTTTTTTCAACCAAAAATAATTTAATAAATTAATTATCTGACAGGAGCTGAAAAAAATGTGAAACATGTGTGTAGTTTGCTGAGCTTAGTCTTAGCTATGAGTGCAGCTATCTCCGCGTTCACATTTGCTACGGGCCCCGCGCTGGTTTAATCCGGAACTAGAATACCTACTGATTTTAAGGCAACTTATTTTTTGTGGCATCAGTGCTCACAAATTTGGTTAAGGTTTTG
Source organism: Eupithecia tripunctaria (assembly GCA_955876795.1). NCBI lineage: Eukaryota > Metazoa > Arthropoda > Insecta > Lepidoptera > Geometridae > Eupithecia > Eupithecia tripunctaria. Next base: position 7,928,729 of record OY041615.1, on the reverse strand, counting down.
CGCAAGATGACTTGATAGATTCTTAAGCGCTCTTAGCTATTTTGAATAAAATATGTGTGTAGTAGACGCTCAAGTGGTTAATAATTTAAATTATGTAAAATTTCGCCAAGGAATTTTTTGAGTCTTTTTGCACTCAGCTTGTAAACGCTTTTTAACCGACTTCAGAGGAGTTATCAATTCGACAGGTTTTTTTATGTTTTTTACCTCTGAACTGAACTATACTGGATGGTCCCTTTTTATTTTTATTTTTATCCATTGTGTGATTGTCATGATTTTTTTTTATATGAAAGCTGGTGCTTCCCGTGTGGTCCCATTTTAATTTTGTTCAGTTCTGACTATGGGATCCACGAAAATTCATGAAAACTATAAAAATTTAAGTCGGTTTATAGTTTTCTAAAACAAAATTAATTATTTGTACAGAAGTGCTTTAACATAGGTAGGTAACTTACCCACACAATTGCCTCTTGATAAAACCATAAAAATTACACAATCATCAAAATTCAGCCGAGCTTTCGCGGAACCAGCAAAAATTCTTTCTTAAGGCGCAAACATACTTAATTCCATAGTTATTCTCGTCACGTAGCACCGATTTTCAAGTGCCTCGTGATGTCTCCGAATATTCTTCCGAATCCGTGAGCCTAAGGGCGGCCGTACACGGACTGCTTCAAGCAGTTGAGACCGACTGCTTAAAGCTGCGACCGCGCGGTGAACTATACTCAGGCATTCGCTGCCGTACACACGACTGCTCAAGCAGTCGCGACCGCTTCAAGCAGTCAACTGCATGACGAAATTCCATCGTGCAGTCGACCGCTCGCGAGCTGTCGCGAGGCATACACCGACTGCTTGAGCCGTTGACTGCGCTAGAGCAGTCGACAGCTCTCCGACTTCCCTCCCCCCGCCCTTTGCGGCCTGGTTGGTAGCGTAGTTCCAGCAGTTAACAACCGACCGCCCGAGCAGTTAACAACCGACCGCCCGAGCAGTCGAAGCCGACCGCTTGAGCAGTCGACGCCGACCGCTCGAGCGGTCCGTGTACTTCGCTCAGCCGCTAACTGCTCCAGCAGTCCGTGTACGGCCGCTCTTAAATCTCAGTATTAGCACGCCATTGCTTACGTCAAATATTTCTGTTTAATAATTTTTAAAGCTGTTTTTATTATTAAGGCGCATACCCGATCCAAATATGATAGCGCCACCTATTTTATCATAATTATTACGTTTAACACAGGAAATTTGAATCCATCGTACAGTTTGCTGTGCAAAATTTGCTGTGTTAAACGTAATTTATGGTGGTGTGTCCATCCATCGGCGACAGTCCATCGTACAGTTTATGTTATCTAGAGATACTCTAGATAACATAAACTGTACGATGGACAAAAAATTTGTTAAACGTGTTAAACGTAATAATTATATTAAATAGGTGGCGCTGTCATATTTGGATCGGGTATGCGCCTTAATAATAAAAACCGCCATAAAAATTAATAGACAAATTAGCTTAAAAATTGTATTTTTCAATACCTCTGTAATAGTTTTGTCTTGTATAGTTTAGGCAAAGATGCGAAAATAGAGTTTGGTGGCCAAAAAGAGCAACTACGCATCTATGCCTAATCTATTCAAGATAAAACTATTATAGTATTAAAAATTGCTTATTATTATGTATACGAGCCGCGGGGCACAGCTAGAAGAGAATAAGCGCATTTCAAGATAAGTAAAGATGCTGTACAGTACAGGACCCTTGCGTGCATATGCTGTGAGTGGGAATGAGACAGGAATTTTAAAGCATCAATGACAGCCCGACAAACAAAATAATAACGCTTTTCGGGCTGTCAATATTTCTTCATTACATTCGACATTAGTCAGAGTCAGAGTCAAATTATTTCTTTAGACTTACAAAATAAGCACTCAGACAAGTCAATTTTTTACAATATAAACAGCTTGATAAATAGTTATTACTATCAAATAAGAAATAAGGTGCAATTGACTCTAATTCACTTAACGTCTACGTATTCGTCGTGTTATGTGTGTGTTATATAATTTGCTCCAAATAAATGTACTTTCTTTCTTTCTTCTTCTTCATTATAATGATTATCATCAAAGATTTAAATCTTTGATTATCATGATCAGTTAGACCACGAGGGCAGAAGTGTGTTAATTTTCTTTTTTTCTATGCCATCCTAAAAACCTTCACGCCTACCGGAAATTATTTACTTGTTTAATATTTAGTTCGCCCAACATTCGGGTCACGTTCACACCTAGGCGCGAAGACTTATTCATGATGGGAGTACATTAATATTTTTACGAGTCTCCTATCTCAGGGGAATAAGGTATATTTTCTGCCGAGTTTCTGCAGCTAATCTGGGCGGATATAATTTTTATGTAATCTGTAGATAGCTCTACCTACTTCGTTCGTGTTATGGTTAAATCATCTACCATCGCTGAAAGTAAAATTCGGGGCTCCTCGAAAGTGGAACGCTCAAATTAGGTCTAATTAGGTCCACCTACCTGAGTCAGACCAGCGCCGCCGACGTTTATGTTTCATTTCCCAAGCAGCAGCGCCTTTTACAAAACAATTCTACCGCTAAACTGCGATCCCCAACCCGCATGATGCCAGGACATTGAGGCGGACAACATTTATTTTATGATTTAAAATAAGAAACCATATTTTCTTATATTCCTCTTCTTTTATGTGTTTTCTCATATTATTATTATTGTTTTGAAAGTATCTGTATCAATGTCATGTTTATGTTATAATTACATGAAAAAACACTAGTTTTGTTGAAATATTATGTAATGTTATATAATGTGTAATAAATTTGAGTTTAAAAGAACACAAATAGAAAAAAACAGAAAGTAAAACGTTAGCCTCACGTCCCAAGCCCCCTCGGGGTCCAGAATCACCCCCTTTCGGCTTTGTACACCCTCTCTGTGGCCCCCTGTATAGTACTGATAAGGTAGCAGCATCCTTCTCTTTATTTTTAACTCCTCAACTCAGTTGAGCAATCTTGACCCCTCTTGTATAACACCTTCATGGCCCAAGACGCAGGTGACATTCTCCACCTCGTTCGGCTGCGGCGCGCCCCTGCGGGTCGCACCGCAGAGGCTGGGCAGTGAATACGTTAAGGAAGGCACGGCAGACCATACGTCTGTTTGTGTGTGTGTGTTGTCTTTAGGTGCACCGACCGAAATCTCATTCTATTTAGTTCGTCAGTCTTTCTTTCTTCTTCTTTTCTTCTTTTAATGGCTTCTACTTCTGGATTAACATAATTTTGCCAATGCCCGTAATATTAGAGTAAAATAACAATAAAAGCAACGTTGTTCAGTAATAAAGATAGATAAAGAAAATGAATTCTTCGATAAAATGTTAATCAAAGAGATATAAGAAAATTAATTCCTGAGATGCCTTCAAAATCAGCCTACCAACTTAAAAAAGTATTTACATACGAGTTTAAATTAACAACCATTGAATGAGTGACATTGTTGTTTTCACTTACTCGTTTTTTCATAGAAAATGTATGGGAATTGTTTTTTTTATTATTGCCAAAACTTACGATTTAATTTGGTATGTTACTTTGGGAAAAGTGTTCCTGGTTGGAAATAGAGTCGATTAAGACAGACCTGTTTTTTTTGACAAATGTAATTTTTTGGGCGAACCGTACTTTTTTCGAAAAACTAAAAATGACAATATTTTTTTCATAAAAATAAAACAGAAGGTTCCTAAGAACAAAACCTTCTAACTACAAAAGAAACGGTAGCTACCCTTAAGGGGCCAAAAATTTGCCCCACCCTGTATATATTGGACATAAAAAATTACAAAAAAGTGCGTCAAAGTTTGTAAGTGAGCCCCACTAACTTTGACACGCTTTATTTTTGTGTTTAGTGAACTCACACCTTACGTAATAGTGTTGTAAGGTGTGACGTCACGTGGAACTTTAACGGGCTAATAAATGTTCATAATTATTTACTTAATCGACAAAAGAAAAACTGTCCGTTTAACGCGTCCAATATCTTCTGATAATCGTTTTTTAAATTTTAAAATTTTAAGGACGCCTACCTTGCTGGGTATTTGCAAGTACATGAATAGGAAACATAACGATTTTCCTATACTTTAAGCCAATTTTCTTGTGCAGGTGTAGGAAGGGAAATTGCTGAGCGAAAGCCATCGATCATATTCAGTTTGACAAGCACATGTGTTTTCTGAATTGAGCTTCTCTGATGGATCTGCATGTTTTTATATGTAAAGATAACTAACCGAATGGAATACGCCAAGGGAGTTTAGGGATCGACTAAAACCAATAAGAATTATTTACTTGTATATTTACTAATTTATTTAGTTCGGTTATTTACGCACCTCATACACCACATTAGGTGTATGAGGTGCGTAAATAAATACTAGTGTCCTACAAAAATCAAATTACTCCGCAGTAAAACTATCAGAAAATATTAGACACCTATTTTCTCTCTTGACGATCAAAGTGAAAATGATGAAACAGTTAAAGTTCTGCGACACTTTTTAGCAAGATATGATGTCACTAGAATACTCTCGAACTTTGACGCGATTTATTTTTGCCCAAAAGAAAAAATGTGTGGTCCAATATTTTCTAAGAATAAAACTGAATTAATTAATAAAATTTAGAATATTTTATTACATAGGTTCATATTTCTATTTCTGACGATTTGTCCGGCATTAAGTTCTCGGGTGAAAAATTACCAATCATACATACAACCTCACAAACAGGCTTTCGAATTCAAACAAAGTAGAGGTTGCTATGTTATCATCCGTGACGTCACTAAATGGCTCTGTCGGAAGACCAACGTTGATTGTAAGGTGTGTTCAACCAGCTCATGCTGTGACGAGACCGTTTTGTGACTATAACACAGATGCTTTGTATTTGAAGCCATGTTTAATTTTGTTACAAATAAAATAATGTTATATTCTATTCTATTCTCATACTTTGCACCACACGTACCTAATGCCGGTATCTAGCTTTGTTTTTCATTATTTTGTCATAGCGCGGGTGAAATTTGGTTTTTAATCGCGGGCTCAAATCAACTCACATCTGCATCGCAAAGGCCGTGTTTCGGTTTTTGAGTAGGTTTTTATACTTACTATCCCGATTTTAGACAGCGTGAACATCCATTTTATTATTTAAATTGGGGAATATGGGCGTTACCATCCACGAGAAAAGCCAATAAGGTGCTTAAAAGGGGAAGACCTGCGTCCAGCAGTGGACCAATACAGGCTGTTGCGGTTGAAGAAGATCCATTTTAATGAGTAATTCCTACTGCTACTACTTTCCTTAGAAAAGTGATTAGGTAGTTATGGATATAAAAATTAAGACTTCATTAAAATTTCTATCTAATTATTCAATTACAAAGTTGGTCAACTGTTTTAAATGAAACTACAAGTTTTCTTAAGTGTCTATACTTTTGTTTCTTGTCATTTAGATAGTAAAGTATATTTTTACTTACATCTACCGCAGCTGAAGTGGTAGATAACTAACCCTTACTGTATTTCACTACGAATAGAAAATTAAAGGTAAATGTATTTATAAAATCGACACATGAAACTGACTGAGTACAGAACAGACTATTGCAAAAATCCTAGAAGATGTAGCTTTATATTTCTTATTTATACCACTTACCTGCCTAAATTAGAAATATGAAACTACATTTTACTCTAAGCCAGCTTCTTGGGTACGCTCCTGACTGGTACTAATATGGATCAGATAAGCTACCTGTAGATTGTTTGCAACAGTCTGCAGTTAGTTTAATTGTTTCAATTGTAGATATGTACATAGGTACCTACATAGATACTAGTTTTAGTTTATTTATTGTAATTTTATTTTTTAATAAATTAACTGAGATACTTGTACTAATTGTAAAAGAAGGACCCGTTACGCAGTAGGCGTAGTATAACACGCAAACCTACAAATTTACCCATCACACTATCACACTAATATTATAAATGCGAAAGTTTGGATGGATGTATCGATGTATGTATGGATGGATGGATGGATGGATGGATGTTTGTTACCTCTTCACGCCATAACTACTGAACGGATCGGGCTGAAATTTTGCATACAGATAATTCTAATCCTGGAATCAAACATAGGCTTTTTATTCCATAAATCATGTCCGTGGGATGAAAATCACCTATAAACGTTTCCAAAGAAATAACGCGTGCGAAGCCGCGAGGCGCAGTTAGTTTTATAATATTAGTCAAAATTAGTAGGTACTATACAAATTTGTATGAAGCTTTCCATCAACAAAACCAATAAATAACCAACTCGAACAACCGAATCGTTATTGAATATCATTACCGTGTCATTAAATCATATCCGTCGTATGGTAATGACAGGTGGAGTGTAATTGGCAACATGTTTCGGATTCGACATCGAGCCAATTACTACTACGATTTATTGCTTTGACTGTACTTTTAAATGTATTGTTTTCATTGTTGTTTTGACTAAACGAGTTCTTCGAATCACTAGCAATTCTTTCAAACCAACTGATCTTGTTTTTTTAAATGCTGGACAGTTCACACAGCATTATAGTTGATTGGATGACACCGAACTCAGTAGGCATACGGAATTCCAATGCGCCAATTTATTTTTGCATCGAATTTGTAATTTTTGGAACGCCCAATTTTTACTGATCCACAAATATTGTAAACTAGTACTTTTCGATTATACGAAGCAAGCTGCAAGCTGTTACATAAAAATACATTTTTTAATATTGAAAAAGCAAATAAATGTAATCACGAGGCTTGCAACCCGTCAGGAAGGGTAACCTATACGTAAGTACAGGGCGTCTCATGGCTATGCCACATGGAGGGAAGGTAATATTGAAGATATAAAATTTTACTGAAAGCTCATATCATCAACCTCATATTGATTTTACCAACAATTTAAACTGCATTTAAACATTTTTTAATAATCTCCCTTCTAAACCGGGAATAAAACCTGCCAAATCTAAATAAATATCACCCGTAATTTTACAATACCTACCGATGAAAAGGCTCAATCGTAATCATTATTTTTTAGAAATAACATAATATCAATCACACAGGCACAGCTCTTCACATTTCGTTCATCGCACATGTGATGACTATAACCTTTTTCGGTTTCTAACGCTGCTTATTTAACTACTACTGCAAAATCTCTAACAAGTAGGTTACGTCTTCTAAAAGGTAGGTATTAGTTGTATGCATTTCGACGAAAATGACACATATTGGTGTCTATTCGGATGTTGCTAAATCTAGACTAAACAAATCTGAAAGGACTAAAAACGATGCCATCCTTATTATTTTGATCGTTATGACAGGGACAGCGACATTTTTAGTCGTGTCAAATTAGATTAGTTTAGTTTTGGCAATATCTGAATAGACACCACTTTCTATTTGAACCGGGAACAAGTAGAAGAAATATTGGTTCCCAGTTTAAATAAAATTGTTTTAGAGAAACTAGAATTCGAAAGATTATAATAAAGTGGTTGCTGAGTGTTCGGTGCGATTCTGTCGCGAGGGTAGAATGAGATTTATTTCACGCGCGCGGCATGTCCGCATGTGGGATAGTGCGGCGGTAGCGTAGCATTCTGAATTTGAATTAAATTATTTTGAAATACGATTGAGTCATGTTTCGAACGAAACTTCGGTATTGGTTTGTAGTAATAAATAGTTTTCGGTGGTATTGGCTTCAATATAAAATACTTATGTTGGCATTTTATTGAAATAATTATATTTTCTGGTACATCATTATAATAAATAGCATACCTACAGTAAAAGACGAACTACTGAACTGGGTTCACCCACATCTGAAATAGGATTTAGAATATTACGACACTTACCTTGGGGCCACCATTATTTATTTATTTAGACCAAAAGTTACTGAACAGACAGAAACTTTGGTAGTATACCTTCTTAATATTTATCAGTCAGTTTATCTTTAATCAGCTTACGTTTAAAAGTTACAATAACTTAACTAGTACCCAGATTGAATCTATCAATCATACACAAATTAATCCCTATTTCTTGTAGATCACACCAGGCTATCAGCTATCACGCGTAAACGACGGATCCAATTTCCATCTTTTTTGTGTTTTATATGTTTACTATTTTATTGTTTTAATTTTATCCTTGTTATTTTGACATTTTAATGCATGCATACATATTTATAGTTCATTTCTTATTTGTATAGGTAATCAATACTGCTCTTTAAACATGTTGTGTACACATGTTTAGAGATACAGTCTCCTCCACTTCAACCTCAGTCAGGATACAGTCTAGTTTTTTATTATTGTCTTTTTGTTTGCATATTTCTTGATATTCTGCTTTGTGTGCCAAATAAATAAAATAAATTATAGGAGAAGGTTTATATAATTTCAGGAAGTGAATAAATTTCAGGAAGGATAAATGCAAAAAAAGGAAAGTTCCGCGGAACATCAGAAAAATTATTAATTTGGCAACAAATTATATTAATTCAGAGAAACAGAGCAGCTGTAGCCCATCACTACCGTCGCACGCCGAGCTGGACACACTTGATAAGTGGTTGTATTCTGAGGCTCCAACTTTTGTTGCTCACCTACATTTACTGCATCCAGATGATAATTTATTTGGCTAATTCTAGAGCTTTTCGGTGCATTCTTTTGAAAAGAATTTCACCAGTATTTTTATTTGAAGTAGAGCTACTTCAAACAAAATAATCAATTTTGTTTTTAAAAACTTTAAACCGACTTCAAGTTTTATAGTTTTTTCATAAATTTTCATGGATCCGAACTGAACCAAATTAAAATGGGACCACTCGGAAAGCACCAGCTTTCATATAAAAAAATAATCATAAAAATCGGACATAATATAGTTATAATAATAATTAATATATAGGACATAGTCATAAGTTCTGAGGTAACAAAAAAAAATAAAAAATTATAAAGATCCACCTCCTTTTTTTAAAATCGGTTAAAAATACTAAGGTACTGGTTAAATTGAGTTAGGTTTAGCGAAATGGTTTTCTTTTTTTTAACTATTGACGGAACAAGCATGGCCCACATGATGTTAAGTGTTATACCCATCGCCTATTACAGAGAATTACCTTGAAGGGCATGCCGCTAGGAACTTGCCCTACAATGCTCTATCCTGCGTCCGTCAACCTGATTGGTTAGTTAGTAAACGTAGCGACTGATTAGCAAATTTTATTCCATGCAATTTTTTTGCGAATCTTTCCCAGCGTAGCCTTCTGCTGAAGTACAGTCAACGTTGTTATATGGGATTTGTTCTAGTAGAGGCCCTGCACCAAATCCCATTTAAAAATGGAATGTCCCATGACGTCTCCATACCATAGAGAAATCAAACCCAGGCCACAGTTTATATTTTGGTGAGTCGGTTGTGAGTGAGTGACTCACTAAAATATTAACTTTACTAATATTTAGTAAGCTAATTTTGAAAAAAAATAATGCCTTATCGTGGATACGAGGTAAATTTCTATACCTGTGCGGGGTTTTTAATTATATTCTTGATTTATTCTTAAAGTTAAAGATCCCACTCAATAAATTCGTAGCGTCTCAATAAAAATAAAATGTTTATATCCTATTAGAAACTAACAGTCTTTGTGAACGCAAAATGCTAGATTTACGAGGGTAGACGAGAGTTTTTATATTTTTACTATTTGTTATAAATCACGGCCGACCTTATTTCCTATCTTGAACTAACTTTCCACCTCGAATTTATATCGTTTTCGTAGACTCTACGCTCGTAGCTTTTTTCGTAGCAAGCGCTACGAGGTTACGTGTATGCAAAGGCGTTTCCGAAGATTGCAAGTAATCATGTTGATGATAAATATTTATTTATAATTATAATTAGCTGCACTCGGCGGCTCGATTTTCATGATTATTTTTTTATCTGCAAGCTGGTGCTTCCCGTATGGTCCCATTTTAATTTAGTTCAGTTCTGACAATGGGATCCATGAAAATCCATGAAGAAACTATAAAAACTGAAGTCGTTATAGTTTTTTATCAGAAATATTTACGTAAAAATAAATATGTGATGAATTATTTACTTTTTAGTTTATTTATGCCGAATTTTGAGTAAATCGAACCAAGGGATAGGTAATAATTGTAAAGAAAATTGTATAAGTGGTTATGGAGATACGTGGTCAAAATATTCAGACAGACTTTCATATTAAATTTTATTATAGCAGAATAATATAAGTTTTTATTGCTGTTTTACACTGAGGGTATTTTAAAAACCATGCCTTAAATTATTTATGATTTTATTGATCTTAATCCACAAAGGTTGGTTTTTCTGTGACAGCTTGTCCTTCGAGCTAAATGCCTACTCTAAAGTTTTTTATTCTAGAATTAAAAATCCTTTTCTTTATTTTGGATTTAATTTTTATTTAAGAATTGTTTTTAGGGGTTTTGTTGTTGTTTCAACTTTGCATGGTTTTATCGTTTAATGAAGCAAAACATTGGAAAAACTATTACATACTACGAGTATAAAATGCGAAAATCTAACTGTCTGTTTATAATAGTTTCACGACATAACGAACTGTTAAACGTATCATACTGACATTTGACTAATTAATAGCTCGGGCAAGGACATAGACAAACATGGGATATAAAGTACCCTTACGTCCTTTCGAAACAAGCCGTGGGAAGAAATCAGTTATTATTAATCATAAGACCTTTTTAAATGTATGTTAATTATTGGATGCCAAAAAAAATTAAATCTACCTTTGAATGTAACCTTCACCAACATTTGCACAAATTGCAATCTACTAAACAACAATTAGTACTGAAAGCCTAAAAAACAACAACGCAGCTAAACTGCTGATAAATACACCAGAAAACAGGAACACTGCGATTAAACAGCCTCACATTTACCTTTTTTATAGCAGGCCGTAGGAATCACAGTGCCACCTACTTACAGCTTTCAGTTCTAAAATAAGCATTATTATTTATTTCTAACAGCTCACGTGACATATTTCCAGATAGTTATTATGTTCACGTGAGTCGGAGAGCATCATCATTAAAATCAACATTATCTATTTTTTTTAATTAAATTAGGTTTCTTGATGTATTCTGTGTACGAGCGTAAATTCAGCCAGACAGTGACTGACCACTTAGCTTACTTACGTTTATCAGGAGAGGCCTGTGTCCAGCACTGCACCAATACGGGCTGTTGAGGTTGAGGTAAGCCGTTGATTTAATAATAAATTATATAAATAAATATTTTTCGATATTGAATGAGTGTTCATCATTTGCAACAGGACTCCATGAACTAGCTTCTAAACAAGTGTACTACTCAAAAAGTTTGCTTTAAAGGATACTTACATCAAACTCGCCGGTTGCCTTCCGCCCGACAAGTTAGTGAAACATTGTCAGCGGCTTAAAATATTCTGAAACTGAAATGTCGAACCCACCAAGTGTGTCGGCGGGTTCTGTTCACTATGTAGTCCCAGGAATGACTGAGTAAAGAAAACGAAAATCCTATTACGTACAGGTAGTTAAGTTGTTTTGTAAGGTTTTTGGGTGGACTAAGTTATTGAGATATTTTAATTTTATTTTCTGCGTCTCATTATTCTCATTATTATTTTTTTCTTTGTGTTTATTAACTTTACTGGCATTCGTATAATATTGTATGTAACTTATAATGTAATTCTGTTTTCTTTAAATTAAAGTACCTAATTGGTTTTTACAACCGCTTTATAAACACTTATTTGGATACAAAAACAATAAAAACGTAACTTATTCCGAAGAAAACCGTAAGTTTTTAAGTCTAGTGAATTATCCTAGGACGCATTGAACTCCAAAACCTGAAAGAATCCATAAAAGATGTTGCACTATAACTCTTTTATTACCAAACAGTAATGAAACCCCACAATAAAAACGTTTCCCACCGTTATTTTTTATCGTTCTGTGTTGAAACGAAAATTTCGGTGATTATCATTAGCTCAAACTCACAAATTCTCTTTTAATCCTTCCAATTCTTAATCTGTTTGCATACTTTTTATTTAGGCTGATGTTTTTAAGCGGCTTTCAAAAAAGGAGAAGGTCCTACGGCTGCTTGTATGTTTCATGCGTGTTAGTCGATTTATTCGTCATTTACGGATATTTGATGTTTATTTTGCAGATGTGTAGAAAATGATCCCGAGTTGGTTCCCGAGAGATTAGTGTTTATACCGCAGATCCTAAAAACAGTATAAAGCTAAGGGATGCTAAGTCAGTTTTTAGTTTGTTCAAACATTCAAATTATTATGATCATTCCGTAGTACCTAAGGGTGCCGGACCTTTGACGTTAGATGTTTGAATATCACACTAATATTATAAATGCAAAAGTTTGTATAGATGGATGGATGGATGTTTGTTACCTTTTCACGCAAAAACTACGGAACTGATCAGGTTGAAATTTTGCATAGAGATAATTCTAATCCTGGAATCAAACATGGTCTACTTTTTATCCCATAAGTCAGTTCCCGTGTGATATAAATCGCCTTAGACGTTTCCATAGGAAAAAGGTGTGCGAAGCCGCGGGGCGCAGCTAGTATGTCTATAAAATAAAGATATTTCATTAATTTTTTTCTCCTTTAATCTTATCTGGAAATAAGTGTTTCTGGCCTGGGTGAGTCTATTTTTATGTTTAAAATAATAAAAATGTAATCTATTTCTCCTAACAACAACACAGGCTCCGCTTTACTTTTTAGAATTAGATGAGGCTTTGTGAAAGATTAAATCGTATCATTCAAAATGCACCTACTAGTAATTTAAGTAGGTACTAGCTGCGCCCCGCGGGTTCGCACGCGTTGTTCCTATGGAAACATTAAAAGGTGATTTTCATCCCACGGGAACTGATTTACGGGATAAAAAGTAGCCTATGTTTGATTCCAGGATTAGAATTACCTGTATACAAAATTTCAGCCAGATCCGTCCAGTAGTTTTGGCGTGAAGAAGTAACAAACATCCATCCATACATCCATACAAACTTTCGCCTTTATAATATTAGTGTGATTATCTGCACCGTTGCGTTGGTCGTAAAGACTACGACAGAAATACTGCAGTTTTCGACTGCAGATCCATTGTTATGTAATTTGATGATAAGGAAAGACAAAATGGAGAAATATGGGACGAGCTTTTGATATCCTCCAAAATTGAAATATAGTAAAGACATTGTCCGTTTCTGGAATTTTAAGAATTCTCCTAAAGCGAAATAAAAACGAAAGCAAGATTTCAAAATTGTTACTTCAATTTGAGAATGAAAGAATAAGATTTAACTTTGAACGACCACAATAACAAACTGTTTGTAAATAGAGAATAAAGAAAGTTTTGAAATAAGGAACTATAAGTATCTTCCTACTTAAATTATCTATTTAACATTTGAACGGCTCCAGAAATTTTGATAACAAATTAAATCATCATGACATACCTAAATTATTTTTAATTTAACTTATTTTTTTTATTAATTACTTTGCCAAAAAGGTGCATCCTATAGATAGGCTAAGCAGCGTTGTCACTCATTGTTTGCTTGCCTGTACGATGATTGGCGGTGCGGTACTATGCAACTGCATGCAGCGCCAAACAGCTTGAACACAAGACGGTGACATCGCTTAGCTTGAGTGTTAAAGCATATCAATAAGAGGACTCTAGTGTCTAGTAGTATGCGCCGTCTGGTGCCAGCCTAATTTGCACCACCCCAATTCTTCTCGTGGGTGACCTCAAAGGCGACTTAGGGATATCCACCGGGGGCGAGGAGCAGCGCCCCCTGTGGAACAATTTTACCGCCGAACTGTGATCCTCAACCCACCTGCCCAGTATGGGGATTATGTGCTAACAGCTAATAAGACTATGTGATAACAGCTATAAGACGATGCACTGGGGGAGATCTGCGTCCAGCAGTGGACCAATATAGGCTGTTGAGGTTGAGGAAGTGTCTAGTTACACCTAATTTAGGATGACTTTAGTTACCATAAAAAAATACATCTTTTAAACAATAAATGCTATCTATTTATCTAGCCTTATTACAAAGAAACAATGCACGCGAACAGTTACTGCAGCTTTAATAATATGCCTCTTCTGTTCTGTATAAATAGGTAGCTATCTACACAAATGATACCAAACATAGTGTTTCAGGTTATTAATAGGAGTAATAATTCAAAATAATTCAAATTCATCACACAAAAGGGGACTTATAGCGTTATATTCCATTGGCATCAACCAAACAATTTTGAACCAATATGAATTTAGGTAACTGGAAGTAGTTGCAGAAGCAAATAATATAGGTACTTATAGATACGCATAAACATGTAATGTTTATCTATATATCTATAAGTATATAGCGTGGGCATATAAGTGCTTGGCGAGGGCTGCGTCGTGAGGGTCCGATAATCGAACCCCAACTCGACGGGCTATCAAACGACGTACCGAATACGACGATTACCACTGTACGTATGTGTATAACAAATCTTGCAACTGAATTTTAGACTTGTTATCCTCTCTACAGCTAAAACTTGCATGCATAAGTAAGTTTGGTGACAATATAATGTTATGGTATCTACTATCGACCTAATGATGGAGGCGTGATGGCCATAGGAGCTTTTAAAAGCTCCTATGGCCATCACGCCTCCATCTAGTACAGACTAAACCGATGAAAAATATTTCATCATTAAAATGCTTACTTTTCAGGGAGGATATAGGCTAAATATCCTGGAATTCCCACGGGAACGGGAACTAGGCGGGTGAAACCGCGAGGTGCTGCTTGTTTTTATATAAAATGTCTTGCTATCTTTATTTAACCGTAAGATTCTAGGAATGAGTTAAGTATTTATAGAAGTTGACTTCAAACGTGTCTAGCGGTCGGCTAACAATGAACGCAACTATATACTGTATATACATATACATATATGTATATAGATAACAGGGAAAGTAAAATAAACGCGTGTAAAAACAGTGCTTGCTCAGAAACTTGAACAGATGCAAGGAGTACGTTACATCGTGCATTTATTTCGCGTTATGCTACATAAATTATTCCCGAGATGATAAGTTTTCTATATGATTGGATTTCTCAGAACTGACCACAATCCGGTTCTAACTAGTAGCTGGAGCTAAAGAGTTAGCCCCGGCAGCGTGTAGGCCTTCCGACGCATACATTATCTGGATATCGGCCATGTCGGTATTTGCATAGTATTGTTCCGTGGACACACTGTAAGACGGTAGTATACTTGATTTCAGTGTTACAACTTGTTGGCTTTGAAAATCCTTGGAAAATAAATTCTTTTTTTTACCTTTAGATTTTTCTTGAGAATTAATTTTTGAACTAGGTTTTATTTATTATTAATTCCGCGAAAAAACCTCCTGTGTTAAAATCTAACAAATTATACAAAATGAAAGAACATTTATCACGCAGGTTTCAAATATCCTTTACAAAGCAAACCTTAATCACACATCAAGACACGGATTCGCGAAATTCAAATAAAAAGAAATTATTGTGGTTTTAAATTTTGTTAAATTCTCAATCGGATTGGACTGGACAAAATACATCAATCATCAAAGATCAATAGTAAAGGTACAGTATATCCCTTGCTATAGAAACGACGCTAAATTTCTCCATTATAGAAGTAGTTACTTACCAACACTGTTCTTCTACTTTGTCGCGATGGGAGTATTAACATTTAGACTGGCCGGCGGCATCACAGTACGTGGCATCATGGCGTCTGTGTTGCTTACTTTGTACTACAAAGCACCTACACGATGGCTAGTGACAATCATGATTGGCATAAGCCATAACACATATCATCATTCAGCAGCTTGACACTTAATGGGAAAGCCTCCTTACATACAAGGTTCTATGCGTCCGTCATTCAATATTCCGGCCAGCTCAATAATTTCCGACCATCTGGATGGTCAGCTGCCTCGAAGCCTTGCTTATAACATTCCTGGTAGACTCTGTAACATCATATCGTTCGTTTCTTTCGTATAGTGTACCTCTAAGTCTAAGCGAGCGAGAGCAAGAGAAGGCTATCGAGACGAACAAAGGAGAATGAGCCCAAACAAGGGCCTTCTTTCGCCTTCGGTCGTGCTCCGGCAGACAAATAGAACGAACCATAGACTGAGAAGTAATACAAAGAGAATACAATAACTACGTAAGAAGTGTATATTTGATAATAATCAGCAGTTTGAATAGTTTCGATGCGTATCAATTTCAAATTAAAATGAAAGAAAAATAAAATCTGACAGAAACGCTTCAACGCATCAAAGGCCGCCATTGACAATCAAATCAAAGAGTAGAACCATAGGAGACTTAACCATAAGGAATGAAATAGTTATTTCCGGTGCCAACTTATAAAAATAAGATTTAGATTATAAGGTTGGCAATAAGCACATTGCCATAGTAAAATTTCGGACAAGGGAGTTGCGACAGACTGAAGTAATAGACTAGTCCTCAGCGTATGCAGTAGGAATGGCGATAGTTTGACGGCTACGGATTTTACAAGTATAAATACAGCATTTCACCATATATATATATATATATATATACATTAAATATTAACTTTTGTAATATAAAATAAGTGAAATGTAGATTTTTTTTGGTATCCTATGTCCGTCTCCTGGTTCTAAGCTACCTCCCCACCAAATTTCAGCCAAATCGGTTCAGCCGTTCTTGATTTATAAATAGTTTAACTAACACGACTTTCTTTTATAAATATAGACTAGCTTTTGCCCGCGGCTTTGCACGCTCTATTCAAGTAGCCTATGCCCGTTCCCGGGATACCGTTTACCTCCCTGCCAAATTTCATCATGATTCGTTCAGCCGGGAACGAAATAAAAACTCCATATCCTATGTCCGTCTCCTGGTTCTAAGCTACCTCCCCACCAATTTTCAGCCAAATTGGTTCAGCCGTTCTTGAGTAATAAACAGTGTAACTAACACAACTTTCTTGTATATATAAAGAATAGCTTTTGCCCGCGGCTTCGCACGCTCTATTCAAGTAGCCTATGCCCGTTCCCGGGATACCGTTTACCTCCCTGCCAAATTTCATCAAGATTCGTTCAGCCGGGAACGAAACAAAAACTATCCTATGTCCGTCTCCTGGTTCTAAGCTACCTCCCCGCTAATTTTCAGCCAAATCGGTTCAGCCGTTCTTGAGTTATAAATAGTGTAACTAACACGACTTTCTTTTATAAATATAGATTAGAGAACAATACGTGTCCCACTCCTACGTCCAAAGGCCTTGTATAGGTAACTAAAATAGACAAAGTCTAACACCAGGTCCAATAATTAAAAAAAAAGTACTCTAAGTACAGTTACAAGCAATAAAGCAAGTTGCAGTTTCCATTACGACCAGTCCCGCGGGAGTCGTTTCAGCTACCTCCGACTCCATGAAAGGTTCTTTCGGTCTCCGAGCAGCTATCAGAGAGCGGCGGTAATTCGCATTTAGGAAGATATAGCTCAAACCATTGATTTATTAATAAGGGAAGATGAGGTACTGGTTTCTCGAAAGTGGCAACTTCAAATTGTGTAAAATTGTGTGCTCCAACCTCAGTCACCGTCTGACCGGCGGCACGGGCGGTCGTGATACGCGTGAAATATTGTTGTCTCGGTCTCACTTCGGTCGTAAATACGTCTTTCCGTCTTTGTTCTTCTTTGTATTGCACAGAACTGGAAATATAACTGTGAGCGTATGTGTTTGCGTGTTGTTGTAACACATGCCAATTTTTGAGTAAGCGCTGGGAGAACGAAACCTATCTTTCCTTTTTAATAAATCAATGGCTCAAACCCACAAATTCTCTTTTAATCCTTCCAATTGTTAATCTGCTTGCATTTTTACTTGTTATTTAGGCTGAAACTGGACTACAGAAAAAATATTGTTGGTGATCCAGTCAACGGGGACAACTGAACGGGACCTTCCTCGGGCAAGGAGCGAATTTTTTGTATGATTGCGGCATCTATCTTTTTACGTAGACCTCTGTGCCCTACGGTAAGTAAATAAAATTATCTAGGTATAGGCGTTGCAATGCGCACTACTTTCACTTGTTATTTAGATAGTCATTCTTCAACAAGCACCTACATATTGAACCTGTTTTAACTGATCGAGAGATGAAAAGAGTTATAAATAACATTAATCCTGGAATAAAAAAGTTTCAATTTTCAATTTCACAGCATTATCTAGCCCCAAGCTAAGCAGAGCTTGTGTTATGGGTACTAAATAACTGATATACATAATACAATAAACTACATAGATAGATATTTTTTACAAAACATAGAAAACATCCATAACGCCCTGAACAAATATCTGCAGAACGTACAAGTATTTGTCCCGAGGCGGGAATCGAACCCGCAACCTCCTGCGTCGCAGGCGGACCTTCGCCCACCGCGCTACAGAGGTAAAATAAAAATTGTGTTCCTTAACTTTCTTACTAGGTACCTTCCGTACCTACTCCTTTATACTAACGAAGTATGTTTCTTATACTTATTGTTTTCTACTCTAAACGTATAAACTATAGACACAGAAAAGGTCACTAGGCCACTTGTATCACGATACGACGTAAATGACTTTAAAGCTCGTCCAGTAGGTATACCTTTTGAGGTAGATTCATGCCAACAAATTGACATTTAGCGTGACCCCTGTTATTTCAATTTAACCCGGCATTCCGAGGTAATATCGCAGGTTTTAACATACAATTTGATCGAGCTTCTCATTAACATATAGATAGGGACGGAAAAAACCTTTTGGTCCCTTCCAAAGATAAATTAAGGGGTTTTTTGGGGCTATGGCCAGTGATGCGAGCCTGAGACATTCTTTGTGGCTTCGTTTACATTAGCCTATAGAAGATTTAAATAAACTTCGGTTAATTGTATTGTTGTATGGTAAATTGGATTGGCAAATTAAATGGTGTCTTTGTGAATCGTCAGAATTTAATGGGAAGGTTTTCATTTGTGGTAAATAAGCAATATACATAGATATATAAAAGTATGATACCTCTCACAATATCCATTCACGAAAAACACAACATCCAAAAAACATTAGGTAGGTAGATACTTTTCTGCGTCGAGTAACAGAACAATAAAAATCCATTAGCAATATTCTGGCACATCCGTATTCCATAGGTAGCTACTACCTACCTATCAGTTAAAAACGAAGCAAATATTTCGAACGCTCCATATTTGATTGAATAAAATAAACCAAAACTTACGCACGACCGCCTCGAATCCGTTTTCACATAATTCACGAATCAATACCGAATATTCAATTAATAACCCCAGGGCCGGATAAAGTGGATAAATGTCTCATAAATTAGTGGTGTGATAAAACGTGTGGACTGCGGTATTGGTCGCCGATTAGGTTATGAAAACTTTGTTGAAAATCATTTTCATTTTGCTTGAATAAATTAGCTAAGCATTTGTGAGGTCTATTCGGTAATTAGGATGGTTAGCCTATAAAGCTTTGTAAGGCCTATTTTAACACTTACGGCTCGTAACTTTTCATAAAAATCGAGTCTATTCGACTACAAAGAAAGTATAGTACGTTGATCACTGAGTTGGTTGTGTTCTAACTGCTGAAAAGGCCACGCTTTTGAACGTTAAAGGCAAACAATCGCAATAATTTCTTTGAAACGACTGTACAACACTCAAAACGGAACCCTAACGCCGATTTCTTGTAAAAACATCGCCCAATTCTAAAAGAGAAACTTTTTTCATACCCTAACAACATTACTCGAAAAAATATTGGCAAAAAGTTCAAGACGAAAACAAATGTAGGCCGAATTCTGGACTAAAATTGGAAAATCGCTCTTGGAATATCATAGAGCAGGGGAGAATATTCTTTTGATGGCATACATTATTTATACGGGGTGTTATAACGGATCTTTATCTTTGTTTACCGCGAGTAGTTGTGCCCTAGATTTAGGCCAATTGGGTATCGTTGGTACCTTCCTTAACTACCGTCCATAATACGGCTTATCGATTTACATATACCTATCGAGGTACTATGGATGTATACAGAAAGCTTGCTGAAAACGGATCGCAATACGAAGGTCGTTTTTTAATTTTAATAAAAATGCGCCCTACGTGTTTTGTTGTTAGGGAACAATATCTTTTATTAAATACGTACTCCGTCCCGGTTAATACCTGGTTACTTTCGGGGATTTTCAAATAATACTTTTAGATCAAGCAATTAATTAACGAATTTTACGTGAAAGAAATAGTTTTTAAATACCAAGCATACTTTAAGAATTAAAATTATATCACGCGAGACAGTTTCTCGATCAGTTGAAGCGAAGACTAATTCATATTAAATGATAATGAGCAACGTCTAAGCGATTTCCAAAGCTGGACTACCCGAATTTCGGCTTGAATATATAAAGAGTCGAGCGGTAGTTATAAACCATTTAAAACAGACAATCAATATCTATCTAGCATCGCTAACAGCAGCTATGCTAGCAATATCTTCTATAAACTTGCATAAAAATTGCAGTATGCGTGCATCCTAGTTGAGTCGTTTATTGTACTTAGCTGATGATGACATTTATAATAGAGTTACAATAATAAGCTGAAGTGACTGTTTTATCTTCTTACCTCGGAGTCCTTGGTCTGTTACGTCGACGATGAATATATTGTCTGTTACGTCGAAGATGAATCTATTAAGGGCTAAGGCTTATTCACTTTATAAAGATAGGGTTTAAGACAATAGTTTAGACGCTGACTGTACCTCCATCAATAAATTGAATTATCGGTACCCACTACGTCGACAGTGCCATGTCCAGGGAGCCCAGTTATTGAATTTATTTACATACATCCATATTTACATACGAAAAAGGTCGAATAAAACGGCAAATGTAATATATCGCGGGATGTTTATGATACTAGATCTACTGTAATTGGATCGGGCGAGGAATTGTTTCTTTATTTTGAGTTTGTTTTGCAAATGCATTATTTAGGAAACGACGTGTCTTACGTAGTTATTGTATTCTCTTTGACTACGTGAGACGGTGTGTAGTTTACGAAGATAATTCGTTTAATTTTTAACCGACTTCAAAAAAAGGAGTCTTAATTCGACTGTTTTTTTTACCTCAGAACTTTTGACTGGCTGGTCCGATTTTCGGAATTTTTTTTTATGTGAAAGCTGGTGCTTCCCGTGTGGTTTCATTTTAATTTGGTTCAGTTCAAACAGTGGGATCCATGAAAATTCATGAAAAAACAATAAAAATTGAAGTCCGTTTATAGTTATTTAAAACAAAATTAATTATGTTATAGGCTGATGTACCTATAGCAATGTCACTATTGTTGGCATAAAGTTAATATAGTACAAAGAGAGCGTGTTCACCCTTTGATCGAGAAGACAAAAGTGCGAACATCATAGACTTGTCAAATGGTTACCAAAATTATTCATGTGAGAACCAGCTGTCGTTATTACAGATTTATTTTTCGTGGCTGAAAAATGGTTAAATGCGCCATAAATCTATGTGAAAATGATAGCAGGACGGGAACTAAATTAAATTACCGCATCACATACCACGGGTTAGCAATTTTTAAACTATTGAGACCAATTATAGTTTTTAGGACTTACCATAGTTACCATCTACGTACTCAATTTCACAAAAATTGAATTTTATCAACACATTTTACGCATAGTAGCGCGCATAATTATCCATCCCTATCCGTTGCAGCTGTCAATTAATTTCTCCTGTCTATGCTGGGTATTGGGGTAAGGAACAGTACTAGCCATAGACTCTCTCTATGGCTACCTAGTACTCTAATAACTCTATGGCCCGTAACATAAAAACCTACTCAGTCATAGAGTTATGCTTGAGTAACGCTTTTCTATGCCATAAGCATCACTCAAGTATAGACCGATGACAGAGCAAGGTTCCATAATATGGGCCTATGATGACGTACGAATTATTTAGTTCTGTTTCGCTACCTATAAAAAAACTAATTTCAATTTGCTTGATAAAAAATGTGCACGTGCTCTGGATAAATAAATTTACGTAGTTATTGTATTCTCTTTAAAATAATTTTATTTGACATTAAACTCAGTGTTTTAAAAGAAATACCAAACTCAAACAGGCCACCTTAACAACAATTACATTAAAAAAATACCTACGTTCAACTTTTCTTCATCTTTCTTACTCTCGTTTTCTCCGGTCCTCTGAAACCCTTCTGCTCCAAATGCCTGTCCTATCTACTTCTTTCTACGAAAACTCTTTTACTGTCCGAGCCGTCCAGCTATGGAACGCATTGCCGGTCACTGTAAGGTCTGCAAAGTCACTACCAATTTTCAAGAATATGGTCAAGGAACACTTTTTGTCCTACTGTCACTGAATATATGCCCTTGTTTCCATAATATATGTAGGTAGGTATATGATATGTATATATAATATATTTATATATATATGTAGGTAGGTATGTATTATTTATAAATTTGTAGTAGGTATGTATTGTTTTTTTTGTTAGTATGTATAAAGTATTTATTTTTAAGTAGTACCATAATTATGACATGCACACAGACCCCATGTATATCCGATGTTTCTGTCCATTACCAGGTTGTCTGGCAGAGATCGCTCTTGAGCGATAAGACCGCTAATTGTCACTTAGTTTTAGTTTAAAGTGTGCAATAAAGTATTTTCTATCTATCTATTAAATAGATAATTGACATACTTACCACAGGTATTTCCAATTTAGCACGTTCACTGCGAAGCTTCAGTGCTGCGGTCCGGAGCGCAGTATGTCCATTGGTACTCAATTTGTTTAAGTCGAAGAAGATTATCAAATTCAACATTCACCAAACAAAGACTCCGCTGGTGTCTAGAATCACTCCTTTCAGCCATCATTATATTTTGTGTAACTTTAGGACTTCCTTCTACTAGGTCAAAACTATCCAACTTATTTCATTCCATTATTGTCATATTTGGCATAGGTATTGTTAGGTATTTTTTGCCTGTAGACTGTGTTCAAAATAGATCACAATAGCCTATTAGATATGACGCCAACACAAACAATTACTTCGAAACGTCAATTACGTATGTTTGTTCACATCGAGATCGCCCGATAGGCGACACGACAAAAAATACAATTAGTCGTAAAAGTGGCCTCTATTGCAGATTACATACTATCCGGGAACTCGTTAAAAATATTCGCTACTATTTTAGTATCTACAAATCAACTGAATAAAATATATGGTATATAGTAAAGTATAATGTAGTAGTAGGCAGTTACTATGCAAACGTTTATAAGGTTTTTTCTTTGCTATGGGAACAGATTTTTGGGATTAAAAGTAGCCTGTGTTTTGTTCCAGGCTTAGAGTTACATCTACGCAAAATTTCAACCTGATGGTTTGAATCGTTTTGGCGTGAAGAGGTTACAAACATCCATCCACACAAACTTACGCATTTTATAGTATAGTGTGATGTTTTATTTGCTGTAACTAACATTTAAATATAGACACTGTATGCAACTATAGACCTTCTCTACCATATGTAAATTGATAAATGGAGATCACAAAGTACAAAGCACTACATTAAAATATGTAATAATTTCTGAAATCGATTGAAGGATTGAAAAAAAAAAACAAATTCTTTTAACATAAGACTTCCTTTTTATTACAAATATTAATTGCACATAAGAATGTTCATACAAAAATATATCCTTACTTAAAAGATTCCCACTAAAACAAATTATAAAATTTAATACAATTAAAAATAATTTTCATGAAATCTATGTCATTAAACATATTATTTTCAAATTCTGCGAATACATAACATATATTTATTTTATTAGGTATCTTTTTGCCTATTAAATACATTTAAACATATCAGATGCCAAGGAAACAACTTATTTTACTATAACTACATTTATTATAATATATATGAATGATGAAATTTCAATACATATCTAATTATAAATTATGAACTTCTGTACATTATAATTGACAAAGCCCCAAAAGCTGCACATAATAATGTTTTCAAAATATAATTTATCAACAATCTAGCTACTATCGAATTTGTTACTATTTATTTACATTTTGTGTATCTGATCTGATACATTTTGTGATGGTATTATGGTAACACTCGTATCTTTGACTTACTATATCGATCATGATAAAAGAATATAGCATAACCCAAATTTACATATATTTCAAAGCGATAAAATTCCAAGCAGAAAGTCATAAAGAAATATCACTTTGTTAAATATTCGATACTATGGCATTCGAAAGCCTTATTTAAAACAGTTTTTATAAAAATAAATAATTAACAGTTTGCGACATAGATGGACATTTTTGTGACGGTAATTTTACATAATTTCTTAAAACCATAAACATTAAATGAAGTACATGCAATTAAAAAAGTTACTTCATTTTGTATATTATTTGGTAAAGATTTTCTATTGTCAGATGTATGTTTTGGTCAAGTGGACCAATGATAAAATAAAGCAATAAGATCACGGAAGTTTTTGTATAATTGTACAATTTAAAAACCTATGGTAACTCTCGGCTTAAATACTAACTACAAATAAAACTAATGATAATATTGTGACGCTAAACTGCCAAGTCAATACGATTTTTTTTAACGATGCAAAGTAAATGGCATCGACTATGGCTACAAACTTCTTACTTAAAAGCCAAATTTGCTAATACATTGTTTCTAATACACTAAACATCATGAAAGAATTTCAAAGATTGTATTTGATTAGGTTAACTTTCAAAGCCGAAGTAAAAAATGATGTTGAAATATTAATTTGATGAGTAAACTTTCTGAGAATCGCTCGAAAGAATAGTTAGATTTTATCATAATAGCCTAACGATGTATTTTGAAACACAATATTTTGAAACATAAAATTCTTTGAATCTGTAATCATATTATTTTCTTTCTTTTTGGCTGTAATGGAAGTTATTAATCTCACTCCGCTTCAGACATTGACTCATATTTTATTATGAAATAGAAAAAATGTATTTTCAAATTGATGACCATTATTGTTTTAGCCACAGTGTATTTGGCAACCGATAGTATTACATCGAAAGTGATTTGAGAGGCTGACGTCTTTTCTGAGGTCTTTTATTATCACAAAAAGGAACCACTTTTTTGTCATGAAAGATAGTTTTCTGCGTAGTAAGATTTGCCAAACACTGTGGCATCAATCCTAGAAGGTATCACATAACAGACGTCGAAAAAACGGCCTCAAAACGTTTTGATCGAACGTTTAATTTATTTCTATCTATATTAACATACGTACTTTAAAACCATTAATAGATATACGTACTTTATTCGCACTAAGAGCTACAACAAAACAAATGCAAGAAGAACACTTTCGTCTTTTCTGCACTTGTCCTGTTTTTGGGATAAAGGTGCGATGCTAATTTAAATACCTACTCCTGACTTCTTGCTCTTTATCACACGGCTTATATTGGTTCTTCTGTATTTAAAATTAATTTTATACTTTTACTCTATTTTCACCTAAAACACTTACAGTGAGTTAATTATTTGTCGTTCTTTTGACACTTGACAAGCTTTAATTGGAAACATTTTAAGTTTTTGAAGTGTCAGAGGATTTTCATATTTCACAAAAAATCTTTCAACGCTGAGGTCGAATTGAAATGTTTTAGTGGCGTCTGGACAACGTTCTTTATTTTTTTTGTCTGTTTTAATTGATCATAGTAATATTTTCAACTTGATGGCAAAGTGAGCTATAAAATATCTATTTAAAGGTATTCACGGCTATTCGAGGTTTTTTTTATATAAGTACCTCATCTAAAGAATTTAACTAAAACTTTGTAATAATTATCAATAATGTATATCTTACTTTTACTAATTCTATTAAAACATTTTCTCATGGTCCGTTAATATCATAAAGTTTGAGTATAGGGTCACTGTTCCTTTTTGGGACCATAATATGGTTTTGCTTAGGAAGTTTTTTTCGCATATGTTCAAAAATGAAGTCTACATTCGTTTAAGGCAAAAAATAAAAAAACATGAAAATTTCCTTTTGTGACTTCCATATTCTGCCAGAATGTAACAGACGTGTCATATTCTATGTATTTATATAATTATCCTCCAACTGAAAATGGGTAAATAGAGCCCGTTTCGTTCTTTGATATTCATAGTCAAACTAACATCTACATTCATTATTCATACGTTATTATTTATTTGAAAGATAACGTGATTTCAACGACACTAATCTAAATAACAACAAGACATCAAATTTCTGACTTGAACGATAATTTAGTCGTTCAAGGACAAAACGCTGACTTTTTTCAGAACAAGGTAGTTTCAACGATAAAAATAGCTGAGGTTTACGTTCTTTAGCGCGTTGATTGTACCTGTATGAAGCTATAGTCAATATCACTTAGAAACCGTTCGAGAAAAGTTCGCCTTTACTTATATTTGCGCAATATTAATTATGTAAGAGAAATATTAGAAATAACATCCTACATATATTAAATGTTCAGTTTTTTTTCTATTATTTCGAGGAAATATCTGCCCAAATTAAATTCACGCGTGAAACTAAGCAATCGTGACGCATCAGGCAACGGTTCCTATGTGAAATGGACAATAAGGTAACACGTAGAAATCCTGTTAGTTTTCAAATAAACAATTACATCTTAGCTAGGAATTTGAACCACGATCTGCGACTCTTTGAAAATCTGTGAGTAACTCGATCATACTATGAGAAAATAGTACGCGTGAGTCATAGATCCCTATTATGAAAGTTTATTCAGTCATCGATATTTGCTTGTGTAACTTTTCTATGGCATAACCGTCACTCAAGCATAGACCCCGAATACTCAAACGCAATTCACATTTAAGCACGTTTTATGTCGCGATTTTCTGACAGTTCTCCTTGAAATTCTGTCATTTGAGACTTTCCTAAATCTGGGTTGCCATTGAGTATTCGGGTATTTCATAGTTGAGACAGGCATATTAACGCACCCGATTGGTAGCGGAACCAGATTAAGCGCGACCGTCTTTTGTTCTTCGTTTACTATACCAACATTTATGTGACGTCAGCGTCACTCCTAAGAAAAACAAAAGAAGAACGCGCAGTTTTACCCTGAACTACGTACCTACCAGTTTTTTTTTAGTTCTTCTCAGTTCGTTACGTCGAATGTTCTAGAAGCGGTTCCTCGTAGTCTTCGGCTAGCCGTAGTCGCTGAGTCTTTTCCTTGCGCGGGCGTACGTCGACCTCGTCATCAGCCAATGGCGAGTAGACGAGACCGCGGTCGCGTTTACCGTGCGTTTTCGATTCGCGCGGTTTTCGGGCCTGGGGAGAGAGGGGTTGAATTTACAAATGGATAAATACTGTTCAGTTGACCTATGACTTGACAAACACTAGGTCATATGCATAGCATTCTGAAGTAGCCCAAAGACATGACGTCCATTGTTGGACCGCAAAAATCCAAACTCTATTTCAACACTTTCCTCCACTAAACGCAATATCATAAGAGTGGAGCAACGAACTAAGAGCTAATTCAATGGCAAAAGCTCGCTAGTTCTTAATATAATTCTGATTTCAAGGAAACTTAATTATGAAATCAAACCATACCAAACTTATGCTCATGACCTTTCTTTCGTGTATTACTTCGTAGAAATTATGTTTCCTTGGAATTAATTTGCTGCTGTGCTGACCAGTTTAGGATGGAATACTTGAATTATCATAATTTAATTTTATGTTTTTTACGTAAGACATATTTTTGCGGTTACATACATACATATATTTCAGTATAAACAATATTTAGAAATGCTTGCTTCAGCGTCCTAAAATATAAAGAAACAACAGCAAAGCTATAGTAGGTATATCTGTTATAAATTTATCATATATCCTAGTTATTTCGTACTAACATAATAATATTAAATGAAATGTTGAATAAATAACGATTATGGTGAATGAGAAAAATATTATACCTACCTAATAGTATCCGATAATTTACACAGCATCATCATCTAGCCCCGATCTAGGCAGAGCTTATTTTACGAGTAGGTACTCACTAATAAACTTAATTTGTTATTCATTACACACAATTTCATTTACAAAACTTTAAAAAGCTTTTTTATTTATTCGATTGTAGTGTTACAAATAAAAGAATAAGTTTTTTAGAAAATTAGAGGTCGATATTCAGTGTTAGATCCCTCACGTAAACCTGTAAAACCGCTGAGAGCGTGTATTTTTACTGGCAAAGCTATTTAAGTATCTTGAACCCACAAGTTTTATATTACCTATGAACTTATTGTAACTACTATTTCTGCCCGCGGCTTTACACGCGTTATTGCTATGGAAACGCTTCGGAGTAATTTCTATCTAATCGGAACTGACTACGGGATACCTTTAAGAAATAAAACGTAAACGTACTTATATAAAACGGTCATAAAATAAAACGTAGACTGTTTTATTCCAGGTCTAAAACTACATCCATGAAAATTTCGTGTAGTGTCATTTCGCCCATATGTTTTTATGCCCTAAATCAGTTTTCTATCATGGGACAGAAAACGTTTTATAGAAACAACGCGTACAACGCCGCGGGCAAGCTTGGGACGGATTTTGCTCTAACTCGAAATTTAACAACTAACAGGCTAAAGGTGTCTTCGTCGTTTCTTTACTTTAGCCGAAGCGACCGAAATCAAAAATAACACTTTATTTCCGTGTCAACATTTATTGTTTTTTTGGAAATAAAGAAGTTTGGATGTTCGTTTGATGTTTGATGTCCGGCGGGAAACTGCAACGGACAGGAAAACTATTGCGACTATTTTCTATTTTCCTCAGCTACCCTCAACCTCAACAGCCTATATTAGTCCACTGCTCACCCTGATAAGCGCCTTTGAAATTGTCTTTTTATCTCATGGGGGGGGGGGGGTTGGGTAGTGCTTATAATCCCCACACTGGGCATGCAGGTTGATGGTACAATTGTTCTGCAGGAGGCGCTGCTGCCCGTTCCCGGTGGATATCTCTCAGTCGCCTCCTATGACACCCGCGGGAAGAGCTGGGGTGGTTCAGATTCTAAGCCACACACATCACACAATTCTATTACCGGGGCGGCCAAGAAACACTTTGGTGCTCTGAGCCAGTAGAGGAGTAAGATAGTATTTATCGAAAATCAATAAATTGATTTCCCCAAAACCTATTCAAATAAATGTTCCAACTTCAGAACCGATGCGAAGGTATCCCTAGAGTGTTCCTATCCATATCCAATTTCGAACATTTATAAAGCAGATTACACAATGATTGAATACTGGGAACGGAAATAATGCTCCGCCTCTCATATTTAATTCAAACAAGGAATTCCTAGGAACCTTTAAAACCACCATTTTAAGCAAAAACATATAAAATTAACAAATGCTGTGTTAAATGTCCTGATAATTTGTTTAATTTAAGAAATATATAAAGTGTAGGACAAAATTATTACGGCCGTGTTTCCATAGGTTCATGATTAAAAATTCTAAAAACAAAAAATATTCATAAAAATTAAACGCATGAAGGTTTTTATTTCTCGTTATGAAAATAACACTCATATTATACATAAATGTGAAATTTTGGATGTTTGATGTGTGGATGGATGTTTTTGTTACTTATGCTTCACGCCAAAACTACTGAACGGATCGGGCTGAAATTTTTCAGGTACAAGTAGTTTTAGGCCTGGATATATACATAACTGTTCACCCTTAAATGTTTCCATGAGATAACCATAAAACGTGACGATAGAAACAACGCGTGCGAAGCTGCGAGCAGAAACTATAGCTTATCCATTGAGCATGTAGCATGTTTGTAAACAAACCGCCCATACTTAACCTAAAATTCACTCTGTCAGCGCGTCCTTTTATACGTCATTTAGGTACATTACTTGTCGATTTGGGTTCCTTCCTACAAAAATTATTGCTTAACATCTGAAACTCGACGCCAACCTGAGTTTTTGTTATTTGTGTCGTGGTCTGTTTACTAACATTCTACATGCTAGATGGATACGGTATAGTGATAAATACTTGTGAGTCGAGTAAGGGGTGTTTACCGGCATTTCACAGGTATTTGGTTCGAAACCCGGCCATGGTTGCTGGGTAATGAAACCGCCAACTAATCTCTGATTAAAATGATTGAGCGCACCCCACGTCAATATCAGATTAATTTTGTAGCTAATTGCTCGATTTGTGGATGTATTCCGAGCTTGCGGCTTTTTTTAATAAATTACAGTTTATAAACCCGGGGAAAATTATACTTTTGCCACCCATTAATTAAACAGGGAAGATGAGGTACTAGTTTCTCGAAAATGGCAACCTCATATTGTGTGAAATTGTGTGCTCCCACCTCAGTCACCGTCGGACCGGCGGCAGGGGCGGTCGTGATTCGCGTGAAATATTGTTGTCTCAGTCACACTTCGGTCTTAGATGTCTTTCCGTATTTGTTCTTCTTTGTTTTGCACAGGACTGGAAATATAACTGTGAGCATGTGCTGCGTGTAGTTTTAACACATGCCAATTTTTGAGTAAGCGCTGGGAGAACGTAACCTATCTTCCCTTATAATTATTTTTTTTACGGTTTTCTCTCCAAACATGACTCAGGACCTCAAATTCCTCAACATCCTATATTGGTCCACTGCTGGACGCAGGCCTCCCCCTGATAAGTGCATTATTGACTTTTATCTTATGAAGGTCGATATCCCTTATTCGCAACTCATAAGGATGAGTTAAGAATTACACTCGAGAGCAATGAATCCGGGTCACTTAAAGAATGTTAAAAATCTCGGAAACTAAAAATGATAGGTCAAAAGTTATGTTCTCCGACGAATCAAAATTTATGCTCTACAAGCACGATGGAAGACACAGAGTGTATCGAAGACCAGGGGAAAGATTCAAGCAAGCATGCATCGAAGAAAAAGTAGCCTACGGTGGTGGGTCTGTACTTGTGTGGGCCGGAATTTCTTCTGAAAGTCGCACAGAGCTGGTGATCATAGAAAACGGCTCTTTAACTAGCGTAAGATATGTGGAAGAAATCCTCAATGATCACGTTGGTCCATTTATGGTCAATTAAGGTGAGGATGCTATATTTATGCATGACAATGCCCGACCTCATACAGGTAGGATTGTGAATGACTACCTTCAAGAGATGAACATTACTCGTATGGAGTGGCCAGCGCGCAGCCCGGATATCAACCCGATCGAGCATGCTTGGGACGAGCTAGGCAGATGCGTAAAACAACGAAACCCTCCCCCAATCACGCTTCGTGAGCTCAAAATTGCTCTCACAGAGGAATGGGAGAATATTCCCCAAAATCGTATAAAGAACTTGGTGTACAGCATGCCAAACCGCGTAAACGCAGTAATGGAAGCACGAGGAGGCAATACGAAGTATTAAAATTCAAGAAAATCGTAATAAAGTTCAAAAATTTCATGTTTCCTATTTTTGTTTTAAGGAGAGATCAGCAGTTTTTTTCTTTATGTAATTTTGTGTTAATAAAATGTATGGTGACTCATATTTTTTTTACTTTCATTTAAGGAGTATTACATTGTCTATTAAATACAATTTATTGCATTAACCTATCATTTTTAGTTTCCGAGATTTTTAACATTCTTTAAGTGACCCGGATTCATTGCTCTCGAGTGTATTTCAACTACCTATAACAATTATAAGAAAGACATAAACCTTAAATTTGAAAATAGTACATTGTTACCCTAGGGATGAAAGTAACTTATGTAGTCAGCGCGCCATTTCATAAAATCGTACGATTGTAGGTAGGTCCTTCACTTTTATTTAGGTGGTAAAACGGTTTTTCCACTACTGCTTTAGCATCTTCTTTTATAAAATCAGGCTGTAAATCTATGTCTATATCAATGTCTGAACTCATTGTAATAAACACACAAAACTCTAGAAATCTAAAAATCAAATGAAGTTAGGATTGACGTTTTTTAGCTTTTTTTTCTTGGGCATAGACGATCCTCTTTGATGGCAGAATATAGCCATGGTAGCTTTCGCTATTAAGAATACTGAGAACTAATCTACCATTATTTTTTATCATTTAAAAATGGTAAATGTTTTGCCGAAATCTATGTTATTTTAAATAAATAGTATATAATTTACATGTCAATTATAATATGCTATTTTATCTTTAATTTATATCACGCTGTAATTGAATGGCTGTATGAACTGCGTCAAACCAGACGCAAAAGCCATCTCACAAGAAGTTAAAGTTGAGTGGCTGTATAGAAAGGTAGAATTCATGGTTCAATAATAATTATTATTATTATTATAGAAAACTGAGGTGACAGATGTCACTACTTTTCTACTTGTCATTACTTTTCGTTCCTAGAAACGAAAAGTATAACTTTCATCCCGCTGCGCAGGCAACTTCCGACCTACTTTCAGAGTATGAGTAATGAAAAAGCGTTTTTAATTACTCCTCTACACAACAAAATAAATAGTGCTAATGTTGGACAGACAAATTCTAGGAAAATAAAGGCTTAGTTACACACGAATTCCGTAGCATTTCTACCAACCCAACCTGTGCAAACGGAATTGCTCAAAGGTTATAATACCCCAGACGCTCTCCGGCCAGGTGGGATGATAATCCGCGAAAGACTGTAGGCCGATGCTGAATGCCGCAAGCTGAAGACAGGGCGTTATGGCGCTCAATAAAGGAAGCCTATGTCCAGCAGTGGACCATATAGGTTTATGATGATAACTACAAATATGTACTAAACGCACACGTGTTTTGTAGCAGTGCCACGAAACTGTGAAAATTGTTTGTTCCTATATACCCCGATACTAAACTCTGTCCACAAAAGTTTAAGGCAACCCTGACCCTACTTTAAAGTTAGAACCAATATTGGATTGCGGATTCCCAATGGACTTGATGCCCCAAGTTCTAAACTCATCAGATTGTAGATTTCTCTGCGTTGGAGTTAATTCTTAACGGTCTTATCGCGAAGCCACAGCGATGCGCATTTCAACGGATTTCATATCTAATACCAAAATTGTTTTTGAACACAAATTGATTTGAAGTAATTTCAACTTAATAGTTGTTTTCAGAAAGGCTTCGAATAGTTTTACAAAACGTGATAGAAATTGAAGGTATTTCTATGGAATTATTTACACAGAGACGAAAAAACGCTGATAAAAATATTTTTAATCACGTGACGTCACTCAAAATGACTCAGATTCGGCTGGAAGTGACCACAAATAAAACCAATTATCGAATCGCATGGTCTTTTTTCATAATTAGACAGAATTATATTTTTTTTAGCTTGGGACTAGATAATGCTGTGCTGTGTCCAACATTATTTATTTATTTATATTTCTATTACTGATGAGTGATGGGTGAGTAGACGTAAATATTCGATAGACGATGCTGGATCCTCTAAGGTCCGTCTTCAGCTTGCCGCATCAGCATCCGCCAGCAGTCTTTCGCAGGTCCTCACACCACCTGCAGCTTGCCGCATTAACATCCGCCAGCAGTCTTTCGCAGGTCCTCACACCACCTGGCGAACGTCCTACACTACGTTTGCTGTTTGCAGAGCTTTTTATCAGTCCCTAAAAAAGTGATATCGCCACATTTATACTGACCTGTACACCTCAGACTCCGAGGAACACTAAGGCCCGTATTATGAAAGCATACTCAGTCATCGATCTATACTTGAATGATGCATGGATTGTTTGAGTATTAAAGACAAATTTTTAAAACATTGATTTGAAACTCATGTCAAAATCTACACTCACTCATGTAACTCTCAAGTAACATTATCACGTTATTACGTATTATTATAGGTTACCAAGCATTACTTGAGTAATTGCCTATTTAAGAACGATTTCAAACTTTAAAATCTATGCCTCGTGATTCTTTGAACTCATTTTACTCAAGTGTGGTCTAGACCACGTTATAGTTAGGTTTGAAAAAGGATTAAATAAAGCGCCAAAAATGTTTGAAGTCGTTGCGTATCGTTTTACAAAAAACCTCTAAAAAATAAATTGTGATACTCAGGTTGCTAAGCTCAATAAAGGTTTTTCGTATAAATAAATATATAGACCATAGACAAAACCCTAATCACTCACAAATTTTGCTGGTGTAACTAAGTAGCGTCAGAGTTACGTTCTTGAATTAGGACTTACTTGAGCAGAGATTCTAAGCTTGAGTAGAACTCACGTAATGACTGCACAAGTAATGCAATCCTTTTATAAGTGTACATTTATTGTATTTATGGAAATAAAGCATTTTTGAATTTGGTTTTCAATGCTTGGAGAAGCTTTTATAATACGGGCCTAAGATGCACGCAGCACACCGCGAGCAACACTGCAGCCATGGACGCTTGTTCGCGACTGATGTATTTACACACCTGTATCACACCGAAGATTCCCAGGAAAACGAAGATACCCGCAGCACAAATCGCGAGCAACACTGCGGCCAAGTTCGGCGCGGCTCGCGTGCTCGTTTCGGTGTGAGGTCCGCTCCATTCGGCGATGCGACGCTTGCCCGCGACTGAAGAGTTTATGCATTCACCTGATAGAAATAACACTAAAATTAAAAATAAATAAAACGGTTTTTAAATCATCCCAACATTTGAAAGGCTGCGCCAATTTTCATCTGATAAAGTAAGAACGCAGCTGTGAGGTGCTGGAATTTTTACCACCCCAACTCTTTCCACGGGTGTCGTAAGAGGCGACTAAGGGATCCACTGGGGGTCGGGCAGCAGCCCCCCCTGCATAACGATTATACCACCAAACTGCGATCCCCAAACCGCGTGCCCAGCGTGGGGATTATGGGATAAACGCCAATAAGGCGCTTATCAAAAGGAGGCCTGCGTCCAGTAGTGGACCAATACAGGCTGTTGAGGAGGAAAGTTAGAACTCTCCTTATGACGTTATCTTCAACATTATTTATTATTATATATATTTAATTATCTTTCTAAAGGTGCTTCCTATATGTCATATAAACTTAACTCAGTCTTTAAGGCACTACAAACGAAAATTTCATTTTGTTTTTTTGACCGATCTTTCTTTCGATCATAGAAATTAAGTGAATATTATCTTTCTAGCGCTTTATTTCCTTTTTTCGATATTAAACTGTTCTACGAAAATGAAATAATGTTATTTATTTTAAAGAGAATACATAAAACTCACCACTATCAGGGTTGCATTGACAACATTCCGTGTTGTCGGTCAGTGTAGTCGTGCTTTTCTCACCGCAGCATGGCACGCATTGGTTATTCAGTCTGTTGAACAAAATAAACTAATTATTCGTGGATAAAAATAGCAATTATTAATGGGGAAACATAACTATGTTATGTAAGAAAATTGGTTACCGTTTTGTAGGGATAACATTTTTAACGTAAGGTCTGCCCTCGGTTATAAAAATACTTTCTATTGTCAGTAGACATTGACCGGAAATTTTGTAGCACCGAACGTAAATTGCAATTAAGTAGATACTATTCTTATTAAATTTCTTTTATATTTAAAATATATCGACAGATAGTAAAAGCCAGAAAAAGAACTATAATTTCGAAGTTTTATGATAGTTTTGAGGGAAAAACTTGATTCTGCTTCTCAAAAAATAAATACCAAAGATTTTTTTCAACCATTTTTTACGATGATCACCATTAAAAACCAACTTGGTAATAACAATTATTATTTAAGCCATAAAATTACCAGAGCATATGTAGTGGCATGAAAAATTATTATAATCATTTACAATTTGTCAATACCAAACTATTTCCTTATAAAGCTAAAAATCAGCACAAACAGAAGATAAAATTCCCTGGGCAAAAGACTTTTAAGCGATAAGGCCGTATTGTACTTTTGTGTTTCATGTTAATGTCTATGATGTAGTTCATTAATTTTTTTGGGGTACAATGAGAGTTGTCTATTGTACTTGGTTTTAACCCAAACCTACTTAAGCAAAATATTCTAGGTACCTAACACGTGAAATGGGCACATGAATGTATGAAGCGAGCGTCAGTTCAAGGGAATCTTAAGGCAGCTAAATGTGAAATGAGTAGGGGTTTGTTGTCAGAAGCCCTTAGAACAGAGACATGGTAGACTCGAGCCGATGCCACTTCAAACGTGCGGCTCGTTTTAAGCCCTTTGAAGGGGCTTAGTAATAGTAGTCACTTTCAATGGATGAAGGCTATTTTATTTCTATTTTACCGATAAGATATGATCATAGAAATTAAGCTATGACGGAAAATAATGACATCTTTAAAGTACCTTTACAGTAATATTATTTTTGGTTTGTTAGTCTGTAACATGAGCCGGATTACTGAAGAATAGATGGCACATGCCGGTCAAAGACGTACCTAATTTAGTTTAAATTACTTTATACATGCATGAACAGTGCATGAACTGGTATTAGGTGCGAAAAGATACATAATTGAATTCCATAAGTCGTTCTCAAGCTAAAGTATTATTTGGTCTAATAAACTTTTCAAATAAAGTCTGCGTATTGGTGGTTCTTTAAAAACCATAACAGTGCAGTTTATTGGCAAAGAAATAAATAACAACCCCACGCAAGAGTAATCTCGTAAAAGGATTGAATAGTTTCTGTACTACAGTTCCATTGAAAACGTGATTTACGTCATTAAAATTAGGGTTTAAACTTAAAGAGAGTGCAAAATAGACCAATAGCCAGACGCGTACCCCATTAGGCTAAGCCTTTCGCCTGTCGTCTACACCTGCGAATTGAAGGGCGAGGACTGAGTGGTAACCGTACCTAACTCTTTTCAAGGGATTAAAGACACAAATGGGGTGAATAGGTCTGATAAGGTCGACGAATGGAATTTATTTGGAGGCGCTGAGCTGTATTAAGTTTCAATATTTTAAAGATCAATCAGACTTACTTATTTAGAACAAACTTTATTTCGTGGTTTTTTAAGGGATCGCCTACTTATGAGATGAAGGCTAAAACTACTAAACCGATCCAGATACAATTTGGAGAGCACTCTCTACACGTAGTATCTCTGGCGGTCCTGTTGTCTTGCTCGTAGTACTGAGATAGAAGACACTCCACATTACAAAAAAATTAAGTGAATTAGAGGCAATTGCACCTTATTTCTTGTTTGATAGTAATAACTATTTATCAAGCTGTTTATATGTTAAAATTTGACTTGTCTAAGTACTTATTTTGTAAGTCTAAAGAAATAAACGATTTGACTCTGACTCTGATTCTTCCGAAAAAAAAGACGTGTGGCACTGACGGGGACTGCCGCTGTAAAGCTATTGCATAGCATAAGTCTTTAAAAGTTCTGCTATTCATCGATAGATGGCAAAACTAAAAAGTATCACCGCTGTGCCGGTCGGAGTGGGGGGTGTTAGGTTATTTTCGGTACGGAATTTCTGGATTCGGTCTCCACGCTCAAGGCCCGCGATAGAAGCTATGCAATAGCATAAAAGCCGTTACAGTTTGAACCTTAGAGACTCACCTATCCGAGCGGCCGGTACAACTAAACTGTCCGTTCGCAGAGCACTCCCTACACGAGGTATCACAGGCTTGGCAGGTTCTGTTACATTACTCATAATACTAAGATCGGACACACTCCACATCCCTCAGAAAAACCGCTACAATTTGAACCTTAAAGACTCACCTATCCGGCCTCAGCGGCCGCGCTTACGAGGTACAACTAAACTGTCCGTATGCAGGGCACTCCCTGCACGTGGTATCACAGGCTCGGCACGTCCTGTTACATTACTCATAGTACTGAGATCGGAGACACTCCACATCCCTCAGAAAAACCACTACAATTTGGACCATATAGACTCACCTATCCAGCCTCAGCGGCCTCGCACACGCGGTACAACTAAACTGTCCGTTCGCAGAGCACTCCCTGCACGTGGTATCACAGGCTCGGCACGTCCTGTTGCCTTGCTCGTAGTACTGAGATCTGAGACACTCCATACAAATGCCTCCGTCTAACATGAAACGGGGAGGGCAGGATGTGCAGTGGAGAGGTCCGGAGCCGTCGCATTCGCGGCAGTAGTGGTGGCAGTGACGGCATTCGCCGTGGGATTGGTAGAAGCCTGTGGAAAAACGTACGGTCAACGAAAAGAAGAACAGAGCCCCTGGTACCCAAAAAGCGTGGACAGCCTAGCTAAGCTTTTGTAAAGGGTAAAATATAGAAAATATCGTACGATGCATAAGACAGAAATTGAAGAAATGAATAACAAACATTTCACGCTTTCGATAACGTTGCGACGTATTTTTAGTTTATTTTTCCATATAAAATATGCTAGAATAAACAAAAATTATGTAATATAGCTGAAGAAAGGGCGCAATAGCGTTCATTAGGGGAGGCCAATCTCCAGTAGTGGACTAGTATGGTAGTATGGACTAGGTGATGATGAATGAATGAATGTTGAACCAAAATTACGTGGCAGGCTCTAGGTATAGATAAAGCCAGAAAGCTAGGCTACTTTATATTATAAAGCCTTGTTTAGGCTGTTCATATTACAAGGTAAATAATAACCAAAAGGCCTTTTTAAAATGCAAACTAAGTAAAGAAGGTGAGTTAAACAACTGAGTATTCTATTTTTTACCAATACAGGCGGTTGGCGTGTTAACTTAACTTTATGACGAGAGATTTTGATGAGTATTTTAGCAGTTGTAATTGTAACCTAATGATCACCGTAGAACCACAAAACGAAGCGGTTTTGTCACAATAACGTTAAATTCCAGCCTAGTTAGGCGTGACAGCTAAGTCGTGTCGAGTAAAACACTGATTTCGCCGTAAGTTCCAACTTTGCATATAAAGTAGGTGTTGTTGAATTTAGCGGTTGAACTATGTAGTTCAGGTATTCAAAAGCTCTTAAGCATATTACTTTTGAACGCCTGAACTTCCATAATAGAGTTTGCTTAGGTGGCTTTATGAGTCTTGTTCCCAATACCAAAACTACTGCCTAAATGTTTTCGTGTTGTGTGATCCTCATTAACCAAAGTTAGTCCACAGCTGGCCAAAGTCCTCCAAAATGAGAACATAGCGTCTCCAGGTTTCCGGATCCATCAGCTGCCGGCAGTCTTTCGCAGATCGCCATCCTACCTGGCGGGAGTGACCTACACAATGTTTGCCGAGTCATGGCTTACTCAAGAACGTAGCAAGTAGAAGTCTTCTTCCACTATTATTTGCTGCTCCACTTACCTTGAGGACACTGCGGGTGGCACTCGCCCGCTGCTAACCTCCAACCGGCGGGACAGGACGCGCACTGATCGCGTCTGGGGCCACTGCAAGTGCGGCATGAAAGGTAGCACTTGGAGCATAGCCCACGGTCTGCATAGTACCTGATGAAATTATTATGTTTTTATCACAACCTCTAAGAATACTTACAGTGGTCTTTACACTGGCGTTGTTTAGCTCTGCTAGAGTACACCAGCCAGTTTGGCTAAGCTAAGTAAAAAAACTTCAATACGATTTCATAACTTTATGAAAATGTTACATGTAAAAAGGTTTTATGATAGTCAATATATATAGTTTCTAATATATAAGTATACAAATAAACAAGGAGAAGATCAAGTTGCCTCCAGCGGTTGTCAGTTCTTCGGGAGATATGGCCGTCTCACTGCTACTTCAGCTTGCTTATTCTTTAAGCTGTCGATGACTTTAACTGTCTGATAGTGCCATTACGAATTCCATATTTCATCTTTCAGAGAGATTCCGAGCATAGTTTTTTTCGTAGCAAGCTAAGCGACTTTGAACTGGTGTGTGGGTGGACCAACCGTACTGAGTGTTAATGTCTCTTAAACACGAGACTGACTAGATTTTTCACATCTTCGCCCACGTCGTCCATCAGGTAAGATACTGGTCAAACGAAGGTATATTGTCTATAAAAAGAAGGTCGTTTCTGTCACTTACCCATCAGCACAAGAAGTGCGACACACTCCGGACTGTAGCCTCAAAGAACCGGCGCACGCGGTGCAGTTGAGTCGCGACGCGCATTGCGCGCAGCCGTGTACACAGCGCACGCAGCGGCCTGCGTCCGGGTAGTAGCCACGACTGCATTCTCGCACGCAACTGTGGTAATAAATAAATTATGGAATAGAATATGTGAAATATTAAAATGTTTTATTTATTACAGCAATAATAAATAAAAGATTTAAAGCAAGAACTTACTATTAACGATATCTAGTGTGGCAGAATCTCCGGTATTGACGTTGAACATATTTAAGGCCATAGAGTAAAAACACGCTACTATCATAGAAATATTGTCATGAGAAACTAATCTATGTGACTTGACAAGCAGTGCATACACACTACAACTTCAGTACTTTCATGCACACAAGCGCACGTATACGAATAGGAAATTGAGACTTTGTCGCATATTTTTAACGACACTTCGTTTGTGTCTACTATCATTCTTGGCCTTCTTCTTCTATGATTACAGTATTATTTTAGCCTAATTCAATTGATGATTATGTCCAAAAGAGCTCTATGCTGACCCAGATGTTAGAATAAAGTTTGATTTAAGGATTTCTATAATATTGAATTTGACACTTATATAATCCCTTCAAATGTTGTTGTTTTGTCGTTGTCACCTGTGTTAAATATCCTTCTACCACTACTAAATGCCCAATGTTTCTTGAATCCAGTTAATTTCAGAGAGTACCAACTCCGAAATCATAATAAATATGATTCAGCTTTTTGTTAATTTTGCGATAAACAAGGACATTTTTACACATCATCACCTAGAAAGTTTTTTTACCATTGGACATTATCACCGGCAGCCCATCTAATGCAGAAAAGCAAAACTTCCAATTACAGCATTCAATGGAAAAAGCAGATAGGTGATATACCTACTGCTAAACCTAGTTATTACCCGAGAGACGGTAGATTATCTACAGACTGCAGGTATCAAAGGATTCAAACAGGTTGGCATCTGATATGCAAGTCGTGATATGCTATATGGGTATGCATGCACTATCAGAGGAGATGGGATATTGGAACGAATGCGGGCAAGCGCCGCTTCAATGTGTTTGAAATCATGCGGATGGGTATTGGTAGATCTGTTCACTTTCTTTGTTTGCATTTTGTAGAATAAAGAATTCTCGTTTTTAGAAAGATACGTTGTCCCGGGTTTCAAGCCGGTAGACTAACCTAACCTGTTATTGAGGTGGCACTTAGATGTGTTTTTTTGTAAGAAATTGTCCACTGCGTTGGTACAATTTTTTATAAATAAATAAAACCTAGGTTCAAAATAGAACAAACTTAGTACCTATCATTTAAAGTTTCATATTTATTAGTTAATAAAGGTTAGGCAACTATGTCCTTCCCTTTGTTTAAATGTCATAGCCGTCTACAAGCAAAGTCTACGATGTTAATAGCTTTATGAAGATACGACTTAATATATTTTAGTCTAGATATTCTTTTATCTGTTGCAAGAAAGTCCGAGTCGCGATTAAATTCGATGATTATCGTACAAACAACGTCTACGTATTCATTAGTGGCTAATGAATGATTGTAGAAGTCACCCAGAAAGTTCTAATAAAGGTAATAGAACACGTGAAACAAATTACAAGGTTACAACGGCCGTGAAAAGTTCAAAAGCGTTTCACATGCGGAAGGGCCGTCACGTTTGAGTCGTATAAAACGTGGTTCGTTAAGGCTTTCTACATGAAATAAAATAAATTATGCATACGGTGGAAATACGTTTACACGTAACGGCACGTAAATACGCATAATGAACGGACATTTGAAAAATAAAAGTTCTTTACTTACTAAAGGATGAAATTCTTGTGAATTCAAGTTATTTTCATCTACAATTCTTCAGAACAGATCAATTGGAAAATCATGTGCCTTAAGGCTGAATCCAATTCAAATACAGACATTGCCAACATTTCACTTTGCAAACATTTCAGTATTGATACGATCATAAATGATGAATAAGACTTCAAATATTTAAGAACTTCACTTCAAATCACTGCTGAATTGATTTTCTTTTGAATATAGACTGAGATTCTGTGATACCGAAGAGAATAAATTGATGGTACATCTTGAGGTCTTAAATGCTGATATTATCAGTAGGTGTGTAGTTTTATAGACATACTAGCTGCGCCCGCGTTGTTCCTATGGAAACGTTAAAAAATTATTTTCATCCCACGGGAACTGATTTATGGGATAAAAGTAGCTTATATATGATTTCAGGACAAGAATTACCTGTATGCAAAATTTCAGCCGGATCCGTCCAGTAGTTTTGGCGTGAAGAAGTAACAAACATCCATACATCCATACAAACTTTCGCATTTATTTTATTAGTGTGATACCATGTGGCTCGTAGGCTAAGGGTAAATTTAGTATGGTTAGCCAATACCTAGATACATAGATGGTTAATTTGGATCACAAATGGGCAGCACAAAATACTATTAGAAATAGACAATTAGGTACCTAGGTATACAAACAAAAAAAGAACTTGAATTAAAATTATATATGTAAATATAATGTAAAGTTATGCACAATATCTATCCTAAGCTTGTGACAGGTAGGTGTTCCTACTTGTAGTAATAAATCGTTTAGTTAGGGAGTCATATCCATGGTGTCGGTATTATACTAGAATTACAGAGTAATTTTTGTGCTATGTGAATTTTCCAACATTATTATTATTATTTTGAACCAACTTTGTTCCAATTTTATCCAAGTCATTACAGAAAAGAAGTAGTGTTCTCAACAGGGAAACTACCTGAAGAAGGTCAGCGACATCATTCTGCGTATTATTAACAGTGCCACCATCATTCTACCTGTCAAGCTTGGTGATTATGGCCAAATTCCTCTTATTTGAAGGTGGAATGTTCAGTAGTGGACGTAGGTATCTGTCCTGACGAGGATCGGCTTATTTCTACCAACGGTAATTGTTACTTGCCCGTCGCATCAGATGAGATCACGGGCAAGTCAAGCAATGACTATCGTCTCTATAACAAATTTCACAGTTCTGGTGGCATAGATGGCACCCCAGT
Source organism: Eupithecia tripunctaria (assembly GCA_955876795.1). NCBI lineage: Eukaryota > Metazoa > Arthropoda > Insecta > Lepidoptera > Geometridae > Eupithecia > Eupithecia tripunctaria. Next base: position 7,885,858 of record OY041615.1, on the reverse strand, counting down.
AGCCCGTCTGTGTACTCGCCAGCTGCGAACTGGGAGCCAGTGGGAACGCACTTGTCCTTCTTGTTTAGTTTCCGACACTTGGAGATAGAGAGAGAGAGAAAGACCCAAATGAGCCTGACTATCGGCTTTATTGTACCAACCTGTAATCCTGCAACAGATTCGGCGACGGGCAAGTCAAGCAATGACTATCGTCCTCTCCATAACAAGTCTCACAGTCCCGATGGCACAGCTGGCACCCCAGTAGTCCGTCTGTATACTCGCCAACCGCGCACTGGGAGCCAGCAGGAACGCACTTGTCCTTCTTGTTTAGCTCCCAGCTTGCGTCGCAGGTAAGGCATAGAGATGAGGTGCAACTGGCACAGCCGACAGGACATCTGGGGAAAAAGTTGATGAAAAAGTATTCTGCAACGTTTTTTTCAAATGAAAAGGGTTACAATATTGTTTGAACTCTATAAAAGAAAGGCTGCACGGCCAAAAACACTCTTAAATAATTTACCCTTTAATGAAAAAGTAAATCAAAATCGTTTTGGTATGATGCCACAGGCAGACACGCGGCACAAACAGCTTTTAAAAAGTGTTTAGCAAAGATGAACATTAACAAATAATACTTATGTAGGTACCTCATGCATTCTTTCCTCTTCTTATCGATGTAGTATCTGTCTGGGCAGCTGGACACGCACTGCCCATCCTCCACATAGTTCGAAGGGTGGCAGGTCACGCACTGCTTTTCTCCCGGCCCCTGACAGGTATCGCAAGAGTTATGACACTTCGCGCACATGTAGTCATCGGTTTCGTAGAAGGTAGGAGGGCACGAGGCTAAGCAAGTCCCTTGGTGGAGAACTAAGTGGTGTTCGCAAGAAATGCAGGTATCGGCACGGTCGGAGCAAGTTGCGCAATGCGCGGCGCAAGGCCGGCAAGCGGATGATTCCGTGTCCTCCCAGTAACCATCTGGACACTGCTGTATACAGACCGCCAAATCAGCGACCAACAAGTGTGCTGGCGCGCAAGTCAGGCAAGAATCTTGTCCAGGACCAACGCACGTCTCGCAAGATTCGTGGCACGGCCAGCAAACCGCTCCTTGATTGGCGTAACTCCTCGGCGGGCATCGTGAAACGCAAGCGTCGTCCAAACGGTAGTGTTTGCAGGAGATACATTGCGTCGGTCCTTTTCCGTAGCATCCTTGGGAATCGCATTCCGGATCACAGTCGTGCATGACGCGCTTGTCATTACTATCGGCGAGGACACTCTCCCCTTGCGGTGAGGGGACGTTGTGTCCGTCTAGGCGGGCTATGGCCTTCTCCGGGTCAGACCCGGCGGCAAATAAACTTGGGAAGTTCGGATAGTTGGCAAACGCGTCAGTATTGTAAAAAGAATCCCCGATAGTATCGTAAGCATCAGCTGCTGTAGGGTAAGCGAACGAAGGTCCGTTTTCTAGAGGTCGATTGCTTCGTAATCTGATGGGATCGACTGCTGTGCCGTAGAATATTAGCTGCCATTTCTTAAGGATTCCCGCTTGGTTCACGTGGCGGTTACCAGCGTTGACGATTTGTAAAGTCCATCTACCTTCAGCGTGTTCGCCCCAGAAATGTACGCTGAGGAACGGCCAGTCGTCAAAGTTAGAGCTGACGACGTCTCGTGGTCGTTCAGATAGTAAAGTTGATATAGTTCCCATTGGCGAAGTTAAAAGAATTCTCACATTTCCTCGGGGGAAAAATCTAAGTGATATTTTACATTGCACGTGCTCGAGATATCGCACTTCGTTGACGGTGCCGCTACACCCATTGACGTCCATATGCGCTTTAAGTGTATATCCGAATGAGGAATCGATCTGCTTGTCTTCGTTTATTTCCTGTGACTTACATATATGCTGAGGAGGAACGGTGACCCACTGTTCGGCTAAGTTCACCATTTCAGTTGCATCCATTAGTCCATAGCCGAACTTGTGGCTAACTTTTCTCTTTACTCCGTTTACGATCCATCCACCTTCCTTCTCCAAGGGTTGGGACCTGGAGGTCAAAACTACTAGATACTGCATGTCTCTCCAAGTCAGTTCTGGGTTCGCTTCAAGTGACAGCGCGCAGATGCCCGCTGCCAATGGCGCTGACGCGGAAGTTCCCGTATGTTCCACTGTGCATATATGATCAGGTCGCAATCTCCCGTCCATATCTACAGTGGCTACACTTTTATCATGTCCTGGAGTTCCGGAACTGTAAGTAGTTGCTAATGTTGAGGAGCATTCTTCTAGATACCAAGGTTTATAACCTCCTTGTGTTGCACTAGATATTGATAATGTGAATATACTGTTCGTGTAACCATCACAATTACAAGAGTCTGTGTGCCTGCCTCCGTTACCCGAAGCCCACACAAAAATTGAACCTTTGCCGCGTCGACCACTTGTCACTCCATAGATGAACGCCCTGGAAAATAACATAACTTTAGTTTGTCTTTTTATGGGCGATAGCTTAAGTCAGGTTATTTTTTTAAACTTACCTTCTGGCTAAAGGTCCTGGTCCGTCGACAGTTTTACCGTCATCCTCTGGTCCCCAAGAAGCACTGTATATGTCTATGTGGTCTGGGTTTAACCCTAGTGCTCTGGCTTCAACAGCATCATTAACGACTCCGTCCAACATTCTCACTCCACCGATGCTAGCATTGAAGGCGATGCCGACTCCACAGATCTGATTGTAAGCGACCGCTGCTACTTCACCGGCACATCGGGTGCCGTGTTTGTTGTCTCCATTATCTTGAGGCATTGGGTCGTCATCGTTGCCGTTGATGTCCGTTGACGCGACAGGATCCTGTTACCAAATTCATGTCATGTTTGAAACTAAATCAATATCATATAAAGTTGATTTCTCTGGACTTACTAAATAAGCAAAGGCAAAGTCAAGTTGAAAACGATATCTGCCTTGAATCTGATAGTCTTTCCACTGTTCAACTGTTCCTTTAATATTTATTCAGTATAAACTCGAGCTATTAGAAAATAGGTCAGTTGCGGTAACTTTATAGGCAAATGTTGGAAACAATGATAGTCAAAAGGATTCTAAATAGCAAAACTAGTTCTGAACATTAAAGTCGATAGACAGTTGGTTGGAAAAGCTTAACTTTCAGCACTTACATGCGGGCGCCTATCTCTATTACGGAACCCTTGTAACGAAGCACTAAGTAGGCCGAGGATAATGCAAACTTTTGCGGCCGTATAAAACTACAACTCGAATTTAAAGTACCGCAATGCTCATTGCCGTACTGTTTCGGTTTTTGGTGAAATTGCACACAAAACTGACCGGTGGTAAAAGCGGCTACAATTTACCAAACTATTCAAGTTATATGAAACTTCAGAACTAGTTCCAAACTTTAAATAATTTACCAAGGCATGTGACTGCTAAATTTGAATCTGAAACCAGCCTGAATAAAATCAAGCCAGCTACGCTTCTACAATTTTCATTAGAATCGTGTAAGCAAAAACAATAGTAGCGCTTTTAGAAAATCTTATTCTACTCACATAATTCTGTGCCAGGTCGGGATGGTTTGTTTGGATACCGTCGTCCAATATTGACACCACCACGCCCTTGCCCGTGTAGCCCTTCTGCCAGGCTTTCGCTACGTTCATGTCGAGACCGTCTTTGGCTCCGCCGTTCTGTTGGGAAGGTAAACACATTAGAGATAGTTAAAATAACAAACGCTGAAAATAATAATTTTACATTGTCTTCGTGGAAATCTGTAGCGAAAGTTTTATTATGAAATAGAATTAAGTAATTTTAAAGGGTTTAATTAGTTTAGAGTTTAAAGTGTGTTCACAACTTCCTTCACAACCTATTATAAGCACTCAGGAAAGACGTCCCACAGTTCCAGTGTACCAGAGTGCACAGAGTGTGAGATAAGAAAGCTTTGGCAAGAAGCGAGGGTACGTTACCATACCAAGGACGTGCAGCAGAAAGGAATCGACCAATGACGTACCAAATGGATGATGTTACGTTTATTTCAACAAATGTGATTGGTTTATTCCACTCCGCGTCAGTTTGAACACACGATGCTCGCTGCTGCTCAAACCATCACACCTCAACCTGAATAACCTTTAGTAGGTTGTTCAGGTGATCGATCATAGTTCTTCAGAGGTTGAATTAAATTATAAGACTGTTTAAAATTTTATAAAGTATAACTTCTTTAAAAAAATTGCTACTACTTAACATGTCACTCTATTATTGGTTGTGTGCACTTAAGTTACGTTTCAAGCCAGATCATTTATTTGTGTTATTCCATTATCGCTTGTTATATGTTTTGTGTAACCAATAAACTAAATTAAATTAAAAGAAGCCTCGAGAGAGCAGTCTTACCAAATACCACTGTTCTTTGAACAGCGGGTCTGGGAAGAACGCGTTGGCAGACGACGACAGCGCGCGATGGTGCGTCCGATGCACCGGCAGCCGGCGCGAGATTTGCGCGAAGGAGGCGCGATCGTACGAAGGGTAGTCCCGCTTCACTCTCCGCCGCTCATGTTGTTGCTCGAACCATCGCACCTGTAACAATCAATATTTGTTATTATGTGTTCTTAGTAAAACAATAGAAGTGTCTTTCCCAAACTCCCTAAAGAGATCCGAGAAAAATATAGTATAGGGAAACTTAGGCCGTCCGCACATGGAGCTACACAAAAATGACGGAACTAATCAGTAATTGTAATTACAAACTAGTTAGAAACTGTACCTCGCACACGACGCTACTCAAGTTGCAAGGTTTCAGTCAGTTTAATTTTTGCTCGTTTATTTTTCACAACAAAAAAAAAAGAAAAGTCGGTAACTAGTAGCGTGGCAACCAGCACGACGCGTCACGCGTGATCAGTTGCTAACGCGTCGCACTGGTTTTTGACTAGTAGCGTCGTGTGCGAACCTGTGCCAGAATGTATCGGCGGTGACGCTCAAGTAACTCCTTAGTAATTTGAGTTTGTAACTAGTTCTTTTTGAGTAGCTCCATGTGCGGACGGCCTTAGAGATTTACCCTACCCCCGAATACTAAAACGCAAATCAGATTAGACAGTAAAAACCATTAAAAAAAGTAGCGTTTACTAATCGGTGAACCCACATCTGAACTGAGAAACATTAATCTGAAATCATTTACAAAAGCAGCGAAGTGTTTAAAGCATCTTTATTTTAAACTTGTTTACTTTTTCACCAGCTCTAAACGCAAAGAAGCAAAGAATCAACCCAATTCCATCCGCAAAATAGAAAACTTAACAGCCATTAGAAGTATCACTTCAACCCACAATTAGCGCTTCCATAAGATGCAATTACTAGATTGTTATCCTCTGGATACCAGCCAACTGACGACAAAGAATGTTTTCAGCGGAATCGCACTCGATTTACTTGTCCTACGTGCACTGGAAATACTGCAAAGCAATGCGGAAATATCGTACTAGTATAGAAATCCCACCCTAAAACATAAACTTATACTAAATTTCTAGAAAATAGGGTATACTCGATATTGCTTATAATTCTAGTGGTAAGATTATAACGTTCCTAAAGTGGGTTCCTCATCCAAACTAATATTATAATGCGAAATTAATTCTGCTTCTCTGACTGTCTGTAACCGTTTAAAACACCTAAATGGACTGACTGAACGGATCTAAAGGCAATTTGGGCTACTTTTTATCCTGGTAAAATACGTGCAAAGCCACGGGCAGAAGTTAGCACAAAATACATCTCGACATATATTTAGGCATCAAATTTGTGCGTCGAGAACTAGACAGATATGCTTCTTGACATGATAGTACAAGTTCATCTCAAATGACTTAAAACCTTATCACAAATTATGCCTTCGAGCCTCTAAAGTTGAGACACGTTACGCCGCAAGTCGCAACGCTCTATCGCCTAGGGCAGCAGCTAAGATAAACCTCCCGTTTTATCTCTAAAGCAAGAGAAATGTTCCTCCATTAGTATACGCCAAAATATTTTTCGCATCTCAGCCTAGGTTAGCTCCTAAATCCTCTAGAGCAGATGCTGTGCAAATTCGGAATAGATGACTGTGACACATTGGACAGACGTTTGTCTGAGATGTCTTTTACATTAGAAAGATAACTCTAATGAAATTTGGTGAAGCTAAATCGTTTGAAAACTAGGGTTACCAAAACCGCACGGATGAAGTAATTTTCATTGCTACATTCAAACAAAATGTAGCCCATAGTAAAGCTTTGGAATAGGTATAGTGTATCCAAAAAGAGAGACAAAGTCAGACTATGTCTAATTCTGTAGAGATAGAAGTTTTTTAATTGCTACTAGAATATTCCATTCATTCACCATAGACCCAAAAACAGGAACAGTACGGAGATCCATATCAAATTGCTACATTTACATTAAGATTTATTCACACCAGTGTCGTGCCAAGCCTGTCTGACTAGTTTTTCAGCAAGTCACGTACACTAGATACGGACTGGTTGTGGTAAAAAATTAACTACACAAAGATAAAAATAAATATAACTATCTATTTACCTTGTCTATAATGACATTGTGTAATTCTAATTCATCATCATCACCCCAGTGTCATCACACTGCAGTGGTAAGTGGCAGTTTTTTTACATGATTTAATTCCATTTTGCCAGCTTCCTGTATATAACTGTGCGTGTAGTTGGATAAAATCTACAAGTCTTTTTAAAAATTACTGTATTTGAAAACCATCCCCAACCATCATTAATATTGTAAAAAACAGTACCGAATGAATTATTATAAGCAGGAACGTGGCAGGGAATGCTAAATTTCTTATAGAAAATCTTCAAAGAAAAATTATCTATTAACATCACGTTATACAATAAAGATCAATAAAGAAAAACCTTCAGCTGCTTAACTTTTCGACTGCCCAAGTTCAATCACTGAAGTTAGAAACTTCTGGTTAGAATGTTAAGATGAAATTAATTCTGAAAATTCTTTCAGAGCTTATTCAGGAAAGTTCTTTTCGTAACTAAATGGCTAAGCATAAATCGGGAGTTACCTCTGCGATGGCTAAACTCCGAACAATTTAGGGAGATGCAATTTCACAGCTGTTGGAACACAACAGACAGCCACTGCCACAGATAAAACGTAATGACTTACGGATAAAGATTCACATCTATCCTTCCTAGTCTTCTCTTAAATTCACATGAAGGAAATTGTCCAAATTAAACTTTTGTAGAGGAACTGGAGGTGAAATGATGAAAGTTGGATTTCTAGAAGTATGTCAGCTTACTAAAGTTATTTACAACGGGATATTTAGCATGATTTGAAACTGTGCCGAAGTATTGGAAAGCTCAAAACACAAATCATGGTAAATATCCCGTTGTGAATAACTTTAGTATTATAATAATACAGCTTAGTTTTTTACAATAATCATTAACTAGTAAGGAACAAAAGGATTCTCAATAAGGCAATACGGGTAAAAAAGGATGGTTGTCCAAGCATCAGTGATGCAACCCCCACAGCGAGCCTCCGGAGGAAAATAGTACGAACGAAGCGTATTAGCATCAGAAAGAGGGACGACCTCGTGAATTACATTTAGGGATGAGACTGCCCGGCTTGTGCCATCTTTTATATTGTCTAGAAAATGTCTTTGCAAATTCTTCTCTCGTTGCATTTTATTGCATCATACGGAGGCGTATTTAGAAGTAGTGTTGATCGTTTTTGTTTGGATAAAACGGATAAGACCGGTATGTCAGTCGCCCCGTGAACACGAACGCGATATAAACGTAGGTAAAATAATAACAGAAACTATAAATGCCCAATAATTGTTTCAATAATTAAAAACAAATAAGGTTTCTTATTAAACTGAAATCACTTTCAGGCTGCGTGTGTTTTATGAGCGAAAATAAATCAATTTAATAAATCTGTGAGGATGCCAATGCATTCAATTCCATACCCGGTACAATTATAAAAGTCAGAAGTGCTAAGTGCTTTCCCGAACGCTAAACGTAAAAGTCGTTACACCATTTGCCAAAGTGGTCTAAAACATAACTTTCGTAATTGTATAAAGCCGATCCTCAGCTTAGCGAAGTGTAAGTGGCTGTAGCTAACGCGAACTCAGGAAAAACAAGGTCGAACCTGGATCAGATAAACACCGCTGGCATAAACATCGTAACCTAACTAATTACAAGATACCATCGGGATTTACACTCCACATTTTCCGCGATTAAAATATAAATCTTGTAGCTAAGCAAGGTCAATGTCTACAAACATATTTATTCCAATTTGTAACCAAAGTCCAACAATAAAAAAGAACACCCGAATATAACAAGTAAAAACGGCGAACAGTATATTAAATCCCGCAATTCGTGGAGGTCATCGCACTAACTCTAAATTCATACCCAACAGAAGTCCTGCAGAAAATTTCGCCTGCATTGTAAACAAAACACGGTGAACAAAAAGTCCGACGTGAACATATTTTAAAAATTCCCCGCGCGCTATATCGTGTTGTCTTAGCTCGGTAGGTACTCTAATTTCATTAGCAACAGTGGCTCGCTCCACAGCCGAGAGATAATCAGCTGGGCCAAGGCTGAGTTTTCAGTAGGGCAGCAGCGGGAGAAGTGAGCATTACTACCTTTGCTTCTCGGTAATTGTTTATTTTAGTTTCAAAAATTGGATGCAGATCATATATTTAAAACATATTTATGCAAAATAAGAAGAAAATCTATCCTCTTTCCAGGGGCAGCAGAACGATGTAGCTTTCTGTTTCTTGTCTACCTTTCTGAAACGATTTTTTATACATATTTTATATGCAGTTTGCAGACTTCTAGTTTTCTGAAACCGAGCAGAGGGAAGGTTTTACGGGTACCGCACAATAAGGCAGATAAAACCAGCTCGAAGATGAAGAGAGTTTGATAAGGAGTTTGATTCTCTCACACGTGGAGAAACCAATTGAGAGTGCCAGCTTCACCTCTAAGTCTGTGACAGCTAGTGGCTCGGGCTAGGGATCGTTCATAAAGCACGTAAACCTTTTAGCAGGCGAAGGGTGGGGGGAGTGTTTCATCTCTAATCTCTACAAAGTGTTATCATCCCGCGGACGAAAGTTCTTTAGCAGGCGTCTGGAATTTCAGACGTCTTGTTTCCGACTCGTTTAATCAGACAGATGTTATTTGGGATCTTGTGAGCAGTCATTACAAGATTAGGGGCTAGTCTTTTAGGAGTAATAGAAGAACCTTGTTAGACCGGCAAACCAACTCCTTTTACTTAGCAAATTTGTTTAACCATCTTCTTATTTTCTTTATTTATGTAATTGTATCAAGTATATCAGATAGTATTTGTATTAAGTACATCAGTTCCCCATAATACAAGCCCTTTTAGCTTGGGTCTTGATAATGCTGCGTGGATGGTCCAGAATTATTTATTTATTCATTAGCCTAGAGATGAGATTTGTTAGTACTATCATAAAGGTCCAACAGGTAGCTTGATATGATGGAATTCATAATATTTACAAACAATTCTTGGAAATTCTGTGAATTTTAGAAGTTCTAAAAATTGTATATCTATTTATCTACTAACTCGTTATCGTTACTCGTTAGTGACTTCGATCGGTAATAAAGTTTCATGACCCCAACCCTGTTACATTGAAAAGTGTAGTTTTGGAAACTTATTACATATTTCTAATTACATATTATTGACAATATATTTCCAAAGTTAAATCATCATAATTAATAATTATAATGACTTTGGAACCCTATAAAGCAGATACATATCAATTTTTTCAGTTCTCTGTACTTCTCCTAGAGAGTAAAATAGCTGTTTTCATTTATACCAACAAGAAAAACGACCCCAAGAGCGAGTATTCCTAGAGTGACCATTAGTGCTTGCAAGAGATAATTATATGCACAGTCTTACAAATTATGAACAACACAGCAACTCGGCGACCGTTACCAGTCCCTGACTAATTTAATAAAAAAACTCCGCTAGACCCTCAACGAGGTGTCCCAGAACATTGGCTTTTATTCGGACAGAATTTTATTGAGTCCTTTGTAAATATTCTGTTTAAATTGCGAAGTTGTAGGTTCACTTTGAAAAGCTATAGCGTTTTAGAACAGACTAATCTTAAATTGATGATAGAAAATAAAATAAACATCTTTTGTTTGTTTACTCTACACCTACACAAGTGACATATTGTTTTGCAAAAGCCATGATGAGCCAATCAGTATCCTATAACAATACCGAAACTGAGATGTGTTTGTTACGTTACGGAACATCTTGTTTTATGAGACTAGTTTCTACAAGCGACTGCGCACGCGTTTTTCGGACCAGCTCCAAACAAACACTGTTTTCACAAACTTTTGCCTTTATGATATGAAGTGGTTTTTTTTCACCCTGTATATCTTTTTCACAACGCATAATTATGAAAAACGCGAAGAACCAACAACGCAAAATATAAATCCCATTTAGTCCGAGCTAAATAAAGCGTTCCCGTTTGTTGGTACAACGCCGCGATTGTGACTCAATTAATTAATTTCATCAGTTTGTTTGTTCGAAAATGTTTACTTCAGTATTATATTGCTATAACATGTTCCATGCAATCAAAGGTACACATACTACCTACTTTCAACCGCTGATCATATTTGGTTTGTTTTGTATCTACCATTAAGTATGCAATGGCAACATCGTGTTTGCGGTCAAATTAATATTAATTTTGGTTGATTTCTATACGACTGTATGGGTTTTGGTTTACGCTTATTAATGAATTATTTACCATCACATTGCTAATTTACCTAAAATTCCTGGTAAACTGATTCTGTCACGGCAGGCCGCCATATTCTGTTGAGAGCTATGACATTTTCCAGGCCGCTATCGTATAATAAAACGTAAAGAAACAATCACAGAAGTGGCCAAAGAACAGTCAATCATATTGATTCTAAGAGAACCATAATACAATTCAGTCAGAGAGACCACTCGAAGTTTTACGACTTTTACAGCCTGTAACAATGCTGAAATCATGCTGGAGTAAATAAAAGCGGAAATAAACAAGTGCGAAGGTTGACAAAATCAGTTTTTGCTAGCTAGCAGTGCGGTTCCATATTGTTTTAGCCCGCATTCAGCTGAGCAAACAACAGATGTCGCAAACCAAACATAGTTATCCTTAGTCGGGACGCTCGCAAAAAATACGACATAACCCGATGAGGTTTAATAAAGACCCTTTATACTTACACGCCGTAACGTAATAGGGTCCTAAACTAATAAGCTGGGGTCTATTGCGGCCCACGGAGGAGACGGGTTTAAACAGATTTACACCGAAAAAATACACTCTCATCTACGTTTGACCCTTGTCTTTTGTAGCGCGACCCAATTTGCGCGCCGCCGCGCCGTATTTGTTTTGAATCCAATTAAAATTCTTTCTCGAAATTAACATTATGAGCGCTGTAAACAGAAAGTAATGTGTAGATATTTCGAAGAACTTTGTTTGAAAAGGCCGTACGGCTCTGAAAATGCGGAAATTATTCGTTTCGATTAACGTGTTTCAACAACAAACTTTTATGTAACGCGTTATTTTGTAGAGGAAAATGTCTCAGAGAGCGGAATGGTCGAATATAAGAACACTTTAGTTTTTCGGCAACATTCCCCAATACAATCTTGCGTGATCTCAGCTCGTCTCATCAGCATGAGAAAGGCGATGGGCGTCAACCACGACACGCCTACGAGTTTTATTAGCCCAATGTCCAAACTAGGCCAGTTTCCTCGCTTCTACAAAGTTTACTTTCTTAGCTGTGCATTTCTTATGTACTAAAATGGATAACTACCATCCAATCTGTACTGTGCCGTCTTACGTATGCCTATAAGCATCACTAAGATTAATTACGGTTGAAAGCGGGTTAACTACAAACCATATTTGTGTTGGAAGAACACTTAAGTTTCATCCCTTAACGAGGAGCATCTTCAGGTGTAGTGTGATTGTATACACACGCGTCCGCCCCTCTTCTGTTCTTCCAACACAAATAAGATTCATAGTTGACCCATTTACATCTGTAAAGAATACATCATCGAGATGATTCCTGTTATCAGTTATCATAAACGGTATTATGACTAAAATCTGTATCTGTATACTATCCATACTAATAAATTAACGATAAATTCGTAAGTAACTCTGTCTGTTTGTCAGTTACCTCATTCATATTTCACATATAAACGACTGAAGGGATCTCAATGAAAGGCACGGCCGGGGGCGGACATGGGCTACATTTAATCCTTAAAATTGCGTTAGTATTTTTAGATCTTATCATACCTTATATTTAATTACTGCTAGCAATGAATTTATGGCGATAAGTCGACTCGATACTTAGAGCACAGTTTCAAAAAAAGTCGCTAATCTTCAACAACATTAAACCACCTTATTGTACAGCGAGTTTTTTCTCAATAATGGTAGACAGTATTGAATTGCAAAGGCACTTCATGGATTGTAATAGTATTATCAAATAAAAAAAACCTTACCGGTCTAGACTTTACCACAGTACAATGTAAATACCTACATCGTAAAAAGACGAAACTGTCGTGGTCTGTTGCCAAGGAACTTTAGGGTCATGAATACGGTTATGGGTAAATCAACGGGTAAATACGACGTTAGAGACGCTTGAGATGATACTTATATAGAAACAAATTTATGTTCAATTTCAAGGACTGAGGGCTTCTCGGTAAAATGTTTGATAAACCGATAGTCTTCCGAAAACTGAAGGAAGAGCACTGAAAAGAACATTTACTGAACGTGGAGAAAAACATGTTTATTTTTTTATTACACTTATTTTGAGATGGGTTTCGTGAAATCTGCGAATAACGTGCTACATAAACGAAATGTTATTTCCTAGAAGCACAAAACAAATTTACTTTGTACTCGTATAATCATAATATTGTATTATGTGAGAACAAACCCATCAGATTTAAAGGGAAGGCATATACATACAAAACCTAATAACAATGTAAGCCTCCCAAATGATACCATTTCCCCCCGAAAAAAGGTTAAAAGGGTAATTTCTAAAGAGAAAGACCGTTATTACAACAGTTTGTTTACCGGAGGTCAAAATATGACTGAAATTACAGTACCCACAGAAGCCTGTGATATATTCGGGGCTATAAATAGCAGTGTGTGAAATGTTCCACAATACGATTATAGTAAACCTATTTGTAATCATCATCATCAACCTATATTAGTCCTGCAGGACTTATGCCTAATGGGCCCCTAATGAACGCTATAGCGGCCCTGTTTCAACTTGCCGCATCTGCCTGCTGTTTTTAGCAATCATTTCACCGCAGAGCGTCCTACACTACTTTTCCTAATATTTCTTCCACTATTTTATTTATACTTAAATCGGTTCTAGAATATTTATCATTATTTTTGTAGGTATACAGATTTATATATATTTGTGAAAGACGTTTACGTGTGAAACTTAACAAAAAGTAAAGAGTATATCAGGGCACAGCAAGCAAGGGCAAAATAACAACGAAAAACAGAAACATCAATATACATTTTGCTCCAATGATACATTGTCGTAAAAAATTAAGTCGTTAAGAACCCATTGTGTGATTGTTTTAGGAAGACATGCGTAGTTGCACTTGGTGGCCACCAAACTCTGTTTTCGCATCCCTTCTTAAACTATACAACATAAAACTATTATAATCATTGTCTCTCGGTTTGTTTTATTTTCACGCCACTTCTTGGGCTTAACGGATCTTAATTAAATTTGGCAGGGAGGTAGACGGTGTCCCACTAATTTACAACCTCGGAGAAGCCTTCTAGCAGAAGCTAGAATTTTTATAAGCAGCTGCTGATCACGTACCTACCGTGCGTTCGTCAAATAAGAAAAACCTCGTACGCAAAAAAGCAAAGAGTATTTCAAGGCTAGGTAACAAAAACTAAGAAAAACCTGCTGCTTCGAGTAAAAAGCCTCATTATTATTCAGACAGCGGTCTTTCAGAACAGGAGCACTATCCTGACATCAGCATAGATTTTGAGCCCTCGGATAAGGATCAAAGAATGGATTGCGAATTTTTGTCTATATAAAGACGGAAGGTTCAAAATCACTTGTATGGAAGTCCATGTCTTGGCCTAGTAGGTACATGATGCTACGTCGCATCGGCAAGGGTCAAACAACAAAGTTATTATCAGTGTCCCGATTCCATCTCGGCCCGGACCCTTTAAAGGCTAGCTTGAGAGAATTTCTGGAAACTTGGATAAGAACCAAAGTGTAAGTAGGCATCTGTGAAAGGAACCTATTATCTAAAAGCTATTGAGGAGAAAAGAACAAACATGAACTCTAGAGGCGGAGTAAACAGACGCAGACCTGAGGAAGGCTGCAGCTTCCTTTGGTGTATAGTTTATTTATTTAAAGAACACAAACATCATATATACACTCGAGAGCAATGAATCCGGGTCACTTAAAGAATCCTAAAAATCGTAAATTGGAGTATTGAAGATTGGTCAAAAGTTATGTTCTCCGACGAATCAAAATTTATGCTCTACAAGCACGATGGAAGACACAGAGTGTATCGAAGACCAGGGGAAAGATTCAAGCAAGCATGCATCGAAGAAAAAGTAGCCTACGGTGGTGGGTCTGTACTTGTGTGGGCCGGAATTTCTTCTAAAAGTAGCACAGAGCTGGTGATCATAGAAAACGGCTCTTTAACTAGCGTAAGATATGTGGAAGAAATCCTCAATGATCACGTTGGTCCATTTATGGTCAATTTAGGCGAGGATGCTATATTTATGCATGACAATGCCCGACCTCATACAGGTAGGATTGTGAATGACTACCTTCAAGAGATGAACATTACTCGTATGGAGTGGCCAGCGCGCAGCCCGGATATTAACCCGATCGAGCATGCTTGGGACGAGCTAGGCAGATGCGTAAAACAACGAAACCCTCCCCCAATCACGCTTCGTGAGCTCAAAATTGCTCTCACAGAGGAATGGGAGAATATTCCCCAAAATCGTATAAGGAACTTGGTGTACAGCATGCCAAACCGCGTAAACGCAGTAATGGAAGCACGAGGAGGCAATACGAAGTATTAAAATTCAAGAAAATCGTAATAAAGTTCAAAAATTTCATGTTTCCTATTTTTGTTTTAAGGAGAGATCAGCAGTTTTTTTCTTTATGTAATTTTGTGTTAATAAAATGTATGGTGACTCATATTTTTTTTACTTTCATTTAAGGAGTATTACATTGTCTATTAAATACAATTTATTGCATTAACCTATCATTTTTAGTTTCCGAGATTTTTAACATTCTTTAAGTGACCCGGATTCATTGCTCTCGAGTGTATATAATATTTCTTTAGCTAACACAATCTTAATGGTATAGTTATTCATCTTCTGCAATTCCCATCGCGTATGCCGTGTGGTGCCGGCGGCATAGAATCTGCACCACCCCAATTCTTCCCGTGGGTGTCGTAAGAGGCGACTAAGAGATATCTTCTGGGGGGCGGGCAGCAGCGCCCCCTGCAGAACAAATCTTCCACCAAACTGCGATCCCCAACCCGCATGCCCAGCGTGGGGATTATGGGCATTACCCCTCCATGTGTTAAACGCCAATAAGGCGTTTATCAGGGGGAGACCTGCGTCCAGCAGTGGACCGATACAGGCTGTGGATGTGGATGATGCTTAGGGGGCTATGGCATTACCCCCAATTCTAATCGAACCGTCTCGGGGCCAAAGAACCTCTGAAAATGTATTCCACTCATTTCATCAAAAATCTAAATAGTAATGAGTTTTTATGTTATCTACGTAGCACCTGTTTTCGAATGAAATTAATCGCTAAGTCATGTGGAATCAGTAAAGCCAATTCATGGAAGCCATTCGATAGCTTGTATGAAATTTTCTTAGAAATCTTTTTTTTGTAAAGTATATGTTTTGTTGCGTTAACATTATAGACAAAGCTGCTAAAAGACGATAAAAGAAAAATCAAAATTTGAGCTATCTATATAGCTCAAATTTTGATTTGTCTATTAGCTAGGCAGAGATTTATTAGACTTTTCAGAATTCGTTTTCAGGCAGAAGACCGAAGTAAGGGAAGAAAGGGAGGCTCTTTAAATTAGTTTTTTATTTAAAAACCGCACTGTGGCGAGACTGCAGACTAGCAATAATCACAACAATATTATAATGACGTGCGAAAATTTGGATGGATGTTTGCAACTTCTTTGCGCCAAAACTACAAAACAAATCGGGCTAAAATCCATACTGATTTTAAAAATCCGAAAGTAATTAAGTCTACCTTTCCAGGTTTTAACCGGCTGAACGAAACTTAATTTGGCAGGGAGACAGATAGAATCCCGGAAATAGACATAGGCTATTTTTTATTACGGAAAAAGAAGTGCAAAGTCGCCGGCGAAAGCTATAAATAAATATATTTAAGACGCATAAACCAGTGAAAGTGGAGCCTCCACCTATTTTATCTTATTATTACTTTATTTTAGATTTTTAAAACTTTCTGTATTTAACACACAGAAAGTTATAAAAATCTAAAAATATCTATTAAATGTTATTGATTAATTAATGCCTTTGAAATAGTTTCATTTTGTAAAGCTTGGGCAGAGATACGAAGTTGCGCTTTTTGGCCACCAAACTCTATTTTCGCATCTCTTCCTAAACTATATAAGATAAAACTATTACAGAGGTATCAAAAAATAGCTTATAATAGATACCAGAAAGGCCTAGAAACTGTACGATGGACTTATAAAATTTCCTGTGTTAAACGTAATAATATGATAAAATAGGTGGCGCTGTCATATTGGCTCGGGTATGCGCCTTAAGGTACTATAAATAGTACAACTATTTTCTCGTACGAATACATTCTTCAGTTACCCCTGTCTAGCAACCTTCCGGGAATATGACATCAAACGTCAATAATAATAAAACCTTTTTGTTTCTGTTTGTAGTTTGGCGGGAAAATGAGAAACTTCCCAGTCGGGTCATCTATTCACATCAGTTTAAGGTTCGCCGCACATAGACGGGCCCATTTATTAAACTTATTTTCTAGTACGGTTCATATTCGATAGTTCAAGGAATCGCGCGCATGACTTGGCAGGTTTTGGTCAAGGCGCACTGAGAAACAAACATCAAGATAGGCCGGTAATTGTGTATATCTTGTATATAATAAAGGGTGGGAGGGAATGCACCTAAGCTTGGGAGGAGGATTGAGTACCATTAGGAATTCTAAAAAGGGAGTCTAGATCAAAATTTACGTAGTATCTGCTGAATTTTCCCCGAAAACATGCATAATTCTGGTACTTTTAGCATGTCACGAAGGAACGAACTCTACAAAATCATTTAGAGCGAATATTCGCGCAACCGATGAAGGCAGCGACTAAAATCGAAATATGCTGAAACTTTGTGTGCCGTTATCAAGTTACCAGCCTACGCGTATGAATTTGAATGCCAAGCAATGTTCGGGGAATTGCGTTCTATATTCAAACGCAACTCGAATCGGATATCGAAAAATCGTGATGCTTCTTTATAGTGCCATATTTTTAGCTCTCAACTTTATACATTCTATTTGTGGCTAAATCTATGAGCGATGTTATGAATAACAAAGGGTTAATATTTATAAAAATAGAAACCAATTCCGCTAACGATATTCTAATTACAATTTTAACATAATGTTCATATGTAATTCAGTGCGGGTATAGTGAATTCCAACTAGCCACCAGTAAAAGCATTTTACCTAGGTGAAACGCAGATAAGCCAATCACTCTCGCTCTCAAAGTTCAGCGATTTTTGATAGACGGATTATCCTCTCGTACATTGCCTGTTTTATTCATAAGCAATCATGTCTACAAAAAATAAATACAGAGAAATGGAAATGTATTTCACGCAAATGTTAGCTTTTGCCCTCATACTATTTACGAGTAGAATATGTGAATGAGCATCAACCTCAACCTCAACAGCCTGTATTGGTCCACTGCTGGACGCAGGCCTCCCCCTGTAAAGCGCCTTATTGGTGTTTATCTCATGGTGGGTAGTGCCCATAATCCCCACACTGGACATATGTGTTGGGGATCGCAATTTG